>CM040987.1:13376969-13405199 GCA_022985145.1 Pangasius djambal
TGTCAGTCTATTGTTATGTATAAAAGTGTCCAATCATCATTTCTTCCTCCCTTCCTTACTTCCTTACTTTCTTTTTCTGTGTCACTCTATCATTATGTAGAACAGTGTTCAATCAATCATTCATCAGTTTCTGAATCTTCCTAATTAACGCATGAATGAAGTCCACTTTGTTGGTGGAGGAAAATACCAGCTTGTGCGGTGAAGCGTGAAAAGTTAAGAGTTTCTTTCTAGATGTTTTCTGGATTCTTAAGATGGGAGGTTTGATTCTCACTAAACTTGGCCCTTCAGCAGTTGTTGAAAAAAAAAAAACATCTCTCACATTTTTATTATTTTGGGTACAGAATGTATTTCGAGGAAACGGGTCACAGATCAGTTATAATTGAAAAACAGGTAAAAACAGGCTTTTACCTGTGCTGCTGCTGGACAGGACGTGTGTCCCTCCCGCAGCCCACAGCTTAGCAATAACATCTTTAGAGTTTCCTCTTCCTGCTTAGTGCTAATCTTGTGCAGGTCCTGGAGGAACTTAGAGCTTATCTTAGTAGAACAGAGACAGTCTTTCCCCAATCTTACTCTAACCCAGAGGAAACACGTGGCCGCTTCCCGCTATGTTTGGCTCTGGTATGACCAGGCAGATGTAAATGTTACACACCAGGACGAAGCAGAGGTTACCTTTGTAACCACTTTGTCACTACATTATTACATGAATAGGAAATGGCTCCTAACACCTATCATGACACCTGCTCATAATGCAGTAATGGCGAGCTGAAGATCTGTACCATTCCTTCATTTCTACATACTTAAATCTTACTTATTTAGTTTTTTCGTGAAGGCTAGCTAGACCTTCCTGTGGGTGAGGGGGAGGATTGTGGAGACAAAAGCTCGATTTTAGCTTGGGGTCTGAAAAAAAGGCACACCACTGAAGAGATTGTCCCCCGACTTCGGTCTTGATTTTACACGCTTGTGCTTTTTCACACTGCCTGAATCAGGCGCCAAACAAAAGGATGTCTCTCTCTCTTTTTTTTTTTTCTCAAAACAGCCAAGACTCCTGAAAGTGTGAACCAATGAGGGAAAGTAACCCCTGACCCTGCTTTTACCAAATGCGTCTCTCTTAGCTCTGGTTGGGGGAGCAGTGGGAAAGGTCAAAGCGCGTCATAGCGAGTGACGTCACTGTCGAAGGCAGCGTTGTGATGCAGCTCATCGCATGGGTTAACGGACTGTAGAGCAGCCATGACTGCCTCGGGAGCAACAGAGCTCACATTATAGTAGATACTTCGACCTCAAACCACCTCACATGATCCAATTCCGAATGCATTTGCATGCTGCGTTAGCTGAGAAACGAATGCTACTTGAGTGACATACGAGGCTATAAAACAGAGCACGCTCGTTAAGTGGTACCTGCTGGAGGAACAAGCGAGGAACAGTGCAAGGCCTTTAAAAGGCTAGTCTTTGGGGTTGGTTACTAAGGGTCCTGGATGTCACAGTGTGACGCAGCATTGTCTCTGGAAACAAAGGCTCCCATTTAGACGTGGGGTAATCACCTAATGTCCGGCTGTGACAGAAGAATCCCCCAGCATCATAGAGTGGTGGCCAGCCCTAATCACATTTGGCATGGGGGCGGGTGGCTGCGAGGAAGTCGCTTGGTGGTCCAGTCAATGGCACTATAATTTATGGCTGACCAAAGGTCCCTAATGGGGTCTAGGCTTAACTTTGTAGAAGTGAGAATGGGAGAGGACACACTGACAACACGAAGAAGAGGACATGAATTTATAGCCATGTTCTGTCATTCGTACACCAGATGTATAGAGTAACCTCTTAAATGTAGTCTTATACTGGGTTTATACTAGTCGAGATCGTGGTCTTCGAGGGCATTATGTGACGTGCTCACCAATTTGGTGCCATTGCGACCAAAGACATCTGTCAAGACATCTGGCAGTGTGAGAAATGTTTTGATTAAAAATCGCAGACTGTGAGTTGTGCTACGACACTCGTCTAAAAGCCAACAATATGAGGCCATCTTAGGATTATACAAAACCCGTGGGACAGCTATGGATACGGTAGTGGCAATGGCAAAAAATATAAAAAAGCTGAAGTTTTGTTAATGTTCAAGTGTAAATGTGTTCTTTACAGGAGCCTTCCTCTCAACACTACAGCAGCCGGCAGACTTTGGTGGGCTCACCTTGCACTGATTTACCCCAAAACTTTGAAAGCCTTGATAACATCAGTCCGCAGGTAAACCATCTTAAACAGCGATGCATTCCCTCATTGAGCTAGTGTTATAATATCTTGCATGTGCTATCATTCTGTTACAATCAGAAATCTTTCCTTGTATCAGTCAGGGCAGCTGTTCTACGTGGGAGTGCCCAGCACATACTGCCTCCCACCTATGGACCCGTCCCTGCCTCATCTGCCCTCCTATGAGAGCGTGCGTAAGAAGGACAGACAGCGGCAGATTCACATGATGATTGCAGACCGCTTTGGTCTGAATGGACCCATGACAGCAGAGGTGAGACCCTTTCGCCAGACGTGTTTATGAAAGCGCAGTTCACCTCTGAGGTGAATTATAATAATCGAATCACTAGAGTTTGTGCCCCTGTTTTGACCCAGAGTTATCGCTCCCGTCTGCTCTGCAATTGGACTAAATGATAATGGATTTTGTTGTGGGAATTATCCTCAATTTTGTCTGCGCTGTTATGAGCATGTCACAGTGATGCAGACGCACACAGCTGCTCACCTGCTCTGTTGCTATGGTGTTCATTTCAGTGGGCTTTGATGTCAGGTTTGTGGAGCGCTCTATGACTTGGGAGTTACACATGAGTGCATGAACTAATGGAGAGGAAAAAAAAGGCCTGTCAAACACAATGAATGCTGAAAAGCAAACAACAGAATTCAATGTGGTTTATTGTCCTTTTCTATACTCCTCCCTGTGACCCTGTCAATAGGTGGACCAATCCGCCCCCTCATTTCGTCACTTACGGAATGTTTCCCTCATTCACGGGGTATTAACTTGTGCCTAATTGTCTGATCCAAAACCAGGGACTGCTGCTATACTCCATGAAAACAAGGCAAGAGCCCTACATTTAAAGGCAAACTATAGCATGACTCAACAGAGAGGAAAGGAAGAAAATATCCAGGCAGGTGCTGAGCAGTGACCTAAAAGCACCATGCAAATGTACTATGTAAATATTGCAGGAAGTATTAACATGGCGTGTTTCTTTATTTTATTTTTATTTTTTTTTACATTTGGAGACATGGCAGTTTACTAAAATGGCAGCAGTGATATTAAAACCTGCCTGACTGACTAATATACATAATCTTATAAATAATTAATGAATGTCTTGCTGAGCATGATATTGAATGGGAGGACCAAAAAACGTTCGACCTCTCATCAGTAACATGGTGTCACTATTATTACACTGTTATGGTTGAGCCGTATAGCATGGGGTCTCAGCGTATAAACAAAAGAACACACACACTCATTGAAAGACAGATAGGCAACTCCATTTTTGCTTTCTCTACCAAATAGTAAGCAAATAAAAAAAGAAAAAAAAGAAATGTTATGCTTTCCGTTAGCCAGCTCTTTCAGTCAAACCACATGAAACACGTTTTCATCATCATTTGCCCCTTTGTGTAATTTGCACTTTGATTAGACAGTGTTTGCTTAGTCTGTTTACTTCTACTTTCTCCTTCAAAGGTATTCTGAAAGATCAGTGATCAAGACAGCAGTCCATTTCGCTTGCTTTACATTTACGGCATTTGGGTTTGTCCTGACATGAAGGTCAACAACAGGCTGCGTGATTCTACGATCTGGGCTAGAAAAAAGCCTCAGCCTCAATTTCATACCATTCTTTGTGTTATTACTTACAATCATTGGTGGTGCTGTTGTTCTTGGTTGCACAAATGTAAAAAATGATCCACTTCGAGCCACTAGTTAACAGTGAAAAAGATGGTATAGATGGTATAGATGCCACATATTTTTTTTATGTATATTTTCCTTGAAAGTGAGGCAGGGCTTAGCCATTTGGCAAACTCCAGAGAAATGTCTGAGTCCGTTTTGTTAAATGACTGTTAATGCAGTTTTTGTTTTTGAAATGTTTTTGTATTTTAAAAATTAACTTCTTGCCACGTTTGTGTCTCCCAGGATCCGCCCACATATGAGGAGAGTGTTCGCCAGTCTCTTCAGTCACTCCAGTCCCTAGAGGCCCCATATGACACCATACCACCGTCAGTGATGCCACAAGTCGTTCTCTCTCAGCCTGTGAATGCCTTGCCTCAATATGAGGAACTACATCACGCTGCTACCTCACCAGATAGTAATAATGAGCCTCATCCAAGGGATTCAGATGAATGAAGCGGGATTATACTGCTCTAATGACGCTGATGAACAATAGAAAAACTACTGTTGTGTTCAAACTAATTCCATGCGGAATATGGCCATATTTGATTAAGCTGGTGCAGCTCAAAGGCCAAAGAAGTGATAAGAAGAAGAAGAAGAAGAAGCCTTTGCACAAACACAGTAACCCAAACACAGAGCCATGAGGAAAAGTCCACCAGTATTCAGGCACAACCATTCAAGCACACTAAGCATGTCTGTGTGTTTGAAGCACACCCTACAGACTGGAGCTTTGTTTATCAGTGACTCCTGACACTTCTTCATGAAAAACAGGGGATTTGACTGCAGCCTTTTGCAGAGGTTACAAAAAGTCTGCAGAAACAGACAGACAGATTACAAAGGACAACCATGATTCAGCCTTAATAAACATGACTAAACTTCCTCAGGTAACTTTCAGATGCGAATCTTTTAGAGAGAGATGTTTAATATTGTTTCTTTTTCATTGTTTCTTTGTATATCGTCTTTTTATATATTTTATATATATTCTTACTTTTTTCCTGACACCTTGTAATGGTAGTTCTTCTGTTTCTTCTTCTTCTTTTTTTTTTTATTTTTTATTACAACTCCTACTGACTTGGTAGTATGACATACGCTCCACATCCAAAATGGCAAATATTAAGCTTTTAATGGTCTTAACAACACACCATTGGTCAGAAAATGAGCACAAATTAAACAAATGTATTCCTGAGACCTCCTGTGCCACCATTTGCTCATTTACTTTTGCTGCAGTGAACTGTTTAGGGAAAAAGCTAGAATCAGGGAAATTCACTTATATAGTCTTCTTGTACCCAAGGGTAAAATCATGATGATGAGCAAAATGTTTGATGTAATAGTCAAACTAACACATGTCTGTGTGTATAAATCCTCTAAATATCTTTAAAGATTAGTCAAAATTTGGTGCCACACCTGATGCAGCTCATGTCTCAGCTCAAGAAATTGGGTAAATAAAGCAAGATGTGCTGACCTGTTATTTTTATCTCTACCAACGTTTTACATACCATGACTGAAACCATGTAAAACTATTATTAGGTCGGAGAATGTTTTCTTTCTGAGACTGCGTCAAACACGTTATAGGGTTTGCATAGCTTTGGAACAGGAGTAGTGGTATGCAGAACCAGATTTTAAAGCATTTTCAAAGTCCATTGGCATTGCAGTGAAAGAATAAGCAAACTCCCAGTCTTGGAAATTGTCATTTAACGTAAATCGAATCAGTTAAGAATTAACATACAATCGCTAAATCAATCATTGAATTAATGAATCGATGAATCAATCAAGAGATTAAATTAGTGTGAAGACCTTGTTGCTCCAGCATCTGTGAATCAATTATTCTCAGATGACCCTATGCAACCTTATCCTCTGACGGAAACAGCACCCCTGAACACACTTGTTTTTGCGTTTTTTTGGCTCTCTTTGCATTTAACAAATTCTGCCTTCTTTGCAATTCAATTCATTTGAATTTGCTTGGCAGCCAGTGGGAGGAGTGGTACAGCAGACAGTCATCTTTTCTCATTTGAACACCTTTTTAAGGTGCTGGATGTGTTATAGAGGCTTCTTATTTAATGATGGGTGAAGTGCTGTGATTCCATGTACAAATTATTAAGTTATTTCCATTATTCTGTGTATATCATTGAAGTCAACGTTAGCTGAAGTGGGTGTAGAAGTAATATATGTTATAATATGTGAAAAACGTTTCATTCCTCCACTCGCTCCTTCACGCGTTTTTCCTGCCCAGTGGAGCTCTATAGATCTCCACAGAGCCTTTCTGGAGGCCGCTCTTTGTAGGCCTGAAGCTGCTGAGTCGACGTTTGTTAAACTGCGACTCCTAGCGGGCATGTGCAGAAACACTGTCCCTTGCCATAGTGCATAAATTCTTGAATGAGCTTTTGAGAACTTTCTAGAACTATAAATGCTCTTAAAGCTTCTATTGTTCTGTAGTATCCTTATGAGAGACAAGCAGAAAAGTGCTAAAAGCATCTCCCATTAAAGACAACACAGCTGCTGTCGGCCCTCGGGGAGAAAGTCACTGCAGTGTCAACGATGTGTCACTGCGGCCCAAATAAAGATGCTGGGAACGTAACAGTTGGGTAATCTCTTAAACAACTGGCCTTAGTGTGACTTGACAGTTCAGGTCATGGATCATCTAAGACATGGCCAATTAAAATGAGGAACCATGGGGAGAGTCTACTCATCACTGACATTCCTCTATCTCATTAGTGTCCAGCTCGAGAGGAGTTAAACATAAAATAGCCCTTTCAGTTTAAAGTGGTTGCTGGATAACCTGACAAACATCTGAAGAAAAGAGCTGGTAAAAGTCTTGAAGGTTCTAACATCGTTATCCATTTTACCATTGTTTTGACACTTTCTCTGCTTATCACGCAACAGATTAGATAGTAAATAGAAAGGTCCACCACTTTCCAAACAAAACCTCATTATCAGTAATGGAAAGACACAATTACAACATGATGTGCTCTACTTCTACTTCTGTGACCATGTGTCTGAAATATTAGTGTCACGACAGTTTATAAAAATTGAGCAAACAGTAAAAAAAAGAATATTCAGATATATTCCAATTGATGATAGTTAATGTCAGGCATGAGGTTGTGTTGTGACAGTGGGGTTCAGTATTAAATAAATCACATAATTCTGCTTAAGACTTTTATGAAGGTAATAAAACACAATGGGGCATGCTGTTATAGGAAAATAATTAACAGCACAGTGGTTTGATGAAGCAGAGGGCCGTTACCACCGTGGAGTAGATTATTTTTCAAGAACAACATGTCCCAAGGTCTTCACCTACACTTCTACAATTTTAAATTCTTTAATGAAAGGCATGTAATATTTTAACTAATAATTATAGTTACATTTAATGTTTTGGAACGTTCATGAGACAAGTTAGTTCCTGTTATCACTTAGCGACTATTCCCTCACCTGTGTCTTTTTTTCTCTCTTGAAGTTAATAAGTTAATAAAAGTTAATGTGACAGAGAAACCAGGAAGCACAAAGTCCTCTGTCCTCTCCCATGGCAGTGTTTTATACACCCAAGGCTCCGTCCATAAATGTTAAATAAATGTCTTCTCATAGAAAACGTCCCTATATCAACAATTACAGGTTTTTCTTTTTTAAGCAACATGTTTTTTGATCTTTTTATTATTAGCCTCCACCACACAAGTCCCTGTGCATGAGTTGTTACTAAAGAAAGGGTAATGTATTAGAACAAGAACATTTATATCAAGCTGTGACTTGAATTACAGCCGGTGCTATTGTCAGAGCTGCTGTTACAGAAAATGAATCACCACCAATCAGATTCGAGAATCCAGCGGCATTGTGGTATAAAAATATTGTGCATAGCCAACATTGCAATGTAAGGACAGATATACGTATGTTTTCTCTAAATTCTTCTAAATTCTATAATAGACTGACTTTAGTGTGTGTGTGTGTGTGTGTGTGAGATGTCACTTCATCGCCATCATGTGCCAGAATACCAGATTTACACTGAGCTACAAAGTCAGCTATGACATCAAAATGTAAGTCACATGTGAGTCAAATATACCTCAAAACTGACGAAAGCAGCCTGTTGGAATAATCCTCTATAAATGTTTATGTGGGTTTGTATCAGTTGTAATAAAGTGCTTATGTAAGTTTAATGGATGACGCAGGGCTGCCAAGTGGCAATGAAAGAGGTTTAAAAGTAAGCTAAAAAAACAAAAGAAAAATCCATTAATATCTGTGTTTATCTTTGCTTCTGAATTCCAGACCTGTAACTACACTTTGAAGAAACTGTTGACAATTGTTGGACTTTATATTTAACTACTAACACTCACCATTCATTTTATTAGGAACACTCGCACACCTACTCGCTCATGTAATTATCCAATCAGCCAATCATGTGGCAGCAGTGCAATACATATGATCATATAGCTACAGGTCAAGAGCTTTGGTGACATCAAACATGGTGACATCAAACATCAGGATGGGGAAAATTTGTGATCTCAGTGACTTTGACCATGGCATGGTTGTTGGTGCCAGGCGGGCTGGGTTTGAATTTTTCAGAGTATGTCTAGACAGGTTTGAGCTGACAGGAAAGCTACAGTAACTCAAATAACCAATCTTTACAACCGTGTTGAGTAGAAAGGCATCTGAGAATGCAAAACATATCGAATCTTGAGGCAAATGGGCTACAACAGCAGAAGACCACATTGGGCTCCAGTCCTATCAGCCAAGAACAGAAATCTGAGGCTACAATGGGCACAGGATCACCCAAACTGGACAGTTGATATACAGTAATAAACCTTATAAATCCCACTCGCGAGAGTGGAAACACATTAAACCAAATTGTATTTTTCTTATATATTGTTTTCCCCTCCCATTTTCTCCCGAATTCCCACCCACCAGTCAGCTCTCCCCTATCATACGACAACTACCAACCGGAGACGGTGAAGGCTGTAACACGTGCTTTCTCTGAGACACGTGAAACCAACCAAGAACATCTTTTTGAACTGCTACTCAGGCTGCATCACATGGCAGTATAACACACACACACACACACACACACACACACACATACACACGCAGTCAGAGAAAAGTACTGTTTACCCTCTTCTGCATACATGAGCTCACAGCCACCCCTGATTGGCTAGTGTCGCTGTGATTGACAGAGAGCCAGAGAGCAATATTTCTTTCTACATTCAGAATCTTTATTGCTAGATGACCAGCATTCATGAAATTTGTGATAGCAAATATTCTTATTTTAAAGACATTTTTAAGACATTTTCAAATATTACTATTTTAAAGACATTTTAAAGATTTTTAAAGATATTTTAAAGCTATTATAAAGGAATTTCCCAAAATGTTGAGCGTATTGTTGGATCTATGTTAGATTTTATACTGAAAATGACATAAAATCTATTTTTAATAGCATGCATGGTATTTTCTTGATTAAACAATGAAGAAATAATTGCCAGCCAACAATCATTTTTGTAAATATTTCTCTTCATATTTGAAATATTTAACAATATGTGATATATTTTAATCATAATATTAAACTTACATTTTTTTTGTTTTTTAGATATGCAAATTTATGCATATTTAAATAGACGAAGCCTCATTTGCATAAATAAACGTAGAGTAAAGTGTCAGCAATCAACTGGCGAAGGCTAAATGAGATATCTATTGCTTTACACCTGGAGCCTTAAATATTTTAAAAAAGAGAGAGAGAGAGAGAGAGACAGAGAGAGAGCGAGAGGAGAAAGTAAAATGTGAAAAATTAAACCGTTCGAGGTCACGTGTTCATGGCGCAAAACGTCATCACTGCATCCGGAAGTCCCTGAATCATTCACTCCATCCCAAATGCCTCCCTACACCCTACGTCAGCGCACTACACCGCGTGGCTCTTGTCCACTAAGTAGTGCACTATGCTTTCAGTAGGGAGTTATGAGGAATTGAGCCACTTTGATCTAGCCGATTTCTGTGGATGTAAACAAGGTCAGTTCATTCGCTGCAGCGTGTTAGCGGTCAGGTGCAGCTTCTCTTCTGCCGTCGCCTCAGCACTCAGCACAGCTTATTAAAGGCTCAGCATCTTCACAGGTATGCCTCTGAGTGCAAATAAAAGGTCTAAATGCTGCCCACGCCGTGCAAAAATGACTTTAAAAAAAAAAATTATATATATATATATATATATATATATATATATAGGAGTGTTTTGCTTTTAGAGATATTACGGTACGTACACGGATGAAATTTTGTGCAAAAACTGAAGGTGATGCAGGCGTTGCAATGTCAGTTCAAGGTTATCATCAATATACATGTAGTTATTCAGTGGCGCAGTGTCTGCGTCCTTCCTGTGCATTCAGGCTGCAAAACTCCGACTACACTCGTTTAAGTGGGTTAAAAATGGAGCTGGGGGCAATTTTAAACCACCAATAATAACCTAAAACCGTTGACTAGTAAATATTTCGGCTGTAAATCATATAAAGGCTGGTGCTCAGACTGTGAAGGGTATGCTGCTCGTACTGTGCACTTTAATCTGCAGATAGTTATCTTTCAGTGCAAAATCATTTGTAATGCATGATGCATTTTTTTTTAATAAAAAAAAAAAGCAAAATTTGTGTGTTGTTCGGATTTAGTAATGCAGCTGTATATAAAGCAAGGGCTCCTAATCCTGTCAGGCATCTTGTGCATGTCTGAGTTGTGCATTAGTATGAGAAATGAATTCTTCCCTTTATTATGCTTCATATTCTGTTCATTACGTAGCAATATTACATCTCATTGGATTACACCATCAGTTTAGAATTGATCGAAATCTAAAAATAATATTCATTGTAATATATCTGATACTACATCCGTGGTCTGGTGTCCCATTCGTGTGAATTCCTGGGATAAGCTCCGGATCAGTTACAACTCTGAAGAGGATATACTGAAGATGAATGAATGACTGAATGAATGAATGAATGAAACATCAATAGCTCGTAGAAATATGAGCTATTCAGGGAATGGTGTGTGAAGTAACATTTAGCTTTTTGGTTCGCATCTTTTTGACATTACTACTCCAGGGATAATATAATATATCCCAGAACATCATGTTGGGAATATAAATATGACATTTAAACATGATTTTACAGGCTCATTTGGACCTAACCAGAACATAAGGGATAACAGATAAGGCCTTTGAGAGATTCTGCTGAGTTAATTTTCTGCAGAGTGCCGTGCTGGCTCAGCTCGTGCAATGACAGCATGGTTTGCAGTCCCGTCTCTGCATTATGCCTTTCCACATCTTTAGTTAAGGTTAAGAATGACGTAAAAGGACCTTGAAGACCTGCGTTCATAGATCTGCTCCACTTTACATGAAGGAATTGATCAGATAGCGTGTAATAACCAGTGTAGTAATTGCAGTGGTCCATTCTTGTGATTAAGAGGTAAGATTAATTTTGCCAGTCTGCTCGTTAAGACAAAACTAAAGGTGTTTGGAGGTGTAACTACATATGGATGAGAGATTTGATTTAATGTTAGGAAATGATAATGTTGCATTATCGTTCATGTTATGCATGAGCTAGTGTCCTGAGACCTTGAGTATGCTGTGTGCGGGACTGTTTTTGTAATCCCACTCCCAAGGGAATCCCGCCCGCTCCAACAGCTTTTTGTTTGTACTTGCTTGCAATATTTTCTAATGAACTTTGGGTCTGTTTTGCAAAATCTAAACAAATTAACAAAACATTGAAACCACAGCAATGCTATCCATGCCAAAAATGAATGAATGAATGAATGCTGTAAATGAGTCATGCAGCACCACACGACTACCCAGTCCCACGTTGATAAAAAAATATATATATTTTTTGTCCCACGAGCTTCATATTTGACTGCCGCTCCCACAGTCATGAAAGTAAAAACCGCCCACTCCCATGACTTCTGTGTTGCATGCTGCGGGATCCAGTCTCATCCGTTTATTTACATATAGGTCAGGTACAAGTCGAGCTTTAATTAGGGGTCCAAGCATCTAGAGCACAAGTGTTTACGCTGTGGTCCATATCTCATGAACCACGAGTCCTACAAACACAATTCTTGTTGCCACTGATTAATTGGCTTCTCCTGAACAAAACCATCCTGATGAACCATTTAGCCCCGCCCACTTAGTTTTTTTTGCTAATTTGCATAATATGCAAAACCTATTAGTCTTAAGATTTTTGGCCTGTCTTCACAAATTTGGTGTCAAACTCCTCAGCAGAGTGTGAACCTCAGTAATGATCAAAAACATGTTTATAAACATTTATAAATAATATGACGAGCACTTGTCAATCAATACTAATACTACTCAAACACTTGTAACTTGTGAGTGCTTGCATGGATACACACAAAACCTGAAAGGCATATATAGGAGGAGATTCTGAGGTCATATGCAAAGTTTGGGGCGTGGTTATACACAGGGGGTGGAGCTAACTGTTTCTGAGGAACCGTAAGTCTGATCAAGCGGAAATTTGGTATGGTGCATCTATGTGCTTATCTCTTAGTGGATTTTTGATGAAGACCTACTTAATTAAAAAAAAAACATAGTCGTCATCGGCTAATCAGCTTTCAGCAGGTATTTGACAGGGTTAACATTGAGCTATCATCATGAAACGTGAACGGTAGGTTCAGGCAGTGACCCACTAATGACTGATGACTAATGACTCACTAATCACTCAAATTAAGCCACTGGGGAGTGCGATTCATATACTGAACACAAAAGCATATCTCTTGGAAAATAAAGTGTGGAAAGAAAATTGCCTTTTGGACCACTTAGCCACACCCACTCAAATGTATGAGTATGAACTGGCCACTGGGGGCACTATATGTGAAGAGTGCTTGGACCTTTTTCTCTTTCACTAAAATAAATTGTACAGACCAGGCCAGAGACCTGTCTCATGCAAAAGATGCTGGCGCAGTGTTTTTGTGTTTTGGGTTACATCTGTGGAACCGTGAGACTGTGTAGATAGAATTCGACATTCAGCTTCTTCCTGTCCTAACGGTGTATTAGGTAAGAGTAGTCTTTTTTTATTGTCAAGATTAGGTCTCTAATGGTTAGGTGGGTTCAACATTTAAATGATTCCCACCCATGTTTAGGAAGCTCTACCCCTAGGATCTACCGTGGGCCAGACCGGAAGTCAGTTCTCCACAAGGGCCATGGATTAACCATTGTTTTTTTTTAAAAAAAAAATCATGTTCTACATATCTTACAAGTTGGTTTGACAAGTAAGGAATAAAAAAAAATCAACTATTGCACCTGTATACTCCTTTAAATTTTGATTCTGAGCTAATTTGCATAATATGCAAAACTGTTTTTTTTACTCCTCAGACTTGGTTGGGATGATATTCAGACTAAACCTCACAGAAAATTTTTTGAATGAATTGTTGGTATGTGGAGGCCTTCGTCTAACACAGCACAGTTCTGAAGTCGACTGCAAAGGCACCAAACAGGAAGTGAGGCCCTATCTCCACAAAGCTTTTGCCTAAAGTATCCAAATTTCATACATAAAATATCACCACAATATTAGATATTGAGCTAATTAGCATATTATATGAAACAATTCTTTCACTCTAATTTTATTGACGCTTCATCGAACAAGGCCAGGATGATCTTGAGTAAGCTTGACAAAAGGCATCAAATGGATTTTTTAATAATCAGAGTCGTTCACCCATTATACTTGTTTTGGTTCTGACATGCAGTCATGCATTGCGAGTCTGTTTTCTGCAGAAATGTTTTGTGTTTAATGATTGAGCCAAATCCCTGAAAGTCCTTGAGCTAAATAATTGAAAGTCATCACAATCTTTTAATGACCTATATTCTATTGGCCTCTTTCTGAGTGGAACACTGGCAAGTCAAATCAAAACAATACAGAGCAATGTCCCTATAGATTAGCAGATCTAATCCAGAATACCTAATGACCAAACCTAAATTCCAGTCTTCCAGGGTTGAACTCATTTTGCCTTGTAATAGACAAACTGAACAGCGTCACCTTGTAGTAGTGATGACTTTTTAATATGCAGTGCTTATATGTGCCTATGATAATAATTGATGAGTTTCATCATTCTTTAGGGGATTTCAGTGCAGACCATCCAAGATGATACACTGTCTCCAGTTCCTCGTTGAGCCGGCCAAGAACTTCACAGTCAAGCTTAAGGTGAAGCCGAAGTGTTTCTGCATTGGGTAACACTTTACTTTTAACGCTGCATCACAAGCCTTCCAAACCCGCATCATAAATGTGTTAAGGCGGGTACCATATGCTGTCGTGGCATTTTATGTCTTGTTCCATAGCAGTGTCATGTTCCCATTCCTGATATTGTCACGGTGGCTGCCTTAATGTTTGACATAATAACAGTTTAGACTACTCACAAATTTTTCGTAAATGCACCAAAGCTAGCCTGTGTTTAATGACATTTTATGATGGCTTTTATGATGCGTGCTGTTAAGAAACGTCACATCATGCACATAGTTTCTCATGAAAGGTTTGGTCATTGCAAAGTCTGTTGTAGAATCATAAAGGGCTTGATATGATATTAGACAGATAGCAAAAATTAGCGTTAGACATAAGCAGCCACGGCAGGAGAGGTTTATGACGTGATTATGCAATCTTGTGATGCAAGGTTCAAGGAAAATGTTACCTGCAGGGTGACTTATGTGACAAGGAAATTCAGTAAAGAAAGAGCACAAGATAAATCTGACTTTTTCTGTCTTGATCGATCCAAGTTGATTGATCCATTGTTCTTCTGGCTGGTCATGATTGCCCAGTTCAATAGCTGTGACTCGATCACCGAAATAATAGGAAAGGCTGAGGGAAGAGTGTGAGCTGCATTACAACGAGGTTCTGAAACTTTGTCCTTGTTGTTTTTTCTCTCTGAATACCCTTAACTGTCAGCACTGTCTGTCTGCCTTCTCTGAATAAATCTTTCCCCTGTGCTCTACACTGCTTTTTATATACATATATTTTTATATATTCATGTATTCTGTGTGTACAGGAGTCTCGCAAGAAGGCAAAAGATGAGAAGAGAGAGCCTCTGGATGAGAGCCAAGAATTTATTGTGAACCTGGCCAAGGACCTGAGCAGAGTCTGCCAGGTAGAATAGCAACAAATTCATTATCTACGCACTGGTCCAGGGCTATAATGTGTATCGAGAATAAGAATGATCCTACAGAGGTGCAAGTTTATAGACTATTATTAATGCTTTCCTGTCTCTGGTTGGATGTAGATGTCTGAGGTGCTGGAGCACATCACCAGCTGTGAGGATGTTTGGCCCACACTGACCTGTAGGGCTTTTATTCTGGAGTGGGCATCTCTGCTGGAGAGCAAGGTAGAGGATTACACACCTCCTTACAAGTGCATATTATATATTAGTGGACATTTTGCATCTGTATATTTTTCTCATTCTATATTTATGTATGTATTATATACATTATATGGAGTATAAAAGGATGTGGACACCTGACCATCACACCCGTATATGCTTTTTGAACATCCCATTCCAGATTTAGTTCCCCTTTGCTGTTATAATAACCTCCTCCCAAACCCTTCTGGGAAGGCTTTCCACTAGATTTTGGAGCGTGGCCTTGGGGATTTGTGCTTAATCAGCCACAAGAGCATTAGTGAGTGTTGGGTGAGGAGGCTTGGGGCCCAGTTGGTGTTCCAGTTCCTCCCAAAGGTGTTCAGTTGGGGGTTGAGGTCAGGGCTCTGTGCAGGTCACTCGAGTTCTTCCACTCCAGCTTTGGCAAAACATGTCTTCATGGAGATCGCTTTGTGCACAGGGGAATTGTCATGCTGGAACATGTTTGTGCCTTTTAGTTCCAGTGGAGGGAAATTGTAAGGCTACAGCATACAAAGACATTCTATACAATTGTGTGCTTTCAGCTTTGTGGCAACAGTTTGGGGAAGAACCATGTACAGGTGTGATGGTCAGGTGTCCACAAACTTTTGGCCATATAGTGTAGTTAAGTGCAAATTTGCATGTCCTGTGGTTTTTGAGTTCATGCCAGTTGGTGAAGTTCAACCACCGCTCTCAAGAATGTGGTGTTTTGATTTTGAAATGTGAAATTTTCAGATTTTGAAATGTGACAACCACAAGCATCAACTAAATTGTGCAAACTGGAAAAAAAAAAAAAAAAAAAAAAAAACTTTTCCCCTTACTTTATTGTCCTCTTCACTGTGTGGAGTGACGGCGTGCTCCGGCTCCTGGCAAATTTCCAACTGACATTTGAAACCTATAGCCCTAATTGTACATAATGGAATTTTTATCTGTGTAATTTGTGTATCGATTACCTGATTTGTGCAGGTCAACAGCCATACGTCTCTAGAATATTTTAAATTACTGTGTGTAATGTTTATTTTATACATTTATTTTTCTCATTTTATGAAGGGTGCCATTAATTCCAGAGGGCCTTGTATATCACATTCAAAAAAGGAGATGCAAACTGGTTTCACAGATGTTCCTGAAAAAAAAAACAAAAAAAAAACACACTAAAATAAAGAGTAATATGAAGTAATTTCCTTTACCTTCTTCGTTTTGTCCTGAACTTCTACACTAGATTGTTTCTATCTTACTGTATCAGTTCTGTGTATGCGTACGTGTACGTGTGTGTGTGTGTGTGTGTGTGTGTATACGTATGTGATCAACTACAGTAGGGTGTAAAAGACTTCACTGCTGCTAAGACCTGTTTTTATTTAATCTGTTAAAATTGCAAAAAAAAAAAATCGGACTCTTCGAAGGCTTATTTCAGGATGTAATTATTTAAAAAAGAAATCCGCATATGCACTTTAAATACCTAAACACCTTGTACACAAGGCATTTGCTCCTTTTTTAAAAAAGCTTATTTTAATTATTTTAGTTGGGGTGCATTTATTCAAGTGGTAACACTTTAGTACTCCTAACAGTATAAGTTATAACTGACTCAATTTGGCAATTATTATTATAATCATAGTATTGTCACTACTGCTTTTATGAAAACGGGAACAAAATATTGACTGTATGCGATAAGTTATACAAATAATTTGACTAGTTTGTATTAAGCTTTCTTAATTAATTAAAATAGTTCTTGCTGGAGGACATGGACTTTACTGTATGTTATTATTGTATGTTATTATAATGTGCTCTGGCAGAAAAGGCCACTGCAGACTGATGGCTGGCCAGAGAAGAGTGACTGGAAGGAGCTGGCTCTGAGCAGCGAGCAGGATATAGAGAGCGCGAAAAGGCTCATCATGACCTGGATCAAGGACCTGAGGGCCCAGCCGGAGGTAAACCCAAATAAATAGCAGGGTTAAATCAAAAGACAAAACTTCCCACTGCATCACTCTTACTATCCAGCCAAGCTGTAGTGCCTTGAAGTGTCTTGACACATATTGATGGCATTGTTCTGGCGTAGTAGCTGCAGGTCAGTAGACACTTTTTTTTCCTTTTCTCTTTTGCTCTCTGCAGCAGAGCGTGTGGCCTGGTGAGCAGGTGGTGATGGTGCTGGAGGATCTGGAGAAGCAGTGGCGGCGAGGCCGTGTTCCAACCCTGCAGTCTGCTATGGAGCTGATCTTCTGGACTCTGCTGACAAAGGAGCTGGACAAGGTGGGGGACTTGCAGCAAAAGACTAGGATAAATGTAGAGGTCTCAAGAGCTTACGAAGGCTAAAGAGAAGGCTTTAAACGTGGTTTGTGATCGAAGTGCTTCCATTTCAGGAGACTATTCCACAGCAGTGGCTCATTTGGAAGCAGAAGAGTCAGAAAATCGGTAAGATATTCTTAGTACTTACTCTCGAATTGTGCGTTTTGTAAAGCAGGACCTCTTAGGGTGTGTCCACATACGCAGCGTTTAGTCCATCTGAATCGAACCCTGGTGCATTTTCCTCTTTGGTGTAGTTCATTTCAGCAGGCGAGAGGACAGCAGCTACACTTCGGTGTGGACTGAAACAACCGGTTAGAGATCTGAGCTAGATGATCTCTAGCATGATTTGATTGCAGTGAGAAAGCATTTTGACTCAGAATCACAGTGAAACAAACATTGTGGTTTTTTTTTTGTTTGTGGGAGGCAAACTGAACCAAAATACAGAGCAGTAACACAGCAGAAATGTGATGTGTTCTGTTCATGTGGCCTGAGATACAAAACTAAAATGAAACGCTGAATGCGGTACACAAACTGACTAGTTTTAAACTAGTCACTTATATAATTTTTTAGAATTCTCATTTATATAACTAGAGAATTATATAAATGACACATATAAATAAGTCATTTGTATAATTCTCTAGTAATTCATTGAGATCGGCTCTGCTTTCTCCATACTTTGGTGATTTTTGTCATTTCTACACATATTTGGCAAAGATTTGTTTACCTTTTTTGAGTTTTATGAGTGCACTTTTAGCTGTACACACCCTTCAGCCATTTTTATTTATTTGCAGTGGGAAACTAAACCCAACCAAATAGCAAACGAATCAAAAGTATCAATTGTGCCATCTGCAGATGTGCTAATAGGTGTGGAATTTGTGTAAATTGTCACTCTGGTCTATTTATCTTTTCCCCTTGCAGGTGCTACTCCTTACATTCCTCAGACTGGTAAGTCAACCAATACTGCTTATCTTTTTCACCATTCTTATGTATAATAATGTGATTTAGCTATGAGACGAGGTATGTCTGTTTTTTTTTTCTTCCCCCAACTTATCAGTATGGGACTGGATCTGCGATGCTGCAGGTTAGTTACTGACATATTCATAATGTATATACAGATTTGTATGACAAATTTGAGGGACTTATGCAAGCGTGTCGCTTCTACCACAGTGGAGGTGACCCTCGACCTGGACACGGCGAACCCAGACCTGCTGATTTCAGCTGATGAGAAGCGCATGCGCTGCGGCTTCGAGCGCCAAGATGTTCCCAATTACCACCAGCGCTTTGATGGCTGGTGGTGCGCCGTGGGCACCGAGGGCTTTGGCTTGGGTCGGCGCTACTGGGAAGTGGATGTGGGAGAGATGGACTGGAGGCTGGGCGTAGCGAAAGAGTCTGCACTGCGCAAGGGCTTCAAGTCGCTCAACACCAACACGGGATATCTGACCCTGCGGCTGGAGCGCGGTGTCGAGCTGAAGGCGCTCACTGTGCCCTTCACAGCCCTCCCAGATTCTCTCATCCCGCGCAGGGTTGGAGTCTACCTGGATTACGAGCACGGCCAGCTGTCCTTCTATGACGCCGAGCGCCACTCACACATCTACACGTATAACGAGCGCTTCGACGAGAAGCTCTTTCCCCTCTTCGGTACGGTGGAGATTGTCAGTGACCTGGTGATCAGATCCCCTGGGGACAGAGGTAACTGCCTGTGCCTGTGGGGCTGAGGGTCCTCAATCCAAACATGACCCAGTGTTTTCAGAATTATTGGCACCCCCCACCCCCACCCCCACCCCACAATATTCATTGAATGGGAAACAAGTCGGCACCTAGTGAATGACAGAAATCCTTAGCTCTATTAAGCTCTATATAGTTCTGACCAGTCAGTAAACAGTCTGTTGCTGCTGCTGCTGCTTCTGTTGTACTTGCTGTAGTACTACTTGCACCTTATTAGAAAGCAATCTGCGCACTTTCATGTACTTGACAAATGATGATGTATCTGTGATTTGTGACATAATATATTCCAGCCATAAAAATGCACTTTCTGTGAATAAGAATTCTGAATAAACTTACTTATGCTCAAGCCACTTTCTGTTCTGCTGATTGAACTTAACTCATAACTTTGGTGCCGCTCAAGGGTCCGGGGCTCAATCTTGAGCTCGGTTTCAAATGTTCTTCATGTGCCTGAGGGTCTCCTCCAGGCACTTAGAACTCTCCAGGTATTTTTTTTCTACCTCATGAAAACATTCCAGAAGTGAAGGAGTGTGTGTGGTGCCCTGCGATGGGCTGAAGTGTACTCTGGCCAGGATAAAGGGTAACTGAAGATAAATGAATGTTTGAAGGATTAGGATTAGCCACAGATTAACCAGTACATTTGAATATTTATACAACTATCCAATCAGCCAATCACGTGGCAGCAACAGTATGCTTTAAAAAAGTGAAAACTGAGGCTACAATGAGCAAAGGTTCACCAAAACTTGACAGTTGAAGATTCCCATATGATCTTTTTCCAATTGCCAAATTTCCAACTGCCCAGTTTCGGTGAGCCTGTGCCCACGGTAGCCTCAGATAACTGTTTATGTCTGACAAGAGTGGAACCTGATTTGGTCTTCTGCTGCTGTAGCCCATCTGCCTCAAGGTTCAGCATGTTCCGAGATGCTTTTCTGCTCACCACTGTTGTAAAGAGTGGTTATTTGAGTTACAGTAGCCTTCCTGTTAGCACGAGTAGTCTGGCCATTCTCCCCTGACCTCTCTCATCATCTCACCATGATCCCCACTCACTGGATGTTTTCCTTTCAGACCATTCTGTGTAAACCGTAGTTGTATGTATAAATCCCAGTATGGCACCAACAACAGCCACTGAGATCACATTTCTTCCTCATTCTAATGTTTGATAGATTTTATGCATTGCGCTGCTGCCACATAATTGGCTGATTGGATCACTGCATAAATGTGCAGGCTTTCCTAATAAAAGTGGATGGCGAATGTAAATTTACAGCCCAAGTAATGCTGAAAGGTTCCTTGTAGATCATAGGAACTTTGAGTAAATTCATGCCCTCTTAAGATTTTAAACTGATTTCGGATCGTGTAGTTTACACTTGTAAGAATGCATATTATTTATTTTCATTTCGCATGGAGGTCAGTCAGTATCATGTCCGTACCCTTTACGATGAGTGACCACAGGAAAAAATAAATGACATCCATTTTGCCTAAAGCAAAGAAAAGCAAATAATAAGTTAGGAACTGCCTAAAACAGAGCTGTTTAATATTTTTTTTGGTATTTTACCCTCTGTATAATGCCTGAATGTTGTTCATAAATTCCCTCATACATAGCAGCATCTAAAGTAGCAGCTAGGAGCTAATGCTACAACACAGTATTGAAGATGTGCCCTGTTGGCACTGGAATTAAAAAAAAAAAAATAAATATGCACTTGCCATTAAAGTGCACTAGTAGGAGCAAACGAGGGCCAGTTGCTGAAATGTTGCCTTCATATAAGCAGCAGCCTCTGATATGAACATACAGTCCCTGAGAGAGGGGTAAGTTTTGACCAGAAGGGGTAAAGGGTAAAGCAGGAAGCTCTATCTGTCCTCCTGTGCTGCAGTTCTGTTTGCTGCATTGGGTTTGGCTGTGTCTTGCAGGTGTTTCCAGTCCGTCTCGTTTTCACAGCGCTGGATGCTGCTGAAGAAACGCTTGATTAAGCTCTTTGCCTCCATTTTCACTGAGGAAACACAAGCAAAAAAAACATCACACACATTCATCTCAAGATACAGGAAATAACCTCAGTCCCAAGCACCCATGTCTTAAAAAAATGGATGGAGTCAAAATATATTCTTGATGTTGCCTTAATCATAGAGTCGTAACTGTTTTAGTTCAGCTTTGGGACGTTTCATCAGTGACAGACCCCACTGAAAACTTAGCTGAGCGGAATTATTGGCACACTTAGTTAAAATGAGCAAAAATAAATATATTGAATTACACATGCAACCTGTGAATTTTATTTAAACAGTATTTCTTAAATGTTAAAAATGCTCCTAAATCGTGTAAAACATGTTTTGGGGTACAAAAAACATTTTAAGAGTTTATATATTCAGACACCGAGGTGGTCATTATCTTGTTCAAAGATCCATCCATAACCTCTGGGCAGATGTACCCAGGTTTTAAGTTAAATCTTTGGATATTTAGCAGAATTCATGATGCCATCAGTCTTCACCTCTGACCCACTAACTGCAAAATCAGGCACAGGTATTACCTGATCCACCACTTTTCAAAGTTTATAGTTTAGGGCTATATTTTGTATGCAGTCCCTTTTTTCCACTAAACATCCTGATGGTGTGCAAGACTGGATTTTGGTCTCATCTGACTAAAACATGCCCCAAGAACTATTTATGCCCAAGTCTCAGCGTTGCTTCAGTGGATAATCTCATCACTCTCACTGCTGCTGTAATCATAAACACTGCCCTGTGCTCATCCCAGTATTCTTTTTCACAATATATTCATACTATATATTTGTAGATAATTTCAGCACACTTACAACTCAATCGTTTGCCTTTACTCTTACACAATTGTACTCTGTAATGATTTATAATCTCACTATCGGGTGATTATATGAGCTTCCTTTCGAGGATGGTTCCTGTCAAGGTTTCTTCCTCATGTTGTCTCAGTGAGATTTACTTTGCTACTGTCACCTCTGGCTTGCTCATGAGGGATCTACAGTACTGTGCACAAGTCTTAGGCACATGCAAAGAAATGCTGTAGAGCGAAGACGCCTTCAAAAATAATGAAACTAAATGTTTCTACATTTAAAAATACTATAAAAAGCAGTAAACAGTAATAAATGAAACAAAGTCAATATTTGATCTTTCGCTTAAAAAAGTGCAGTTTTATAAGGAAATGAGCTGGAAGTGTTACTGAGCATGTTGCAGAAGCAGACACAGCTCTTCTGGAGACTTTGAATGTCGTACTCGCTTCTTATTTTTGCAGCAAAACCCAGCAGCCTTCATTATGTTTTTTGTCTGAAAAGTGTCTCATGTAATATGCTGCTTTCTTTACTGACATACAAACATTTTTCTGTAACATTTAATTTTGTGCTGGAAAGCTAATGTTTGGAAATCGAAAATGGTTTTTGTACTGAATCAATAATGTAGAAGTCATAAAATAAAAATCTATAACAAAGTTTGTACGAAAAAAAAATAGGGTGCCTAAGACTTTTGCACAGTACTGTACATCTACATCTGGATTTCTGGAAAGCTGCTTTGTAACATAGTGCTATGCAAGTGCTATAGAAATAAAACCGCTTGCCATCTACTGGTTGGATTTAAAACTTGAAAACACCAAAAATCAACTAAACACTGTGCATTTCCGAAACTGTGGTCTTTGGGTTTCTCTTTCATCTCCTTTGTGTGTGCGTGAGCTCATATTTGGTCAAACTAGAGCTTCTGGACCAAGGATAACGATTTGCAATAAATTGCAATTTAATTTCAAATAAACCAACAATTTATTTAAAAAAAATTCTTTATCAATGTAAAAATTTCTCTCTGAAATAATGTCGAGTTTTTTTTTTTTTTTTTTTTATAAAAGAAAAAGCTTTTTTTTTGGATGGAACGATAAATAGTTTCTTCAATTGTTTCAGTGTAAAATATGGATAATCACATTTTACTCCTTCTCTTGCCATTGTGCATTTAACTGTGCATCTCACCTTTGACTCGATCCTTAGCTTTTCCTTCTACAAGCAGATGGGAGAGGAAGCGTGCAAATGACTTGAACAGGTCCTAAAGACAAAAAAGAATAATCCTGAGCCTTTTATTTGATGTCCTTTTTTGCCTATAAAAATAGAAATGTATATGAAGAGACACCGAGACTTACCTTTGTAGCAAATTTGCCCTTTTTGTAGAAAGGATCCAAGATTCTCACTACAATATCAGCTGCTTCTTTCAGAGTCACAGGCTGGAGTGACACATGATTGGCATCACTGTCTGCCTCCATCTTTCTCTCTTGTACCACAGGGTCAAAGGTCACCCTGCGCTTGTTGTCGGGTGGACGGCTGAATTTGGTGGGGGGCTGAGAGTGTGACTCTCCATCCTCACAAGGCTGTAAGATAAGACAAGACAATTTACTGAGCTGATGATTTTTTTTTTTTTAAAAAAGCTTAATGATATTTTGGAATTTTATAATTTACTAACATTTTGTTCAGTTTAATTTCAGATTTGCAGAAAAAAGACAGAGGGAAAACTTGTGTTCAAAACATCGTAAAATGGAAACGAACACATTTTCTGTAATACTTTAGTCAAGGGATGCGTAACACCTACACAAGCCCTTCATTACAACTGCCATAAATCTACATAAACATTTATAAACACATCTTACAACAGATGTCAGGTGTCTTTTGTCAGTGTCAAGTTGACATGAGACCTAAGTCTAGTGCCATGGATTTTTCTTGACTTAAGATTGTGTTATAATGCTTTCCAGGCTGAACTACATTACAACATCCCTTAATAAAGTCAGTTTAAGACTTCTGCTCATTACACTGTATTATACCTACAGCAATGCCACAGCAACATGATGACCACAGGTATGTTTATATTCGACGTGCCGTAAGCAAAGTGAGTCAAATCTGACCATAAGAATTTTATGAAAACCTAAGACAATGCATGACATGACATAGTGTTATGTATATTTTCATATCTGGGTAATAACGTAACCTGAAAAGCATCATAACACAACCTCATGTCAGCAATCATTCGTTTGACGTAGGCTTTATGTCAACTTGCCATTAAAACTGACGAAAGCAATCTTTATGACAGCTGGTGCATGTTGGAATAAGCCTTGATAACTGTTTATGTAGTGTAATGACAGTTATAATGAAGGGCTTATGTAGGCGTCATGTATCCTTATGAACACCGCACTTAAGGAAAGACTTTCCTTACATAATGCAATGCATTTCTGAGTGAAACAGCTGTTTATCAGGTCATGTCATCACATCATTATATGACTCTGAGATACTAGAAGGACACTGAGCTATAAGTCAGTTGCTATGATGATGTAATGCAACCCAGCCTGAGAGAGAGAGTCATAACACAACCTTATGTCAACAAAACCGTGACTTTTAAGACGCAGGCCTTATGTTATGTCGAATGCAGTCTCTATGACAGCTGACACCTGTTGGAATAAACCTTGGCTTCTTTATGTAGGGTAATGACAGTTGTCATGAAGGGCTTATGTAGGTTTTATGTATCCTTATGAACACCACTAACCAGTATATTTTGACCAGGACACAAACTTACAAGGCAGAAAAAGAAAGTTCAGTTTTGATCTCAGGTTGCAGAAGAGCTATTTTTACCTTTTCTGGTTGTACTTTGGCATCAGACTGTGACTTCTTCCTATGGTGAGAGTGTGGAGAAGAGCAAAGAACACACTGAGAACATTCCAGACAGTCCCTACTTGATTAAAAATACTGCAAAGAAAGAGGAAAACAACCGAGAAAAGAAGGAAGGACGTAACGTGATCGTACCCTTCAGCCTCTAGCATAGTCCTCTCCTCAAAGCCCTGCGCGGCCTCTTCAGTCCTGCGCATCTCTACCTCAGCGGCGCTCATATCCACAGGAGTAACATCCATAGTCTCCACAGGCCTTGCATTCTTTTCAGTACTTTCCATATCTGTGGAACATTCATGTTGAGTCTCAGTGTTAATGGTATTCAGGACAACTTTGCAGTTGTATGGAGTTTCCACAGAGACACCCGTTTCCTCAGGTTCTAAGACTGTGGCCTCTCCATTTTTTGGAGTATCGTCCATCATCTTTTTCCCAAAGTACTGAGAGATGCAGTGTGAGTTCTTGGCTGCTTCGGATAATTTCTGCTGTTTCTTGCTCAGGGCTTTGCCTGATCTCTTGCTGGGGCTACTTGAAGATGAGGAGACAGGTGGAGATGTTTTGCTTCTCTTTGTCTCAGGCTTTCCTTGCTGCTCTTCTTCATTATCAGCAGGTTCTTGAGACATGGGCGCTGCTGATAGGGTCTCATTTTTGGAAGTCTTCAGATACTCCGATGCAGTCTGGAAGAGGGTGGAGGAGCCGCGGAATCCCGCGCCCACGCGCTTTCGCTTCAGCTACGAGAACGGAGACAAAACAAAAAGCAAAACTTTGTATGGTCTTATACAATGACCAATTCCAGTATTAGCACACAACACTGCATCTTGTTTAAATGTATAGAATTAGATGCACTATGTACTTTCTCAAAAAAAAAAAAAAAAAAAGTAGCGCTCATCTAAAACACATATAACAGTATGTTAGGGTTTCTATAATAACAGCTCGTTCACAGAGACCTCTATGGCAGACTCAACACATAATCTAAGCCTAATAATACACAGATTAAAAAAAACGTTGTTATAGAAGAAAGAAAAATGTATAATCAATTATATGACGGTTTCTTTAAGGAGAACATTTATGGAAGGAGTCTCTAGTGTCAGCGCTTTGTAATGGTCAGAACGTTTTTCAGGACAAAGGAGTTTGCGCTTTCTGGTTTCCTGGTAACGTGACAAGTTACATTTTTTGAGGAAAAAAAAAAAAAGAGAGGCTGATGAGTGAGTGAATGTTTATAGCTGTTATAATGCAAGTGATAACAGGAACTTACTTGTCTAATGGATGTTCCACAACATTAAATGTCCCTATAAATGGTTAAAAAGCATGACATGTAGTTCATTAATAAGATGAAAATTGTAATAATTGGCACACTGCTGTGCTATAAAAGGAATAAAACCCTTGGGGATGTGCTGTTAGAGAAATATAATCCACTTCTCACTGAGCCCGATCACACCACGCTGTCGTGAATTATTTTCCTAGAACAGCACGCCCTTTCATGTTTTACACTCATTCACCAGTTTCCTCAAGTCTTGCCCTCTCTCCATCTTCTCTTTACTATTGATAGTGACATTAATGCCTTATTGTCATATCTGATGATTGTCATATCTGATGATAGTGTGCATGTTGTTATAGTTTTATTACATCTAGTCCTACTATTTATCACAGTGAGGAACCAACCATCTTTCCAACCAGTACAGAATGCCTTCGGGAACAGACAAAACATTGCAGAAAGTTCTTACTGAATAGATCTGAGAGGCTGGTGTAAAGCCCAGCTGATCTTCAGGGATAGATGAGGAAGAAGAGGACGAGGCTGCTGCTTCTTCTTTCATCATCTTCCTTTTCTCTTCATTGACACTAGAGCTGCATGCTTCTCCATCCTCGCCCACAGGCGGCGCTACATCATCACCGCTGTCTTTCTTAAGCTCCGCTACCTGGAGAGTAGATTATATGTTCAGCTTATCTACTTATCAATAAAGGAAACATTCCAGTGCCCATAAAATCCTTTCAAAAGCTTATTTATGATTTATGCTCTTGCACACAGGAGATTCTAATGTTCAGTCAAACTTATTCTAACTCAATTAAACAATCCTCAGACTTTCATTTTGTGACAAAACGTCTAGAGCAAATCTTTTCGGAATTGTGGCTCACACCATGAGCCCGCTCACCGCATATCTCTGTACTCGTGCGGTTGGATGTTTCTATGATGTTTATTTGATTATGCTGAATTAAGAGGACCTCCCTTCTGTCAAGTCCTCACCTGATAGGCTAACATGGTATCCATTTGTGTTCATTCGATCTTCACTGAATTTCCGATGCCACACAGCTAGTCAGAAGAGCTACAGGATACAGGGATGTCTTACAAGTAAGCTTAGCCAACATCGGCATGTGTATGTATTCGCTACAGTTAAAGAATAAATGTATACTGATAATGTTGTGGTCTTTTCCAACACTACGACTGCAGTAGATTCTCACACACACTCGCACAAATAAGAATTTACCTAAGAAACTAACAGCATAAATAGGACTAATTATTTTTTTTCAAAAGTATTTTTCATTACTGTCAAAAGCCATTATGTACACTCGCTGGCCACATTAATAGGAACACCTCTACACCTGCTCATTCATGCAGTTACCCTGTAAGCAGCAAATCATGTGGATTTTCACACACAGCAGTCGTGAGTTTACACAGAGTGGTGCGAAAAACAAAAAACACCCAGTGTGCGCCATTTCGGCGTGCGCAAGCGCTTTGTTGACGAGAGAGGTCAGGGAAGAATGTTCACAATGGTACGAGCTGACAGGAAGACTACAGTAACTTAAATAACACCTCTCTGCAACCGTGGTAAGCAGAAAAGCATCTCAGAATGCACACCACGTTGATCCTTGAGGTGGATGGGCTACAATAGCAGAAGACCACGTCGGGTTCCACTCCTTCGCGCACAGCACCACAGATCTGCATGATGCTTTGCTCACATTTTGGAGGTATGCACATCAGCCCCTTACTGAGCCTCTGCTTGTTTATGTGCATCTTCACAGAACTATAAACCAGTCCATAAAGTATAAATAATTGGCGGTTTTATATATTTAGATGATATGAGGAAGTAGACTCAAACACACTCACTCTCTTGAGAACTGCAGCCTTGTACAGGTTTGCAGATTTGCAAGATCTGAACACTTCATGCTCTATTTCAACTGCCACGGAAAGTGGGTCAGAGCTGTAGAGGAGGTACAGCACAGGAAGTGGAGTTGGAAATAAAGACAACAGATTAAACATTATACAAGATGTCTATAGGTATCCTGAACTTAAATTTAGTGCTACTTTAAATGTGAAAAAAAAAAAACACTAGATTAAAAATATCTACCTAAAATATCTGACCATGTTTATTCAAAAGGTAT
>CM040987.1:13405299-13439093 GCA_022985145.1 Pangasius djambal
ATATATATATATATATATATATATATATATATATATATATATATATATATATATATATATATATATATATATAATTAAATAAATAAGGCCCCTCAGACATCCTGTTATGAAGGACAATTAAACACCTCAAAAACAAGATAAAGGAAAATTAGAAAATTAAATGTAACGCTAAATGTAACTACAAAAGGTTAAAAAATACAAGGTTTTCCAAGTTTTAAAATTAAGTACATACCAAAAGTAGATGTGATACTTTACATTAAATAGCTGGTGCATTTTCCTCAATTTGACAGCACAATAAACATGACATGATTATCAGAACTATACACCAATCAGCCATAACATTAAACCCACCTGCCTAATATTGTGTATTGTGTAACTCTGACCCACTGAGGCATGGACTCCACAAGACCTCTGAAGGTGTGCTGTGATGTGTGGCAGTAAGACTTTAGCAGCAGATCTTTTAAATCCTGTAAGGTGGGGCCTCCATGGATCGGAGCCTTCGCTCCCCACGCGCACCAGTGAGCCTTGGGAGCCCATGACCCTGTCGCCAGTTCACCGGTTGTCCTTCCTTGGACTACTTTTGGTAGTTACTATCCATTGCGTACCGGGAACACCCCACAAGACCTGCCGTTTTGGAGATACTCTGACCCAATCATCTAGACATCACTATTTGGTCCTTGTCAAAGTCACTCAGATCCTTACACTTGCCCATTTTTCCTGCTTCCAACACATCAACTTCAATAACTGACTGTTCGCTTGCAGCCTAATATCCCACTCTTTGACAGGTGCCATTGTAATGAGATAGTCAATGTTATAGCTGATCAGTGTATACTGTTGGCTAATTAAGGAGAAATCTTAAACAATACCTGTATGATTGATCTGTTGTGCCTCTGCAGTTGGTCAGAGATGCCTGGAGAATAGACAGACAGTGCTCTCGTGCCTGACAGACACACACACACACACACACACACACACACACACACACACAAGCAAACATAGTATTGACGTGAATTAAATAAAGCTTTTCAATGCAATCATGTTCGGTACGTTTTGCTAAGCTTCAGTTTCTGTATCTTTGAAATATGTCTAGTAGATGTTTTCAAGACAACATACAACACAGAGTTCTGCCACTAGGAGGCAGTTCTTTCCCATCTCTTACACTGTACACTTACACACTTACACACTTATACAGCAAGCTTTAAACAAGCTTATTGTTTTTACACTACCTATGTATTGTAAGCCAGTAGTCATTATCCTCACTTTAATAAGAAAAGCTCACAGAATTAGCCATACCACAGATTAACTGTATTGTATCTGTTTAAAGAAAACCCTCAAGAACAACATGGTGTGATTAGGACTGGCCTTTCGATAATACTCATATCTGTTTCCTCTACAAATGCAGCCTTCCAGAGAAAAACACTCTGTGTTCTAGCTAATTTTAGGGATATCCTTCTTGTCTGTATTGTTTATACCACAGTGCTGCTGAATTCTCAAATCTGTGTTGACTAATTTTCAGTAATGTTACGGCTCAGTTCGACTGTAATTACAATCACAGGTTTATATTAATGCACTTATTCTAATATAGTATTGTTTATATAGTATCTTCTAATTCACAGGGACTTGCATGGTAGATGCTCTATATAAGGCTAATAATAAATGGATTTTAAAAAAAACATAATCATTAATTAAGCTTGGTGAAGCTTGCTGTCAAAAGATTTCTATGTAACATTTATGGAAAGAGTCTTATGTGTCAGTGTTTTCTAAAAGTCTGGAAGTAATTCCACCACAGGAAAGTATTCAGGACAACGGGGCTTTCTCTGTAACATGACAAGCTGCATTTTTTTTGTCTTATTAACTCCAAGAGAGAGAAATAAGAGAGGCTGGTGAGAGGCTGTTTACTGGTATCCTGAAGCTGCAATAACATAAGTAAGAGAAAGAACTCACTAACTTACAGACATTCTACAACATTAAATGTAACCATAAATGAATAAAAAGTATGTCATTTATTAATAAATAACAACAACTTGTAACTGTTGATAAATCACTGTGTTACAAGAGGAATAAAACACTTTGGTACATGGTGTTATAGTAAAATAAATCAACTTCGAGATAGTAACGGATCACACCACATCATCATGGAATATTCTGCTATAACAGCAATCCCCATTGTGTTTTATTCCTTACACAACACGCTGAAGTGAATTCCAGAAAAGCTCTGCTCAGCGAGTTTCATAGTGACCTGGAGGCCCGCTGGTCTCCACGTTTTCAGATTGAGACACATGTCTGTATGATAATGTGTTTACTGAAAGTTGGAGTGTGACAGCTGCCACAGAAGCGTCACCTTCACTGTGAGTCTCGGGATTCTCTGACTGCTCGCCTCCTTTAATGGACAGTCAGCATCTGTAGGAAAGAAAAAACACAAAAAAATTACAAAACAGAATACCAAATATAATCCATGACAATGTGCCAAAAAAAAAACCCCATAACGAACTAACTTCATTTTGTCTGTATGGTCATATCTCAACCCAAGTACTCTCATACACTTTGAGATTGCATGTCAAGTGTCAAGCTGAAGAGTAATATTTAGTTAGTGTGGAAGGAGTGATTAGAGCTCTGATACTGCCTTTCGGATTAGCAACAGAGCCAAACTGAACGGGCTATTTTTATTCAAGTGGACGCCGCTCACATTCGTCTCGTATACTGCGGCCCGGCTGCATGAGCGGCAGTTTATACTGTATTAAAACTCTGCTCTCTCGAGTAGCTGATTTGGCTAACATTGTTACAAGAAGGTCAGATTCGAGTTACGCACAGATTGGTGAAAATATGCAGAACGTGAAAAACACAGATGCAATTCTAGAGCAATGGCTGAGTGCGACAACTGAGGAAATACACAATGATTCCACAAAGTACCATCTGTTATGGAATATGTACAATCATCACAAAACCCAACACCTCTACTAAATTAGAAAGTGGCACAAAATAAGAAGGTACATGAATGCTGTATTTGGCTCGTTGTCTGACGTCAAAATGACAATTACCACTAAGCATGTGTTATGAGGTGCAGTAGGATAAGTACATGTAACTCTTTTGAATGAAATGCCCTAAAGAGCTAACGTGGTGAACAGTGAATGAGCTTTAGCAAGAACCAGTCAGCACCAGCAACACTGATTTTAGGCCTAGAAAGGGCTAAGAGGCAGCGATTTCATACAGCACTGTGTGAACTCCACAGCCAATCACAAGTTCTACTAAGATACACTATATTGCCAAAAGTTTTGGGACATCTGCCTTTACATGCACATGAACTTTAATGACATCCCATTCTTAATCCGTAGGGTTTAGTATGGAGTTGGCCCACCCTTTGCAGCTATTACAGCTTCAACTCTTCTGGGAAGGCTTTCCACAAGGTTTAGGAGTGTGTTTATGAGAATTTTTGACCATTCTTCTAGAAGCGCATTTGTGAGGTCAGTCACTGATGTTGGACGAGAAGGCCTGGCTTGCAGTCTCCGCTCTAATTCATCCCGAAGTGTTCTGTCGGGTTGAGGTCAGGACTCTGTGCAGGCCAGCCAAGTTCCTCCACACCAAACTCGCTCATCCATGTCTTTATGGACCTTGCTTTGTGCACTGGTGTGCAGTCATGTTGGAGCAGGAAGGGGCCCGCTCCAAACTGTTCCCACAAAGTTGGGAGCATGAAATTGTCCAAAATGTCTTGGTATGCTGAAGCATTAAGAGTTCCTTTCACTGGAACTAAGGGGCCAAGCCCAACTCCTGAAAAACAACCCCACACCATAATCCCCCCTCCACCAAACTTTACACTTGGCACAATGCAGTCAGGCAAGTACCGTTCTCCTGGCAACCGCCAAACCCAGACTCGTCCATCAGATTGCCAGACAGAGAAGCGTGAATCGTCACTCCAGAGAACGCGTTTCCACTGCTCTAGAGTCCAGTGGCGGCGTGCTTTACACCACTGCATCCGACGCTTTGCATTGCACTTGGCGATGTAAGGCTTGGATGCAGCTGTTCGACCATAGAAACCCATTCCATGACGCTGTCTATGCACTGTTCTTGAGCTAATCTGAAGGCCACTGTGCAGAAAGTTGGCGACTTCTGCGCACTGTGCGCCTCAGCATGCACTGACCCCGCTCTGTGATTTTATGTGGCCTACCACTTCATAGCTGAGTTGCTGTTGTTCCCAATTGCTTCCACTTTGTTATAATACCACTAACAGTTGACCGTGGAATATTTAGTAGTGAGGAAATTTCACGAATGGACTTATTGCACAGGTGGCAGCCTATCACGCTACCACGCTTGAATTCACTGAGCTCCTGAGAGCGACCCATTCCTTCACAAATGTTTGTAGAAGTAGTCTGCAGGCCTAAGTGCTTGATTTTATACACCTGTGGCCATGGAAGGGATTGGAACACCTGAATTCAATGATTTGGAGGGGTGTCCCAAAATTTTGGCAATATAAGTGTATGCTATATGCTATAAGAGTTGATTAATTTCCAATAACAGTACATCCCTTCAAGTGTTATTCCTCTTATACCACAGCGATTTGCCAATAATTATATATATTTTTTATTTATTAAAAGAACAACACATTTTTATCTGGTTATAGTTACATTTTATGTTGTTGAACATATGCAAAACAAGGCAGTGCTTGTTGACCAAGAATGATAAGAAGTTGCTTGAAATTGTTTAAGAAAGTTAGGGTGCATTTTTCAAAAAAAAAATAAATAAAGAAGAAAATAAATAGCTTTCCTATAAACATTTGCTGTCCATAGAACATGATGTAATTTGCTTCACAATGTTGCTCACACAACGTTCACAGTTAGGCAAAAACATATACATATATATATATATATATATATACATACATATATATATATATATATATATATATATATATATATATATATATATATATATATATATATACACATACATACACATACACTATTTATTTATATATATATATATAAATAAAAGATCTTCTCAGAATGTCATAATGTTCTCCATGATCACAGAATATCCTTCAACAGCTGAACATACAGCAGGACTTCTGTAACAGTGCTATGGCAGTTTCCACTATTCAGGATACCAGGTTTTGTGTACTTTAGCAATACTAAAAAAGTTGGACACTGACACTAACCTGGTGGAGCAAACGTCTCTTTAGGGCCATCTGATCCCTGCAAGTTTAAAAAAAAAAAAAAAAAAAAAAAAAAAAAAAAAAAAAAAAAAAAAAAAAAAAAAAAAAAAAAAAAAAAAAAAAAAAAAAAAAAAAAAAAAAAAAAAAAAAAAAAAAAAAAAAAAAAAAACATATGATATGAACAATGGGACACGAAGACTATAAGATATAGATATTTCTGCACTGCTACAGAGTTACAGGTAGCGGTGCTATACAGCATGCATGTCAATGCCTCAGATACATCACTGCCCATCCTCTAAATAAACACATCTAGTTATTTCCCAACTCCATGTGAATTCACTCACCTGCAAGCCTCTGGGGTGCTGGGATAATCCTGATATTCCAGCTCTTTCACTATCCCCCCCTTCACTATTTGTTTGGCTTTTTGTCAATTGGAGTAAGTTTCAAAATTTCCCCTTTGGTGTGGGAAACAGTACGCTTTCTGATTTCCTCACTACATGGACAAGACATAAAGCCTGTATTTCTCACTCTGAGAGGATTGTGGCAAACAGCTGGGAAACAGATGTGCAATGAAAGAAATGAAAGAGAGAGAGAGAGAGAGGAAATAATGTGTGCTGCAGTTTCTCAGAACAAGGCAGAGGGAGAGTTTAAATTTACCTTGCGCAGACTCATCTGTTTCCTGAACAGATCCCCAAACTCTTTTTTTCGTTTCTCAGAGTCATCCTCAGCCCCGCCCTCCCACTCCTCATCATACCTAAACACCCACACACACGAAATCAGGTGCAGGGGTCATCCGTTAGATTTAACCTGACCAAATTCTCACAAAGCAAATACAGTTTGTACACACACACACACACACACACACACACACAAACACACAGACACACAGAGTTCTCCTAACTCCTGAACACTCACATCCAATCACCCGCTCCTCAGAATTACACACACACACACACACACCAACAATGCCAAAAATAGTAGTTTTGGTTTTTGGTTTCTCTCTAACATGACAAGCTTAAATTTTTTTTTTTTTTTGTGTCTTACTAATTTCAAGAGTGAAAACAAGTGACGTCAGTGATAGTGACGAAAGTGGCTGTTTATAGCTGGTACAACGTAACTCAGAACAGGAACTAACATTGAATGTAGCTATAAACAAATAGAAAATATGACGTGTTGTTCTTTAATAATTAATTTAATTAAAATTGCCAGCATTTGCCAAACTGCTGTGGCATAAGCGGAATAAAACACTTCGGGGCAAACTAGGAAAACAATAAACTTTCCGCTTCGTGTCGGTTTGCATCATACCACCCTTGTTGATTATTTTCCTTTAACATCACATCCTGAAGTGTTTTATTCCTTGCTTAACAACTTAAACTGAAAAGTAGGAATGTTGCCATTTTGCTACTGGAAAACGTTTACTAATTTGTACATATAAAAATGCACTTAATGTCTCAATCCCATGACCCAAGAATCTTTAGCAGTGTGTCAGCTGACCTCTCAAAGCCGTAGCCTTTCTTCCCTCCTCCATAGAGATCGCGGTCAAAGCCAAAAGGTCCCCTGCTCTCAGAGCTCTGCGCTGGCCCGGTCTTAGTGCTAAGGGCAGCAGCTCTCTCCAGTTGGGCACGGACAAGTTTAGGGTTTTGACAGTAATCGCAGGCACCGGCACAGTTGGGTGTCTGGTCCCCGAAGAACTTAGATATAGTGGCATGTCTGCATCTGGAGAAGCAGGAAGAAGATTTATGTGGGTTAGTCAGGGAGAAATGTGCACTGTAGTATTTTATTACATACTTATAGCATAACAGATGTCCAGAAGGAGTGCTAACTAAAGAGAGCACAGGAAATACCCAGAGAAAACAAAAAATTTTCTAGCTAATGTAGCCAAGACAGACAATATAAATAAACAGTAATTCTTCATGGGCTGATGCTGAGACCATCAGCATGTACAAAGAACTCTTTAAACTGTTTCTAAGAGTGTACACTTCAATTTGTGCTGGACTACAGCACAATTTTTCTTTTGTTAAAAAAATACATCTGTAGCCCAGCATAACACCATGACTCCTACATGCCAAACAAATGACTTGTGCTATTATTAGATCTAGCACTGATCTGATCTGCCTGCACACACTGAGAGAATTCATCAAGCGTTGGATAAGGCCTCCTGTTAGACCTATACATGAAGAAAAACATCTCAAACATCTAAACATCATATAACCTATGGGAACTGCACAAAACTGCATCTCTAAAAAAATAAAAAACTTCTAAGAAAGTTGGAAGAAAAGACTTTGGGTCATATGGGATTTGTTTACTATTAAGTGTCCCGAAATCCCTGATTTCAACTTTTATTACTATAGTTAATTTGCTAGCAGCTTGGGGAGCATGCAATCACCAAGCATAGCTGTATGGACATTAACCTACTTATACTAACCCCAGTTAACAAACAGAATGTTACGTGGTGGCCTTGTGTGTTTGTGTATAACCACATACACATAGGCACATTTTTCTAACCTAGCAACAAAAGAGATCCTGCAAGTCATCTTGTCCTGCAATCCTACCACCTGCCCATTGGATCCAATCTCTTCCACAATGCTCCACACCATCTCACGAGACCTCCTCCCCTTCATCACTATTATCACTAATGATAACATCTGGTCATGCACCAAATGCATGCAGGAGAGCATGGGTTATTGCCTTCTTGAAGAAACCAACTCTGGGTCCCTCAGACATCCAAACCAGTCTGGTTTCAAAGTGGCACATTCCACAGAAACTGAGAAGTTCCATGCTGCTAGATCAGCCAAATTGTCATCAGTCCTCATCCTCCTCAACCTTTCAGCAGCGTTTGATACAGTCAACCACAAGACTCTCTTGTGCATCCTCATGAGTCTTGGAATTCATGGCACAGCATGGCAATGGTTTGTTTCCTACCTGGAGGGTCAGTCATATCAGGTGACGTGGAGCGGATCCACACCTGCGCAGACTCTCCACTGGTGTCCCACAAGGCCCAGTACTTGGTCCTCTTTTGTTCTCCCTTTATATCCCTTGGTGAGGTCATATCCTCACATGTTTTTTCATACTACTGCTATGTGGATGACACTCAACCCATCCTCTCCTTCCCCGGACACTCATGTTTACGCTCAGATCTCAGCATGTCTGGCAGACATCTCATCGTGGATGGCAGCTCATCAACTGAAAATGAATCCCAGCAAAACTGAACTGCTGTTCATCTCAGGTGATTCATCCCTACGTCAGGATCTTGTGATCTCCTTGGACAACTCTCAGATCTCACCTTCTGTCACTGCATGTAACCATGCAACTGTCAATCAACTGTCCTTTTCCTCACACATTGCTATTCTGACATGCTCATGCTGATTTCTCTTTTACAACATCAGAAGGATTTGTCCATTTCTATCCACACAGGTCACTCAGGTGCTTGTTCAGTCATTTTGAGACTGGACTGCTACAACACACTCCTTGTAGGTCTGCCTCTGAGCTCCATTCCACCTATGCAACTAATCCGAAATACAGATGCGCAACTTGTTTTCCACCTTCCTAAGTTCTCCCACACCACCCCATTGCTATGCTCCCTCCACTGGCTTCCTGTTGCTGCCCGCATCTGATTTAAAACACTGATGCTCACCTACACAGCCAAAAACGGAACAGCGCCAATCTACCTTAAAGCACTTATCACACCGTGCACTGCAGCGTGCTCCCTCTGATCCTCTAGTACTGCTCAACTGGTCCCACCATCTCTCAGGATACAAGGAAAGCATGCATCAAGACTCATCTCTGTTCTGGCACCTAGGTGGTGGAATGAACTTCCCTTAGATGTCCAAACAGCTGAGTCCCTGGCAGTCTTCAAACAATGACTAAAAACTTAGCTCTTCAAGAAGTAATTAAATTTGCACTTATATATAAGTGAAGTGAAGTGAAGTGACTTGTGGCCAAGTATGGTGACCCATACTCGGAATTTGTGCTCTGCATTTAACCCATCCAAGTGCACACACACAGTAGTGAATGCACACACACTGTGAACACACACCCGGAGCAGTGGACAGCCTTTTTTGCTGCGGCGCCCGGGGAGCAGTTGGGGGATCGGTGCCTTGCTCAAGGGTCTCACCTCAGTCGTGGTATCGAGGGTGTAGGAGAGCGCTGGTCATTCACTCCCCCCACCTACAATCCCTGCAGGACCTGAAACTTGAACCCACAACCTTCGGGTTCACCTTCGGGTTACAAGTCCGACTCTCTAACTGTTAGGCCACGACTATATATATATATATATATATAAAAAATATCAAACTTTTATAGCTTTTCTTACTATATTACCTCCCCAACAGAGATTTTTTAGGATGATAGCATTCTTAGTCCATGACCTAGTGAACCAGAATGCATCGGGATGTATTTATTGATAAAGACTTCCAAGCACTTCTGTAAATCACTCTGGATAAGGGCGTCTGCCAAATGCCATAAATGTAAATATAATGTAAATGTGTTTTCTTTTCAAATGGTGCTCCCATACCTTCCCCTGCTAAAACCTTAGCAGCATGAACAGAGAAAATGTGGACATTAGCCTAGCAATTTGTAAAAGGATTATATTGAAAATGTACTGTTTTTTTATTTATTTATTTATTTTTTAAACTGTTTACTCACATTACTGCAGCAGCCACAGTATAGTTGCCACCGCTGGCAAGCAGTTCCCGATCGCACAGCTGATATTATTACACTCTCCAGCACACTCCTTAAACTTGAAATGGTGGAAATGCACTTTTCGTGTCTTTTTTAAGGCATGTCTGTCTGTTCTGGGCCATTATATTATTCATCTCCACGATAAGTTGCGAACAGGGAGAAATCAACACTGCACAAACATGGTAGAAAATGGTTTTACCAGGCTGCCAAGTACACACATCTACACACACACTCTCACAGAAACTTCTTTCCATAGCCCACACCAGAAGGTTTCAGGTTACACCAGTGTCTGAGATAGTTCGTAGAGGGACTGGGGGCTCGGACTCAGCCCTCAATGAAAACAGCATGTGTACAGTAAACCTCGCGGCAATCCCACAAAAGGCCTCTGTGTGCCACGTCTCTACAACACAGCTACAATTTCAAGAACAGAGCCATAGTTAAACAGTCCAGTTAAGTAGTTATGCATATTTCTGTCGCAGTTTTGTTCACTTGTTGATTTCACAATGGAAAGTTTCATGTGGGTCACGGAATATTTCACAACAACAGTGTTGAGCCTCAAACAAAATGGGCATGATAAAAATGAGAGTCACATGGTGGAGGAATGCCTGAGGCAGAAAATAAGCTTTTTTTTTATGTTGAAGTGCTATATGTGTGTGACAGGCTGTCAGGAAATTTATGTATTTGCATTTATGTATATAGTCAAGGCCCTCCTTTTGTCAAATTTCAATTCCCTAATTCCAAGCAATGTAACATACACACTTTTCACTGCTGTAAAACAGGACACCCCAGTCCAGGAAGCAACAAACAAAAACCACACTCTTACACTGCCAGAATACGTTTTGAATTACAGGATGGAATTCAAAACAAGAAATAAAAAAAAGGAAAGGGAGAGTTTCCAGACTGATTGGGGGGGGGGGAGTAGGCAGTCCTGCTGAGACAAAAGGGGGCGTGTGGGGGTGAGAGGTAAACAGAGAAAGAGAGGGAGGACAAAACAGACAGAAAGACAGAGAGAGAGAGGCAGTCTCTTGTGGAGAGAACGTAAAGAAGACCTAAAGCTGAATTCTGGCTGCGAAGGGGGTGGGGAACAGGCTGAATAATACAACCCACATGCATGTTAAGCAGTTAGTCATTCAACAGAACAGCAACAGCCTTAACTGTGTGACAGCACTTGGAGAACTGCCTGCATTGAACAAGTACAGCAAGAGAAGGCAATAAATTGGGGGCAAAAAAAAACTCAGAACGAGACAAGAATAACAAGCAAAACAAGCCTGGACAGCGGTCAAAAGACAGCCTGTACGCAACTCTGTGGAGGAGTTAAACAGTCAGCCGGGCTGCTTGTGGAATTCCTAAATCAGCTACTGGAACTGGAGCACGGGAAAAAGGGGCAGCACATTTTCCCCCTCAGGTAAGAGAAGACTGTTTTGTTTAATGCAAACTGGTTAGGCTAGTTAAGGCAACGCAGCAATCACAAAGTCAGTCACGCCTAATTCACACGTTAGAAAGATTAATGTCTGAATGTGCTTGAAGACTGGTTAAAGAGAAAACTGCACTCAATTCCTTTTACAAGCCTCAAACACCTGCTGCATGCCTTTCGGACAAGGAATGAGCAAGGAATCCACTACACTATTACCAACAGCTATTCTTGTCCAACTGTGCTGCTGCACTGCATTCTAAAGTCCACTGCTAATGCATCGCTGTTCAAACAGAACTAACAAACAAACTTAGAAACCACACAGGGTGTGGGAACAAATGCTAAAACAACGTGGCTGAGTCAGTTGGCCAGGATCTGTTCACAGCCACACCACCAATAGTGGACAAATGTAAACTATGTGCAAAAGCACTTCTACATGCTATGCTTTACATATTACCTTTACTTACAGACTAAACCTTTAAATATTACGTTTACTAACTAACTGTTTACATATTGTTTGCTTACAAACTAAATGTACATACTGCTTACATACTTGCATGCTAAACCTTTACATACTGTTTATGTATGCTAAACTTTCACATAGTATGTTTACATCCAAATGAACATACATACAACATATTTACAACTAACTTACATACTGTTTACATACTTGCATACCATGTTTCCATTCAAGCATTCACACAACATACATACACCTCTCTTACATATCTCTGCTTACAGACTTATGCACTGAACCTTTACATACCATGTTTACATACATATAATATTTGTACATTCTGTTTACATCATCATTACATATTTTCATATTGTTTACATACTAGTTGCACTTTTTTTTTTAATAACATATTTACAAACTAAACTTTTACATACTTGTATAATAAACTTTTACATACTATGTTTAAGTGTCTTAAAACTATGTTTACACAGTTATGGACTAAACCTCTTCATACTATGGTTTTTTTTTTAACAAGTATAAACACAGCTATTATCCCTTTAACTCAACCTTTAAAGTTGCATTGTGATGACGCTGTATAGTCAGTTTTGAATATGGAGTCGGATTAAGATCCAGAGAGCCTACATCTTAGATCAAAAGCCTCAGAACTAGACGCCTGTGGTCTTTAAAATTAAAAAGCTGCAACCCACATAGAGGCCTTTTTTCTGCATCCCACATAGAGGCCTTTTACACACTGGCAACACCACCCTGTGATATACGCCCTTACGGAACACACCCAACTCACTCCACCACAACAAGTCCCAAAAAAGCATGCTGGATGATAGGCCTACATCGTTTTAAACATCAGGTTCTCTTCTGTGCGGCTAAAGCACCACATGTCTGCAGTCACACAGATAAGCCACGTTTGTAGGAAGTGTGCTCAGTCTGTTGACCATGCAAAGTGGATTTTGTAACTGCATCTGATAGCTGATAGCTGATAGTTACAAATCAGAATAAGGACACATTTAGGTGTGGTACGCAATGAGTGAGAGATCTAAGTTAAGCCTGAACTTCCACTGGGATCATATTAGACTATAAATGACACCAGCTGTAAACACTGTTTTGCTGGAGGCCATTCCAGATTAGGAACGGAGCCAAAGCACTGATCCGAATACCGTCTACTTGTTACTGACAGCTGTGACCAGCCGAGAGAATGGATGCCAAACAGGAAGTACATGATATCCTTCAAAAGATCTGGATCAAGCTACAGACTCTCCCTGATGCAAACTCCATCGAGATGGGAGGATTCCTCATCCTCCTCCTCTTCATTTGTAAGTGCCACATGTTTAAAATCTATATTTTTTAACACACCTGCTGGATATGGAGTAGGTATATATAGATATATATATATACACACATACACACACATACACATACACACACATCTTTGGGTGTGTAGTAAATTAATTTGGCCTGTGTGGGCAGATATTTATATTTAGCAGACTACTCTAAGGATGCATTCACATAAAACCTGAATGCAAAATCCATAATTTAATACATGGTACCAAACCCTGACCACCACAGTTTAGCCAACATACCATATACGGTTTAAGGTTAAGAGCATGTATTATTGTATCAAATATTAATCAATAACAGACATGAAATCAATAGTTATTAATCAATAAAAAAAACAGACAAAAGTGTTGAACGTGCATTAATAAATTTTTACCTTATACTGAAAAAGAAAAAATGTATCTGCTGAGTTGAATGTATTGAGTTTTAAGTGAATTGAGAGTAAGGCTTTGGGAAATAGCCGATGATGTATAGTTACTGTTGAAATAAATAATTCCCTTTGACATGAACAGGTCTAGGGAAATATGTAGCGAACTGAACTGAAGGATATTTAAAAAAAAAAAAAAATTTTTTTTCAAATCATGAAACAAATGCATGGTGGCTTGGGAAAACCTTTCACATGATCAAATTTTGTCATTTTCTGTATATAGTTATGAAAAGCAATTACTTCCAAATTAAAGAATTATTAGAATTATTCAAAGAATAATTCTAATTTTACAATGTGAAATTATTAGCATCATCCACATCAGTCCCTGTCTCATCACCTGAGCTAAAAGGCACTCGAGGCATTTAAAAACGAGCCTCATCATCAGCTCTTTACTGAACTGATCACTGTTCGTAACATGGATAAGCAATTCAGCCAATGCCGTTCTGTAAACTACAGTTATTTTTTTTTATGAATGTCTTTTAGGTCATTTAAGCATTTTAAAGCTTTGCCTGAACGGAGTATGTAAGCGCTCTTCTCTGTTTTGATGATGATGTGCAGGTGCAGGAGCATCATGGACATTTTGACAGCCAAGATCTGATTATAAACTGAATTTATTATGCTTATGTCTATTTCGTCATGTCCATATTGGCACGTGTCTATCCAACAACTTGATCGGAGCGTGACATTCACTGCATGAGAACAGCACAAATAGCTAGCAAGATTATAGATTCTATCTTTAAGCAATTTTACTGCCACATTGAACTGGTGCTACATCATCAAGAGGTGTTTGAGCGAGGCTTCTAAATCCAGCACGTATCGAAATCGCAAACTAAAAAGGTTCTGGCTTCGGTTGTAGAGAAGAAAACGGCTTTTGAGAAGAAAACGGCTTCAATTCATTAGATTCCATGATAACCGATTCCAGGGCCATTTTAGGTTGGACAAAAAAAAAAAAACAAGTTCGATGTCTTTATGGTTATATTAAATAGCTCTGGATATTGAGATAAACAAATAATTAGCTGTTCCTCCACTCAAACTAGCGAGTAGTAGTAAGTAGTACGTGCTTTTGTCACTGATCACCTGCAGGTGGCCTTGCACAACATGATCTTTGCAGATAAATGCCAAGGCAAGGTTAGAAAATATCCTAAATAAAAACATTTCTGTTTTGTTTTGGGAAAATATACTTAAGTTTTCTGGAAGTGGAGATGCCAAAGTATACTACTGGGCAGGAAAAAAGTCAATTTTGGTCAAAGCCTGTTTTCCAGAATTCAAACGCAGTGACATCGCATGAGTTTTCCCCACACATTTGAAAATGCATTTATTACAATAAATGGGGAAAAAAAAAAAATTGGGGAGCCACATTGATGATCAGTAACAGATGCAGAATAAAACTCCATACAAATACACAATCAAAACAGGTATGGTGTCTGAACAGCACGAGAAAAAGGAGAAGAGCATTTGGCAGATTTTTAGAGTCTCGTATTTTATTTATTTATTTATTTACTGCTATGAACAATACAGACTGAGATGTGCCAGTCTGACAGCCTGGAAAAATGTCGTTTTCTGAAACTGCCAGAGGCACTGCACAGTAATGCGTTCTCATCGATTTCACTCTCTGCCATAACACTTTGGGTGAGAAATTACAGGCACTGTGGGCGTCTGTCATTTCTCACCCCAAGTGCTGGAGCGCATGCTGTCCAAGTTTGTATGAAATCTAGAATATTGTGCTGATAGATATGACCTGAGGAGAATTTTAATCTCTTCAGTCTCTTCACCGCCTGAAATCAAAAACACCAACTCCTTTTATTTAACTTTTTTTTTTTATTATTGCCTATTTGTGGGCCAAAATGTCCAATAAAGTGGTGTTGTTTTCTTTCAGTGACATTCCTGGCCTTGGTGGTGTTTGCTTGTGCACAGTGCTGCTGTAGCTGTGGACGAACCCCAAGAAATAACAACTCTGTCCTCTGAACCCTCTCTACAGTTCAGTCAAGCATGGAGAGATACCAGACAATGAAAGAGGGACAGAGAAAAGAGGGGACAAAGAGAGGTCACTACAAAAGCTTTGGGGGAAATTAGGTTTTTGCACTGGGCCTTTCCACGCCTGCCTCCATGACACAGTAAAAAGTGAAAAGGAAATGAACTCAGAGGAGAGAGAATGGTCTGCTCAGCCCTCTGGTGACAACTGAAGGAACTTCAGCGTGTACAGAATGCACTAAACCTGCAAATGAGGTTTTTACTATTTTACATGTGTGTGATATTTGTGGATAATCTCAAAAACTGTAATCTGTACTATACCTATTAGGTATGTATGAGAGCAATGGATCAGGGAAGGAGTGTCAAAGCTATGCAAGCCAACTGGAAAGGGAAGTGGCGGCTCAGTGGTTACGGCTGTGGGCTATAGATCTTGTATAGTTTAAATGCTAGAATGACCAAGCTTCCACTCAGTTGGATCTTGTCTCAACTGTCACTTTAAATAAAAGCATCAACCAAATGATCAAATGTAAATGAAAGAAACTCGGGAATGGTTGGGATGAACAGCAGAGCCAATGCAATTCAGTATTTATTCAATTTAAATGTTTTTTTTTTTTTTTCTTTTTTCTTGTATTATTTAACTGAAGTACCAAGGTAGGAGCCACAAGTACGATTTTGTTTTTACAACTAATACATAATGTGATCATTATAAGAATTCCAAACGATCACATCAAAACTTTAAATGACAATTATTAAATAAATCATTACTCATCTCATATGGAACGTTTCATACACAAAGTCAAATATTTCGGAGAGTTTTAGCTCACGGAATGTTACATGTAGCACCTTTAAGCATTATTCATTTAAACAACTTATAATAAAACATGTCGCGTGCTTTTATGCAAACGTACCTAAAACCTATAATGCATTGAATAAATGCAAATCTATTAACTGCTAAGTTTAAAGTGTGTGTATTGTATGAAATCTTACCCCTCTTGTTCACAGAAAGCAACCATGGCCTCAAAGTCCTGCAGAGGTGCTTTGTCCTGTTCTTTCTCTGAACCCCGTTTCTCCTGAAAGAAAGGGCTCTTATGAAACGTTTCAAAAACACACAATAACACAAGTGACATCCAAACTATGAGTCTAAAACTTAAGTTACAGTTATTAGGAACCTTTTATTCCCCAAGTTGTTTATCAGGCATTAAATGATGGGCCAGAAAAGCCTACACACACACACACAAACACACACACACATCCACTATAAGTTTGTGGACACCTGACCATCAGGCCCATAAATAAGTCTTCCCCAAACTGTTACACACAATTGTCTAGAAAGTCTTTATATGAAGTGAGGTGACCATACTCGGAATTTGTGCTCTGCATTTAACCCATCCAAGTGCACACACACAGTAGTGAACACACACACACACACACACACAGACTGTGAACACACACACACCCAGAGCAGTGGACAGCCTCTTTTTTTGCTGTGGCGCCCGGGGAGCAGTTGGGGGATCGGTGCCTTGCTCAAGGGTCTCACCTCAGTCGTGGTATCGAGGGTGTAGGAGAGCGCTGGTCATTCACTCCCCCCACCTACAATCCCTGCAGGACCTGAAACTTGAACCCACAACCTTCGGGTTCACCTTCGGGTCACAAGTCAGACTCTCTAACCGTTAGGCCACACCTGCCTTATATGCTGCAGTTCCCCTTTACGGGAACTAAGAGGCCCAAACATATTCCAGCATGACAATACTGAAGTCAAAACGAAGTCCATAAACACATGGTGTGCCAAGGTTGATGTAGAAGAGCTCGAGTGGCCTGCACAGAGCTCTGACCTCAACCCCACTGAACACCTTTGGGATGAACTGGAACACCAACTGCACCAGACATCACTTGTGGCTGAAATCCCCACAGCCATGTCCCAAAATCTAGTGGAAAGCCTTCCCAGAAGAGTGGAGGTTATTATAACAGGAAAGGGGAACTAAATCTGGAACAGGATGCTCAACAAACACGTACGGATGTGATTCGTTAGGTGTCCACAAACGTTTGGCCACATAATGTATATATGATTTGGAAATCTAAACTAGAGGAGTTCATTAGGACTGGGATCCCACAGGATCCAACAAAAAAAAGTCATGTAAGTGGGCAGTTTCAACTTTCACATGGGTGTTCAGATAAGAATAAAAAAAAGCTTGCGGGACAAGGAAAGGCCACATTCATTAAGATGGTTCTGTACTGGATAAAAAAAAATAGCTGTTCCCAAGTCTAAGATGGGAAATTCCCTTGAGTTTTAATCATGACTATGGAAAAGCCAACAGATCTGTGAGGAAGACAAGGATCTTTGCACAATCAAAGGCGATATAACTCAATATAAAGAGGGGCCAGTCCATTAAGAGCTTTAAAAACAAATAAGAGCAACAAACGCTAAAATAAACTGTGAGATAATGGCATGACTACTCTAAAGTTCAGAGATATACCCTTCTTAAATATGTTCACAGCACTAGATTAGGTCACTGAAGCCCATGAGATACAGTACATCTTTCTGTTTTCATTGAGCATATCTTCATCGACATTTTTAAAATGATTTTTTTTACCCTGTTTTCCCACAGTTTTAAGTGTTGCCCATCCTCACCATCGCACGACAGCACCACCGGTCAGCGTGGATAGCCTTAGAACTGCAATTTCTAAGAACGTTTTGCGCCCCAGTCTCCATCGTTGAACAGTTAATAACTTCCGTTCGATACAACAGGCTTAAAAGTTAAAACTATAATGATGCTCATACTCAAGTTCTGGTTAAAGCAATTAGCACGTTTTTGACTATGTCATTAAAGAAGAGAGATTATTTATAACTGCAATATCCAGGGTCACTCAGATGAGGTTCCCTTTTGAGTCTGGTTCGTCTCAAGGTTCCTTCTTCATGTCGTCTCAGGAAGTTCTTATTGCCACAGTCTCCTCTGGCTTGCTCATGAGGGATACATTTCTACATTTAAAATTTATATCGCATTTCCGTAAAGCTGCTTTGTGACAAGCTGCACTCCATAAATAAATTCAATTCAGCTCAATTAAATGTAATACTTGGTTTCTCTGAGACAGCTGAAGCAAAACACTCACATGTTTTGGAACCGCATCACAGAGCAGCTGAACATGTTTAGTGGGAATGATAACAGCTCGAAACCAATTCACAGACAATTGAATAATGTTACTCTGACTGATAGGGGAGAGAATAACAGCATCCCTGCCACCCAGAGAGCAGCGCCTAATATGCTCTCTCAGACTCCTAGCCACAGCCTGTGGCTTCACTGGGAGTCTTGTCACTTCCTATCACCGGAGTGTGAACGCTTTCAAAGTTGCACCACTTAGGAGCTTGAACTTCACTTAACTTAAGACATGCATTGAATCCATTACCGAAATAGCTGGGATTAAAGAAAACTGTCTGAGCATGACAAGTATCATACTTAATCCCTTTCAGCGAGTAATCTAATCTGTAACCTAATACTCACCAGTCACTGTGTAATGTCCTCAGTATTACATACCTGTTTGCGAGTGATCTCCTTACAGATGAGAAAGCGGAGCTGGTCTCGGTCTTTGGGAGAGTAGTATATTCGGCAAGAAGACGGAAGGCCGTCACGGCCAGCACGTCCCGATTCCTGATAATAACTAGCCAAGGACTTAGCCAAGTTCCAATGAGCTACAAACCTGTGAGATACAAAGAAGCATCACATCAGCACATATCTATAAGCATGCTCACACAGACTCAAATCTGATCAGGAATGTGAAGTATTGCACATCTGAAGTTACACGGTATGCCAAATTATCTGCTGCTGCTGATAGAAAGAGATCCTCATCACTCACCTCACATTGGCCTTGTCAACACCCATCCCGAAGCTGACAGTGGCCACGATGACAGGCACCTTCCCTTCCATCCAATCAGCCTGTGAATCAGTGCGATCTCCTGCTTTCAGACCTGCTCGCACAGACATGAATGAAAACCATAAAAACAGCATCTTTTATATTTCCATTAGGAACCTAAGAATAAAAGTGAACCATTTCATTCCAAACTGCAGTGTATCTCATGTTTAGGAATTTTGCTAATAAAGGATTTTTTTAATTATTCTTTCATGCCCAATGTATTTAAGCACAGGCTATGATGAAGGACATACATACACAATATTTACGCAAACATATATCTAAAACATTTTTGTAAACAAGTACAAGACTATTGCTTTTGCCAAAACACAATATGTCCATCAGAAACAACAGAATCCTATTAGATTGAAATATCAATTTTTATTTTTTATTTTTTAAATAAATTTAGACATAAAAATAAATAAATTAGTAGCAATAGATAGGAATTAACTTACAGGGGAAAAAAATAGGAATTAAAAAAATAATAACATTACTCATATTGCTGACATTACTCCTTTAAAAGAATCGGTGGTAAAACTTTATTTTAAGGAACGCACACAAGGTCTCAAATTAGACAGTATGTATTAGTCTTTATTCAAGGCCTGTAATGCTACATAACTGGAGATATATGTCATGTAAAATGACTAATAATTGCATTATTAGTTGTGACAACATGCTATAAACACTTTCTTAAAACCGTGTTACACAAACTACTGAGCATGAATTAATAACCTAAATGTCCATGTTTGACCTTTAGGCCCTATGTTGTGTCAAGTGACTGGAGTTTATTGAAAATGTATTAATCTTTATTCCTTAATGAGTGATAACTAAACTTTTACTTTAGATTATAGATCACATATTAAAGTATTAGTGACTTACTCAGCTTTTACTAGCTCTTAAAGCAATAAACTGCAGTTTATTGCTTGACACCGACACCGACACTGCCTAAAGCCCACAGGTCTAACATGGACATTTAGGATATTAATTCATGCTCAATTGTTTGTAAAACAGCTTTTAATAAGGTTTTAATAAAGTGTTTATTGTGCATTATCACAACTCACCATAACTGATGTCTAGTCATGTAGCAATACAGGTCATGATGAATAAAGATTAGTACATAGTGAATAAACATTTCACAAGTGTCTAATTTGAGCTTTATTAAGCAAATAATTAATTAATCCCATATATGTGTTCCTTAAAATAAAGTGAGACCAGATCAATTTATATACAGATTAGTTAACGCTATCTAATATTAGTCAACAGTATCAAGGGTTTTACAATAAAAGTAACTTTTTGAGTAAATAAAACTATTTGAATTTAGTGATTGGGTTTATATTCATGTGCTTGTACTTTACTACGAGTTTATTTCACTTTTTCTCTCAGTCATCTTTGCTCCTTAGATGCTTTACATTCAGTCCTACTCACAAATGAAAAACCAAATAATCGAAAGATCTAGTAACTCCCCAGTAACTCCCCAGTAACTCCCCAGTAACTCCCCAGTAACTCCCCAGTAACTCCCCAGTCTACATTAATAGCGAAAGTTGTACAATAACTGTGAAAGTTGTACATTTAATATAATTTAATTGTTTTTTTTTTTTGATGGAGCTGAGGTTAAGTACATTATCTAAATAAAGCTCTTGGGCAAAATCTAGTAATTTTTCTGGGATATTTTGCACTTTGTTTAAAAACAAACATAGCATTTTGAGAAGAACTTAATTTTTAACCTATATTATACATTTATATATTTAACATATATAAATGACCCATAAATATTCTGTTACGTTGCTGAAAACAGTGTGTGGCGTACAGCACATTTTGAAACAAACTCTTCAACGAAAGATTTCTAATGAGTTACCTGCATGGTAGGGCCTAGCCGTAATCCCAAGCTTAGTCAATCTGTGCGCAACATCCTCACAACTCTCTCTTGTGCGGCAGTATACAATCCCACAACCCTTTAATACACACAAAAACATAATTAATAATGAACAATTCTACAGACACTGGCCACTTTAATAGGAACACCTTCTTATTCGTGCAATTATCCAATCATGAAACAAAAAACAAAACAACACTGATCTTCAACTGCCCAGTGAGTCTGTACCGACTGTAGCCTCAGATTCTTGCTCTTCGCTGACAAGAGTGGAGCTTGATGTGGTCTTTTGCTGTTATTTGAGTGACTGTAGCCTTCCTGTCACCTCAAAGCAGTCTGACCATTCTCCTCTGATGTCTCTCAACAAGGCATTCTGCTGGCAGAACTGCTGCTCACTGGATGGACAACTATTCTGCGTAAACTCTTTAGACTGCGTGAAAATCCTAGATGATCAGCAGTTTTTGAAATGCCATGGTCAAAGCTGTTGAGATCACCACCATTTTTTCCACCATTCCGATGTTTGATGTTAACATTAACTGAAGCTCTTGTCCTGTATCTGCATAATTTTGTGCACTGCGCTGTTGCCACATGACTGGCTGATTGGATAATTACATGAACGAGCAGGTACACGGGAGTTCCTGTTGAAGTATCCGGTAGGTAAATGTGCATCTTTTCAATAAACTGCGTTAATGTTGGACATATTAAGATCTTAATCTATTTTCAAGAAACTTTCTATAAGTTTTATTAAACACTTAAACTTCACACTTAATTTGTCTATTTAGCAAACATAAGTGAAGTTTCCTGAGCCAACAATATTAAGATTTGTCTAGGTTCATCTATTATTTGATTACAGTTGAACCTACCTCTCTGTAGGTTCAAATGATTAGTAATTATTTGAAAGTAGAAGGAAATTTGGTCTAATGTGAAGTTTATTACGCAGGTTATTGGGTTCTAGGGCTCTCAGAGACCCTCTGAAGAAAGACTAAGATTTATATGTCTAGACAGAGTCCCAAATAATAGCTTCGGCATCTTTATATAATTACCTGACAGGTGGCAAAATCCAGAGTGACCTATAAAATGTGCAAACCACTTAAGGCAGTGTGGTACAGCATCTTTGGAGAACTTCTGAGGATTCATTACCTGAAAGACTAGGGATTAACGCTGGTTCGTACAAGTGGTTTAGTTCGTAACAACAAAAAAAAAAAAGGACAAATTCCAAAATTAAGTATGTGCATACACAATAAATGCCAGTGTAGAGAAAAACAAAGGAAAAAAATCTATAGACGTAGGTCTTTAGAGCTTTGCAGTAGGAATGGAAACACACAGCCATTCCAAACGGAGGAAAAAGCTCATTCCACCAATGAGAAGCCAGAACACTAAAAACAGAGAGATCTTTCATTACGAGCATGCTTAGATCTCAAAGAAGGACATGTCCCGATGTTGGTGAGCATGTGTGAAGTTCTGAACCAAGGTGTATAGTAATGCAGAGCCCTTTGAAGCCTGAAGTACAAAAACTAAAGTTTTTAATTGATTCTTTCCTGCAACACAAATCCAAAGGAGCTGGAGCAGCAGAGGAGTCACGTGACAGAACTTCAGGAGGTTATGTATCAGGCATCATTCAGAATGCTACAAACATTTGAGTTTGTATGTTTGCGGTAATTGAATTTAAAGACAAATAGAGCTTGTGTGAGAATCTGAGCAAATACTGAAATCGGGAAAGGTTGCATTGATGGAGGATCTGGTGCTTTATATGAAGTGATCAAAGAAGCTAAAAAGGGGAATCACACTAAAACAGCTTAGCTGTGTGTACTGGATCCACTGCAGGTATATCAGTAGTGATTTGGGTAAGACCTGGAAGGTAGATGGAAGGTGGATCTCATCACTGAGTTCAGTTGTTTAATGTCCAAGAACAGATTAAGAACTGAACCCTGAGGAATTCCAATAGTACAGCTTTGAGGTGATGAAGCTGAGTCTCTCTACACACCATGGAAGGACCAATATTGTGGATATATTACATCCTGATAGTGGAGATACGTATTTACTCTTTTAGAGTGTCTAAGGCAGCTGGCAGCTTGAGAAGTCTGAGGACTGAAGTCCACCTCTAGTTGATTATTTCATAAATTGATTATTAGCAAAGCACCAAGATTAGCCTTTTTAATCCGTATTGTAAAAATCCTCCAATAAGCATCCAGGAAGCCATTGGAGTATCTCCACGCACCCTGTGCCACAGGTTATTCAGAAAGACATACCTCAAGAATGTGGGATGTCAGAATAACAACAGTCTGACCTCAAAAAATGACAGCTGCATGAGCAAGCTTGGTGTAGAGCAAACAGCAGCAGTGTGCGCTAGAAAGACAAGCTGTGGGAGTCAGTTTTAGCAAGTACACTCTCTAACTAAGCACTGCAGTTCGATTATCACAAAGGAACCATACGGGAAAAAAAATGCAACTCTTCACCAGAGCCTTGTTCCTCATACATGGATTACTGGGTTAGCTAGATTGAAAAGTCATGATCCTCATCAAGTTCATACATGCCATCTGTTTAACCTGTTTGGAATGATCATGATTCATAAATTTTGCATACGTCATCTGATTTTTTATTTATTAAGTGAGGTACACAGAAGCCCAGGTTAGCTAAAAACGTCTGGAAGTGGGCAGTGTTTGATAAAGAACGTGCAAGAAATTACACTCGTATGTAAGAGGTAGCCTAAAGCCCTAAATTCACTCAATGCAAGAGACTGCTAGAAAGTTAAAACAGCAGTCACAAAGACAGTTTCTAGATTTTTATAAATAGCAGGGGTGCAGCTAGCAAGCGTTTTTTGCGATTTAATAAGTAACTAAATACAGTGGTAGAGTGTAATTAGATTGTCAGACCTGGTAATCTTCAGGAACATTATCTAAACATCATCTAAAGTAGAAACTGTAGTGTGTGTATATATGGGGTTTTACAGTAACCACTAGGTGCTGTTTTAGTTAAGATGTCTAAAAAAGACATCTTCTCTCTTATTCTAGGAAAAGATGTTACACAGAGCAAATAATAAGAAAATGTGCATGTAAATTTTTTGCGCATGAGCTTCTTCCCATTATAAAAAAAAAAATTTTCTGCCTGGTTTGACTTAATAATCACACAACTATGGCAAGAACCTTTTTCTGAACTTCTGAGAAACTAATGTACCCATTATATTATAACAGAAGAAAATGGCTGACCTTATCAGCTGAGCATCCCCCGAGTGCTTCCTTAGCAAACGCATGTAGATGAACATATGGGTCAGGCAGCAGATCTCGAAATATCACATCATACTTCAGGTTTTTCCGAAACACTGGAGTGGAAAAAGTGAGCGGTGATCTTAGCCTCAGCGAGTGTGCAATATCATCCTGCACCCGCTTGGGTGCTGTCGCTGTCAGGGCCACACAGGGGACTCCAGGAAGACGGGAGCGCAGGTCTCCCAGCTTCAGGTAGTCCGGTCTGAATTCATGACCCCACTGAGAGACGCAGTGGGCTTCATCAACCGCCAGGCAGGCTAGCAACCCACGGGAGCACAGCGAGCTCAGGCAAGGCTGGAAGGACGGAGAAGCCACCATCTCAGGGGTGATATACAGCAGCTTGAGCCGAGGATTTTCACTATGCAAGTCAGCCAGGATCTGCTTTCTCTCTCCAGACGGAAGCTTCGAGTTTATGGAACATGCCGGTATGTTTAGTGCTTTAAGGTGCTCTATCTGATCCTAAGAAAGGAAAACAAAGCGAAGGCAGAGAACACTTAAGAATGACTCATAAATGTGTAGTGAACTACATATTCTATACAAAAGCAGTGAATTGCAACCCAGTCCTCAAGCTCAATTTCTTTCTGTGAACCATACAGCACTATAAAACCAAGGAAGGAAAGGAAATAATAAAATGTGAACTAGCAAGGAGTTGTCACTGACTAAGCATGTTTATGAATAAAAAGGTAACTATTAAAAGCGTATAGATGCAGTTATGAGTGGCACGGTGATGCAGCAGGAAGTGTTGCCACCTCATAGCTCCAGAGAGGACTGGAATCCTGAGCTCGGGTTACTGCCTGTGTGGGTTTCCTCCTGGTTCTCTGGTTTCCTCCCACCTCCTAATTTGGATATGTTAAATTGCCCATAGGTGTGAATGAGTGTGTGTGCATGGTGTCCTACAATGAACTGGCATCCCATTCAGGATGTATTCCTGCCTCTTGCCCTGTGTCCCCCGAACGTGATCCCAGAATATGCCCTGTGACCAGGATAAAGCAGTTCCTGAATATGGATTAATAAATGAACGAATGTTGTATTTCACAGGAGAGCGCAGGAATAACCTGTCAGACCACATAGACGATCACAATGATGTGGTAGCGACTTTCATTTTGAACACGTTCATGCTAATGAACAATTAACATATTGCAAAATCATAGGAAAAGTATGCTTATTTATTTGTTGTTTGAGTGGTCAGACGATTCGAGGTTATGCTAGGATTGAGTGGGTGTTAATACACATCAGGTATTCACAAGACCACACGGAAGGTCCTGATATAAGACAACAAGCAGTGTTCCTACACCACAATAAATGATTTGTCAGTGTTTTAAATGAATGGTTAATACTAATACTAGATAAAAGGGCACATGCAGCATCACAAGGCATCCGAAAAAGAGAATCATTTACCTGTATAAGTGCAATCAGAGGAGATATGACCAGTGTGATGCCAGTGGCCAGCACTGCAGGAAGCTGGTAGCACAGAGACTTCCCTGCCCCAGTTGGCATGCACACAAACACATCCCTGTCTCCTGCGTTTAAAGGGGTTATAACAGCTAATTAGCGCTTTTAGACTACTGTCACGTCAAACCAGGCTTAAACTGTAATCCATTATCTTCCAAAGCAGTCATGTAAACTATAAACGCCCTAACCATTCAGAAGACTAGACAAGATGTACCAAGCAAATGCTGATGTGTTGCAGTTCCAACTAGCTAGCCAGTTCAATAACATCCAAAACTAAAGTCATCTTAAAAACAAACCCGGTTTCTAAAGACGTACCTTTCACCACCGCTTTAACGACATTCTCCTGCTGCTGTGATCGGAACTTTTCAAACCCAAAATGGGTTTTCAAAGCTCGCTCAACAGCAGTCATCTCTGTCTGCTAAAAGACCCACACAGCCAGCCAACTTCACTCAGCTGCGAGAAAGCCGAGGAGTCGCACGAAAATGACGTCACACGCCGAAGCAACTTTCCCCGTGTTTTATAAATTCCTGTATTTATAAAACTGTATTGTCCCTTTATCTCATTGTTTAGACTTTTCCCTTTTGTTTGCAAAAAAAAAAAAAAATACTAACTTTAAAATATGATTATGATTTTAATGGGCAAATGTAATAGATTTAATAGATTTTTATTAAATTTAATAGGTTTTTAATAGATTTAATTCAATGCACCTTCAGACTGGAGGATAACAAGAAAAGCCTGTGGTGTCTTTATACATATCACAATGGATTTTTTCTTCTTTTTAAGCCTTTATATATTGTATCTGTCATTCTTGTAGACAGACAGACAGACAGACAGACAGACACACATACAGATAGATAGATAGATGGATGGATGGATGGATGGATGGACAAATGTTTTATAAACTCCTTGCCAGAGAAATCCCTAACATTTACTTCTGGATTGCAAAATAATTGTATAAGCAAACGTGTTGAAAACTCTGACATTTACTCTTTCTGTCATTCCTAACATTTCCTTAAAAATGAAAAAGAAAGAAGAAGAAACGCTTCTGAGGTTTACTTCTGTAAGTCTGAGGATGATTCAGGTGTCAGTCTGGTGGTGTTGCTGCTGTTATATCTTACGTGATGTGATATTAAAGTTAATAAATGCTGTGTGTCGCCACCTGGTGGAATATTCTCTTCTTGTTTAGATATTGTAAAAACCCTTAGCATCACACTCATGCTCACTCACAGTTATCTCAATATTTAATTTGATCATATCTATTCAGTGTACTTACTTCTGGATCTTTTTTCTAGATCCTACATTTATTTCAGAGACCTCCTTCAGACAACAAGCGAATATTTCTCGAAAAATGAAGATTCTCCATCTACTACTGTTACAGAAGAGTCACACGAATGTACACCTGGTTTTCAAACACTTTACATGTTGTTTCACATGTTGTTTCAAATGTGAATTTTTAACATGATATCACATCATTTCACATGGTGTCACATGTCTTTACCTGAATCCACATGTACAGTGTCAGGGAATAAGGGCAAGCTGAAACGCATTATCATGTTTTTCATGTGTGATTACATATTACTCACATAATCACACATGAAATGTATATTATTTATGGTAATCATATGCATATACATGAGGGAAAAAAATGTAAAGAACATTTAAGCATATGAATCACAAATGAGGTCAAATCTCTCAATACAGATACTGCAATAAATAGATTACAATAAATAACCTTTATCCTGTGTATTCTGTAAACATTCCTTTCCTGTCAATTAACACAGACTCTAGTTCCATGTCTAGTAACAAGCCATGATAAACCTTCATATTCAGTGTTGTTTAAATGTTGTTCTAACTGCAAGCCCTTCCCTGAACCTCACCCTGATTTTTTTATTTATTAATTTATTTTTATCTTGGTTATTAAGCTTCTCGGTTTGCAGCATTAAAACTGGACTGTTAAAGAAAGAAAAATACGTTTCTTGGTTGGACAAATCCCGGATTCTTTTGAATCATGCTAAAGAAAGTAGCAGAAATTGGCGCAAACAACATGAGTCCATGGAGCCTTCCTGTTCGGTGTCAGCAGTACAGACTGGGGGTTGGTGTGTGACGAATGTTTTCCTGGCACATGTTCGCTACTCGCTGAAAACTGGATGAGGAAGAAGGAGCTGTTTGCAGTAAGACTGTGCAGCAGTCCAGTGCAGCAGAATCACTGTAAAATCACTCCTGCACAACACATGCATCAGAGTTCAAGCTGTAAGCAAAATTCAAGCTGTCCTGAAGGCCAATAGAGCCATAACATTTAGTGATTAGCTAGGTGTTCCTAATAAAATGACAAAATATTTGAATATAACTGAAAGAGACAGTATTCACCTAGTGATATAGTGGTGTTCTTGAGCTCAGTATACACAGATAGCTTGCTAGAAAAAAAAAATTCTGAATCTCACAGCTTTTACACTGTTGTTCATCATGGATTCATAGCTAATTTTGAATGTTAAATGTCCGGATCTACAGCACACAAAAATCCAAGAACAGCAGTTACTGGGGCTGAGTAAGTGCACAAATGGTTCACTGTTAAGGAGTGGATATAAATAACTGAATTAAACAGAGCAGAATAAGGTCAAAGCTCACAGGATTCAGTATGGTCTTTATAACGTACTGTCCTCTCAGCTGTGAGTCATGGGAAACCCTGGAAGGCCAGGACCTTCAGTGTTTTTATCTCTGAGCTGGGCATAGTGTAGTCCATGAGAAGGGAAGTGAAGAAAGACTTGGAATATAGCTGTTTTATCTGCACCCAGGAAGGATCTGATGGCACAAGAAATAGCATAAAACTAGCAGCAAAGAACTCAAGTTGTTACTCAGCACTTTGGACAAAAAAAAAAAAGCCTGGAGCGTATCCCAGGGAACTCAGGGCACAAGGCGGGGGACACTCTGGATGGGGTGCCATCACAATCACACACATTCACACACCACGGACAATCTGGAAATGCCAATCAGCCTACGACGCATGTCTTTGGACTGGGGGAGGAAACCAGAGTACCCGGAGGAAACCCCTGAACATGCAAACTCCAGGCACACAGGGCAGAGGTGGGGTTCAAACCCCGAACCCCGGAGGCGCGAAGCAACTGCGCGTCTGAAATCTTGAATATATTTTATATAAATATCAGTTAGTTGTCTTGAAAATAGGCATACTACAACCCATCACTGTCCAATTTTATGATGCTTTTATTGTGCTTACTGGCACTTTAAACCGCTTATGTATTTTTAAAACCATTATCTGCCCTGGGAGGCACACTGGTGCAGCGGGTAGTGTTATTGCCCTGAGTCTCTGCTTCGATCCTGAGCTTGGGTTATTGTCTGTGTGGAGTTTCTGTGCATGTTCTCTCAATGTTCTCAGGATAAGCTCCAGATCCACCACATCCCTGACCAGAGACTAGTGATTACTGAAGAGGAATGAATTAATGAACTATCTGACTCTTTCGTATTGAGAACTATTTTAGTTTTCCCCAGTATAATGGATTGCAAAGGGATTTTACACATATGTGATTATATATTTATAGCTTGAGGAAACAGGAAGTGGTCAAAAGCAACAACAGAGCTCCTGGAGGCTGAGGGCAATTTAAAATACTAAATAGTTTAAAGGTTGTGGATTTGTTTGCATTTTAATATAATTTTTGCATTTTGCCACATATGTTTTAAGGGAAAATATTGTGGCCAGTACAATCATTTTGCACATCCTTTTAAAGGGTAACAATAATTCTGTAGCTGACTGTGAAAAGCGAAGTTAATTATTCATGTAATTCTCACTGGCTATTCTGTCTCCTGTTTTCTCAATGTCATCTTTGTATATTGATATGAAAGCCAAGTGAGCTTCCGAATATCAGTAAAGTGAGCTCCCCAGAAAATCAGGTTCGTCTTTGTCCTAACACAGCCTGTTCTGATCAGGAAAGAAAGCAATTTCAGAGCTGATATATACTTTCTAAATCAATAATTAAATCAATAACACCTAATTAGTGGAAAGTCCCTTTGAACAGAGGCAACATTCACAGATTGCACCTGGTTTATAACCTGATGTTGAGATCAGGCCTCAGTGAAGGTGAAGGTAAAGACCTTCATTAAATGAGCAGAACAACAGGACAGATATAACCTTCCTTCCTTTCCTGCTATAACCTCTCCATTTCTCGAACGCATTTACAGGCAAAGCTACCGCTCGCTCAAGAACGCTACCTGCATATCACAGTCTGCTGCTTTTCTGAAGGCTATGTGTGTGTCAGCAAGTAATTCACACCCTGAAAGACTGAAATATTTGAAAGAGAATCAATAAAGCAGACGTTGAAAATATAGACAAGTCATTTTATATCCTCCCAGTGTGGTTTGGCAGGTTTGCTATTTATTTCCTGTATGGACTTCTACGTTTTTCTGTTGTTTTTAAGTCACGTGTTTGTGGATTTATAGTTGATTTTATCTTGTAAGATGAACACAAATTGTTAGGTGCCAAAAACAATGATAAATTGTTGCTTTACGTCCTATTTTGACACAGGCGCAATATGTTTTCCCTCAGTCTAAAATGAGATCTTGTGTGCCTTGATTGCTCCTGTTGATGAACCGGCACCAATAATACAATATTTGAGATATCTTTAAGGCCTCCAGTTCTCCATTGTCTTATTTCCAGCCACTATTGTACCTCTTGAATAAGTGAGCTTGTGTAAGTCTTATTTCTGCTGGAGGAGGAGGACAAGGAGGAGGAGGAGCAGGAGGAAGAGGAGGAGGAGTAGAAGGAAGAGGTGGAGGAAGAGGAGGAGGTTAACCACAGCAGCCAGGGTTGCCAGATTGGATTGATCGTTTCCTTGCCAGATTTAAAATCTCCCATTTCAGTGTTGGCCAATAAAGCCAATAAGGGGCTTTTTTTTTTTTTTATTAAAAATTAAAAATATGTTTATCTTGACTACATTTTATTTGCGATTGTGTTCTTTACTGCCATCCATTAGTCAGGATTCGTTCCTTAATACATGCTAATTAACAAATTGTAACAAATTATAAAAAAATATACTTTTTGAGCAAAATATTCTTTACATGTATACAATATTTATGCAGTTCATCTTTTTTTTTTCTAAAAACACTCTTAAATTGACTGTATATAAGTGTGGACACTATGCATGGAAGGTTTACGTAAGAAATAACATACAGACCATGCTGTTATATGAAAATAAGGCAAGGGGAGGGGAGTGATGTGGCCTGATGCGGAAGTGGAGTCTCTAACCCCTCAAGGACATTATTTTCATATAACAACATGGTCTGGAGCGTGTTATTCCATTTATACCACAGTGATTTGCCAATAACTACAATGTTTGATTTAATAATATACGAAACGTCACACAATTTAATGGTTTATAGTTCAATGTTCTGGAACGTCCGAGAGACAAGTTAGGTCCTGTTCTCACCTATGTAACGGCTGCGATAAACAGTTGTTCTTCATCAGCCTCTCTCTCTCTCTCTTTAAAAATGCTGGCTGACATTTTACCAAGAAAAAGGAAAGTGTAAACTCCTCTGTCCTGAAAACCTTCCTGGGAAAGAGCTGGGAAACTTTGCCTGTTTCAAAGCACTTACAACCAAGACCACTGTCATAAATGTTAAATAATGTCTCTACATCAATGATTGTACATTTTTAAACTTTGTTAAACAACACATTGCTACAAAAATCTGTTATTATTAGTCTTAGATTATGTGGAGAGTCTGCCATAGATGTCTCTGTGTATGAGTGGTTACTATAGAAACAATAATGTAATACAGAGTGTCCCGAAAGTCTCCATACATAGGGGACTATGTTTGCCAGCACCACGTTGGTTGTGCCTTCATCAGAGAATGTTCGTGGACATCCATATCTTGGCTAGTCTGCAACACTTCCAGTCTTTTTGAATTTGTTAATAAGTTTGGCAGCAACGTCATGCATGATGTGTTTGCCATGTTTCCCATTAAAGTCCATCGCAACCTTGCCACAGCGTCCTGATCCAGCCATGAGAATGATTGTCAAAAGCATTCTTAAAGGCTATCTTTCTATATCTATAACTATATCTATCTATATATATATATTTATATTTATATATATATTGGCTCCCCACACGCATCAGTGAGCCTTGGGAGCCCATGACCCTGTTGCGGGTTCACCAACACATCAACTTCGAGAACTGACTGTTCACTTGCAGCCTAATATCCCACTTCTTGACAGGTGCCATTGTAACAAGATAATCAATGTTATTCACTTCACCTATCAATGGTTTTAATGTTATGGCTGATGGGTATACACAGTTAGGTCCGGAAGTATTTGGACAATGACTGAGTTCAATCAGGATGCGATTGAAGTGTAGACTTTCAGCTTTATTTTAAGAGGTTCCACAAAAATATGGCATTTACCATTTAGGAATTACAGCCATTTTAAGCAAAGTACTTCCGCTTTCAGGAGCCCAAAGGTATTTGGACAATTGACTGACACGAAGTTAATTGACCAGATGCGGTCCATTCCCTCATTACTTCAAGACAAATGAAGCAGATAAAAGGTCTGGAGTTGATATCAGGTATTGAGTTGGCATTTGGCAGCTGTTCGACTGGAGCTACCAATATGAAGTCCAAGGAGATCTCAATGCAAGTGAAGGAGGCCATCATTAGGCTGAAAATACAACATCTATAAGAGAGATAGCAAAAACCTTAGGTGTGGCCAAATCAACAGTTGGGTTCATTCTTAAAAAGAAAGAAAGCACTGGTGATCTCAACAACATAGAAAGACCTGGAAGACCACGGAAGACAACTAAAGTGAATGATTGTAGAATGCTTTCCTTGGTGAAGAAAAACCTCTTCACAACATCAACAGAAGTCAAGAATACTCTGGAGAAGGTAGGTGTATCATTGTCAAAATCTACAATCAAGAGACGCCTTCATGAATGTAAATACAGAGGGTTTACAACAAGGTGCAAACCACTGGTAACATTCAAGAACAGGAAAGCCAGATTAGCCTTTGCCAGAAAACATCTAAAAAAGCCTCCCATGTTCTGGAATAAGATTCTTTGGACTGATGAAACCAAGATTAACTTGTACCAGAATGATGGGAAGAGAAAAGTATGGTGAAAGAATGGAACAGCTCATGATCCAAAGTATACCACATCATGTGTCAAACATGGTGGAGGAAGTGTTATGGCATGGGCATGTATGGCTGCCAATGGAACGGGCTCACTGGTGTTTATTGATGATGTGACTGCTGACAGAAGTAGCAAGATGAATTCTGAGGTGTCTAGGGCTCTACTCTCTGCTCACATTCAGCCAAATGCTACAAAACTGATAGGACGCCGCTTCACAGTGCAGGTGGATAATGACCCTAAACATACTGCGAAAGCAACTCAAGACTTTTTGAAGGCAAAGAAATGGAATATTCTTCAATGGCCAAGTCAGTCACCTGATCTCAACCCAATAGAGCTGCTTTTCACTTACTGAAGACAAGGCTGAAGGCAGAAAGACCCACAAACAAGCAGCAACTGAAGGTGGCTGCAGTGAAGCCTGGCAAAGCATCTCCAGGGAGGAAACTCAGAATTTGAGTTTTGAGAACATGGGCTCCAGACTTCAGACAGTCATTGACTGCAAAGGATTTTCATTCAAGTATTAAAATTATGGTTATATTTACAATTTGTCCAAATACCTTTGAGCCCCTGAAAATGGAGGTACTTTGCTGAAAATGGCTGTAATTCCTAAATGGTAAATGCCATATTTTTGTGGAACCTCTTAAAATAAAGCTGAAAGTCTACACTTCGATCACATCTTGATTGTTTTATTTCAAATCCATTGTGGTGGTGTATAAAGGCAAAATCACAAAAACTCTGTCATT
>CM040987.1:13439193-13459082 GCA_022985145.1 Pangasius djambal
AGACCTAACTGTGTGTATACACACACACACACACACACACACACACACACACATATATATATATATATATATATATTTTTTTTTAATATAATATTTAATATTAAAAATATTAAATATTAAAAATTTTGGTAAAAAGTGTTGATTTCCTCTATGAATGGGTAACTTCTGGGACATCTTGTAGAACCAGCGCATTAATATTAAACCTATCTTCTTTTTCCAGCCGGAGCTACTTTCCGAGCTGTTATATAAAAATAAAGCGCACCTTTTTTTGACCAATCAGATTCGAGCATTCAGCATGGCCGTGTAATGAATATAATTCCTTACTTAACCAACACTATTAAGTTTGGAGAATTCAAAAGCACTGTGGTATACAGATTCATTCAGATATTGCAGATATTGCTTGCAGAAAAGTGTCATTGTTCACACTGAAAACAGAAAGCAACCCCGCGTGCTTGAAAGCGGCCAATCTGGCAACACGTGCAGCAGCAGTGGCAGCAGCGAGGACCGGAGCCAGCCACCTCACCATCTGCACGAACCGAACGGGATGTCGGGAAGTCGACAAAGAGGACGGGGAGGTGATGTCGGCGATTAGCACTGGAGTGGGAGGGGCTGAGTTTTGACAAAACTAGATGCCAAATGCAGAAGAATAGATTTCTTGCAAAACCAGCAGCGATGTGTGCACTTGACTGAGAAGCAGCACTGTTTGCTGCTGCATTATTATTAATATTATTATTAGTAGTAGTAGTATTATTTTTGCTGCAAATGTCAGTGTGCTAGCTGTCAGCTGCGGACAATTCGCCTGCTTTTGTCATTCATCGCTCTCTGGCGCTCATGAAGAGCTGATCAGACTCTTTCTGTCGTGCCATCACTACCATCACTGCTTTAAACAATGTCCAGGCTTTAAAAAAAAAAAAAATTCCACATTGCTTGCATGTGTATGCATATTTCTTAAATTTCAATTTTTTTTTTAAAAGTCACCCTCCTCCAGCTTCATCCTGATCAGCGCAGAAGAAGCTGCTGAAGATCATCTGCTGCTGTAGGAGAAGTGCCGGATGCTCAGATCCAGCAGGATGGAGGAGTTTGTGACTGAAGAAGACGAGCCATGGTACGACCAGAGAGACCTGGAGCAGGGTGAGTCCATGATGCACCATCAAACAGCTGTCTAACAACAACAGCTGCACCAGGCAGCAATAAAGATAATAGTAGGATTATACAAAGGCTTTAATAATGGCCTGCTCTGCTGATGTCATCGGATAAGGATGTATATGAGCTGTGGAGCTGAAGTGAAGGTGGAAGATTGAGCCCATCATTTAGGTCATGATATAATGAATACAGCTTATAATGTGATTTCGACAATGTGTGAAAATGATCAGTAGTATACCGTCTTCCATAAAACACCAGCTGGTCATTTGGTTGTCTCTGAGCACGGGAATAAAGTGCTGTGTAAGCCATTTTAAGTGAATGTGCTAATACTGGGGTTAATCCTATAACAGCCCTAAAGGATTTCTTCACAAAACATATAAAACCAAATTTAATTACTCGTGTTCCCTGATCTTAAATCTTTAACGTGTTTTCCGAGATTCACCTGTCACATTGGCTTATTTTCTTTGTGGTTGAATTCTCAAATCCGATTGGTCAGACTGTGGAAGGAGTCTCCAGTGTCAACGCTTTAACAGTAAGTGGTCCTCCAAGTAGGAAAGTCTTCAGGACTGAGCACTTTGCGCTTCCTGGTCCCTCAGTAACATGATAAACTCTCTCTATATATATTTTTTGGTCTTATTAACTTCGAAACAGAAATAAAAGAGGCTGTTAAGAGAACAGCTATTTATAGTTTATATAATGTAAGTGAGAACTTGTCTCGTGGACGTTCTGCAACATTAAATGTAACTATAAATGGTTAAAAAGCATGACGTCGTTCATGAACGAAATGAAAATATTAATAGTTGGCAAATCACTGTGGTACTGTACACGTGGAATAAATGACTTCTGGGCTTGCTGTCATAGGAAAATAATCCACTCCAGGGTGGTAATGACATCACAGCAGCCCATCGTTATTTTTTTTCCCCATGACAGCACGCCTTGTGATTTGTCCTTACTTATTCATTCTTCATTCACACTTTCAGTTATTTTCTTTTTTTATCTACAGTATATGCATCACTCTGTTCACCCTTCCTTTCCTCATCATGGCTCAGAGTGTAGACCATTCATTTTCAATCATCTCTGCAGAGAGAAACAAATCCACAAATTCGGCCCTGTGTGTGTGTGTGTGAAATAGTGCTTATTATGATGTTTTTGCCCTTTTCTGACCTTCTGAGCAAGTATTTTTGGCACTATGTATATTGTTGAGCAGAAGAATGTGCATTTGCAGGCATTTTCCAAGGTCTTCTTCAACACCATTTAATGAAATGGTCAGTTTAGTTAATCTAACAGTATGTTAGGAACGTGAAACATGAAACTGATCTGTGGGAAGTGAGAAGGAATGTGCAGGGAGGGAATTCTCACCATTTGTGGCTGAATGGCGACGTGGAACTTGGATTTGCACAGAGAGTTCTTGGCTCAGAGTGGCTGTAAAGGAGTTGAGAGAGGTCTCATGTTGCTTCCAACAATGATAACAATTCAAGAACAATCAAACGGACTTTAATGCTTTTTATTGCTATATGCTATCTTTACCTACCTTTTTTTTTTTTTTAGCAGAGACAATTACATCAACAATTTAATTTTTTTTTCATTCACTTCCTCAATATTGATTGTATTGATGTAACTGCAGTGACTTCAGGTCAGGAATAAAGACGCTACAGCATTTAGAGGTCTGACACGTAATGGTAGGAAGCTAGTTTTGCTACATGATGAAACTACACATTTAGATGTTGAGTGGAGCCAGATCTTATCAGTTGCGTTGTATTTGACTCGCACTGCTGTGAAATGGCTGTGTGGCTGCTACACACAAACGGTTTCCTATTACGAGAATTTCTTATTGATCTTCCTCTGTAAACAGTCAATCAAGAGAGGATTGGTGGTTCTAGTGCCTACAGAGAAGAGCCAGGAAATTACAGATCAAAACCCACTGGTGCTAGATATCAGGGATTTCTCTCAGTCAGTAGCCTGAGACTCCCATCCCTCGTTCTGTATTACCCGTGAACTTATTATGTTCACCTGATCCAACAAATTAACAGGTGCTTCATGAGTTGACATGGGCATCTTAGTTCAAGGAACACACTAACGTTCAGGGCAGGAGTACTCCAGGGTTAGACTTCGTAGACTCTCAGAGGATGATCTGAAACATGGGCCAGTTCATAGGATTATACTGGAGCTGCATTCAGCTTAACTCGGAAGTGGGAAGTCTAAACTTGGACTTACGCAATTTTCAAGCTTGCCGCGTTCAAGTGACAAAGTGAGGAAAAACAAGGTGTGTGTTTTGTTAGTAACCAGCTAGCCAGAGTCATGAGTTTATAATGAATTTACGTTTTCAAAACAGCAAGCTGTATGGTCAGTGTTAACCTAAACAGTATTATAATACTCATTTAAAGTAGTGAAGTGATATTTATTTACTGTTGATGGTGTAAGCAGCCATGTTGACATGATGTCATATGCTGAACTCTGGGTTGAGGACACCTTCCTGACTTTCCAAATATGAATTCCAAGTTTGTTTTTTTCTAGGTGGCGTTCGGAAATTCTGAGTTACGAGCTTTACGAGCTCGAACACAGCATTATCCAGTGACCTACCAGAACTGTGCCATAGGGACTATAATACAATATTGCAATTATATAGCTAGTTATTGTAATTGCGATAGCAAAAGCACACTTGTGAGCCCTTGATGTAAAACCGGTGTGTGGTATTTAGACTAGGTTTTTTGCAGTGGTCAGGCTGACCTGAATCATTTGAATACATTGCTTTGTCTTTACCTTTACCTTTACTCCTTATATAAGTGCAGTATGTAGGCAATGAAATAATGCTTTCTCCACCCTGTGTAGTGCACATTGTGAGCCATTTGACATTCACAGAAACACAGATAACTTCCAGGTTGTAATGTAACCTAAACGTGGTACTTTATCATGATAACCGTTTATCAAAAACACAAGTCTGTTGACATGTATCCCTCATGAGGGTGTCCCAAAAGTCTCTATACATAAACACTTTTTTTTTTTTTTTAGCAAAATGTCTTCTGAAATTTTTCAGTTTATAGTTTCTATTATTTTTTTCAGAGAGCCTTTTAAGAATGCCTTTGACAAAAGAAGAACGTACTGAACTCGTTCTCATGGCTGGATCGACAAACTGTCACAAGGTTGCGATGGACATGCAAGTACATGCATAACAGCAGATGTGTTAACACATGTTCATCGTGAGTGGTAGAGACGACTCCGTGTGTGTTTACAAAGAAAAGCCAATCATGTAGAGGATGTTTTGTATATAAAGTTACATGTAGCTAAAAAGTGTTAATTTCCCCTATGTATTGAGACTTTTGAGACACCCTGTAGTACATCTTGTATACTACCTCAAAATGAAATGCATAATTATTTAGAAAAAAAAAACATAAAAGTATAATTTGGGGATCTGAAGTTGTCATTGTCGTCAACAATGAAGAGTGTCGTTGTTTCTCAGCTTCACTACTGAAATGGGTATGATTTCTTAAGGCCTTCCCCAAACTGCACTTGGGGTTCTTTCGTTGAAAATAATGTTCACAAGGGCTGTGAGAAACCCCCCAAAAAAAAAACTCCAAGCTTACAAGCTTTCATACTCTCTGTGGTTTGGTTATGACTTCAATTATGAATGCTCCAGTCACAAGCTTTTAATGCGTACATTGTTTGTCCATGGAGATTGACAAGCTTGCATGTGCATGAAAGGATAAGAAAAGCCTCTGCTTTTCTTAAAACATCTGCGGTAGTTCATTTTCTCTCCGCAGTTACACCATACCGAAACCACACACACGTCATTTCTACAAGAAGTTTACCATCACCTGTCGGCTATTTTTTAAGTTACCTGAAAGTAAACAGGCTATTTTTATATATATGTGTGTGGTTTTTTTTAAAAATGATTTTAACCACGATTTATATATTACATCACAGATGCAGTATCTTGGTTTGTTATTTGTTTAGACTTGTATGTTATTGACTTTACGTGATAAAAATTGTTGCAAATATACCTCTTGGTGTTATTTCATATGCATAGCTGATTACAGTTCATCACTGGTGTACAATATTAATACATAGTAACTGCAAATATATGAAGTGCAGCAGCAAATCTAAAATTAAAATTGCATTTAATTGAAAGTAAATGTCATTGTTTAAAGGGGAGGGTGAGTACTGGGGTACGTGCCTGGAAACACGGACAAATATTCAAAGCCTATAAATTGCTGTTCGGGCCAGCCCTACAGGATACTCACCACACAAAGACACATTTGCATATCGTAGCGTAGCTACTGCACAGGCCAGTAATATGACAGTAGAGCATGTGTAGCCCCATGACCACCACGCACATCTTTCCTGAGTTTTGTTCAGGGGAGGAAAGAGCGATAGAAGGTGGATTATGTAGTTGCCATTGGCGCAGCCTCCATCTTCTCCCACTTCCTCTCTGGCTGCACTATATTTGATTAACTGTTATTAAGCCTGGGATGATGATCTAGATGCTGAGGGGGAAGTGTTATAGCTCCGTTTGTAACCAGCAGACACTCCAACAGCCCTCTCAGTAAGAGCGCAAGAACATGACATGTACACTGATGTCTGAAGACTAAATATATGAGCGTATATGATGTATATTCTTGCATTCTTTTTTGTTTTTTTATACATGTACTTTGGTTGTAGAAGAAGACCAAGCTCACAGTACATTTCCTACTAGATGTTTTACAATGGGGTCTTTAATACGGGTTAATGAATTGATCCATATGCAGAACTCTATATTTATACTTTTCTGTTATAAGGTTCTATCTCCCACTGATTCTTAACCCGGATAGACCCTTATTTATACTAAGGTCATGATATGTCTGAGCAATAGCTAAAATATTCTAAACTGGTAGAATGTTCTTTTGTTGTTGTTGGGTTTTCACAGTGAATATGTATGTGCTTGTTCTGCTTTTATTGCGGCGCTTTGCTGTATAAACACACACTCACTGTCCACTTTATTAGGTACACCTGCACATTTCATGCCGTTCTCTAATCAGCCAATCATGTGGCAGCAGCACAATGCAAAAAAATCATGCAGATACAAGTCAAGAGGTTCTGGTAATGTTCACATCAAACATCAGAATGAAGAAAAAGTGTGATCTCTGTGACTTTAACCGTGGTATGGTTGTTAGTACCAGAAGGGCTGGTTTGAGTATTTCAGAAACCCGCTGATGTCCTGGGATTTTCACACACAACGGTGTCTACAGTTTACACAGAATGGTGCGAAAAACAAAAAACATTGAGTGAGCGACAGTTCTGTGGGTGGAAACACCTTTTTGATAAGAGACGGAAGAGGCACAGGTTCATTGAAACAGGACAGTTGAAGACTGGAAAAAGATCAAGTGATTTTTTTTTTTTCCCCTAATTTTCAACTGTCTAGATTTGGTGAGTCTGTGCTCATGATAGCCTCAGATTCTTGTTCTTGGCTGACAGGAGTGGAACCTGATGTGGTCATCTGCTGTTGTAGCCCATCTACCTCATGGTTTGATGTGTTGTGCATTCTGAGATGCTTTTCTGCTCACCACGGTTGTAAAGAGTGATTATTTGAGTTACTATATACTTGCTGTCAGCTCAGAGCGGTCTGGTCATTCTCCTCTGATCCTTCTCATCAACAAGGTGTTTCAGTCTGCAGCCCCTCCGCTCACAGGATGTTTTTTGTTTTTCGCAATAGTCTGTGCAAATTCTAGAGACTGTTGTGTGAAAATCCCAGGAGATTAACAGTATCAACCAGCCCGTCTGGCCCCAACAACCATGCCACGGTTAAAGTCACAGAGATGACACTTTTTCCCCATTCACATGTTTGCATTGCGCTGCTGCCGCATGGTTGGCTGATAACTACATGAACGTGCAGGTGTACAGGTGTTCCTAATAAAGTGGACGTTGCGTGTATATGCATAAGCGCCTAAGTGTCTAGTGTAAATCATGCCTAAATGTGGCACTTGTGCTACGTGGACATGCAGTGCTTTTTTTCTTAATTCAAAATTGACTTCTGAAAGGTATTTAAAAAAAATTTTTTTTTTTAGGCAAAATCACTTTTTAAAATTTTCAACGCATTATTCTAATAATATTTGAATATTCAAATTGCAACCTACAAACATGTAAAATGATATGCATGGTACAAAATATTAAACACTGTCTGCTAGGCAGAATAAGTACACTTTAAACACATTACCCCTGCCACAAACCATCACATTCCACTTTTAAATTTTATCCGATTTCACAATATCCTTGTGAGGTGGTGCGTTAACTTGCGGCATGTTTAACAAGCTAACTGTCTCCGTAACATACACCCACAAAGCGCTTGTTCCCACTCTGTATTTCAAGCTTTCAAGTTGTAATTAAAGTTTAATCAAATGCAAGTATGACCTTGGTTGCTGCTTCCTTTTCAAAGCTTGACCACTGAGACAAACCGCTGTATGAGAGGTAGCAAGAAGTCTCAGTTTTTACAGGCATGCAGGAAAAACTCTCTTATTTTCACAGCAACAATACTGAATGGCAGCGTGACAGCAATGACACAGTGGTACGAGATGAATTTAACATGCGCAGTAATCAGTGTTGTCATTCACTGTAATTCTTATTGCCAATGTGATGTCCTGCTAGTATCCAGTGTTTGAGTTATAACAAAACTCACATATCACTCTTGTTCGTGTGTAACATTACAGGCCTACTGCATTGATGAATCTCATTTAAAGGAAACTTCTATGTAGAAGATGACCTACATTGTCTCCTTCTTCACATGGTGACTTGAATAAATGTTTCTTGAGAGTCTACATCCTGAGGCCAATGATGTGTTGCTGCTGCTGTCAGATATCCGCTAAAATACGGATATGAAAACTCGTGAATGTGTCCAAGTCAAATGTATTTTTTAAAGATGCGTACACACTTGGGCGGCACAGTGGTGTTGATGCCTCACAGCTCCAGGGTGCTGAGTTTATACTGGAACTCTGGTTTTTCTACTGAATTTTGCATGGACTGTAGGTAAACTGGTTTCCCAGAAACCTGCATGTAGGTAAATATGACTTGGTAGTTGGATTGGTAGTGCCCTGTGATGGATCCTGGATGTATTCCTGCCTTGTGCCCAGTCTTTCCAGGATAGGCTCCAGATCCACCACAACCTTGAGCAGGATAATGCGGTTACTGAGGAGGAATGAATGAATAAACAGTGTGGGCTCCTCTGTGTGTTTTTACAGATAACTGGCTGGAAGATTTGGGTCTCACTGAGACTGCCTGAGAATTTGAACGTTTGTCACTGTATACTAGCCTCTAGCTGTTTGTCATGTGATATTGATGGTCTCTAGAACTCTTCCACCCCCTCACTCTGTCTCAGCAGTTCGCCTATATCTTTATGCCTTTGTGAGGAATTAAAAAAAAATGACAGAACAAAAGAGCTGTGTCTTCATTGAAAAGAGAGGGGGAAGGGAGAAGACTTTTTCTTCCTTGTGTGTGCAATGAATTGTCTCCTTGGTAAGACGTATCCTGCTTGGTCTCCAGCCTGGAGACCTCAGGGAACCTTTCAGCATACAAACAGCTGTTATGTTGTGTCCCTGTTCTCATGTATGATTTATATTTGGATACGTTACTGTATGGTGCCATGTTACCATATGTTTGCAGTATTGCTGACACCAATGGTTTCATGATTCATTGTTGCATTCATACCCATGCAATGGAGGTCAATGTTTCTGACCCTGTAAAGTCTCCCCTATACAGTACATATTTATCTCCTTCACAGTCCCTGTGGATGCTAGGAAACCAGCAGAAGTGTGTTCTGTGCAGTCTATGTTGTGTAGGGAGGAACTGCTGTAGCTTAATGTTAGATGGTCTCCAGTGACGGAGAGAGAAAATTGATGTGAAAAAAAAAACAACCAAAGACCAGCCAGAGCGCAGCATATAACGGTACAAATACAATGGTATTGATGTATATATTGATATATTGATGTATATATCATAAAATTCCCTGATAAACAAACAGCAAAACCAAATAGACTCTCACATTTATATTGTCCTTGGAATCCAATTTCTTGGATTTAAAGGACATTATAAATGTGGACGAACCAAAAAGAAACTTAAGTTGCTGTTTAGCAGCCCACACCAGCACTGAATGAACACCTCTTCTATTTTTATGAATTAAAACATATCACATTTTGCATTGTTTGTGATAAGCGCTAATACCTTCTCCACACATGCTGCTAGTATCCTTCAGTGCCGATATAGGACAGGTCCACACAGTCATTAGTATTATCCTTTTGACAGATTTTTTTCTCTGTAACACTGGTTATATATGTAACCTTCATTCTATGAACCCGGATTTACTTTTTTTTTTTTTTTACATTTACAGAAAAAGGTGTCCAGGTGACTCTGTTGGTCCCTGGCAGTTAGAAGGGGTGATGTAGACCACCTCATCCATTAACTCGTGTAGATATGTTGTGTCCTCACTGTACTGGTATAACGGTAAGGACAAAATTCTGACCGTAAGAATTACAATTGGTGTATCGGATCAACCGTACCTCTCCCAGCCCTTGTTTTTACCCATGCGGTACGTTCTACATGTTGAAAAAATTAGAGTGACAACAAGTAAATACAAAAAAGCTACTGTGGTCAACAGTGTGTCATGCTAGTAGGGCCCACTAGTAAACTTCTCTTTAGCTAGATCATTTATACTCTTATTGAGCTTCACATTTTATGGTTTCCTGAGCTACTGCAGCTGCCCCTTTCCTTTATATTCATGGTTCCCTCATGTCGTCTGTCTTTGTTTGCTCTCTCTCAGATCTGCACTTGGCAGCAGAGCTAGGGAAGACCCTTTTGGAACGCAATAAGGAGCTGGAGGACTCGCTGCAGCAGATGTACATCACCAATGAAGAGCAGGTGCAGGAGATTGAGGTACGGCCCCCATCCATTTGATGTGAAGATACCTCACGCTGTGTGCGTAAGACAGTTTATACATGGACTTGGCCACAAAATGTCTGCAGACTTTGAGAGGATTTCTCCCAACAGTGACCATTGTTGGGTCTTGGCATGAGGCCAGCAGAGAGTAGTGTAAGCTATGCTGGGAAATAAGAGTATTGTGGGAGTGTGTGGGTGTTGGGGGGAGCCTGCTGCTTGCCTATCACGTTGCCAGATTTGCCAGTCTCAGCTGTACAAAGACGATTACAGAGAAGAAAACAATACAGTGTACTGTTTTAAGGATGAATTTAGTCAGTTGTTCACACTTTATACAGTATTTTTACAGTGATGTGCATAGTCCCATCACCCTCTGTATATGTGTACTCTACTCCCTCCATCAGTCAGGCAGCAGCATTGCAGATCTGCCAGACCTTACGCATATGCTTGTGCAAGTATCAGTGAAATAGGCCAAAAGAGCAGTCTTCTTCTTTTCCCCCCAATAAAAATGGCAGAGTTGCTGATCGACACACAAATCTGGAATATTCGAAAATTGCGTATACGTTTCGAGGCCGTTGGTTAATAACTGACACTCCTGGAAGCCCCGCCCCTGTCCCCCAGATCACATTAGCAATGTTATGACCTGTGCATTCTTCTCAATTTAAAAAGTGCATTTTGAGTTCATGTCAATGTACATTTGACTTAGATAACATTACACAAGTACATGTACAGTCCCTCCGAAAGTATTGGAATGGCAAAGCCGTATTTGCTATAAACTGAAGACGTTTGGGTTTGAGCTCAAAAGATGAATATGAGCCGATAGATCAGAATTTCAATGAAATTTTGGAATTTCTTGATATTTACATCTAGATTAAATAGGGTTAAACAACTTAGAACATGGCAACTTTGGTGGTCTGCCAAAGTGGTTTGGTGGACCACCCAATTTTTAGGTGAGCAAAAGTATAGGAACAGATAGTCTTAAAGTAATATCAAGTAAATCACACTTAATATTTGGTTGCATATCCCTTGCTTGTAACAACTGCATCAAGCTGGCGACCCACTGACATTATCATGGATTCCACAAGCTGAAATTCTGATCTATCATCTCATATATATATATATATTTTTTTTTTAATCTCATACCCAAATGTCTTCAGTGTACAGCAAAAACAAAAGAATTGGCCTTGCTGTTCCAATACTTTCGGAAGAGACTGTATGTAGTTAATATTAGCTATTATATTATTATTATATTAATGTTAGCTATATTTATTGGGAATGCACCAAAAACTTGGCCACTGATTATTTCTCTTTGGGGTTGGCAGGTCTGCCATTGTGAGAGGTTTAAAAATGGTGTACATTTACTAGTCTATGGAGATGGAATAGTCTTAAAATGAATATATTTATAAAATCCAATTCACAAATGCGTAAGCTAATTCACATTCACAAAAAAACGTTAATATATTCGCAAACAGTAATCCACAAATTCATAACCGAATTCATATTCACAAAATACGATTTACAAATGCATTAATAAATTTACATTCACAAAGTACGATTGCACAAATGCACAAGTGTGTTTGTAAATTTCTGAATGCTTTTTTTTTTTTTTAAAAGGACATTCTCTTTAGCCAATCAGATGCGAGTTTTCAATCCAGCCAATCATAATACGCTTTGCTCAGTGCTTTGACTCAAGAAGCGTAACTTTGCGTGCCTGCTGAGCAATGTGCCCTAATTAGTGCACAGATGGTGGCTGATAACAGGCTTCACATGTAAGTTATGCAGTTTTTTGATGATGGAGTGTGGCATTTGCAAGGCTAGATATTGTAAAAGCCAGGATAGGAAAGTTCAAAACACATTAGCTTTACGTTAGTAGCTTGGTAATGAAAACATAATGATAAATCTTTCAGGTTATCATTTAATGATGGATTCCTTGCCATATTTCATGTTACAATATCTAGCCTTGCAAATGCCACAGTTCATTATCAAAACCTGCATCACTTACACGTGAAGTCCGTTATCAGCCGCCATCAGAGTTATCAGATGTGAAAACTCACACCTGATTGGCCTTTAAAAAAAACACCACCACTAATTTCTGAGTTGGAGCCTGGCAGGAAAGTCTCAGCGTAGGCACACACAAATCCAAAGCGATATACACACGTGGCGATTTGCAAATGCAGATTCACCAATTAATTCAAAAATGTAAAAACATTCAGAAATTTACAAACACCCTCGCGTATTTATGAATTTGTGTTTAGGATTTGCGAATCATACTTTGTGAATGTAAATTTACTTATGCATTTGTAAATCGTATTTTGTGAATATGAATTAGTGTGGATTGCTGTTTGCGAAATACTCACTTTTTTTTTGTGAATGTGAATTAGCTTACGCATTTGTATCCATTTTGAAACCATTCTAACTCCATACTAGTCTCTTTATTAGATGCAACTACCCTGTTGATGTACTTTTCACAACCAGCGACTACTGCAGTGTTGAAGAATCCCAGCAATGTAACGGCACCACATACACTACCACTGCATGCCTCTGTAGTCCTGTGTATACAGGGGGAAAGTGTGCCCACTGAGTATATATATTTCACTGTTAAAAAATATTGATCTTATTAGTATATAGTATAGACTGTGAGATTAAGAACTGAAAGTAGTCAATTTAAAAGGCAAAGAAAGGATTAAACACATTGCAGTTTCCCTTTCTTGGACAGGCAGAAGGAATTGGTAAGGCAGAGTGTTTTATCATATGTATCGTCCCTGCCAGTACTTGTCCAAGCAAGTGGAGATGTTACGAGAGATGAATGAGCAGCACGCAAAAGTCTATGAGCAGTTGGACGTGACGGCTCGAGAGCTTGAGATCACCAATGAGAAGCTGGTGTTGGAAAGCAAGGCTTCACATCAGAAAATAGACAGGTGAGTACCTGTCATTTGTGAAATTTATTGTGGGGGGCTCATAACAACCTACAAACCCATCACCTCATACAATTTCATAATCATATAATTAATGACATGGCTAGAGGCTTACCCTGCTACTTTGACAGAGTACATTTTCTTCTCAGAGCACTACTCCTGGTTAGGTGAATGTTTTTAACAGTCGCTTTGCCACCTGGTTGCAGTTGCTAGTATGCAATTTGGGACGCAGCCTTTCAACCGTCAGCTCTCCTGGAATATGAATGACTTTTGACCACTCACTGCAATTGTGTAATGAATTGTGCACAACAGAGAAATTGTGTCACTACCACTGGTATTGTACTACAACATGTGCCATTCTTACCAAAGCCTGGCATTTAATATATTTTTAAATGTAGCTCCAGAGCACATACGGAGCTGGCACCCATGGCCTTCTTGTATACTCAATATCAGAGGCCGGGATCAAACTTCAGGCACCCATTTGCCATCTACAGCACACGTTGCATTATTTAGCTTGGCAGTTTACACTGGGCTATGAATAGACCACATCCAACAGAACCCACTGCTGATACGGTACACGCAGGTTAATACAGAAATTGACAAATGAATCAAACGAATATTATGTTTATAGTATATAAAATGGATTATTCTGCCATTTGATTGTAGCCAAACCCTACCTAACTATTGACTTGTTGACCTTTTTTTTCCCCCAGCTATGGTATTCTTTAATTTCTACAAAATCAATGAGAATATATTCAAGCTCTATAATGCAGTTTTCATAGATCTGCTCTTAAAATGTATTATTTTGTAGGTTTACCTTAGTATGAAATGTATGACTTGTCTATAAAAGTCTAAATATGACATTCTCTTAAGTTTCGTGAAGATACAGTGAGTTGTTCTAAGCAGACAGTTTAAACTTGCGACTGGTTTACATCAAGGTACTATGTGTATCTACTATTTAACCTACAGCACACACACATCCATGTCTTAGTCATTAAAAATGAGCAGTCAGTAGGTAGTAAATGGAGGTAAAATATGGGCACACAGGTTGACGAGCACCATGGAGATGCTGCAGGGCCAGGTGGACACGCTGACCGCCCGTGTAGAGGAACTGCGCACACTTGAAGAGCTCAGGGTTCGCAGGGAGAAGAAAGAGAGACGAAAAACCGTGCACTCCTTCCCTTGCCTCAAGGAGCTCTGCACCGCACCCAGGTATTACGTCATCTCTGGTTACATGTCTGATTAGATTACAGATATCTAATTTAATTTGCCAGACATTTAGTGGTCAAAAAAACACAACCTAAAGATGTAGAAAACCATTTCTGTAATTTCAGAATGCAGGTATTCTTGTAGTCTTGTAGTAAATGGCTATTTGAACATGGTACAAAGTCTGTAGTTGAAGCTTTTTGGAAATGGATTTGGAAATTGCCAGTTGTAAATATTGAAAATGACATTAGAGATCTTCCCTGTTACAATATAGCTTTATTCAGATGCTGTACTTTGGATTAATTTGTGTTTGATTTTAGTCTGTACTTAGTTATTAGCAAATTTCTCTCCACAACCTAGGTCTCTGCTATACAAGGCTAACACTTGCTTCGTGCTCTATTAGAAAGCACCCTAAATGGTTCCTTGTTTTGTCCCTCTGGGGAACTCTTAATGGTATAGTGGAGGTTTTTCCTTTAAAAAAAAGTAGAACCTATTTAGAAAGTTTACCATCCACGCTTAAGTAAACACATTTTCAACACATGTTGGGCTTTACTGTAACAACTGATACATCAAATTAAGAGTATTGAATTTTGGAAAGCTGTACTGTAACATGGTCTTGTATGATTTTTGTACCAATTACACTTGTTCCCTTATCAGGTACGAGGATGGATTCAGGGTGTCTGACCCAGGTAGTGGTGATCTACAAGAACGGCGGCCGGCAGATGAAGAAAATGAGCACCTGCGTGCACTGGTTGCGTCTCTCCGTGCAGCTGTATCAGCCGAACGTGGGCGCCGGGAGAACGCGGAGCGCGAGTGCACCGCCGTGCTGCAGGAGTTTGAGCGCTTGGAGCAGCGACTTCTGGGTGCCGAGGGTTGCCAACAACGTGTCCATGAGCTGGAGGCAGAGCTGCAGGAGCTACAGCAGCTACGCAAGTCGCGTGCCTGCTTACTGGTTGCTGAGGATGGCCTGGAGCAGACGCTGCTCAGCAGTGCCCCGGAAACAGATACGGTGGAGGATGTTGCAGGTGCAACACAAGAGAGCTCTGGTGAACCCCCAGTTCGCAAGAGCTGTAGTGACACAGCACTGGACGTCATCTCAGCGGTAGATGCCTCTGGACGACGCAAGGGCAGCTACGCACTCCATGCCAACGGTGTGCGCAAGCGTGGCATGTCCATCTTGCGCGAAGTGGACGAGCAGTACCATGCATTGCTCGAGAGGTATGAGGAGCTGCTGGGCAAGTGCCGGCGCCATGAAGAGAGTCTGCGCCATGCCGAGGTACAAACTTCACGGCCTGTCTCCAGAGACCCGTCCATGAAGGAATGTCGTGCAGCGGAGGCCGCAACACAGCCAGGCACGCCACCACAAACACCCTCGACACCTGAGGCCATGGAGGGCATCAGCCGGCAGGTGGAGGCTGTGGACAAGCGGCTGAGCCAGAACACACCCGAGTACAAGGCTCTGTTCAAAGAGATCTTCTCACGCCTGCAGAAGACCAAGACCGACATCAACTCCACCAAAGGGAGGAAAAGTGGGAAATAGCTCTTGGCTTTTTTTTGTTGCTCAGAGGAATGCATGGTAGGATCTATTGTTCTACCTCAATTAAGACCACAGTCTTAATTGTTTAATTGGCCAGATTCAGTAAGCTGGCAACTGAAAAGGCTTCATGCTAGTGCAGAGCTAAGGGGTAGAGTAGAATATCGGGGCTTAGTTGCCATGTTTGTGCACCTCAGATGAGGACGAGCATCGACAGAGCAGTTCATATCTGATGGATCTTTCTTTGGTTTGTTGTGTTTTAAGGAAGATTTAAGATTGTTTCTCACTGTTGGTTTTCCTGGAACTTAACTCACTAGCAGGGTTCCTGTATTTGGGGGGGAAAGAAAAAAAAAAAAAAAGGGGGTACACCACTGCTTATTCTATTTCCATAACTATGTAACAACCTCTATTCTGTAATCATCTCTTTCCAATATTAAAGACGCTTTGCTTATAAGGTGGTTTACACATTTATTACTTTGACAATGGATGAATGAGTGAGTGGATAACAGGATGGTACTTGTGACTTCAACCAAAAATAAATTATAAGATGCTATGTCCACACCAATAAATGGAAAAAACAAAAGAGAAAGAAACTAAGAAACAAATTCCATTTTGAACACTTTTAATGTTGACACAGATGAACAGTAATCTCCTTCCACAGTGATAGAATGACATAAGTACATAGAGACCAAATGAAAGGAAGAAGCAAGTGCTAAAAATCTCCACGCAACATTACAGGCAACGTTGTCGATGAAAAAAAAAAAAGTGTGTACACAATAGTGGACGCATTCGCTACTCGGAGATTAAACCTTGAGGTGAAAACGGCTACACTGGAGGACTGAAGAGAAAGACGGCTACACTGCATCCAGAATGAAAGAACACCCCCCCCCCTTGACCAATACTGTCCATCTCACCTACGCACACCTCAGTTAGAGTTTTGTGTTTATGTTTCAGAGGTCTTCAGAAAGCAGCTTGTGATGGTAAATAGTGGAGGCACAGCCAGTGATGTTGAAATTTTTAGCTGAAGCATTTAATAGAGGAGGTCTGCAAGCGAAAACAGCCCTTTCTGCTTCGAGAAATCTCTTTAGCACTCGATAACATCTTGCGTAGACCACAATGCAAAGGGCACATTTCACAGAGTAAACACTTACCCTCTTTAGAAATGGACACATTTGGGAGAGAGGATTTCACTGGACAGAAACTAGAAATGAATAAAGTAAGATGTGGGGTGGGGTGGGGTGGGGTGGGGGGGCAAAATTGAGTTGGTTCTTTTTCAGCATAATTCACCTACTTCTACTGGCCTTCATATTTTGGTTTATCCTGAATCAAACCAAGTGGATGAGGCACCAGATGAAACGATCCTTCCCAAGAGGAAGCAGCAGTAAGCAGAGCGAGCACCTTTGGCTCCAGCCATGGGGGGAATGATTTGATAATATTTAAAACTGTTACACAAAAGGCAACAAGTTCCTCAACATCGTGCTACAGGAATAACTTCTTAAGGCCACATGTTTAAAAAAAAAAAAAAAAAAAAAAAAGGTCAAGAAAACACACAGGCCACTACCAGGAAGGCTGATCAGTGGAGCTCCTCGAGTGGATAGGTCACATTTGCGATACAGACAGCTACATCTTTGAAACACTACATTACCCACATGCAAACACGTCCCTGCTAGGAACAGATTTTCACTGTCAGCTATAACCAGCCACGCCAACCACTGCACACAGATTATCTCAAAAGGTCCACACATCACTTTCCCACATGTATAGGGTTGAGGAAAGCCATTAGCTCTGCCAGTGGCAAAACATTATTAAGCGGCACCATTTCCCATTACTTTTATCAAGGCAGATTATGGTCGTTTAAAAAAAACAAAACAAAAAAAAAAAACAAAAAAAGAAGAAGAAAGAGAAAAGGAATGTAAGGAAATCTGCACGCAGGACACACACATGGGTAGGGTAAAGGACACAGAAGGATAAGCATGGGGGATGTGAAGATTACCAACGACAGCCATGTCAAAAGCATTCATGTTTTTGAACATTTTTTCCTCTCTTTTTTTTTGTACTTTTATATACAAACAAAACAAAAACACAAAATTTGGATTGTGCACATTTTTGTTTGTTTTCACATATATATTTTTCATGAAAATCCTCAATACTCATTCAATGGAAGGGAGTGAAGGGGAGGAGCAATTGCAAAGAATGACAAATGGTAGGAAGATGGACGGAGTGAGAACCTTTTTGTTTGTTGATTAACCAGTTATTCCATGATGATGATGATGATGATGATGGTGCTTATGAAGGAAATGGGGAGGAAAGAGAGGGAGGAAGAATGGAAAATGATGGAGAGGAAAAGCAGCTGAGGTTCGGGAGCAGCTTAGTCTTTCCAGTCCTTCTTGATGTTGAGGTTCCACTCCCAGGACAGGTGGTCGTGCTTGTCGTCGTCAGTAAACTTGGACTTTATGTTGTAGGTGCCGCGGGCCAGCATGCCCTTCGGCGCCTCCTCTAGTGGGGTGAGGAACTCGTACTCGTTTGGCCGAGGCCCATAACTGCCCACCATGTAGTCAGACTTGTCAACTGTATACAGAGAGAATGAATTAAGGCAGTTCGCATAAAGGCAAGCTACGCATGCTTTGCAGGGATGCAGTTATTGCCTGTGTTTTTAATCCACAATTCATCGGCACCTTCTATCGTATTCATCAGTGAAAATGGACCGCCACTGAGCTGAAGCATTGTGTTTCAACAAGGTATCTATGTAATCAACTGCCCAATACGTGTACAGGGCATTAAAGCAGAAGTATAAAATCCCCTAATTGTTCTTTGAAAGCCATTTCTGAGAATGATTTTTCCATAAAATCTCTTATAAAGTGAGAGAGAGTGGCTGTGAGCAAAGGTGACAAGTTGAGCCAAAAGTAAACAAACATATCTCAGTAGCGCTGCAGTGCTACTTAGCCAAAAACAGATCGTTGTTTTACCCACTTCAGATTCTGCGTGTTTGATAGTCGCCATGTACGATTAAAGTTAGCAGCAGAGTTAGCAATGTAAAGTTTAGAGATACCACTTTGGGTAAAGAATTTTATCAGGTTTAAAAAAATAAAAATAAATAAAGCTAAATGTTTAAAAATGGTCTCTTTCCATTAATTGACAAGGTAAAAGTAACTATGTACCTACCAAGCAACTCTATAGAGTATGGTTACCTACTAAACTGGCAACTCCGCTATTATACCGGTGTGCTTTCACTGATTGCCTTCATTATTTGAAAACATATTCATACTTACGCTTCACCCCTTTCCTAAAGGTCTGTTGTACATACTTCAGTCCTGAGACAATCTCCTTGTTTACCTGGAAAGAGTTTAATAGAAAACTGCATCAGTTAGCTTTGCTGAGCCCATGAAGCATGACAGTCCAAGTCCAGTTTTCTTTAACAGTGTAGGTCACCATGGAACATGGTACATGGGAATGTTAGACATGATATAATATACCCAGACACCGCTGTCCTGTTCAGGATCCCATTCTTGCCTACGGAAATGTCAGAATGGCAACTGGCTGCTTAGATCATATTTAAATGGCTTTAAAAAAAGGAAGGATTCACTTATAGAAAATAAGGCAGATGGGATGTTACGCTGCAAATTGGTTAAAAGCTACTTACACTGATCACTACTAATTACTGATTTCATGCCACCCTTAGCAATAATGCCCATAATCAGTGTGCATTTTTGACTATTCTCATGAAAAAGTCTGTTTAAAAGCATAATAAATATTGTAACCACTGATCCTCTTTTTGCAGATTGCAAGAAATTGTGCAGAAGATCAAAACATCACAAGATGGTGCCTTAGATATTCTGGAAACACTGAGTATAACAGAAACTGTGGGCAAAATTCCCACTAGTGTACTTTAGCAAAAGCCGAGAGCAGAAAGCCATCTGTGATAAACTGTTAGCAGGACTGCTAGTGTCCAGGTGGAGGAAATACGACACAAATTGCTAACATTGCGACCAACTCATACAAGCTACTGCAGTGTAGACTGTAAGACTGCTATAAAAAGATATCAAATCTAAAAGAAAAGAAAAAAAAAAAAAAAAAAAAAAAAAAAAAAAAAAAAAAAAAAAAAAAAAAAAAAAAAAAAAAAAAAAAAAAAAAAAAAAAAAAAAAAAAAAAAAAAAAAAAAAAAAAAAAAAAAAAAAAAAAAAAAAAAAAAAAAAAAAAAA
>CM040987.1:13459182-13506797 GCA_022985145.1 Pangasius djambal
GACATGAGACTGCAGTGCAAGTGTCTATCCAGCAGATGGCTTTGTGCAGTCTGTACTTCTGTACTTTCTCCTCTAACCTCAAGCCCAAAGCCCTGCATTATCTCCTAACCACTTTTAGTTGAGGTTAAGTCCTTGTTTGAAGGTTGAATCACCCAATGCAAAGGAGATGCAACTGAGGATGTATGGGAGAGTATGACAATTCGCTGTATGGCTGTTTTCTTTTTTTTGTTTTGTCCATTTTTGGCCAAAAATCTTCAGTGGCATCTCTAATGAATATAGTTAACAGATATAACAGATGTTAGTCTGACAAACATACAATGATAGGTTTTATTTCATGTTAAAGAATGCAAAAACATTCTCGATTTACCTTGACAAAAAGCAAAAGCTCTGCATCGTTCGAGCGAGAAAAGAATTCGAGTTGAGACGAGAGCACTGGCCAAAAGAATACTAATGTGAGATGAGGGAAGTGGGCGGGGCTTTCAAGGGGTTGTCAGTTAATATTGGAGAGTTATTGGAGAGACACATCTGTGCAACTGCCAGTCATTCCAGATTCATATGTCGACTGGCTCGTGTGTAGTTTTTTTATTGGGGAGGGAAAAAAAGAAGACTGTACTACATAAAAGTTGGCAGGTCTACAAATATTTAGTCTCTTATGAGCCTTGGCGGGGGTGCTGACGTATGAAAGTAGCCAGCAACAGTGGCTAATGCGGCATGTGCCATTCTTAGATCTGTGGCGCCTTTTTAGTCAGACGTCACTTCCAATGAAACACACGACGTCTATTCAAACTCAGAGCTCGACTGGCAGATCTAACTCACTGACAATAAAAATGCAAATGGGATTGCAAAGGCATTTTATTTTCGGCCAAGTTGTAGCGTGACTAATTAAACAGAAATATCAAATGTAGAGATTGCTCTTACTTTTTGAACATGGCACAATCATACCAGTTTGGACACTGCCAAAATTGACATGCAAAGTCCATTTGACGTTTAATTTTTATCCATTGCATGTTGCTGTGCACAGAAATACAAATGCACATACACGTTTTTGCAGCTGAATTGTATTTACATCACCAATTGTGCATTCTCTTAAGGGAAATGCAACTGCGGATGTGGGTTTGAATGAACTTTTTTCGAATTAGCATTTGAATACCTTTTGGGAAATGTTATATGCTATATGGGTGGGTCGTGAGGTTTCGTTAACTCCTCTGGAACTCTTCTGGAAAACCCAAAGTCAGCGCTTTTATACAAAATAGGTTTTGTGTAACGTCAGGAAGCTTTATGCAGAATGTGGATTTGTATAAAAATGCATTATGTATAAAGAACCCTAGTAATCAATAAGCATTATCGGTTACCCGTACTGCTTAATCAGAAGTGGACATGATCGCCAAGTACGCAGCCAGAGAGTCGTTCTAAATTGAGCACCTCTCAAATAAATTAGGCATGCTGTCTATCCACTTTAATATAACGGTGTGCTTGTCTGGTTGGCTTCACTCACCTTGAAGGTCAAGGGTCAGAGGAGCAGGGGCCAGGTCACACACTAAAGTTAGCCGTGTCACTTGGACGTTGGGAGCGCTGGGATCTGAAACAAAACAAAAAAACCATCTTGGTTTAAAACCATGACAAAGTGACATGAAACACCCAGTGAACCAAAAATGCTGGCTGGAATTTTGTGGGAAATGACTCTGTCCACTATCATATGTGGACTGAAGCTATTCCATAAAAAGAGATTCGTGCTTGATTTAGATTCGGAGAATGAAATGATTAAATGTCACCCGACAAAAATAAAAAGCTGGAAAAGGAACTGAAACTGTCTGTAGCTTATTTGGGTGCTCTATTAGGAAGCTGAACAGAAAGCTGGGCCTCTTGGGATGTGACCTCGTTTCTGCCCGTTCATCTCGAGACCTGCCATCTACAAAGTCAGGCGCTTGGATGCGCAAAAGACTTTCAGAAGTAACAATTTTTCAGAATCAGGTCGTGTAATGAGCACTGCAGCCGTCCTGCTTCCCCAAGCACAAAACATCCCACAACAGTTTTTTTTTTTTTTTTTTGGCATATCAAAGAGTTTGTTATAGTTGTGTTTTTTTTTTTTTTTTTTTTTTTTTTAAATATGAGTTTACATTTAAGTGGAAGTAAACTCCTGTCACCATACCTACAATTTGAGCTCTAATTTTCCATAAACATACTGAAGTTTATATAATATCACTGTAACAAGCAAAACATGTTTAAGGAGTCATTAATAAATCTACAAACCTCACTCTATTAAATAGCTGAATTTGAGATGAGAAAGAATATTAAAGTACACTCAATATTGTGCTTATGTAACAGAAATACGAGTATGTCATTATAAAAACAAACATGTTTATCGAAAATATTTTTTATACTTATCCGTGCAACTTTGCCTGAAAGTCCTTAAAGTAAGTGAAAAACAAAATGTTGACAAAATGAACTTGAGACTTATCTATGACAAAAGACCTGACTACAGATGTACAACAGTTTGTGTTATTAGAAACCATCCAAGAGAATTCAATTTGAAATATTCCCTCAGCACACTCGCTCTCTTCCTGCCAGCCTCCATTTTCCACACTCGGCTATAACTCAACACAAACAAATCTTACTGAAGGGAAAAAAAAAAAACAAAAAACAAACTAACAGGGGCATGGATTCCCATCTTTTTCTTTTGTTTTCACTTAGTTTTGGCAACATTTTTAGTGTAGTTGTAGTGCTTGATTTCACTTTGATAGTCTTATTTCAATTTAGAAAAATGTTTTTGTAGTTTCAGTTTCAGCTAAGCAAAAATAACCCTGGGCGAGACACACACACACGCGCGTGCTCACACACCTATGGTCACGGCGGATGAGCCGAGCAAAGCTTCTTTGTACTTGCGCAGGCTTTCATCGTCCTTGTCCAGTTCCTGGATCTCCTGCAGGCTCTTCTGCGCTGGCGGCTTGTAGTTCACAACCTCGCTCTCCTCGTTCTCGGCAGCGATGGCTGCTAGCTGCTCTGGGGTGGGTTCATGCTCTGCCATGATCTACTGCTGCAGAGACAAACAAATACAAACACAATTTTATTGGTGCATGTTGGTCTCATTTATGCTTAAAGAAACGAACAATTGAGACAGGACACAAAGGACAGGACCTTCTGTTCAGTAACCCAAAGCCTTCATCAAGGAGCCACCACTTGCCTCTCCTATCACTCATCTTTTGTGAAGACTCTCTAGACAGTCTCTCAAGTTTACAAAGAATGGTGTGAAAAAACAAAATACAACCAGTGAACAGCAGTTCTGGAGTTGGAAACACCTGAATGATGAGAGAGGTCAGAGGGGAAATGGCCGGACTGGTTCGAGCTGACAGTAAGGCTGCAGTAACTCAAATAACCACTCTTTACAACCGTGGTGAGCAGAAAAGCATCTCAGAATATAATATAATGCTGTGTAATGCCGAACTCTGAGGCAGACGGGCTACAACAGCAGAAGACCACACTGAATTCCACCCCCGTCATCAAAGAAAAGGAATCTGAGGCTTTAGTGGGCTTAGAAAAGGTGCTTACAATTTGAATGCATTCTGTTAGCTCTGTATACAAGCCTACAAATCCCTTGTAAAAAGATTACCCAAAAAAAAACAAAAAAAACATGGCAGTTCCCATCTTCTAACCAGTGATATAAAAGTGCACTTTGACTCTGGCAAACTAGTGGCATGTATGAACCGCTCTGAGCCGGAGTGTGTGACTCGGACACAAAGGCTTGGCAGCAGCCCAATAAGGAAGACGTAATCAGGGCTGTTATGGTAAGAGAGAGGAAAAGGGAGGAGGCCTGCTCGAAGGAGAGCAGGCTCTCGGTGAAAGGCTGTAACTGAGAGGCCAGAGTGAAGGGGAAGAGAGAAAAAGAAAGCAAGCGTTAACATGCGCAGCTGCCTTCAACTCTAGTGCATTACAACTCCAATTACTGCTGAAGATCCGGGATGCTCCACAGCGCATAGACTGTGCACGTTCACAACACATGCTCCCCCATTTCAAATAAAAATCTCTCACAGGCCATGCAAGTTTGTCATGTAGAGTCCTTCTCTCTAACAGGAAGATGCAACATGAATGCACACTGCTGCAACACTTTTTTTTTTTTTTCCTGCTGCAATGCAGTGGCACAGATTCTTCTCTGGACTTTGAAAGCAGCGAACAAGTGCCAGTAGTCTGCTGATGAAAGTCTCTCTGCTCTGCTTCTGCAGCACCTTCTCTGTGTCTGCTGCAGCTTCCTGTTCCTGTGAGGCTACAAGCACGTTTGCTCTGAGGCGCTTTGCCTTACATGGTATGCGAGTTTGATTCACAAGAACACACGCTCAAAACAAAACTAAATAACTTTCAAGTGGGGCTTTGCTCACAGAATGTGTAGAGGCAGCAGTCTGGTGAGATTCAAATAAAGCAGGCTAGTGTTAATTATTTTTACACTTGTGACATTGTCCAGAAATACTTAGAAATACAAGAGGCCTCATTTATCAAGTTGGATACAGGCAGATTTATCCGTAAATCGTTTGTACGTGCATTTACGCAAGGAATTTGGTATTTGGAAAAGCATATGCATCCTACTCCTGAGTGAGTGCAAATTTATGCACAAGACTAACTAATGTAAACATCGATTGCTCGGCTTCAAATCATATAATCTGCAATGAGTTACTGCACTTTTATATATGGATTACGCTGGCAAATTTAAATAGCTTATGTGTACAATATACAAATTTAAAGAATTTTTAACTCCGTCATTTCAATTTAAATGCATTAACTAAGGAAATATTGAATATATAAAAAAAAACAAAAAACAAAGAAAGCATGCAAATGTAAATCAATAAATTATGAGAAGTAAGGCCAGGCATTTAATTAAGAATGATGCTGTATAAAAAGAGGACACGCTGTAATAGCTCAGGTGGCGTATAAAGCGGTTCCATTTTCGACAGTATCTTCTTTTAATGCTGTGAACCACTTAATTAGAGCAAAAACTAAATGACCGATAAGTAACCGATCTGGTATGTCTCAAGCTACAACGTGCTGTATACTCCCTAATGTGCCATCGTTAGGCTTCCTAGGACACTCACATGCCCGACATGGCACCGGGGAGGTTGCAGTGGCGCGTTCTGGCTAACAGATGCAGAGACACTTTGCTTTGAATAAAAATAGAAGTTTCCCTGCATGCATGTGCTGGGTGTCCAACTTCTGTTTCTATCTCCGAGAGGCTTTTTTTTTTTTTTTGTTGCTCGGTATGCAATCTATTTTTCCTTAACTGTTATTTAATTTATGTCGAAATAAACATAATTCACTACAATGGTTTTTAATCTTAGAGAGTTCTTTTTCTTAAAATAAAAAAAAATCTGACACTCTGACTACATTATTTCACAACGCGTAAATATTAGAAAAAAATAATTAGGCTATATCTTAGAAAGCTGAGACGTTCCTTCTTCATTCAGACTTAGAATAAGCCACAGGGGAAAAAAAGTCACAAGCAATGGGGAAAAAAGCGACTGAAACTGAACTGAGACACATGAAAGACACTGAAACCGAGAGACATTAATATATAGTTTAAACAGAGTCAGTTTGAAGGAGAGCATGGTGTATTTTGTATAAAGTTAAAAAAAAAAAAAAAAAAAAAAAAAAACCTGAACTGAAACTGGAATATATGAAATTCACTGATTCTGAAAGGCATTAACATTAATGGAGGAGAGCATGACAAATTTTGTTATTAAGCTGTTTTGAAAACCAGCATACATTAAAATCTGTAGACATAAATAATTTAAGATTAATAATTTAGCCCGATGTGTCAAAATTTATTCTCCCCCCCACATAATCGTTAAATCCCCCCCATGTGACCCATGTAAGCGGGAATTCCCCCCCAGTTTAAAAAACGAAATTCAGGCCCTGCTGTGAAACCGTATTAGTAGTGATATTTTTAGGGTCTAGATTATACTGTGAAAATTTCAAACTGTAACACTGTAACCCAACAGACTAAAGAAATACACGCTCTGACTGCAACACTGACCAAGTTACATAAGCACACACACCACTTAGCAACAAGTCTTTCAAGACACACAGCTGCCACCAAGTGAATAAATTTTAAGAATCTAGCGAGCAAAACGCACCACTAATCATTCAGCCATGCAGGCACATGTTACGAACAGATGTGATGACTAGTGCAGAAGAACACTCTGGAAGAAGGCACGTGCCAGGGAATGAACCCAAATCGTTACATAACATCCCCGACATCCACTACAGATGCTGCTTTCGTAAGCACGGCGAACTCGCACAGCAAACATTATGAATCGGAGCATAATCTTAATGATGTTTCACCTAAAAACACCAGAATGTGGATGAGTTAGGGCTTTGGAAAGGATGAAAACAGGAAGTATTAGCACGCTGCACCATTTTTCCATTCAGGGCCTCTGCATTCCCATAAAAGCAGAAAATCCAGTTCTGCCAACAGCGCATTTTGGCAGGTCAGCCCTCGGGGTGCGCTTTCAGAGCCGAGCAGCTTGGAGGTGGGGGATGTTGGAGGAAGATGAAAAACTGGGGCTAGAAGATCGGAAGTAGAGAAAGAGATGTGTATCCACTTCATAATGGTATGAGAAGATGGAACTTGCTGAATGTTTTCTGCCCTCATGCTAGTAACCTGAAGTCTCTGGAGGGTGACTCAGTGTAGAGAGTAACAGCTGGCAGCCTGGCACTGCTAAAGGACGGCCAGGAGGAGCAGCAAGAAGACAGAAAGCATGCCCCGAATGAAAATAACCCGTACACGCTCTAATAAAAGACCTCATCAAGAACACGGCCAGAGAAGTCATTTCACGACCACAAAGTGAGGGCAAAGCGACCATCACTATATGAACCCGGGTCGATGCACTGAATTTACTACTGCACCTTGAAGTAACTGAAGCCTGGAAATGACATTTGGGTTAAACGCCCACGTTTCAGCTGTGGTTCATAACTCTGACCAAGCAGAGAGCCAGTCCAGCCACACCATTCCTCAGAATGGGTGGCTGTAGATGAATTCCCCTGGCTGGGTTTAATAAAAAAACTCGGAAATGGCATTTATTCACACCGACACTGATGCTATGATGAGCAAAAATGAAGAGAGATAGAATTATCTGTAATTACTTCATGGCATCTTCCAAGGCGCTAGGGACGGAACGGAATAATACAGATAACCGATAATGTGTTCTCGACAGACACAAATACAGATACGAATAGAAGAAGCACTATTGTTTGTCTTAAGAAAGTTCGTCATGAAGGTTTACTGGGCATTTGGCTGCGACTAATGGTGTGCATCCTGACTGGAATCTGCCAAAATGATTCAAATGATTGTTAGAAAAGATTGCACGCAGATACAAACGAAAATAATAATAATAAAAAAAATATATCATGTACGTCTCTAGATGAGACCGATTATGAAGTAGCATGAGCTTGAGGAACTGACCGTTCACAGACCGCTCTGGCGGTGCTTGCATTTCTAACTGGGTTTTCCCAGAATTTCCGGAGGCGTAGTGGTAGGGCTCATATTTAATTCCAGAAAAAATCCTGACATCTGTTGAAATCTGAATACAGTCAGTGCAGTCATTTGAAGCACTAAACAGATACAGATCGAGATAGACAACGGCATGGTGTTACACCCCAACAGGGCACACTCAAGCATCACAATAAATAAACAGACTATATTTTCTGACATCTAGTTTGGGCGTGGGGGTGGGGGGGGGTCTCGATGCAAGCAAAGCAGAGCAGAGCAAACACCCTGCCCACTTGAGCCATTCTGACAGAGCTGTCACACACAGTTCACACTTGCCAACTTGAACGTGACGTTAGCTCCTCCACCCTGCTGTACCGTCAGTCACACTACCTTACCATCAAACCGTCACTGTGCGAGTCCCAACGCCTGGGCCACACTGCAGACTTGCACACACACACAAGCCACAACTGGATTGCAAAGGATGCGAGGGGTTAAGATCGGATTTTACACATCCCACGCTATGGAATAAGCTGTGAAGATAATCATTTAAGATCTGCCTAATACTCCTGTTAAGATCACAGGGAGGAGTGCGATGATGCTCAAGTGTGATCCAGGCATTATGTAGATAATCACCTTTAACGAATACAAATCCGACCTGACCTCAGGTATCGTGGCCTACAGGCTGTTTCTAAGCAACAATATCCCAGTAAGATTACTGCATTTGTGATTACTGCTAATGAGGCTTCACAAGGGGACAAAGTGTCACACAGCAAGACTCCCCTATGAGCCTAATCAACGTCCTCGAGAGATACAATTATCCTCACCGAGTACGGTGGGAGGACTCACCTCATCGTCTCTAGATACAGAATGTCAGTTTTGCAGCAGCACCTTCACCACTTGCGCTCACCGACAAAGAACAATGCTATATAAACTGAACAGAAGTGAGGGGTGATGTTAGAGACGGACGAATCAGCATTCTCTGGCTCCAATACCACTTGTGAACTGCTTTTAAGCACAAAGAAGAAGAAAGAAGAAAGGTCGGCTGATCACGGTCTACTGATACCGAATGGGAGCGAGGCTACATACTGCCTCTTCAGTCAGAAACACCAAAACCGGTTTAAAGTGGTGTACTGTTGATTAAAACATTTAAGTTAAGCTTGATGATCAAGCTACGTGCCTTAAATATTTTTTAAAAATAGGACTTCAGTCAAAAATAGCAGCAAATTAAATGGCTGTTGCAATGTAGGCATACTGCAGTCTCACAGGTGTGGTATTAAACACAACTGCCCTGAATTAAAAAAAAAAAAAAAAAAGGCAGCAAGATAAAACAGGAACATTTTAAAATGAACTGGACAAACAAAACACAATAAGGGATTAGTGTTTAGCACTGATGGCAGATCGTTCTACTGAGCTAGTAAAGCTTAACATGGTCATGGAATTCTATATATCTCTTGTAGTAAATGAGGTGGTGGTCTAAGTGGACATACGCTGTTTGATAGAGGTCAGGAAACGCAACATCAGACAAGTATTTCCCACTGGGAAGAACACAGCGCAGCTCCCAGATGAAATCCCACATCCTCAAGAAACGAGCATGGCTGGTTATCTCGTGCAATAAAAGCCTTCACTTTGCTCGTGATTCCTGTAGGCCTCAGACGGCGACTGTGAAATGAGCTCTGCATAGTTTCTTCTTGTCGGTGTTGCGCAATCCGTCTCCACTAGTTCTGCTTTTGATACTCACGATACTCGGATGCATGATGTTCTCTTAAGTGCTATATCAGGTTAGTGGTGTTAAGGTTCTGCACTTCCTCCACAAGGCACATTGCTGTTTACAGGCTGGTTCGAGAGTAGCACTGGCTTGAGATTAACTGCCAGACTGACGGCATGTTTCGCTCAGCGCATGCTGTTTTTATTCCCTTCTGTGAACACAGCAAGGTGTTTCGCGCCACTGATTAGCTGAGGCCAAAAACTGTCTGGTTTCGAACTATAGCCAATCAATCCTAGGTGATATGGATACAAATCAAATGGTAGACAGCATGTAACATTAAAAATGTAGAACTAGATAAACTGTTGTAACAATGACATAAATGTAAGTGCCTCTGGATAAAGGCATCTGCCAAATGCCATAAATGTTGCAAGTGATAAGCTGACCAGGTTTTAACACCAGAGCTATTTTTAGTCCACTGAAGACGTTTTTAGTTCACTGAAGAAAAAAAAAAAGAAAAAAAAGAAAAAAAAAAGAAACCATATGCATCAGCATCTCTAAATTCATCCCCCTTTCTGCTTTTCCTGTCTAATTGCAAGCTGTACATAAAACTGACTCAAACCACTGTCTATATATCTGGTCTCTGCTCTAGCTCCACACTGTATTATGAAGACATTTGTACGTGTCGTTAAGGTTTTGGACACTTGGATAAGTTGCCACATGCAACTGACTGCTTACAAACCTACTTTCCTTTAGTATATTGCAAAGCAAACGACAAAGCAACTAATCAATTTGGGGACTAATAGAGTCCAGCTCTGAGCTGACTACACCAGCATGAATACATTGTTTTTGGAAGAAGGTAAGCTGGAGCGCTTTAACTCTCCGATTTAGCAAAGCTGAGCAATGCAACTAACAAAACTACACTACAATGGGACATAATTGAATTTAATCAATCCCTGCATAGTCACAAATGAAGGTACAAATAAACTTATCTTGTACATTCGTAAATAAATACTCGGAAAAGAAAAAAAAAAGGGGGGGGGGGGCAAAAACAAGCCTTGGTTCAACGTTTTCTCTATGATGCAACTTTTTCCTCTTTTTCCAATATGACAGTGATATTAAAAAAAACCACAACTAATTCCTTGGGTGTCTGCGCACACACCTGGCGAATAAAGCTAATTCTGATATCAGAGCTAGTAAAGCCTAAAGTGATGGCATGGGGCTGCTGAGTGTCATCAGGTTTAAAGGTAAAGACTCGGACTTCATCACATTTTCTGCGGGATGATTCACCTCGCCACAGAGAGTAAGCCAAGCATCCCTGCGGAGGAACCTTTTTTTTAGGCTATTCTAAATATTCGTAGATTTACGAGCTTTTGTGACGCCTTTTACAGATTTCACTTCGTTCATATTTCGGGGTTATTGGATTTGAGTCCAAAAAATTGCCAGACTGGAGCATTTTCTTTTGCACAAGGTCTGCCATTTTCTTCCTTATTTTCCTAGTGTCTAAAAACCACGCCCCTAAATTTTACGCACGGCTAGATTAATGTGTTTTGGTGAAAGGTGGCTAGCTTAACCACTGTCAATCACAGCACATCTGTGGGTTCATAACAAGGTTGCAGCCCACATTTGCAAATGTATTTTAACAAATTATTTAACAGTAAATGCAAAACTAACGAAAAAACAAAAAATCATACATTGTACAATTTGCACCGTTATTAATATGATCAAGTAAACGTCGCTGGACATCGTGGCAGTGGATCAGGACATCCTGATTTAAAATGCTAAGCAAACAAGCCAAGGCCTTTAAATTTATTTCTAGTCTACAGCAACGTTCACATATTCTATATTCGCTGTAAATCAGACCCACGACAGCTCGACACCTGTAACTGCATAACTAAACCTCCTGTACATGACGCTTCCTCCAAAGATTTTTCCATTCTTCCTCCACTAACGGTCTTTTAAAGAGTTCTTGTTCGGTACGACCCATCAGGGATGTAATCAAATATGAATACATTTTTTGGAATTAACAGATAATGTGGTTAAACTGATACAAATACAGATATAAATAAAGGGCATACTATTCTGTTTTTTTCTTTTTTTTAAAGCCAGAAAGGTTCACAGGGCATTTAGTTTAGACTAGGAGGTGTGCATCGGGACTGGGATGCAGCGCTAAGCGATCCATTTACTGCATACTAAGTAACCTTCTGGTCAGGATTGCAGCAATTTAGATTATAAACAAAAAAGGTCCCGCACACATCTTTAGTTGAGATTAATTATGAACATATGATGTAGTACCAGGTTTTAAAGCAAACAAACAAAAACACTTTCTGCTTTAGGCCACACTCACTTCGAGTTTAAATCCAAATACAGATACGGCTATCTGGAGCACTAAACAGATAAACATACAGATGGTGGCACTGCGTTACACCACTAGAATCCGTAAAGCCCATCAGGACATGTTTGGGATTTAAACTTGACCTGATTAGGCACTCCGATGGAACAGTTTCTGACTCGGAGCCAGGTAGTTTGATATCCAGCTGGGATGGAGGACAAATCATGACAGCATGATCAATATAGTACAGTTACAGTAGCTGGGCCAGGGTCATTTATACAAAGATCACAAAGCTAGAGTTGGTTTGTGACTTTGCCATTAATTAAGCAGCATTTCCCATTTCCATTTCTGAAAAAGAAGAAGCAATTTGCTGAATTATAGCTATGTGCTTCCTCTTCCTCTGAACTGAACTCATTTCGGAGCTTCGTTTGAGTTCACAGACTTCAGAAATCGGAGCACTATGGTCTTAACTAGTCAAAAATAGAACACAACCGACACATTCTTGAGCTTTCCATCCCAACGCAGTGCTCACAATGAGAAATTCACAAAGTACAGGCCGTTACACTGACCTTTTATCCAACACCCCCTCCCTGCGTGTCACCTTTTGAAAAATGAATCACAGTCGAGGGGAAACGGTTCAAAAGAGCGCCACAACTCACAGAGACAGAACACGAGGACGAAGACAGAGGACAGGGTGTGAGTGTGCACGAAAAAAATGACATATATTCAAAACACATACACGTACAGTACACAATTAGGAGTGGGTGATATGACAAAAATATCTTGAAGGCATTTCGAAGTTAAACGATCTGTATCACAAACAGGTTTGCTCACAAACTGACAGCAATACAGTAGAGTTGCATTAAAAATAAAAACTGTGATGATTTACAGAATGTCTATAAAAGATATGTTTACAAAAAAAATGTTTTATTTATATTGAGATCGCAAGTTCGAATCCTAACTGAATCCAACTCGGAAATTGACAATTCACCAAGATTAAATCAGGGCGAAAATAAATAAACAAAAATAAAACAAATTCCTAGATGCAATTTCTAATGGTGTTGATATGCAAGTTGTTCAGAGTGGAATTTTCCCTCTAGTAGAACTCAAAGCACAAAGCACAGCCTTATCTGAAGCTTGAGCTGATAGTTAATATTATTGGCCTAACACAAGAGTTTAGCATTCTTGTTTAACCTTTACTGTTGGGGTTAAATATGAGCTGTCGAAGTCTACCTAACCTGAAAGGCAAAGTATGTTCATTTTAGATTTTGCACACAAGCGCACACACTTACTTTTGACCACAATTTTGACAATGCTTGCTAGACTTGCTTAAAAAAATAAAAAATTTAAAAAAAGCTGTGGGCTCCTGCTCACAAATTCACCTATCGTCACTGAGACTGTGGTTGCCCCATTAGTGGTTCGAATGTCTAATGATAAGTGACTTTTTTTTTCCCGCATGCAAGCCTGGTGGTAAATTGAAAGAGAATACAGAATCCGTTTTAGCGAGACAGAAGAGAAGCTTTGTCAGGTGATTCAATATAATTCAAACAGCTTGATGCATTTCTGTGGGAAGTTCTACTTCTCAGATCACTGTGTACTTCTCAGTTTTGCTTTAAAAGTATTCCCAGCCTTTCCTCAGTACTGTTTTTCCTTTTGCCGCTGTAGCTTCCTTTGTTTACAGTTTTCCATTTGTTCTGGACCTGCCTACTACACACATGCGCATATTTTTAGGCATTGAGTTCCTCTGGGCTCACAGTAAGAAAACCAGCACAGACACACAGCTCATGACTCATCTCTGTGAAGAACAAACAGCATGGACGGGCCTACTTGTGTTCTCTCTTTAGCGCCATCAGCTTCTCGCCAAATGCTGCGACTTCTGTGAATCCAGCCACCAGACCTTTTTTTCAAACTGCTACTCGTGATGCGTCACGGCCACATGCGTAACGCACTTGGAGGAAAAATGCTACCGACCCTCCTCCGTATATGTGATCTCACAGATGCGCATGATTGGCTAGTGTTGCTGTGACTGACAGGAGAGAGAAAGTATGTCATCCCTCCCACCGGCCAAACTGGCCCTCTTGGCTTCTGGCCACAAACGTGTGCGGCATATTCACAGGGTGAACGCTTTCTTGCACCACTCGAGAACCCCAGACTTAATAAGTAAACCCTGTAGCTGCAGTTACTACTGATCATGAGTTTTGTATGAATATATTGGTTTTTATTTTATGGTTATGCAACTCCTGTTAAATGAAGGAAACTAAACAATGAACAATCCTCAAAGCAGGAAGTATCCAAGAAACCGGAAAGACTGGAAAGGCCAAACATAAGCATAACTACATTACGTAACTAATTAGATAAATTATAAACTATGAACAGGCCTACTTTACTTTTAAAATGTTTAAGCACTTGAAGACAATTTCTACTAATATCCCGACACTTAACATTCATGAAAAGCACAATTTCACCTTTATCACTGCCAGAATTTTTTGGACTCTTACAAAGTCTCAACAGATTTTAAAGCAAAGTCCACAGTTTGGTGACAACCGTAACTGAAGCTTATTTCCTTATTTCTTTTCTGCACTAACATTTAGGGCTGACAAAGGCAGCTGCCTCATTGTGAATAGAGACCGGTCTGCCTGTGCCAGCCAGGACACCACAGCACAGCTCCTTGATGGCAACAGGCGACTTACAGCAAGGTTATCATGGTCACTGCCTAGTCAGTAACGCTTATGCCATGAGCAGTGAGTAAGTGATGCAGTCAGCAGTGCCCAGCATTATCAATAGTGATAAGGTAAAAGCAGTAAATTTCCAGGCAGAAGATGACTGCACAGAGGAACACGAAGTGAGGGAAGAATACAGCGTGGCCAAAGCACACTGACGGACACCCACCCTGGGAAGATGAGAGCTGCTCTTTTGTTCAGATTGAGGCCCACTGCCCCTGAAACAGGCTTAAGTCTGAAACAGCTCTCTGTGTACGCATTCGAAAAGATCCCAGTTTTATACTGAAAAGAAAAAAAAGAAAAAAAAAAAAACCTTGCCTTAGTGAGTCATGGCTAATGGCTTAGTTATGGTTAAGCAAATGGGTGTGTGAGAGAAAAGTCAGGAACAGAAAACGCTGGCTCATGCGTTTAGAGGTTCTGTTTCACCCCTTATAAGCACCAGAGGCTGTGAGAATCACCTGGATCCCCTCGTGTGTGTGTGTGCGCATGCATGCCAAGACCTTCAGCAAAGGCCACAGCATCACTGTCAAGACGGCCACTTTCCTCTTCTCGCCTTGCTCACTGTGTAACATGTCGTATCTCATGCGCACCTTGGAGCGATCTGCCTAACAGTTTGTGATTAAAACTGGAGCTAGAGGTAACCTGTCCTCAAAAGCTGGCGTCGGACTCCCAACACCTACTTTCACCTCCGCATGGCTGCGGTTCGTAAGTGAATTTTACACTACATTCAGAGCTCTTAGCTTGATTAGGATTCCCTCGTTAGCTTGCTAGTCTTGTTATTCATTACTCCCTTGATGCTTCGGGAGGTCCTAGGACAGTTTTTCTCTCTTTCTCCCTCCGCCAGGCCGTTGATTTCAACCTTTTGTGTTTCATTCTTCAGTTTCTCTGCAAAGACTAGCGGGACTGTGACTTCATCCTGCGAGCATATTCAAGTTTCTAGCAGATTCTTTCTCCACCATAACAAGCCCTTGTCATGTTTAGCTACCAAGATAGCTGGGTTCCACTATACATAGCTTCAGGAGTAAACCGACAGACAACCATGATGTCCAACTTTGGCTCAAGCAGCATCCTGAATCAGCTTCTGCAAAGACAGGCTCCAAATAGGCCGCGACAGCCACCTTCAAAATGGCAGCAGGTTTTAGAGTCTGTGCCCGGGGATCAGGGCATCGCTGATTTCCGACCCCAGGTTTGCTCCTTCTTGGATAGAGGCAAGATGGAAGTTTAGACCCGACGGCTCAGAACAAGGGGTTCTACTCAACCTCCTTTCTAGCACAGAAGGATGACGGTTTCCATTTGATTCTACGTTTGATAGCGCTGAAGTGGTTCCTAAAAGCCCTCCTAAGACCAGCGGATAATATTCATGCAGTGCAGCCACAAGGCTGGTTCACATCAGTGGATCTGTGTGATGCACGTTTTCATATTCCAATTACGGTTATCTGGTGTGCACAGAACCGTAGTTACGCGAATAACTGTCATTTCTCTAGCACTGGCTTTTGTCAGAAACATGCGACAACAGAAAAAAGGAAGAGAGGGATGGAAACAGCAAGACCGAATCTTATTTAACCTGTGCTAATCAAAGGCGCAAAAAAAACCAAGCTTCGAGCCTGTGCGCTACATCAGTGACAGGAAATGCACTTGAGGTGACGCAGCACTGCATTCTTTCTGCTTCCTGTTTCTTCAGCTTCTTTTGCCAGTCCTCTTCCGCTTTGAGCACATTTGCAAAAAAAAAAAAAAAAGAGGCAGAAAGACAATCACCAAGGCCATGCTTGTACACCAGTAGTCACTGGGGAAATGCTGTTTACTGTGAACCATTAACAACCTTTGAAAAACTCCACAAAAGTTTTCCGAGGCAACTTTCTGGGGGAAACAATTGCCATTATTTTTAAGGATACACCTCACAATAAAGGTTCGAAAGAATTACCTCACTTTATTAATGTAACAAATAGCACCAATCACCTTCAGGTCCTATCTAAACACAACCAGGTATAAGGAAATGGCTGCAATCGAAAGTTGCTAAGACTTAAAAATGAAAAGAAAAGGCAGAAAAAGAACTAAATCTGGCGACACACTCTGCTACTACCTCGAAAAAGTGAGCGAGATCAGACGCTGCCTTTCGACGGTGAAATCCAGACTCCCTGTGCGGCCTCTTGGTAACCGCCACCTTCTAAACAGAGCTGCTATTTCACGCAGAGAGGATTCATAAAGCGCTCACTGCATTTACAGACCCTGTCAGAATAAAGAGGCACGTTTGCATCGTGGATGAACGTTTAATTAGCGCTGGCGCGTGAATGAAAGACAGATAAGGACTTCACGTGGCTGGAGATTGCTCTCTTAATAGCAGCAACAAAAAAAAATATGACTCTCAATACTGAGGTCTACTGAGAAAGCAGCCACACATGCTACAGAAACATTAAAAGAAAAACAAAAAACAAGTCACAATTCTTACACGGGGGAAAAAAAAAAAATGTTGAATGTTTTCATAAAAGGAAGATTTTTTCCGGCTGCTTGGTCGCTTTTCATGTCACTGGCTAAATGATGCTGTAAACAGTGAAATGGGGTTATGGTACCTATACACAGCACAGAGCTGATGCTTTCATTCCAGGCTATTCATTGAGCTGCAGGGTTTGTTTTTTTTAATTATTATTTGGACATTAATTCAAAACTATGGACTGAGCATAATAGGTTAAGCTTGCTCACACTTTCCATTGAAGCGCGGCAGAAATTACGGCGATTTAGCTGTCATCCGTACATTGTCTAGAGCTGGCTTTTAGATGCTTTCTAACAGATGTTCACAATGGATCATGACACTGAGTTATCCGTCAAGCATCCTTTTGTTTTAGGTGAAACAACCAATAAATGACTAATTTTTGAAAGAACCGGGACATTTTAGGTTCTGATATGAAACTAAATACATTCTTCATTATGCGTGTTTCAATTTCTGTCCCATACTAAGAAAAGAAAATGACTTGCTCTTGAGTCAAAATGTTTATTTCATTCAGGCATTTTACTACTTCTTTAAGTATGCTTACGCTTTAGACACAATATGGCACTAATTCTGCTCAAATTCAAATACTAATTATAACCTGCAGGATTAATAACATGTTTGAACTTGCACTTCACAGAGAAGTAGGCATTCTCAAAACTCGATCATTTCAATGTACAACACAACGGGTGTTGAAATGATACTGCAAAAGAAATATTTAAGCTCTACGATTGATTTTAGGATCGTTACTAATCAAGTAAGAGCAATATCTCTGATCTCTGAATGCACTTCCTTCTCACCCCTCAGTTACACATTAAAAAAGCTGCAGCACTACTACGCCTAGATGCTCGTGCTTAAATCTGGTTTTAGACCGTGCGATTTCAACAACCTTTTAAGATTATAACTCGTCACACTGTAGGACATGGCCACAATGAAGATCCTCTAACGATAGACCTGTGATTAATGAAAGGTATTATGCTCTGCTTACGTCATCGATCACTGCGATCCGGGCAACAAATCCTCGCGTAAACAAGCATAATTCGAAGTGAACTTGAGGCAATTCGGATCTTTTTCTGTCCGTTAATACGTTTTGTTTATGTTTTTGCCATTACTGCGAGATCTCATCCTAAGCCATCATCCTACTGGTGGCTTTCAGACAAGTGTCGTAAAAAGACGTAAAAAAAAAAATTAAAAATGTGTCAGCCGTTTTGGTCGGCCACACGATGGAAGACCGCCGACCACAACTCGCGACCAGAGATGTGAGGTTTCTGTCTGTGATTTTGAAAAATCCAGCAGTGTAAACCTGGCTTTGACATGAGTAAAGTTTTTACCTCACCTAGAATGCTGGTTTAGGAACGGAAAGCTTGGACAGCAAAGATCACACAGCTGAATGAATGAAAGTGTGACATGAAGGCTGTCCAGGCGCAGCACATGTGGCCTGAGAGGAGAAGGTGCAGCAGCAGTGACGCTGGGGCCAGACACCGCCCTGCTCTCCAGCCACACAGAACAAACCAGAAACTCAGCCAGGACGAAAGAGGAAGCAGATCACACAAAGCGGTGTGGTTGATTTTATTACTCAGCTTTTAATATTTTACTCACTTGTATATTGAATTCACACACACACTAATATAAACCTAGAGCTTGTGCAGGCGCTACTGCTAATCAATCAGTCTTTTTTTTTCCTTCATCCAGAACAGCAGCAAACCTCAGTGTCCCCGTCTCGAGTTTCTTTTCACTACCACTAAATCACGCCCACACTCTCAACCTCAAGACTGATGAACCACAATCTAAATCAGATCAGGAATTCAGATCAGATCACTAATTAAAACGAGCAATATATACTCCAGAACTGATCCTCTTAACTCCAGACGCTTCCTACTCTATGCGCTATAGCTCTGAGCTAATCACACACTGCGAGCAATCAGTCGGTTTTGAATTAAAGAAATAAACCAGCACGTTTCTTTCTTTTTTTATTTTATTTATTTATTTTTTTTAACAGTTCAACCACCTTTGAACTGCTTGTACTGTCTCCTCGACAATACAGGAAGTTGCACCCTTTTCCTCCCACCCGCATCGCGGCAACCCCCCACATCTACCCTCACGATTGGCTACTACTTCATTCTCGCACTCTGATTGGAGGATTCCGTTTGAGCAAGCCTGGCACAGGGGGCGGGACTTATCCAAATACGGGTGAGGGGAAAAAAAGCACTTTCTCGTTGGCTAGCCTAGCAGAATGGCTATGAAACGCCCATAGTAGGTTTTTTTTTTTTTTTTTTTTAAACGACTCGGAAGTTGGAAAAAAGTTAGCTGAACAGCATGACTATTTCTTGGTGCACGCAGAAACACTGGAATTAAATCACACACCCTTGTGTTACAGTGTGTGTAGAGCGAGGAAATGGCTCATAAAGCCATCAGTTTGGATGGAAGATTCTGGAAAGAAGCTCAATTCACAGCGTTTAGATGTCAGCTAGTTAGCCAGAGAGCTAATATTACTATGTGGCTAGATACAAAGCCTTTAACTGGCTTCACTAGCATTGGAGCGATTGTTGACTTTATTTTTGGGTTTTGTGTAATCCCCTGAGGGAAGAGGAATGTCAACTTTCCCACAGGCGAGCTCTCAACACCACCAAAAAAACAAAACAAAAACACATCATGTCGAAACGTGGATCCGTTTTAAAAATTGGAAACGTCCACAGAACAGTAGTAATTATTTCCCAGAAAAGATAAAAGCGCCTGGCTACATTTTCCGCTTAATTAATCCAACCTCGAGTCGCCTATTATCATCACACACACACACCCAGACAATACCTGAGCATTATTCAGTCCCGGTTATGAGCCGCATGTGAGAAACTAGACTGCTGACACAACGCCTCGCACTGGGTGCACGGATACAGAGATATATACAGATATAAATATAGAGAAATAGAAATAATTCCCAACTGAACTGGTGTTTATATAGTCTGCTGCGCCAACAGGAAATATCTAACCAGCAACTTCAGATTTGTAACAAGTTCCCGACTCGCTAACGTTAGCTCGAGAGCTCGCGAGACGACCAGACGATTCACAAATACAACCCAAACTGCTCTCAGGGGTTTCCGGGAGTTCACCGAATAACGAACAGTAATACATATATCTATATATATTTACCCCCCGGCACATGAGCGTTAAAAAGCGCTTACCGTAGAGATGCGGCTACTGTGCGAGTCAATAGGCTAGCGCGAGCTTCAACTGACTGCTCAATGGCGCGAGGAGGGAGCGGCGATGTCAGACAGCCACCCGCTTCCGGGAATACCGGAGCGCGCGCGCGCTCACGCGCGCACATGCTCGCGCTCAATGCAGCTGTGCGCATGCGCACAACAATCAGCATTCCGCCAACCAGAAAATGAGCGAGTCCAAAATCCGGCTTCGTGAAAACATTTCCTCCATTTGCATTTGCGTTAGTGGAAAATCACGGAAGTGCTAATTTAATCTCGGTAATTTTTTTTGGGGGGGGGTTTATTGGTCGATAGTCTTATTAAATGGTGAAGAGAGTCGAGCTCTGAAATTAAGAACAACTCCAATTTGTACTAAGTGAATGTGAGTAGGTCCACTGGCAGCTGGTTTAAAACGAGTTGTAGTGGCGGCTTACACACACACATATATATATAGACATACATATCATATAGTACTATACTATAGCGTGTGTGTGTATATATATATATATATATATATATATATATATATATATATATATATATACACACACACACATACATACACACACACATAATTTGATGTGTAAAAACACATTTGGTGTCTAAATGTTGTGCTTTTTCACTGTTGTACTTTGGATCCAACAGAAACTCTTTCAAAAGGACTGATGTGTATTGGTGTTACTTTACAAAGAGTGTCTATTGGAGCCAAAGTACAACAGTGGAAAAAAAAAGTACAATTTGTAGCTGTCTAAGATTTCACCCTCTCTTTCTCTTTTACACTTGTTTGTAGCATGCAGCAATTTTAAACTTCCAAATCATTTGATGTACTTTTATAAATCCTAATCTGGATAGCATTAAACTTGAATACCTAATAGCAGTCAATAAACTTATCATTACTTGTCAGTTTTAGGCAGTCATCATGGTTGATCAGCTATTTTTTTTTTTGCAAAGTTTGTCACAATAAAACTGCTGCTGCAAACAGCTAAAGTAGACTAATGAACAGAACCAGAGGGGGACAAAAAAAAAAAAGTATTAGATTTATAGTTTTTAAGGTACTCATCTATACCATAAACCATGTTTTTTTCCCCCAGCCCACTGGCCTAGTTTTAGTTTGTCCTAAGATTTTCCATTAATCAAGGCATCAGTAATTTGTAACATCTGCAGACCTAGTAAGCAAACATGCCAGATATTAGATATTACACGCTGGCTAGAGTCAAGATTACAAAATCTATTTTGCTCCACATGTGGAACATGACACTTTAGTATGGTATTTAACAGACACCCCCCCCCCCCCCCCCCCCAAAAAAAAAAAAAAAAGTGGTCTTTTTCAAAGCTAGGCTTAAAGGCATGTTTTTTTGTCAATGGGGGAAAAAAAAAAGTCCAGCATACTTTCCCAATTAGCCTGTTCCCATCATTCCATAAACAGAACAAAATGTTTCTGTACACCAGTTTGACAGCATACACAACATTCATAGGGAAATATCATTTGTAGTTAAGCAGATGAGACTCTGGAAGGCGTTTTAATTGAATCATGAGACTTCATTAACACATCACTGCCATTATGTACAAATATTTAATGGTGATTAACATACAGCAAGTATGAAGGGCTATATTAAAAAAAAAAAAAAAAAAAAAGGGGGGGGGGGGGGGGGGAGACAGGACCCAGCTAATGAAGTGCAAACTAATCTGCTTTTTGGGGTCCTCCTAAAATGTTAGATGGCATAAGCAGTATAAACAGCACTGGAACAGGATTAAGTAGTTGCTAATGGCTTTACAAACCATCCACACAATTGAAATATGTGACATTAATTGCTTGTATACAAAAGGAAGCAGAGTCATTTCTTGGATACTATGTACTGCAGGTTTTATTACAATGAACTATAAAGGGAAGGTAAAGACAAGCACCTCCCCACTCAAGTCCTACAGTCAGACTAGGTTTTCAAAAAGGAAATAAAACAATAAATGGTAGGTAAAAAAATGTCAGAGCATTTAAAAGGAGAAAATTGGTACACAAATTCAAATCACTTCTGAAGACATGTAAATGTAAAACGTCCGGCATTTCAAAGCGGTAACAACCACCCCACGATGCTGCCATGAGAGAAGAGTGCAGCTCGAACAGATCAGGCCATTTAGCTGGTGTCCATCTGTGAAGACCAACAGGAACACAGTCACAAACTGAAAAGTCCAGTTTCTTTGCCATCAAGAAAGATGGTAAATGGAACATACCCTGGCATTGTAGGCATCTAGCTGGGCATCTAATTCTTCTGCTGAAAGCTGCTGTTTGTTATTGCCCCTTCCCCCTCTGCCACGGCCTCTGAGCCCGCCGCCTCCCCGACCTCCCCGTCCTCTCTGCATGCCTCCAAAGCTCCCCATCTTGTTCCTGTTCATGCCTCCACCACCACCACCACGGTTCAGACTGAAAAGTAAAAAAAGTTTAATTATTTTTTTTTATTGCATAAAGACCAACTCAGTGTGCCCCTAGTTAAAGGAACATTGCTTACCCTTGCATTGGAGCTCGTCTCTGTGCATCAATCTGTGATGTGACTAGCTGAATGTTCATTGGACGACCTGGAACAAAATCGACGATGATTGAAACATCAGTAAACTTCAAGTAGGATATTACATCTGAAAGAAACAGGCCAAGTCAGCACTCACCATCAAGAGGAACACCGTTGTATTGCTTCATGGCTTTCAAAGCATCTGCTTTCCTCTCAAAGTGGACATCTGCTGTGCCAAGACTGCGCCCGGACCGGTCATAGTGAACCGCAGCTTTCTTCAAGGTGCCAAATTCTGCGAAAAGTTCCTGTATGGAAGGAATATACGCATGAACTACAACCGATTGAGACACTCAACATGTTTATCAAACATTAACATGGTAACTAATTGTTAAACTTTTATACAATACCTGAATGTCTGCATCAGAGACACCAAAGTCAAGATTGGAGACAAGCAGCTTCCCTCCGGTTTCCACACCCGCTCCTCCACCACCACCACCACCACCTCCAGAATTGGTGCTGTAGCCGTTGTCAAACAGGTCATGCTGCCACTTGTCAGGGAGCTGCTTGGGCTGCAACAAACGAGAGAGAACGCACCTGCTGACTTCGGATCCCGTCTCTCACTGACAGTCCACTCGGCTGGGTGCTGGGGCAAGCAGGGGGGCTCCACCTCAACAAGGCCGGCGGCACCCAGCTAACCGTGTTCAGTGCGATCCAGCAATCCCTGCCCACCCCATCACTACAAACAAGTAAACCAATGCAAAGAAAAGACGGCAACATGTACAGCACTGTGCACCAAGTGTAGGAATCCAGATCAGTGCAGGTTAAAATAGTCAAAGGATGAAAGACAATTAAGCCTAAAATTAGAAGAGCACATCTCAGCCCAGTTCTTAGGCTCCACCAGGTCTACATTTTGCTCTAACCTAGCACATGTACACAATTTCTAATGGATCTGTTTGGGTGTTAGGACTATCTGGTATGTCCCAAGGACAGGGGTGAAAGACACTGCTCTCTCTCGCAGACAAGCCTGAGCAAATTTGAGCCTTTTTGTCGCAAATTTCTGAACGTCTACACCTGATGGCCTACTGTTATTCTTGTTCTCCTGATGTTCTTGCCCACCCACCAGGAAGCAACTATATTATCAACCACCAAAACAACCCCCCAAAAGTCTCTTGCCGTTCACTTTAAATGAATCCTAGACCTCCAGATGTGATGTTCCACTGCTGACTTTGAGATCTCCACTGGGGGAAAATGGTGCAGGGTGAATCACTGAAGTCCATCGAGTGCAAGATGAGGCGATGAAGAAAGTCCATTACTGGCTGTGTGTGTTGTGCAAGCCATTGCGACCAACCAGCGTCCATTTTGAAACAGACATTTTGGCACAGCTTGTAATGTTAGAAATATGAAAACTTTAGCCTCCTACCGACTACTATTAAAAGAAAAAAAAAAGGCTCAAGATTGGTGACTAAAAACTAAAGTCCATTTTCTCCTGTATAATAACGCTAAACACTAGAGTAGCACTAATCTGAGGCTATGTGAACACGGGCCCCTCCCAGACAAAGGATTCCACCAAGAAAACAGGCCGCGTTCAGGTTCGCCTTTAAAACGAGGGAGAAAAAAACCCACGGTTGAAATCTTCGAGTCACATCACTGGTCATCTCGGAGGCTTTCAGGTGTTGAGCATCAGATGTGGAAGAAAACACAAAAGTTGGAAAGCCACCATTTCAACGACAGAGGAGATGCTGGATCCAAAATGGCGCCGGTCGCTGAAGGTTAGCCGATAAGCCACTTTAGCCACGATGTAGCCAAGTTAGCTCATTCGCTCCATACTCTTGATTTTTTCAAAGCGATGAAAAGACAAAATGGGGTGTGGGGAGGAGAGAGAATATTATGCACAACTTAAAAGCCAAATTTAACGAGCTTCTCCACATTACATCACATTTCCAGAGAAACTCCGGAGGGGCAAGTAGCACGGCTGACTAGCAAGCTAGCCATCGCGTATGCTAGCATGCCTAGAAAGGAAACAGGGGGACTTCACCCAGGCATTTTTGGATGTGCGCAAGGTTTGGTCCGCTTTCTCAGCCAATTTTTCTTTAGCTTTCTCCTACCCTGCTGTACGGCGTGGGTCTGCTTCTGCCACGGTTCAGGTTCTGACGATTCCTCATGGGGCCTGAGCCTCCGCCGCGGCCTCCAAAGCTTCCGCCCGTGTTAGCTCCCAGCCGCCCAGCGCCCCCTGCACCGCGGCCGCCGCCTGCGCCGCCTCGGCCTCGGCCACCTCTCCCACCGCGGCCGCCCGCGCCTCCCCTCTGCTGCTTACTCTGCTTGATGATGTCGTCCAACGACATATCCATCTTGTCTACCATTGTTTAACCTGCTTAATGCTAACGCGGCTGCTGACTAAAAGAAAAAAAAAAACACCAGGTAAACAGCTGCTATGCCCCTAACCTGAATGTTTTTTTTAGTGGAGGAAAAGGCGCCTTTACGATTCTTATAACGCGGAGACGATGACGTAACAAAGCGCGGTGACGCGCGGTGAGTACTTCCGGTATAACTGGGCCAATCACGTTGATCCGACGTTGTACGTGAAACTCGACAAGAAGTTCGTGTATCATCGCGCACGCACGCACGCACACACATACACACAATATATACACTACAAAATAACGTGTGTATATAATATATGGCCAATGCCAGGGACCCCTTTAACTTTCTGTTTGTCTATTTATCAGAGCCATAGAGGTTTTTATTCCTGAACTTTCCACAGGCAGAACACATTAGGTCCAAGGAACTTGACTGTATACTCTAACAGGGAGAACAAAGAATTTGGCCAAGATATTATTGGGATCATATCATATAGTATGCAAGTAATAATCTTAAAAGACTGCTAAACATTTTAAAATGTTGCTGAACATTGTAAAAACAGGTTTAACTCAAGTTTCTACATCTGTTTCATGGTGTCTGACCACTCAGAATGGAGTGAATACCCCTTTGATCAGTTTGGTCAGAAAAAAAAGCATTTTGCATGTCCCTAGTTTCCTCGTGCGTTCTACATTTGACCTGGTTCCCTTGAAATAAAGTAAGCCAGTTTACTTTTTAAAGCCGTTTATGATAATTTACATGCTCACACTGAAAGAAAATAAATATTGACAAGTCACTCCCTAATGGTGGTTGGTAAACCACATAATAACTTGGCTGCATCAGTTTGTCTGGAGATAGCTGTATTCTAAAGTCTAGGTGAGGTACATCAATGACAAATCATGGCTTTCAGCTGAACTCGGACAGCTTTGGCGAGGAAAAAGAGAGGGAGCATTCAGGAATGGAGATAACATCATTTGCAAGAAGAAGTAGAGGATTAAAGTGGCAAAAAGAAAGTATTCAGACAAGCCGAGAAGTGAATTTGCTGGTAACGACCCAATATCAGTATGAAAAAAGCCTCCAGGTGATTACTGAAAAGAAGTTGAGGAACCTCCCCACCATTATCTCCTCATCCACCACCAACACTGAATGAGCTGTATGTCAGACTTGAAAAAGCTAAGGACAATCACCATCCCCTATCACACCTTTCTTTCACCACACCCTCAGCTCACCTTGCCAAGAGGCACCTCTGTGGTCAAAAGGTACTAATGGCACCAGAATTAGACGTACAGAGTTTCTTCACCGAACAACATGGCTTGCCAACTAATCCAAACCCTGGGCTAAATATCCTGGCTGACTGTGTGTGTCACTAAGTAACTTTTCCATTAAGCAACCCATGAAATTTAGGAGGAGTTTCTCTGGAGGTTATCAGCTGGTGTCTTCTGCTGCGTTCGACTTGATTTGAAAGTCTGAGCACTAAATTATGTAATTTTCAAGCTTGGCGCTTTCAAGCTACAACGTGATTAGAAACATGGACGCCTTCAAGAAAGTATGTGTTTTGTTAGCAATAAGTTAACCGGCTGACATTAGTGAGCATGAGTTTATGATGTATTTACTTTCTCATGGTAAACTGTAAGTAAATACTACTATAAACTCATTTAAAGTAGTGAAGTGACATTTTATTTACTGTTGACGGTGTGAGCTGCCAGAGATGACATGATGGGGTTGAGGGGTTGAGGAGACCTTCCCAACTTTCTGAGTAGGAATTATGAGTTGAGGGGGTGTTTTTTTTGTTTTGTTTTGTTTTTCCTAATTTTGAAATTTGAAATTTGAAATTCCAAGTTACGAGTTTTAGTCAAACCCATATAATACTGTAATACATGTAATACAAGCATTGGTAATACTATACACAGTTAAATACATTAAACCAGGACTATCTCAGTCAGTATGTTAAGTTTTGAGGGTGAAAGAAAGCATAAGACATATCACATGTATTAGTGGAAGCATGTGAATACAACAATACCGTTTACACAAGTGAAAATATCTTGAATATAGTCAAATCTATCTAGTATTTCTTATTCTAAGATTACAATAAAACAAATATAAGATCATTAAACTTATTTTTGGACATTATTTCAAGCTTGTAGTGTTCTGAGTCTATTGGCAGGTAATTTTGCTTCTTTTTAGAAATAAATGCTTAAAATTAGTAAAATTATCTGCCAATAGAACAAGACTATTTCAAGCATCAATTGAGTACCAATGGCTTGAAATTGGTTTAATAATCTTATATTTGGTTTATTCTAATCTTATAATAGAAAATACTAGATCAATTTGACTATATTCAAAGTATTTCCACTTGATGTCATTTTTTTGCAGTTCAGTGAAAAAACACTCCCAAACACAGCCAAGTGTGCTTATACTTTAACTTGAAAATACTGAAGAAATACACAGTTCAAACGGAAACCTTAGCACATAACAATAAAGCTTGAAAGAAACAAAGAATGAGTACCTGGAGAAAAAAATACTAAGTCACACCAGCACGCAAACTCAGATACGTCAAACGTCATCACGCCCTAAACTTCAGGCACGAAAGAGGTCTGGCTATGTGGCGACTGGCAGGAGCCGCAGCCAATTGGAAGAGAAAGAGAGTGAAGAGAGAGAGAGTTGACACCTGGCATTAACATGCATCCTGGGTGATTCGATCAAATGGACAGAGCCAAGCACAGGTGTGAACAGGGTGAAATGTTTCTTGAAGGCACATTGTTATCTGATCAGTCAAACCACATTCGGAGGTGGTCTGGGGCGCATATAATCATTTCGAGACAGTGTAGAAATTGCTATGAACTGACAACTCTCCGCCGCACTTCTAGTGCGCACCCATAACATTCTGCGGGGTCTCGTGTCTAAAACAGCAGAAATGAAAGCAGCTGCTTTTCATAGCTTCTTTCCTCCCATTCACTGCTAAGTTTCATTAGCAGATCACATGAGTGAAGTGTTCGAAACAGCCTGTACATGTAGATTTCTGCCTGAAAACAAATGCAGCGGAAGGCTGCCGTAATAAATGTGTGCGACACACCCTGCTGAATAGACATTTATTTGTTCTCTAAGTTGATTTGTTCTTTAATTTAATTGGAACTGAATGAATGATAGATGATAGTGATCATTGTGGAGTTGTGAAGTGGTTTTGTTAGATAACTCATGATACCCAGTAGTGACTAACAGGAGGTTGATGATTTTTTCCTGTATGTTTATATTTCAAACTCAGTTATATTGCGTGAGAGCGAGTGATTCAAGCCCGTTACTCAACTGACGTGTCTTTTTTTATCCTCTGCTGAGGGTTTTAGCTGTTTAGATAAAATACACAGAGACCATAGACTGTGTTACAAAAACACTGGAAATGACAAGATGTTAGTTTTGTTCTCTATTCTATATTTGAAATTTCGAAAATGGTACATGCTGTAGCTTAAAAACACAAGCAGCCAATAATTTTCTGGGGCCGAATCTCAAATATCTTTTTTTACACTAGGTAGAGCATTCAGCTCCATTCTTATTATGTCCTTTGTGTGGGGCAAACACTGTGACATTTGCCTCAACTAGTCGATTTTACATGGATAATGGGGAAGAAACGATCAGGAAATGTCATTGTGGGTAAACAAGTAAAACTGAATCAGAAACATGCTGTTTAAAACTACTTAAATTGCTCTTAAAGCCACTAGAAAAGGACTTTTGAAAAGAGTGAGAAACTTTGGCAGACACTACACTAGCTTACTACTCGAGACTGTTGTGCCAGTAGAGAAGCAATTGCAGCCAGATATATTAATCAGGATGTCTGTGCGACTGAATTTGATCAATCGATGGTCTGCACTATTTTTATCTACTCCTCCATGTCTCGGCTCGGCACATAAAGTAACTCGGTAAGAAGGGTAACCAAATTTGGTATGGGTACTTAAGTACGGCACAGCTCGCCTGGCAGCGGAGATAGTGACAACATGAAGGGTTATGAGAAATTTGTCACACCATACGTTGGAAAAGCACCAGTAATGTGCTGGACCTAAACTCCTTCTACAATCACAGGTCTGGTTATGCAATGGGAAAGCAACGCTTGGCCTGTATATGGATAGCTCAGGGTTTGGTTTCTAATCGGTCACAAGGGATTTTTATTATTTTATCACATGTTTAATGCCCATAGATTCATTTTAAAAAGTACTTTAATTATGACAGATGTAGAAGTAGCTGGCCTAAGTCAACGATCGAAATCAGTGGTTCTTGATGTGCATTCATCATTTTTTTTTAATTATTATTACAGTGGTGGAAATCACAATCAACAATTAACAATCTTCATTATTAACTGATTTGACTTGTCACATGAATTGAATGGGTTTAATCCAAACCTTAATAACACAAAACTTGGACCTAATGTGCTTTCTGGGATGTTCAAATAGCTCTGATAAATAGCCAGAATTGTATTGTACACATCTGGATAGCTGGATTATGTTTATAAAATAAATCTGTGCTGAGGGGGTCAGTGACATTTATTTTATAGTTAAAGGGGTCCCTGGCCTAAAGAGCACTTTCACATTCAACTTATATTTCAGTGATGTGCATTTTGACAGCTTGAGTACTTGAATTCTGGGTGGGGATTCCACAATGACTCTACACGGCATATCATATTTGCTCCCTCGACAAAATGAACAGCAAGTCTTTGTCAAACATTCAAGCATCTTCATGCTCACTCAAGATGTGTTTGCAAAATATTCATTCATCTTCAGTAACTGCTCCAGCCTGGTCAGGGTCACGGTGGGGCCAGTGCCAATCACAGGAACACTGGGTGCAAGGCAAGAGAGTTCAGTGACTGGATGCCAGTCCATCACAGGGCACCATGCACACTCACACTCATTCACACCTAGGTACAAACTCAGGATCAAGCCAGGGACCCTGGACGAGTGAGGCAGCAAAGCTACCCACTGCATATTAACAGTCATTTTCACATTTACTCTTTTGTCATGACTGCTCATTGGTGTCTTATGCACTTCCCAGATATATTTATGTTTGGACTTCAAGCTGTCCTGAACCAGCATGTATGAACAGCAGTAGTTTCTGGAATGTCGCAGTCATATACAATCATGTCTTATGGTAATACTGTTCCAGTTAGTGAGGGTAAACCTGCAGGGGGATGAAATGAGTACACTGCCATTGTGAGCTGTAGGTTGAGATACCATAAAAGACAATTTTATTTCAATTTCAAGGCTTAAAATACACAAAAATGTAATTACATTCTTTTGAAAGTATTTCTTTTTTTAAAAAAAAAGAAGAAGAAGAATGTGGTATCTCTGTTAAAAATATTTGGCCTGCCTTTACTATTCCAATATCTTATTCTATCAAACTAACCTAAAAAAAAAAAACCCAAAAAAAACAGCCTTTCGGCACTTTCCTAGAAAGTGCCATGTTTTGAAAGTCGTAGCACATCATGTTTTTCAGAGTGCGAGTCCTTCCCTCAGTCACCGCATGCCAACTTCTTCCTGCCATTTCCTTCTGTTGGGTTATGACCTTTATAATAAACAATGCATATGAAAAAAAGAATCCAGAATACAAAACGAAAAGAAAAACAAAGTGACGACAAGTTCCCTGCGATCTGAAATCTGTTAATACGAGGTGCACAGATTCGGCATGAGAATCAGGGATACGACGGGTCTTGAACATACATCAGCCAGTTTGTCCAGACCAGAGTTCGATGAGGCAGAGAAGGAAGAGGCTTTCTGGACTAATGTGGCTGACAGAAGGATGCTGGCATAAAAAAGGTCCCAAAGAGAATGAGTGGGGAGAAAAAAAGCTGCTGGACCAAGATGAGAGAGGAAATTCACTAAGACTTCTTGCAGTCCTGTGTGCTTGGCCTCCTGAGTTCACTCAGGTCCACTGGGGTGAAGGCTGAAACAGATTAAACGCATGCCTCATCAGGACTTTAGAAATCATGGTGTCTATACAAGATTAGCCACTATAACCCTGGGTGAGAACTGGCAGGGGGTAGGAGTGAATAGTATACCTGCCTCTGCTCTCGATTGCACACTCTCTGCGCATCCATTTTCATCCCTGCTCCATCGGACCGAATGAAATAAATGCATTTCCTATTTCCAACAGTAGGTGGTGCAATTTAGCCAGTCTAGCTACCAGTATGTCAAAAAAGAAGTTAACGCATCCTCCCTAGTGGAACAAATCAGCGGGCCTGCGCAAGTACATCATAGTGATAGTTCGATGACAGCGACTCGCACTATGAATGACAAGATTAATCCTAGTTTGTCACTGCCAACCATTTTTAATAACTGCTCTTATTAGAAAACATTAAGGCTGGCTAGCTAAGGAGTGTTAAGTGATTGTGTAAATATTTTATTATAATACAGATACTGTTGTTGATAAGTGGCCAGTCATCCAGCATTCCCATCCTCAATATTAGACGACATTCAGTATTTTTGGTTTTAGCCTACAGTTTGGGACTTGTAGACTGTACATTTGATGTGCGTTTCATATGATTGCAGTGTCAATAAAATCCCAGTGTAGAAAATTAAACTGAAATTTCCCACTGAAACTTAAACCAAATCACACCTTGCAACTATTATTACAAAGAATAACTGAGTAATAACCATAAAGTAAACGGAGACTGCATGTAAATATGGAGCTGTTTGAAAACTCACAAAGCAAGTTTGGGTTTGGGTTTTTCTCCACATATTCTTGTGGTCCTCGTTCACTGCTCTGCGGTGATTTAATATCTCTTAAAACGCACAGCCATGCTGGAAGGAGAGCATAGGAAACATTATAAACATCTATGAAGGGTTTTCAGTCATTAAGCTCATTTTAGAACATGTAGTAGTAGTAGTAGTAGTAAGTCTATGCATCTGGACTGCATCTGGATGCTTTGTCTCTCATTTGAAGTGACAGAAATGCATTCAACATCATACTGCAAACCTGCCCACTGGCCTTAACTTACTACTGCTAATATTAAAGAAGTTGTTTTCACAATTTCACTAGATATACTAATGTAAATGTACTTCAAAATGAAAAAAAAAAAAAAAAGCATAAAATGTAGATTAAGAGCATGCGTAGAGAAAGAGACTTACTGTCATGGATAAAGCGCACATTTTCTTCATGTGCTGGGGTGTAGAGCTCCCCGCTATTAGTCGGAGACCGAGGACTAGCGGTCCTTTTGTATGTGTGCATTCTGGGAGTAGAGGAGCTGGAGGAAATAAAAAGGACTTATTAGTTAGAGTCCCTTTTCTCAGAGACCAGTTTCATTTCCTCAAAAACCTTGTGGAAATACAAAAGCACATGGAACATTAAATCATGAATATTTCCAAATTATTCAAGACAACTGCCCAGAAGAGGATTTGATCAGCAGCTCAAAAAAATCGGCTATACCTCAAATCTGTCTCCTCTGTGTATTGGTGGTTCTTCTCCTTTCTTGCAAACCAGCCAATGGACACCACCCTACGTGTTCTTGTCATCGTCTATATTATTTCTGCCCAAGTTCGTGGCCTGGCTTTGTTGTTATTGTTGCCCTGCAGCGTTCAGCTCCAAAGCTTTATAGTACAACCCTTTATAAGACCTGAATTTCACTATTTCCTTTAAGGACATTTGTACAACTATTGGCTCATTTGCTGAATCTGTAAATGATGCTTTTCCTCTGGGGTCACACAGCACATAATAATTAACCTAACCAAACCAACATGAGGGGAAAAAATAAAAAATAAAAAATAGGCTGATGGACGTGTGGGAAGAAAACGTCCTCGTATACCTTTTAATTCATTGGTCAGCACTACAACAAACAAAAGTGCATGTACAAATTATGGAAAATACTTGAGCACAGAGAACACAGAGCCGTGTGAAGTATGTTATTACAAGATAATAACCGGTTTAAAACACTTTGTGCATGTTGTTATTTGGTCTAGAGATACACACTGTATTTCTGCAGCACATCAGCTGTCCTTCGGTTCAGTTTATGACTTGCAGGTCGGTCTTAAAAAAAAAAACATGCTGCCCAAAAGATGAGGCACATTTGGTTTATGTCCTGCTGCTGGGCAAATTCATGGTCGGCTTCTTTTCTCAGTGTGATCAAACCACACTGCAGCGCACTCAAAACGTTCGATTCATGCATCACCTACTTCACATGACTGACCTCCATCGGCACAAGGGAAGGAGGAGGAGTAACAGGAGCACATTTTTCAATAGGAATGTACTTGTAGTCAGCAACAAAAACACTGTCTCCCTCAAACCATGTACAGAGTCATACACACTTGCTAACAAAATGGTTATTTTGAAATAAAGTATTTCTTAACAGTTTTATCTGCTATTTCTTAACCATTTTGAAAAAAAGCAACCACATCGGAATCAAATGTAGTCACCTACGACCTACAGCTTTGTTTATTTGACACCTTAGCCCTCATCTAACAAACTTTCATTCAAGCTGATGAAGCACTGTCAAAGCTCTTACTATGGGGACAAGGATTCTCAAAAAGATTCTAGACAAAGTTTAAAAAAGAGTGTCTGTTAGAAACAAGCGTTCTACACTGGGATTGTAAGAAACCTTTTTCCACCAAAAACCAAGTGTTTTTTTTTTTTTTTTTTTGGTAGCATCCCTAATAAATATAGCCTACTATATTCCAGTTAACCAAACCTAGATTTTATTTCACGTTAATGAACTCCAGTTCTCCACGAGCGCCGTGTCAGAGCCTCTTCTATGCAGGAAAATGAATCGAGACGAGAGCACCAGCAAAAAAAACTTTAGTAAAGTGAGATGGGGAAATGGGTGGGGCTTCCAGGGTGACGGTCAGTGTTGGAGAGTTCAAAACACCTACACAACCGTCGGTCAGGTCTGCATCCCCCCCCCCATTTTCTCCATAAATGGTCTCGGCCAATTCCCATCCACCAGCCAGCTCTCCTCTCTCATACAACAGCTACCAACTTTGGAGGTTGAAGGCTAAAAATGTGCTTCCCCTGAGACACGTGAAGACAAGCATAACATACTTGAAGGAATGCGATATCCGCCCCCTCCCGCATACAGGAGCTTACAGATGCCCAGGATTGGCTAGTGTCGCTGTGATTGACAGAGGTGAGAGAGTAATGCCATTCCTCCCTGCCGGAGAGCACAAGCAATTTTCTTCGGAAGACTCCCGACCACAGATGGCTGTGGCATTGTCGAGATTCAAACCTGCAATTTCTGAATGATAAGGCGAACGTTTTTTTCTGCTGAGCCATCTGGTACTTTCATGTGTCTCGAATGCGTCTTGTGATCAGATTTTGTCAAGTACCAGGGTTGCCAATTCTGTCAAAAGCAAGTTGTCCCCCAAAACTCAGATGAAGCGTAGCCTATATTTAGCCGTCAGATGGCAATTTTTAATTTGGGCACTCAGATTGAAAAAAGCTATACAGCATACCTGAACGAGTGTAAATACAGCAACAACCTAGTACTAGCTCAGTGTATGAACTACTCTGCTGTGCTAAGAAACTGCGATTCTGAAAAAGGTACATAAATTAGATGTAATTAAATATAGTGTAGCACTCAGCTAATGTCCAACTAAACGGACAGTAAATAAAATTAAAATTACAATTCATTTAAAGCTTCACCTGGTCATTGTGTAGTAAATAGGCTTGTGTCTCCCCCTTCTCGGCCCTGGATGAGAATTCCTTTGTGGAGTTCAATACCTACGAACAGATGCAATATAAATATAACTACTGAGGAAGAACAGAAGAAGCAAAATGGACGGTTGAAATGCAGATTCAAATCGATGAGCTTGTAGTTCATGCATGAAGCTAACACATGGGTGAGTAATATTACACTTGGTTGCACATTCAGCAAAAACTGTGTTTGCAACAGGACACAATCTAAAAGCCGCTGTTTATCAGTTATGTTGAGGGTAATTCCAGCCATGTGGAGGACTTCTGAACTCAAGTGTCTTATTGCCTGTACAAGATTAGCATCAGTGTGACGGTTAGCATATGTACCAAAGTAATCTTTCTAGGAGAATGCAGAAAAGTATTCAAAAATAAGATTCAGTTACTCAACTGTAGTGCTATGAGTGTGACATCACATGGATTTTAAAGAAATTTGCAAAAAAAAAAAAAAAAAAAAAAAGGATTATTATACCACTTTGAAAAATTGTTCTTTAAGGGTTGGATAATTCAGTGTTCTTAACTTCCTAATAGTGTTCTACATGGAACCGTTTCTAATAGACAAACACGCCACTGTAAGGTTCTACACTGAATCTTTAAGGGCTTCCCCAAGAGGGACAACTGAACAGTACTGAAGTTTACTGTGGACAACTGAGCGTTACAAATGTGATGGTTTTTGTTGCAAAGCCTTCTACAAAGCTGGAGGAGAACAAAAGGAGAGAGAGAGAAAAAAAATGGAATAGAAATTAGAAAAAGTAAACAGAAATACTCTTTTTCCTTATCCTCCAGAGACCCCACTGTCCTCACATGGGGAGATCACTTTAAAAATTTATGTATTTATTTATTTATTTATTTATTTTAAAAGCCATTATCGCTACAAAGTGGATTATTATATACATCCTGTTATCCTGAGGTGTTTTATTCTCTGATACCACAGCATTAGGCCTTTACAACTTTTAATTTATCGATGAATGACGTGCCATGCTTTTTAACAATTTATAGTTACATTTCATGTTGTGGAACGTCCGCGAGACAGGTTAGTTCCTGTTATCGGTTACGTTACAGCAGCTGTAAACAGCCGTTTACAGAAGCGCAAAAGACTGTCCAGTGGCATAAAACCTACTGACCGTTACAAGGCACCATCACCCAAGACTCCTTCCGTAAAGGAGTTTAAATTGTTTTTCTTTGTTAAATAACAACACACTTTTTAAATCAAATTATTATTAGGATTAGATTATGTTGCTCGTCCACCGTACAAGCCCCCGTGGATGAGTTGCTATGGAGACGATAACATCCATCCATCCATCCATTTTCTGTACCGCTTATCCTAGACAGGCTCGTGGGGAAGCCCGGAGCCTAGCCCAGGGAACTCGGGGCACAAGGCAGGGGACATCCTGGAGAGAGTGCCAACCCACTGCAGGGCACAATCACACACACTCACGCACCCACTCATACACTACTGGCAATTTAGAGACGCCAATCAGCCTACAGCACATGTCTTTGGACTGCGGGAGGAATCAGGAGTACCTGGAGGAAACCCCTGAAGCACAGGGAGAACATGCACAGGGTGGAGGCGGGATTCGAACCCCCAACCCTGAAGGTGCGAGGCAAACCTACTAAGCCACCCTGCCCCCTGGAAACGATAACTTATTAGAACAATGTGGAATACAGCTGGAACTATTGTCATATCTGCTCCTACAGAAAATTAATCAACACCTTCTGACCAATCAGAACTGAGATTTCGACAGTGACGCGGTACAAGAGGACTGTGAGCAGATCGTGCCATCTTTATCGTCTTGAGACCCAAACTTGTTCATATTTGAAAGCATTTCCATAATTATCATGTGCTAATAAATATAAATAATGAGGAGAAATTACAGGGCACGCTTTATAACTTTCACAACATCCTGAATAAGGGTTGATGTTTGAGTGGAATTTCCCTTAACTACTGAAAACAACAACAACAACAACAACAATAAAAATGGTGGCATTTTAGCTAGCTTGTAAAATGGCAGAAACTATAACTCCACCTTTGACCAGAAATATCCCTAGAGATTCATTTAAAGGAAATGCGTTATATACGCTATACGTTGTGTTTGTTATTGTTTGTAGCCAACGAGCTAATTCTGCCCGTGTAGCTAAAGCAAATGACCAGAAGTATTTAATATTAAAAATATTTAACAGCTCGATGTGACTTCAAAGTCGTCAATGTTATGTATGAAGCTCAATTTAAGATTATTTTAGGGTTTCTAGCTAATGCGTGAATAAGCGGTTCATAAGCAACACTGGTTTCCTCTCGACGCTAACCGGCTATCAAGCATCTCCCACAAACATCGCATACACCGCATACACGTCAAGAAAAGCCTCGAGACGCCTCAGTGGAATAATACAGTTAGAGAAAGCTTCAACAAACCTGTATGCTCCTTTCTTTCCACTTTTTTTTTTTTTTTTTTTTTGGAATATGAGACACACAGGCTATCGTCAGCCGCAGTGCTGCTAATACAGCCCAAGTAGCTCCGGGTCGGCAAAACAAAAGCGGCACGGTGGCGCATGCGCAGTACACAGCTCCGGAGGAAACACACTGCTAACAGTCTTCTAAATTTCAGACCATCAGCATGGACTCCATCCCAGCGAACGAGTCAAAGCAAACATCTAAAAAGTCAAATCCAAAATCACATGTCGAATTGAATTAAAATATACTTTTGAATGCGATTATGTATGTATGTATGTATGTTATGTATGTATGTATGTATGTATGTATGTATGTATGTTATGTATGTAATGCACTTCACAAAGACTAGATTTTCTAAACATGCCTAGCATCCAGTACTCAACAAATTCAGCTAATTTACTCTAAATCAGGGGCTCTCACATTTTTGTAGCCCCATTGACTATAAAATAAGTTTCACAGATCCCTTAAGAACTGATTAATTTTATGAACATAATCCAACTATTCAAATATAAGGCTCATTATTCAAATATGAGGGAAAAAAACCTAGTGGAAGTGGGGATCATGGGCAAAAAGTTTGAATATTTCTGCCCTAGAGCTTATTATTATTATTATTATTATTATTATTATTATTATTATTATTATTATTATTATTATTCCTGACTGTTCCAGTGAAAGTCTTTTACTTATTTTAGGCCTGCTTGGTTTTTGAGTTATTGAGGTTTGGAGTTATTCAGTGGGACCAGACAAATAGGCTCGAAGAAATTAATAATTAATATAATAACTTTGATAATGATTATAGATTGTGATTTACACCCCTGTAATAAAATATCTAAAAAACATACTATGGGCTATGCTTCATGGAACCCACACTGAGAACCACTGCTCTAACTATGCTAGTTTATGTTGGATTATTAGGTCAAATATATCTAATAAAGATGTCATAATTTAAAGTATACTGTGAGGCCAGAAAAGAAAAAGCTATCATAACCCAGGTATTAGGCACATTATATAAATGTATACAAAAATATATTTTTTTTAATTTATGAATTGAACTTTCCACTCATATAAAACATTCTTTATTAAAATAGAAATTGGATTCTAGTGGACATCATTCATTCATTCATTCATTCATTCATTAACTGCTTTGTTCTGGTCAGGGCTGCAGTGGATCCAGAGCATATTCCGGAAACACTGGGTGGGAAAGCGGATATCAGTCCGTCACAGGGCACTATGTCACACATGCATTCACACTTAGGGGCATAGCCAGTCTACCTACTGGCATGTTTTTGGGAGTTTGCAGGAAACTGGAGAAACCAAAGGAAATGTAGACACAGGGAGAACATGTGAAATTCAATATCACAGACCCCTGGCTATGCTCCATGGACCCCCTGGGCATCCCCAGACCCCACTTTGGGAACTATGGGTTTAAAAATTTTCCAGAAATAGAGTTCAGAACCCTTGGCTTATCTGCATCTGATAATATTGATTCGGGGCTGAATCAATGATAGGATATGTCCTTTAGGTGGTGCTGTAGACTAGCTGCTTCTGTCGCCAGGTACCGGGATCCTGTAGATCCCCACATTAAAACGGTGAGATATTTTTACTCTCAAGTATATGATTATGATTATAGATGGCATTTCTTTTCAGGCTGGAGATATTCAGTAGCTCACATGCAATAATTTGCCTCATTTATCAAGCCGGGCACTCACAAATTTATTAGGAAATCATTTGTAGGAACATTTACACAAGAAATGTAGTATTCACAAATATCCTGTTAATTTGCTAAAATATTTGTATACTACGAGAGCTCCTGAATGTCACTAATGTGACCATCCTTTGAAAGGCAAATTATATAATTGGCATACAGGAATATACAACTTATATAATTGGTGACGAGATGCTGCAATTTTACGTGCTGACTACATGGTTAAGTTTAAATTGCTTTTTTTTTTTTCAGTTGCACCCATGGATTTAATAAAGACTCATGAAAGTTGTTTTATATTAAAGGCATTAATTAAAGAAAATATAACAATATAACAAAAAATGAATCTTTAAAGAAAGCAAGGCAACAAAAATCCACAAATTAAGACTAGTCATTGAATTAAGACAAAAGCAATGCTGCTGTATTAAAGGAGGACGGGCTGGTCTGTGCCTGACATGCTGCAAGCCTGCACGCTGTAATGGCTCAGCTGACGCTAGGCTACTGGAATATATGGTGCATGCTGCGTTTAGGAGGGAAAGAAATATTTAGAGACTGGTATGACTTTCATTGAGGGTTTATACCAAAGCTGGTTTATAAATTGGTGCCAAAACGTCTTCTTTTAATGCCGTGCATCACTTTTGAACCAGCACTAATTTGACTGACAAAACCATCTTGTGCCATTCCTGTGCATGTGCAGGTTTTGTCCAGGTGTTTGGATTTCTGGTTACTGGCACATTTCAAAGAGAGATAAGTGACCGATCTGGTATGTCTCAACCTACATTGAGTCATATGCTCCAGAGTGTATTGCGTGCCATCATCAGGCTTCTTCTCTAATACTTCAGGTCTCCTTATGACACATGCCATCCTGGTTTTTTCAACACAGTATCAAGGAGGGTGTACTGGTACAAGAGAGGCTGAAGAGTGCGTCTGTGTTCTGGCGAAATTTCTGTCTGACAGTTGCCGTGACACTTAAAAAAAAAACAAAAAACACATCACTTTCTCTGTGTGATGTGCTTGGTGTCCGTGATCACATGAGAACAGGTACATTTCTTTTTTCTCCATTTTCATGTCAAACCATTTTCTTTTCACCTCACTTAATTCACATCTCATTCACCTTTTCTTTTTTTACTGGTGTAGACGTAAGTCAAAATGACGTCCACTTCTGCCTCTGAAGAAAATTCCTTTTCTTGGCCTGCTTTCAGCTCTCTGTGAGCTTTGCCTTTTATCGAGTTTTGTGAGCGTCACTAAATGCAAATCAACTCTAGCATGAACGTGCTTTGCAGTTTGTAGGTTACGCACGTGAGCATGAAAAAATGTTTGGCAGGAATTTTTAGTTTACTGTTGAAACATTTACCGTCAAGTTTAGTAAAAGGTTGCTAAATGAGGCCCGTAATAGATGTATAGTACAGTATATGTACACTAAAGTCCTAAATACTCTTACCATATCCATTGAAGATATGATTAATAGATGTTTGTGTTGTCCTAAACAAAAGCAAAACAAAACTAAGCATTAAAAAGCACCTTTATTTATGAAAACAGTAAAAAAAGAGAAAAACATAAGACTTTACATGAGAAATTCTACAAGTCTGTAGAAATAGTGCACTCACTTTTAGCAGTACAGAAAGGATAGTATTTTGCTCATATACAAATTCCATCATGGAAACGTACATGTTTTCAGTGTTGTCTCAAGCTGCCCTGCAGACAAGAGATACACTGCTGTCCTAAACAGTGTACAGGTCAAACACATGCCAGTACATATGCCTTGTGTTAAGCCAGGTTAAGCACTTTAAAGCACTGACAGAATTGTGATCTTAGCTACATTTTAGACATTATGGACAGATCTGTGAACAGCAATTCCTTGTGTGACTGTATATGAGCGTTGTCCTGCTCTAAATTTAAGGCAGGCACCGGATGACGTACTTGCATTAATGAAATGATACGGCTGGGTTGGGCGTCAGGGTGCGATGTAATCCGAGCTCCAGAGAAGGTCGCGCTGTATTCAGACATTCCGAGGCGATAGTATGTGTGCAGCAACTGCATGGTGGGGAAGGGGGATTAGTAGGACCAAGGTTTTGAAGTACAGATATATGGCAGTACAAAGAAGTATACTGTATGTACAAAGGAAAACAGCAAACACTTACAGTATATTCCTATATCGCCTTGCAAAAAAAAAAAGAGAAAAAAAGAAAAAAGTGATTTTTCTTTCACAAAAGAAAATATCTGAATGTCCTTTTTCCAATCTCTGTTCTCTTAATAAAAATACAATAACCAGAAACTACTTGGATAGCTCCATCCTCTTAGACAGACTTGAGTCCAGAGGAACCGCTTTCTGGCAGGTCTTTTGGGTTCCTTATGCTGGCCCTTAGACACAGCCCACTTCAAACAGTTTGACCAGCTCTTTGCAGTCAGAGTCAATAAGATCTGCTGGTTTCTCCCCATTTGCATTCTCAGCTTCTGTACTAGCACCTAGAGAAAGTAGATACCTGCGGAGAAGAGTAGATTAATTCGCAAAGGTGTATTTTTCTGATTAAAGGAACATTGGGCTATTTACTGACATCAGATCATATTTATATTATTAGATTATTTTTGTTCTGAAACTTCTTTAACATCTGCTACTATTATTATGTTACATTATGCTGCTTTAACACATTTATCTGTAAACTTGAACATACCGTGCAATCTCAGGGTAGCCATCGCTGCAGGCCATGTGCAGAGGTGTCCAGCCATCCTCATCTCTTTGATGAACATCAGCTCCATATTTTATCAGAAGCTTCACACACTCCAAGTTCCCTGAGAGTACAGCCTCATGGAGAGCTGCCATGCCTGTTAGGAAGAAAGAGAGAGCTGGGAAGATAAATGGCTTGGCTCACACTTTTTTCCTCTCAGATGCTTCTTCTTCACATTCCATCAAGACCGTACAAAATTTGAATTTGCTAATTGATCTAGGACTAATCAATACAGGCAAAAAAAATTATAATGTGAAGCTTGCTTACCAGAATGGAAGATCTTATCCACTCGCACTTTCCTCGCTCTCATAAAGCGGCCAATCATTTCCAGATCTCCTTGCCGGACATAGTCCTGGAAGATGACATCATTGGTGAAACGGACAGTCCGTTTAGGCTTGCCCGTTGCAGGGGGAGTCTGCTGTACAGGTGTACCATGTTTGCTGGCTTGTCGCGAGGGCTTGCTGTAACCAGACGTGTAGGAGGAGGAAGTGCTCTTGTAAGCCGGGGTGTAAGCTGGTGGAGTGTAGTAGGTTGGCGTGTACTTTGCTGAGCTGTAGTGGCTTGTGGAATAGGAGCTCGTTGAATACTGCTTCGGAGTGTAATGGGTAGGGGTGTAGTGTGTTGGGGTATATGTGCTCTGACGTGTGTACTGAGACACGAGGTTCTGGTAGCTGTACTTCATTACTGCTATAACTACGCTTTGGCCTCCCCCGCTGCTCCGAGCTTAGGAGGAGGTGCAGGAGAAAAGCAGAGATAAAAAAAAACACAATACAGGCAAGATCCTCAATGTCAAAGGCCTCCTTTCTGTGTTACTCTCTTCAGTGGACTTCCAGCACAGTAGCAGAAATACTTCGCAGTCCTTCTTAAACACCTTATCCTCTTCTGTTACCCTTTTCAGTAGACTTCCAACACCATAAAATACTTGACAATGCTTCTCAAATGTTTTACTTTCCAAACCAGAGGTTTTGCATCAGTCACTCAACTTTCTCTTTCCTCCTTAGCTTACTTGTGCTTGTGTCTTGTGCTTTCTCATTTTGGGTTCTCCTCTGACTGTACGGGCTAAGATAGAGCCCTTTATATCCTTTGTCATGTTATTTTGGGGATGTCATTCCTTGTATCAAGTGACTTCACCACGGTAGCAAGTGGCTGCACTATAGCCACTCCCAGAATGCTGTCACATGTGCCACAACCTTTGACTCTGCCCCCCGTGAAGCACGTTCAAAAATTCACCCAATACGTGCAGTGTGACATGATGGCCCTAGGCCTAAATTTGCCAGTAGTATTTTAACAAACCTCGGTTCAACTCCTCTTGTTGACCGTAGGCAGCAGGTGAAGGAAATGAAAGTTTTACAGCAGGCACATGCTTCCTTAGCGCCTGAGGGAGCCCCATGTGATCTCTGAAGATCATTTGAAAGGGCCATTAATCATGCTGCTTCATGCTGGTCAACAGCAGTTAGGTAATGTCACATGACTTGGAACTAGGGCATTGCATTCAGTATATGGTCTCAGAAGGGTGAGGCTGCATCACATTCTGCTGATAATACACTACGTGAATGAATGCAAATTATTCTCTATAACAACTAATTTCCCATGTACCTGAATTCATTTGCATGTCTTGACAGAGTGCATACACATACATAGACAATACACTAATAATAGTTGATGGGTTTTGTAGGTTTTTGTAAGACAGTGTCTACGTTTAGAACAGAATAGAACGGTTTATTTACAGTTCAAGTGAAAAATATTATAAAAGTAGTCTAGATGATTTAAAGGCCGAAGAAAAAGAACACACCCAGACAACACTGCATTAGTCTTTTCGGACAAACAAGTTTCAACACTCCAGTATGTCCACCGCCTCCGCTGAACTGCTGCCGACTGTGGCATCAGCGATAACATATAAATCAAACTTGCTAAGTTTAACCCTTCCCTCAGTATGGACTCTTGAAAGTCACACGGTGTGCCTCAACAAATATGTTTTTTAGCTTTCAGTTTGGCTGTATAGAGGTCACTGGTGCTATTTGTGTGTGGGTCTGGAGTGATCTAATCTTCATGTGGGAGAGTTGGCTCAGCTATCCAGTTAAGTGAAAAGTAAATGGCTTCAGGTTCAGCGAAATCACTTTATCTCATTTCCCCCTATATTGACTAGATTAGAGATCATGTCCCAGATATGTTCAAAACAATGTTCATATCAACTATTCCTCACTGTCCACTATTCATATCTATGCTTTCAGATATACAAACGCAGGCAGAAAGTGCTAATGTATATAATGTATACTGTATATGTCTATTCAAGCTCAAAACCTGAGTGAAAAGAGAAGGTTTTTCTTCTCATGTAATGCTGTGCTTTGACCGCACTCTGAAGCCCAGACTGATATAGACTGCAATACTCCTGTAGGAAGACACAATCTTCGGAGGGTAGCAGAGCTGGTTCGATCTGGATTTTTAATGGTCTTGGGCTCTGCTCTCAGCATTTCAAAGGAAGTGATACCTAGCCAAGAGAAATAGCAAGGACATACAGTAATCTGCTGGACTCTTCATCAAGGCACATGTGAACACCCAGGCAGTGACCTGACCAGCAGACAGCAGATTGCATAATTAATACCCACTGTGATGATATTTTTATGCCTACTAGTTTTACTACTTTAAGTTACTTGGTATTCAATTCGCCTAAATCAATCTGTCATCTTGCTACTTTCCCACTGGTCTAACTGAAAAGAAAAACTAAACATAAATATATATTTATTATAAAGTATAATAAATAATTCTTTTTAACTTCTCATGTGGCAGAAATGAGTTAGTAACTGAAGTTATCCTTGGTTAAAACTCCCTGGAAACAACTTTCTGTTATGGTCAGGAGTGTAGCGATGCTTGATAGAGTGCTCAAGTCTAGACAAATTGATTTGGCAGCAACTGAAAGTTTGTGACTGCAGGCTTTGACACTTTGCTATCATATTTCACAGTGACTTATATGGCAGTGCGTATAGAAGGTTACTGAGCTCCACCTACTGATCAGGCAACAAGAGGTTTGATTGGATGGGAGGGGTTGTTTATCTGAGCATCTTGCGTCATCCTTTGGATATGATCCAGGATGTTGTGACCTCTCTAACAGTGGGGACACCACCACACATCAGGAATATTAAGCCCCTCTCTTTAACACCACCACATAATTTAAATGGTACTCTTTGCTTGCTTAAAAGAATTAAAGACTGACTTAAGCAATAGATCATTAGGAATATACTTGTTTACAGTTAAGCTCAGAAGAAAAAAAAAACAGTTGGAAACCAACAAAACCCACAAATGTCTAAAATGAAAAAGGTAAGCATGTGTACTAATGTCGAAAATGAAATACTATATCAGGGTGAAGGTTCAGCTACCTAAATTTCCTTGCTTACAAAGGTCAACATTTTAATGCTTAATGATTAGTTCATGGCTATAAATAAGACAATTTGGAGTTGTTTTGTTTCATGATTGCACTTCATGTTAACTCTGAAAATAGACGTTTTTGACTGTTTTTCAATTCCACTCCCACTGAGCAATGCTACTCCCTCAAGCAGTTATTATTTTTAATTTGTACCTGCCTGTGATAATTTATAAAAATCTTAGTCTGTTCTGTTTCACAAAATATAAATAAAACCCACCCAAGATGAATGAATGAATGAATGAATGAATGTGGTAAATGCATCATGTTCATTGCTCTTGTGTTAATGAACATCTTTCTTTGCCTCACAAGCTTCATATTTGAACGCCTGTGTTAAAATAAAGACCGGAATTTTTTTGTCCCACTACATCTCTGCTCTGAACCAGTGACACAGTGATCTATTGTGATACAGTGTCTGTACCAGTGATCTATTGTGATCTATTGTGATACTGTGTCTGTACCAGTGATCTATTGTGAACTTAAGAAAGGGGGAATAAATGTGTATTCCTCTGTCCATCTTTCTTGAAACATTCTGTTTTCATCCGCTTTTTAAACTCACTAATCAGACCAGAAAGGGGAAATCTTCCCCTTTACATAATCTACGACAGAGGATCTTCTACAGAAGCCAAGCTGGTTCACCTTTAGAAAACTAGAATCGCTGAACTTTTTTGCTGAGTCCGCAAGTTGACATCCCCTGTTCTATATGTTACACTTTAGCGTTTGGTGGTGTATGCTCAGTCCTATTCATTATGCCTTTAAAATCCTGAACTATGTTAGTCAGGTAAGAACTGTAGTAGGTGCTTTGGGTCTTGCTGAGGGATGACCTCCAAATCAAGGCTCAAAGCCACCGGTAGCGTCAATGCTGAAGGCATTTCCACTTGCAGCCAAAAAAGGCTTATCTATGATCCCACATTAGCCAGTGTCTCGGAAAGCTCTTATTTTTGTCTGAAAGAGGAATTGCACATAAACTTATATTGGAGCACAACATTGGAAAGGGAGCATTGTTAAAAGATTGTTGAATAGGGGTAGAATTGCCAACACTTGGCCAAAGTCACTTGATTTAAATACGAGAGTAAACTGACATTGAGTAGGTAGGTGTGGACACTGCTTGCTTACCAACTGGGGCAACGGCTTTTGTGTACAGCATAGCGTGCATGAGTGTGCTTTCACAGTGATGGAGAAAAGGAGAGTCTACAGTGGAATGGAGGTTTGTGAGGGGGTAGAATTACCAGCGCTAAAGCCAAAGGCACTAGGTCCATTTAATGCCAGATCTGCATTCTCAGAATATGATCCAGGCACAAAATTCTCAGAAAGGCACAACACACTGGTACAGCCTGGTCCACACAGGAGTGAGACAGTCAGAGGGATCCTCATCTGGATGACAACACTATATCCATCATTGAGTAATTTGGGCAAATTAGCCTACAGCTTGCACAAGTAAACTCTGCACTTTTGATTGAATTACTGTTCTCCTGTGGATGGCAGAACTGAAATAGAGTCTGTGGCTAATTCAGGAACGGTAATCCAGGGGCTGATGGAGGAGGCTAATAATTTTTCTGTAAATGCCAGGACGGATACTGTGCTAGCATGCAGACATTTAATCAAAGCAGCAAATGCAGTTCTTTGAGACATGCTATGTTATACTACGAAGTACCTGCATCAAAACCTCACATTATCTTTAGACGAAATGCCATTACAAGATACAGTGATTTTAGCACTATGTAAAATAACATAACATGTTAGTACTATCATGAATTAAAACGTTAGTTGATATACGAGAACAGAGTCTACATCTTACAAAGCTATTAACTGTTACCAGAGAAAAGGTCTAACCGTTGAGTCACTGAGTGCAGCACTGCGTGACAGTATAGAGGATATCTGGTGCCTAAATTGAGCTTGACCAAACTGGTTTGCTGCACACCTGGCCCTGGCACTGAGGAGCAGCATGATGCCAGGCTCTAGTTTTTAAGCCCCTAGTCATGTTCATATTTTCCACTGAGATTTTAATAACTAGGAAAAAGAAATATTCCTGGGGTTGACACTTCTTGGTCAACCTTTTGGGGATATATAAGAAAGAACATTGAAACAGTACTCATAGAGTTGCCTTTTAAAAAAAAAAAAAATTAAAGTAAGGTAGTTTCTAGGAACTTTTCTTTTCCAACGTATAAGCAGCTGCTAATAACTTCGAAGCTATACAAAATAACACAACCCAGAGGCACCACTGTAGAAATAAACACAGTCGTGAAACTAGTCTACAATTTTCAGGGTATGAAAACTGAAGCCGTGGCTGCCTTCAAGTGCTCAAATTCAGGGATAGTCAGTGACTGGCAAATAGTGTTAAAGTGGCAAGTATGTATGATCAGATGTGATCTTAAAATAGTTTTAGAGTGTGCAATTATAGCGGTCTTTTAAGATCATTACTTGTTATACTGTATGAAATGATCCTAATCAAATCTTGGCCAATGAATCTGTGCGCTAACGTGTTGATTATACAATGAAGATCCTCTAATGATAGACCTACAATTAAATGACTACATTCTGCTTAAGTCATCAGTCAGTATAATCTGGGCTCGAGCAGAAAAACGGGCTTGCATAAACAGAAACAAGCCCCTGGAGAAAAATAGCTAGCCGTTCGCGGCTGGGTAAATGAGGACAAGATGGAATGCCCATTCTTCAAAGTGAGCTAGAGGCAATAAGGATTTTTTTTCCTGTCCATTAGGGTGGTAATGCATGGTAGCATTGCGGCTCATTGTAAGAGGGACCAGGCAATTAATTACATGATGAAAGCAATTCAGCATGATTTAAATAAACATATACGTTTAAAAAACATATACACTTGTAGCTGTCCTATCCTCCTATTGGTGGATTTTAGCTGAGAGTAGTGACAGTAGTGGTCATTTTTTTTTAAA
>CM040987.1:13515131-13532997 GCA_022985145.1 Pangasius djambal
CTCCTTTCACATCTCTCATCAACAAAGCATTTCTATCCACATTCTGTCTGAACTGCTGCTCACCGGATGCTTTTTGTTTTTCGCACAATTCTGTATAAACTCTAGAGACTGTTGAAAATCATCCGTTTTTGAAATAGTCATACCAGCTGGTCTGGAACAATCATACCATGGTCAAAGTCACTGAGATCATATTTTTCCCCATTATGGTGTGACACATGACACATGACTGGGTGATGTACAGGTGTTTCTATTGAAGTGGCCAGAGAGTGTACATTCACTAGTATTAAGCAGTTGTTTTCAATCACATTTTGTAGGCAGAAAGGTGCAGTTATGTCATGAATCAATAATAATAATAATAATAATAATAATAATAATAATAATGTATTCTTATTCTTATTTTTAATACTGCATAATATTGCTAAGACGGTCTCGAGTCAAACGGAATTTATAGGAATCTTTATTTTATATTTTATTTATAAAGTTGGAAGAAAAAAACACAGAGACTGTAATTACAGTTAGGGTTCCTACATTTAACAAGTGCACTCAAGATTAAATGATATGGAATGGAATAACTCTGATCACTGGGGCAAAATATGTTTTAGGCAGTGAATTCAAGCAAATAACAGTATTCCCTGAAAATGAACTGTTACCATGGAACATATGTGGTGTAGTAAGTGTGAAGAACACATCTGAGAAAGTGGAGCTTGTTGTCACAAATCTGAGACCTCATAATGCAGGACAGTCACACACATACTAGCCCCATAAGGTAAAGTAGAGGGCAACATATTCCCAGAATGCATTTCACAGGGGTCAGTGTGCCAATTTTAGCAGCACAGCCAATAGCAAGACAGGAATCCTGCTTCACATCCATGAATGCCAGGTTCGAGTTACGAGTCAGTGAGGGACAGGGAGCGAGAGAGAGAGCATTCAAAAGCAGAAATAAAATAGGATGTACGTGATGTCCTACCTGCCTAAAATAAGTACATGCGGTATATGAACATGATAGAAAAGCTTATTGCACCTATCACTCTCGTACATCTCACCCATCAAGCTTTATATATGATGCTGACACTGCCTCACTATAAGCAAGAAGAGAAATGAGCGTCTTTAATTTAACACCAGTTGGCTTCAAGGGGAAATAATAGGTTCTGCAGGGTGACTGAATGTGACTGATCTCACACAAAGATGACAGGATTTATAACAAGCCAGAGCAATGCATCCATCTATCTATCCATTCTCTGTACGGTTTATCCTATACGGGGTCATGGGGTAACCTGGAGCCTATCCCAGGGGACTTGGGGCACAAGGCGGGGGATATTCTGGATGGGATGCCAACCCATCGCACCCATTCACACACTACAGACGATTAGGAAATGCCGATCAGTCAACAACACGTCTTTGGACTGGGGGAGGAAACCAGAGTACCCGGAGGTGCGAGGCAGGCGTGCTACCCACCAAGCCACTGGAGAAGTCATAACACTGCCTTATTAATTCATAACTTTTATAACATACAAGTTGGCAAATTTTAGATACTTGCAATAGTAGGACTGTGTTACTAATAACAATGTGCCGGATGTATGTAATATGAATGTAATAAGTAAAAAACAATATCTCATTTTAAAATAAAATCTGGAAACTAGCTCCGTGTCAAAATACTGTCTTTCTAATAAAATTCCATTAAGACAGATGCAATAACGTATGAATGGGAATTAAATGAAGTGAAGTGAAGTGTGGCCAAGTATGGTGACCATACTCAGAATTTGTGCTCTGCATTTAACCCATCCAAGTGCACACACACAGTAGTGAACACACACACACACGTGAGCAGCCTTTTTTGCTTCGGCGCCCGGGGAGCAGTTGGGGGATCGGTGCCTTGCTCAAGGGTCTCACCTCAGTTGTGGTATTGAGGGTGGAGGAGAGCGCTGGTCATTCACTCCCCCCACCTACAAGTCTCGAACCCACAACCTTCAGGTTCACCTTCGGGTTACAAGTCAGACTCGCTAACCAGTAGGCCACAACTGCCCCACTTAAATCTTAAATAACTTGCATAGCTTGTAAATATTAATTTTGCATGAGAATACCAATTACTGTCTTTCAATTGTTTTTTATTTTCCTCAATGGAATCTCATTAATCCAATGTATGGTTAGATTTAATCTTCTCTAAAAAGAAATTAATTGAGTCCTACAATTACTGAATAATTTTAACTTAAATAACTGTAGTTTTTTGGAATGTGAAGTGAGCAAGTCCTTTCTCAAATTCTTAAAAACCCACCATGTGTATATTAAATAAATATCAAATTTAGTGGACTGTAATGGGCTTTTATTTTTTTGTAGGGTTTTCCTTAATTTGTTTCAATATGCTATTTCTCAGAAGCATTAATTACTGATACATTAAATTACGGTGATAAGATATGCTTTAGTGGCTCCTTAATTATTGTTTATGCACTTACTAACTTAATACAAAAATTAGTCAGAAATTTCAATATCAGTTCCCCAGTATTTGCTCTTGAATATAATTAACAGCAATGAAAACATAATAATTCTGTAACTAATATTAAGAAATTGTAGTAAATAAATAAACTGGGCTACTCATCACTACTATGCTGACAATACTGAAATGAATTGTTATCCAGTTTTGGATACTAAGGACAGTCATTTATGACTGTACTGGTGGGGAGCACAAAAAATAATAGGTAACATTAATGCAGCGGTAATTATTGCTTCTGTAATGACAAAGTAAAGACAGTGTACGACACTGATACATGCGATCAAGCAGTGGTTTAAAACTGGATAAAAAGTCATTACGGTTTCAGAATAGTAGTCTATTATCGTGATTAGAAATGATTGAAGATCTACTATGAGTACTTGATTACTTACTGCTAAGTTAGTAAGTAATTAAGCATTAATTAAGGAACTGTATATAAACAAAGTCTCAGCTATAATAATTATTTGACATGTTTTACAGAGAACATTCGCTGGACTGAATGTATAAAAAAGATGTGAAGATTTGAGTCTTGATCAAAGCACAGCCTTTATTCTCAGCCATACAACTGTGTCACATCACAACACAATGATTTGTGCAACAATTAATTCACACCATATACAAAACCAACCCTGCCTGACGAAATGGCATAGAATGTATACAATACACAACAGCAGGGTCTCCTCACTGGCAGGCAGGTGGAGCTGGAGTGGAAGCCGAATAAATTACATGTGAATTACATGTGGTGTGTCTAGTGAAGGGGAAGTCTACTCAGGTTCCAGTTCACTGTTCCAGTCTGCTGCAGAGATACAGAAACAGCCATATTATGTGAATTCACTTTCTGTGTTATTTTGCTTCATTAGTAAATAGTAGACAATATGATTGTGGGATCGCTGCTTTATGCTGAGAGGCATGCAGGACACTATAACTGCAGTATATTGCTCAGTATATTATTTAATTGGCAAATAATAACTAGGTAGCACTTTGACTCCTTTTAAATACCCATGTTTACTATTGAACTTTGATATCTTAAAGGTGCACTGGTCAATATTTTTTTGTATTATTATGTTCTTACTCAGTAGCAGCTTGTCCAGAGGGGCATAGGGGCATAGGTGGACCAGAGCCTCACCATACAGTATATACAGTCATGGGAAAAAGAAAATACACCCTCCTTCAATTCTATGTTTTTATTTATCAGGGCCTAAATACCAGGTGAGTGGTTTTCACCAACTTCTGTAAACAAACAAATGACCTCAGGTGACACCAAAAAAAAAACCCCACAAAAATTTTGTTTCAAAAAGTAAACCAACATTCAGAAAAAATAGGTGGGAAAAAATAAGTACACCCTTCCTACTTCCCTGATAAATAAAAACATAGAATTAAATGAGGTTGTACCTTCTTTTTCCCGTGACTATATCAGCTGTTCAATGCGTATTAGTCTAAAAAAAAAAAGTCCTCACTTACAACTCCATACTAATCACTTCTTTTTAGTGACTAAAGATTAAAAAATGCTATTTGACAGATATAAGCATATGTTTCATTGATGTGGTCACCTTTCTAGATGTTGCGCAATCATAGGGCAGCGCGTTCACTGCCCCATTTCGCTCCAAGGAGTTATTATTGCACTTAGTGGTAAAAACGGGAACTACAACAAGCTCTAATAGAGGCTTATTGGGGCAGGAATCACTCTGCCTCATGCTCACTCTATGAACATTTTCAGCAGAGTAGCAGAGTACAGGACAGTTAATGACAGGGTTGCCAGGGATGCAGTTTTTATATTCTTTCCTTTCTCAGAGAATTTCCTTCAGGTAAATAATTTACAGAAGACAAGTTAGAGAAGTTAGAGTTGTGGAATTATGGCCATTTATTTCCACATATGTTGACAAATTCTGCTTTAGTCTTTTTCATGCACTCAGATTGAGCCGCTGCAATACTTTGCTGTGTCCACATTAAATAATTTGCTATTTGATTTATCAGTATTTGCTACATTTACAGTGAACAGTAAGATGCGCTGACAGAAGGTTAACTAGTAAGTTACCAAATTAACATGGATAAACTCTGCCAGCTGTAGACGCTGAGAAACAGAGCTACATGTACATAGGCTTATAGGTGAGCAAACAAATTAATCAAGGAGTAAACAAATCATTACAGTTGTTTAGGTTGTTCTTGTAACCACTAGAGCACAAATTCTAGCCAATGCACCTTACTCTTTCTTTAGTGTGATGGCTTATAACAAATGCATTATACAAAGGCATACACATACTGTATGTGTGTTGTGTATTGGTTGGTTTATGTGTGTTGGTTGGTTTATGTATAGTGCGTCACTTACATCCACTTGATCTGTTTCATTTACAAAATAGAGTGAGAGAGTAAGAGGAAAAGGGAGGGTTAAAGTGAAAATAATGAATGATTAATAGTACAACCCCACCCACCTTGCTGTTTTCAATCAGCTCCTAAGGAAATGGGTGTGGGGCATTTTCTTTGGCCTTGTTTTGCATTAGTTCCACACTAATGAGTGTGTGTGTGTGTACCTAATCTATTTCCTTTCAGATGCAGCCATTGCTGGATAATAAATCGCCATTCCCTAAGCCACTATTGTGCTGCCACTGTAGTGTTTCATGCACATACCAAAAGAATTAGTGAATACACAACCTATTAATCACTAAAGAAAAAAACACCCCTTGATAGTTTATTTTTGCAAGGGAAACAATGGCAAAGTGTTCTGCCTCAAAAAGACAGGACGCTCAATGGCCAATTGTGAAAACAGGAAGTAGTCCTACTAACAGGATAGGAAATGACACCTGGTGCCTTCAGCATGCTTGAAAAATGTACTTAAGTCTTAATGCTGAAACCATCCACAATAACAATGTTATCTCAGTTTAAACTGATTAGTCACTTCGCAGATTTATAAATGTGTATAATTTGCACATTTGAGCTCACCTTGTGTAATATCCTGAAAGTCACCTTTCACTGTGTCTGCATCGTTCATAACAAGCTCTAATGAGACACAGATACAAGGATCATAATGGGGTGTAAAGTACATTCACATACACAAGCTATCTTATTACATGCATATGCACACACCAGCCTCATATGAACAAGCATTAACAACTATATTTATATCCCAGTAAACCTTATAATTCTTCCTGATCAAATTGCAGCGGCTCACCTCCTCCAGAGTCCGCATTCTGTAGGGGCGGCTCGTCAGTACTTTGAGACTTCTCAGACTCTTCCTTCTTGCTCTCTTCGTCAGATTCTATGATATACCGATCCTTCATCATTACATAAACACATTATTCATATACAAAATGCCACCAACATTATGGCAAGGACTGAAGGTGTAGCCTTAATTAATTCATCACACGTCTCAGATAATACATAATGCTGAGAAATACCTCTTCATGTTCTTGTTATTTACCTTGTTTTTTTTCTATTCGCTGTTATTACACTCATTTGTCCATGAGAAAAATAAATGGTATGTACACTTATATAGTTTAGATCAGGTCCCTGGAGGACTAGTGGTTAGGCCACAGGAAAGAAGGGCATAAAAACTGGGCCAAATCAAATATGCGGAGCAATGAACCGCTGTGGCGACCCCTAACGGGAGCAGCTGAAAGAGGAAGAACAGCAACACTTTTACAGTCTAGATAGATCATAATTTATACTCAGTTTATACCTGAGCTTGATACATGGTCGCTCCACACATTCCGGCCCAAGATACCAGGAGTAGCTGTGAGTAAAAAAAAAAAAGCATTGTCCTGTGATTAATTTCGTCATATCACAATTTTACTAAACTAAAATATGTATTTATATTATGTTAACATACAGTAGTGTGCAAAAGTCTTAGGCACATGCAAAGAAATGCTGTATAGTAAAGATGCCTTCAAAAATAATGAAATTAAATGTTTCTACATTAAAAAAAAATACTATAAAAAGCAGTAAACAGTAATAAATGAAACAAAGTCAATATTTGGTGTGACGACCCCTTGCTTTAAAAAAAGTCTCAGGTACAATTAGTGCAGTTTTATAAGGAAATGAGCTGTAAGTGTTACTGAGCATCTTGCGGAAGCAGACACAGCTCTTCTGGAGACTTTGACTGTCGCACTCGCTTCTTATTTTTCAGCAAAACCCAGCAGCCTTCATTATGTTTTTTGTCTGAAAAGTGTCTCATGTAATATGCTGCTTTCTTTACTGACATACAAACATTTTTCTGTAACATTTAATTTTGTGCTGGAAAGCTAATGTTTGGAAATCGAAAATGGTTTTTGTACTGAATCAATAATGCAGAAGTCATAAAATAAAAACCTATAACAAAGTTTGTACTAAAAAAATATAGGGTGCCTAAGACTTTTGCACAGTACTGTATATGTGTTACATAAACTATAAAGTACAATAAGAACTTTGGGATGAGGATCTAGCAAAGCTAGCTAGAAGAGAGAATAAACTCTTTACTCTTCAGTGATGCCCATTCACTGAAGTACACTATATGGCCAAAAGTACAGTATGTCGCCACTGACCATATGTGCTTGTTGAGCATCCTATTTTAAAGCCATGAGCATCTTCTGGGAAGACGTTCCACTTGAATTTGTAACATGGCTGTGGAGATTTGTGTCTATCCAGAATTAGTGAGATAAGGCACAGATTTCAGGTATTAGGCCTGGCATGTAGTCACCAATCCAGTTCATCCCAAAAGTGTTCAGTGGGGTTGAGGTCAGGACTCAGGACTCAACCTTCCACTCAAACCATGTCTTTATGGAGCTCGATTTGTGCGCAGTGTCACTGTCAGGCTTCTGACAAGTTTGGGCTTCTTAGTTCCAGACTTTCTAGACAATTCTAGCTTCGTGGAAACCGTTTGAAGAAGGCTCACATACAATATGGCGTGATGGTCAGTTCTCCACATACTTTTGGCCATATAGTGTTCGAACTAAGACAAATAAGACTAGCTGTTCAGTTAGGATAAAAGAAATAGTGCCATATAACAGGAGGAAGAGTTAGTGTGTGGCTACGCTACCTAATGCACTGCAGTGGCTGAGCTGCATTACTGGAAGATTTAGTACACACTGCACTCTTTTGTCTTTTCATCTTCATTTTGATTCCAGCTTAGTGAAACAAAGTTTTGTGGGTGTTTTGTGTGGTAATGTATGGGTCGCTATGCACATGAGTACAAAGAAAGTCAGCAAAATCTGGTAGGAAATTTTGGGGTGGTTTGGCCCATGAAAACATTTAGATACTTCTTGTTACTAAAACAAAAAGCATCAACAAATCAATGTAATATGAAAAAGTTACCATTGCCTGCAGTATTGTCCTCAATGTCGAGCGTCAGACTCACCCTCATGGGATCACTGGATTTAGTATGTGCAGGCTTTCTGAAAAAGCAAAGAGTGAGTGAGGATTCATTCATTCAGTAATAACAGTTTTGTATTAATTGATGGGAAAATAACAACTGATAACCAGGAAACACCTACACAGACAACTCAACTGCCCTTTTTCTTTTCTGTGGAGTATGTGCTTTCTTGAGGAAAATGACAAGAATGATGACAATGAGCACCAAAAGAAAGACACAGGACACACCAATGAGAGCCTTCTTCCAGCCTGCTAAGTTCACTGTAAAGAAAGTACGAAACAGGCACTCAGAACAAGTCTATCATCATATTACTATACCCACAATAGTCAGTGAAGGTTGGCTATTTTATATTCTATTTGATGTATTCTGGCCTCATGCCCATGTTCCTGGAATCGTTTTAGGATCCACAGTAACCCTGACCAGGATAATGCAGTTACCGAAGATGAATGAATGAATAAATGAATAAATGTGCATATAGTTATGGTGTTTAATCATATTTAATAATTACATAATGTACAAAATCATAATACAGTTCAGATTCTCATAACACATCTGCTCTACTGCACATCTGAGTGAATGAATGTGCATTAAAAGGTATTTACAAACAATTTCTTTTTGGTTTCCTCAGTGATCACAGATGTGAAAATGCTTATTTTTGAACTAAAGTTTTTACCTTGTGTTTTTTTTTTTGTCTTATTAACATAAAGAGAGAAAAAAGAGGCTGGTGAGGGAACAACTGTATATCTGTTGTGATGTATGTGATAACCGGAACTAGTTAACTAGATAGATGTTCCACAGTATTAAATGTAACAGTGGAAAAAACTGTATGATCTGTCAAACTTTAATTAACAAATAATTGCAGTTTGCAGATTGCTGTGGCATAAGAGAAATAAAACACTTTGGGATGTGCTGTTATTGGAAAATAATCAACTTTGGGATGGTAACAGCCCTCCATTTCATGTCGGGCTCCATTACACTACCCTGTCCTGTGATGTTTTATCCCTTAAGAACGCATTAATAGTGTAATACAAAGTAGGAAGTATGACCTCTGATGGGGACAGGAAGACTCCCCCTTGTCTCATTAGCATCATTGGAGGCCTGGCAGTAGTAGGTTCCTTCTTGATCGCGGGTTATGGACTTGATGATGTGCCATTCTCGTGTATTGCTACTTTTTATGGTGTCCAGTGGCTTCACAACTCCTTTGCGGTACCAGGTGAAGGTAATTGGGACTGTTCCTTTCTGCACACTACAGTAGAGAGCGAGATTCACACCTTCGGTGACCATGTGGCCCTTAGTGTCAAGAGTCAAGTTTGGTGTGGACACAGTTTCTAGTGGGTATAGGGAAAAGAGGGAAGGGTGTTATGAAGAATTGAACAAACACAAACCAAACTATTATTATTAACTCTTTCTTTTGTTTTTAATATATACTTTTATCTGTCTATCTATCTATCTATCTATCTATCTATCTAACTTTTAAGTTGATTAATTATTGTTGGGTTTTCTCACATTCCAAATAAATGTAGGGTCAGAGAGAAATGTCATGTAGAGGAGGGTTAAGAGTGGTTTGGAAATTGTGTTTTTTGAAATCACAACCTCTCTGCTTTTCAATATATTTCTAAAACAAGTAAGCATGCATTTTAGGAGTATAACAGAATGACAGTTCTGTATCTGTATCTGTTTAGTACTCCAAATATCTGTGTCTGTAACTGCATTCAGATTTAAACCTGAAGTGGGCGTGGCCTAAACCGGAAGCTTTTTTTTAATTAAAAAAAATCCTGCAACTAAGCCCCTGGAAATACTGGAAAACACTGGAAAAAAGACCCCAGAGGTAGAAATGGCAGCTTTAGTCTCAAATACTGTAGATACAGTATTTTCACAGGATGCAGCTTTTGTTAAAAAAAAGACTAGTAGCTTAATTTAAACCACAATAGCCCTGACCAGGCAGTTACTAAGGATGAATAAATGAGCATTGTTAAAGCATTGCATTTAGTAAGATGGTCTTTAATGAGTGTAGTCTTTCTTTGTCCAGACTCACACCTGCATGAAAGTGAAAACCTCTTTTGTTGTTGTTGTTGTGGAATCCCAGGGCTTTCTATCTGTATTTGTATCCTTTTAGAACCCATTATCTCTTCACTCCAAATAATGGATTCATATTCAGTTACATTTCTATGAGTTCATGATTTCATCATTAAATCTCTTACCTATGACTGGTGTGTTGAGAAGTAAACTATGTTTGCTGTAGCGTGGCCCCTGGTTCTCGGCCAGGCACTTGAAGCCGTGGCTTTCATTTCTGTAATTGATGGAGGCGTTGAATAAAGCACTACGCTGAGGACCAGTCACTGTCATGCGTGCCACTGGCTTCTGGAACTTCAGCAAGGTGTAGTTGATAGGGAACGTTCCTTGTTTACTCTCACACAGGAGCTGAAATGGCTGCCCTATGATCATCTTTCCAACTGTGTGAATGATTGGAGTTGAAACAGGCACTGAGAGAGAAGACAAGAGGAATGAAGACGGACAAAATCAGATATGGATATATGGATATATGTACTGTACAAATGGATACATGTACTGTATATCTATTATATATTAAAATAAACACAGACTGACATAGACAGTGGTTCAAAAAATGTGTAATAACATTGCTATAAATCATTTTTTAGCTTTTTAGAATATGCCATGTTTATGGCAGGGTGACATGAAATCATTCACTAATTGAGCCTTTACTCATTATTGAGGACATATGCTGAAAAGCTATATTGTTTGCTTACCTTTAACATTAACATCCAGTGGCATGCTGACTTTGGTGATGCCCTTAGCTTCAACCTGACAGTAGTAATTTCCACTACTGGTTGTGCTTGCTACAGTGCTGAAGACTTGTCTGTCAATTAGATGTTTCTTGTCTTTGTACAGACTGTACTTCATATTTATGGGAGCGATTTGTGTTTGAGAGGTACTAAAACTCCTGCAGCTCAGGTTGAAATGTTGTTCCTCGAACACGTACTTTGGAGTCATGCTTAGAATAGGTCTTGAAAACAACTCTAAGTGGTAAAGAAGAAAGTGTAATTAGTGCGGTAAGTTCCATCAATAACCTGATCCAAGCTGTGCTTGTATTGTAAGATGGCACTGTGTTAGAGCAATTTGACAGAATAAACTTAAAGCTGAACCAATCTTTGTGACCTGGTGGTATCAGGTGAACAGGTTCTAAGGCATAGTTATTGTATATGGATAATTACCTGCTACCTGCAGCTGGGCTTTGGAGCTCTTCTGAACGTTGCCCTTTTCGGTTTTACATACATATTCTCCAGTGTCATTTGTTGTTACCACAAAGCTGTGACTGAATGACCGATGATCTTTATGTAACACAGTGTCTTTGGTCAGGAAGACTTCAAGGCCACTTTGAGAGTGATCTGAAACATTGCAGATAATGCGCACCCGATCCCCCTCCACAACGACTGCATTAGGGACAATTCTTATTGACGGTGTTATATCAAGTTCTGAAAAGAAAAGAAGCAAAAATGGAAGTATACAGTGGAATATAGTAACCATAACTACATTTAATTGTTGAGAAAGCTGAATGTTTGAAACTCATTTGCTTGACAGTCTTTCAGGCATGGCCAGCATGAGAAGATACAGTCTTACAGGAAAGCCAAATAGCAGAAATGGCTCAAGTTCACGAGTCTTTACCTTGCACAATGATGTTCACAGTGTTGCTGTTGCTGGATTTGCCTGCGGTGGGATGCAGCATAAGCATGTAGTTACAGTGAAGGGAGATGTTTCCTGATTCCTGAACCTTTATATTAAGGGTCGCTGAATTGTCTTTGCTACGGACAAGCTGGAGCTCTTGGTTGTCCTTGTAGAAGAAGACGTGCAGGCCACCAGTCTCCTCTGGTGCACTGCATGTGGCCACAACTTCATCACCCTCATTCACAATGTTGGGCTGTACTTTCAGCTGTGGAGTCTGCAGGCCTGCATGGGTACAGAATGGAAGAAAGGCACTTATGCAATTTTTCCAATGAACTTTAGATTGAAAATTAAGATTGTATTTATATTATTAAAATTGTTCAGGTTTAATTACTGGGTACAGTTTTAACAAGTAGTCTAACAGTGGACGTGCAGAGCAAGCTTGGTTTGGGATTTGGGTAATGAATTGTAACACTTCTGTTTGGTCAATAATCTAGCAGTCTCATTTGTATGCACTAGGGGTGCAACATAATGACATTATCTGTATCTGCTCAAACTATTAATATTTTTTTTTCTGTATTTCGAGTTGAACTTAAAGTGGGCGTGGGCTAAACTGGAAGGTTTTTATGAAAAACACTGGAAAACAGAAACCCAGAGATAGAAATGTCACCACTGTCTGTGAATTCTGGCTCTGACATTTCCTTCTCACTCAAGTTCATAATTGGTCTCAACTAGGGATTTGACTGATTTTTGTTTCTACCTGCCCACTGTATTTTTTAAAATGAATTTAGGTTTTTCTATTTCTCAAAATATAAATAAACTAGTAGCCTAATCGAAAGTGCCGCAACCCTGACCAGGCAGTTGCTATGTAACTGCATATTACCACTTTACTCACGTACTGACCACCTATAACAATATTACCTGTCATACAGGAACAACACAATGGACACGTTACTCATAACACTCAGGGAATATTAAATTTGGAGAATGCTATTTTACTGTTTTATTGTATACTTGTATATGGCTAGAATGTCAATAAAGTTCTACTCTACAACTCTCCACATCATCTTTTAGCATGTTGTCACTTTTCTATAACATATTGCACCAAGGCCTTGGAGAATTTCATTTTACTAGTCATATGTCTAAAATGACAATAAAGGTCTTGTCCAGATCATCTTTTAGCATTTCCATCTGTTTCCACCTATTATATATTCTACACACTGTACCTGTTACAGTGAGTCTCTGTGTCTCGCTGCTCTTCTCCTTTTTGAAGATTTGGACCTCGCATTTGTAAAGGCCTGAGTGGGAAGCTCTGGCTGGGACTAGGCTGTACTCCACCACAGCTTCACTGGAGTTTTTGGAGTAGATCACTGTCCCATCCATCAGGAACTTCAGAGTGTGTATAAGTTGTGAGGAACTGTGGCTGACCTTCACTTCACAGCGGAGGGTCAGGTTTCTGCCACTCTCCACCGTGGTTTTTGGAAGGAGGGTCAGCTTCACCCAGTCAATGGTGAATGCTGAGCATGGAGTTTGAACAAGACGTAAGAAAGCAGGTTATCAGATATTAGGGGAACATTTTTGTCTTCCACTAGCTTGTCAACTTTAAAATGAAAAATATTTTCTCAGCCTTATATTATTGTGAAGGAGGCAATACTATACAGTGTATATTACAGTTGTATCAATGTTTGGAAAATGTACATGTACTATTGCAGCTTTAAGTGTGTTTATAAGGATTTGAAGAATGAAGCAGACAAAGTATCTTTCAAATTCTTACTGACACTAAAAAACCATTGATCCCAAGTTTTGATCCCAAGTTTCCATGTTCTTTTCATATGCATCTAATTTTTCTCCCATTACAATAACAATGAGTCATGCTAACAATGTAGGGAGTCCACAGGAAGGCCACTCCAAGACTGAAGGAGTTATGGGTTTTAAGCGTAGGAGTAGGAAAGATTAGGAAGGAGGAAAGCAGGCAATTGTACACCACTCAACTAATGGAAACTCAGGACTTCAGTAATACCAAAGACAGCAATTGCAGCATGTTAATTTCATGCTAAAGAAGTAGGTCTACAGATCCCAAACCACAAAGATAAGCCAACCTTGTGCCTTTGTTATAATACAGACACTTGCAGTCATCTTTACTTTGCATATGTTTTACTCCATTTGTACAGTAAAATTAAGACTCCACAACACCGGACAGTTTAAAGAAAAATTGGAGATGACACAAGCAGTGTTTAGGTAAGCGTGTTGAAGACCAAATCACAGTAGCCAGAAACCTACACTGCCTAAACATGCATTGAATTAATCTCACATAAATATAAGCAAATGCATCAAAACTGTCGTAATGCAAGAAGCACTGTGTACGATTATCGAAGCAAATACTAGGAAGGTACATAGTAAACTTACTTGGCTCTGCCTCACCATCATGACCTGCAGATGAAAAAGAGATCAAGAGCAGAGATGAAAAAAGTTAAAAGAAAGATTTGATAGGAATAGAAATAAGCTGGAATTTGGTGAATTTAAAACACTTACACAGCATTAAAAAGCAGACAAGAACAAGAGTGGGCCGGAATGGCCAGCGCTCCATCATCCCAGGTGTGTTGTGTGAATATGTAGGCACACAAGCGAATGTAAGAAGGAGAGTTTTAGGGAGCTGGAGCTGTTCTGTAACCTTTCTTTGTTTCTGGCTTAATCAGGAAACGAGCGCTATTTCCTCAGGATGTGCGCATTTTGATTGTATCATTTGCTTGCGCCCTTAAGTGGACCTGCGTTGAAACACTTTTGACAAACCACACATGACATGACGCCAGATTTGACTGCTAATTTAAAAAAGTCCAATTTTTGCACTGAACAGAAATAGTAAAACAGACCTCACGACCTTGGATGAAGCTCAGTGTTTCTAATCTATAGCCATGCTTTGTTTGGACACATGGAACAGCAATATTTTAGCAATAGCCGAAATGTCTTTGTTGATACTGACTCATCTCAAATGCTTGAAACAGAAACGTATAGCTGAGAAACTGCTTTAGCTGGAACAAAAAGCCTCAGGCTTGTATGATTCTCAAGAGAGGTGCCAACAACAAAGACACATTTCTTCATAGGACAAAAACTGCTGCAATGTTCCAGGATAAACACTAGGTGCTGCTGGAGGTTCACGTAGTGTATCTATGTATTTATCTGATGAGTTATCTAACTCCTACAGTACATGCAACCTTGCAACAGACCAACACTAATACGAAGTGCAAACCCTCTTGTAACCCTTTTGTTCTGTTCGCTACTTAGCAGTGTATGTGCTGTTCATGGGTCATATTGACTTTGGGCAGCTGAGAGAGAAAATAATATTTGAAATGGTCAACCCTGAATGCATCTATCTATTATGGAACAGTAAAGACACACAAAACCTCTTATCATGCCTGGGGATGCTGCTGCCAGCATGGGTCTGTAATCAAGAATGAATGTGTATAAGACATGGAGTAATGCAACATAGAGTGATTTCACCTATTTGATGTATTATTTTTTTTGTTGTAAAAAGCAATACTTTGTGTAAGCTGTTTTATTCTCGGATTGAAATGGCCCAAACATAACCTATGCCATATAAGTAAGAAGGGATGGGGTTAAAGCAGATGCACCAAAAGTAAATTCATCTTTTTTTCATTTTCAGTAAATAAAATTAGCCAAGATGATGTTGAAGAAAAAAAATTTTATGGTTCCATGTTCAGTAGAGCAAAAAGAAATTTAAAACAGGTCATTTCTGAACAGGGATAAAGAAATGACGTGCAGAATCAGTAACATGAAGAAACCAAATAAGCTCTTAAGCTGTTTTTCATCTTGTATTCCCTAGCTTCCCCCTATAAAGCTCACAAAGCTAGACTATATTCCCAAAAGTATGTGAACACATAACCAATCACGCACGTGCTTTTTGAGCATCTCATTCCAGATTTAGTCCCCCTTTACTGTTATAATAACCTCCACTCTTCTGCAGAGGCTTTCCTCTAGATTTTGGAGTGTGGCTGTGGAGATTCGCCCATTCAGCCTCATGAGCATTAGTGAAGTCAGGCACTGAGTCGGGCAGGGGGGGGGTTTGGGGGATTGATTGGGCTGCCATGCAGTCAGCATTTCAATTCATCCCAAAGGTGTTCAGTGGAGTTGAGGTCAGGGTTCTGTGCAGGCCACTTGAGTTTCTCCACAACAACCTTTGCAAACCATGTTATGGACCGTGCTTTGTGCACAGCGGCACTGTCATGTTTGGGCCTCTTAGTGCCAGTGAGGGGAAATCTTAATGCTACAGCATACAAAGACATTCTAGACAATTGTGTGCTTCCAACTTTCTGGCAACAGTTTGGGAAAGACCCACACATGGGTGTGATGGTCAGGTGTCCACATACTTTTGGCCATGTAGTGTACCTTCCACCTATAAAGATTCACGCTTCACACTATAGCTTTAACAAGCTACAGCCTGCCTTTTCAGTAGACAAGAAATTCATTTTTTTTATACAAAAAGCATCAATCTTCAATGCACAACAAAGATGTGATTGGAGAACTGGCTAAGTAAACATCATACTTTCCTCATGCACGGAAGATTTATTTATATATACATGCAGGACCAGTGAACATGAACAATACATTCAATGTACCTAACACCAGTGAGCTTGTCATCTAAACAGATTTATGAGCATCAAATTCTGCATTAAAATGAAATGGTTGCTGATTACATTCTGAGAAATAACCAGTTCGACCAGTGAGATAATGAGTATGCCTAAGATGAAAAGAGAAGGGATTAAATTCCAAACAAACTATGCTGTTTTTATAGCTTTTTTTTTTTTTTCACATGGTCAGAAATGGTCAGGCTACTTACAAATCCAGATCACAGGGATGAGTGCAGAAGGGGTCAGCAGTTACTAATCTCACCCATGCAGACACACCAAGAGGCTTCACAGTAGGACGAGCAGTATACATGTTCTCTCTGTCCTCTAGGTCACTGACTGATGGCTGTAAAATTATAATTTCTCTTTCATACGATGCCTTATCTATCTATCTATCTATCTATCTATCTATCTATCTATCTATCTATCTATCTATCTATCTATGTATCTATCTATTTCTGCAAAATGGGCAATTTATTTGCATGTGGTGAAAACTTAAAATCTAAAGGTCTCTGAGGAAGGAACACTGACATTTAATTGCATTCTACAAATATTATTCTATATTAATGTTAATATTAATAAAATTATTTTATTGTCCAGATGTAATATTGTATGAGGGAAATGATAATGGAAACAATTACTAGTTCCTATTTATTATTCATGTAAAAGCGAAGCGGTACATCATATGCATCAACCCACTGAACTGCGTCAAAGAGATATTCAATAATTCAACTACAAGTAAGTCACAGGAATAAATTGTAACATGTTTTCACTAATAAAAGTACAGCGTTGGTTTGCTAATGATGTTAACAAGTGATGATCCAACGGCCAAGTCACATCGGATACACCACGTGAAGTATCATGTATAGCGTGACGTCACATGGTTGGATTCTGGTAACTCCCGAACTAGACTCATTCCATTAGTTATTAAACATTAAACAGTTAATATCTCTCTCAAAACAAAAGGCCTTTACACCTACTCATAGCTGATAACTGCTAGCATTCTGAGCTCCATAAAGTTGGAAGCACATAGTTGTCTAGAATGTCTTAATAACTAAGGGGTGTAGCCCAAATCTGTTCCAGCATGACAATGCCCCTGTGCACAAAGCGAGGTCATGAAGACATGGTTTGCCAAGGTTGGTGTGGAAGAACACAAGTGGCCTGCAAAGAGCCACCTCAACCCCACTGAACACTTTTGGGATGAACTGAAATGCTGACTGTGCACCAGGCCTTCTCGTCTGACATCAGCTAATGCTTATTTGGCTGAATGGGCAAATCTCCACAGCCATGCTCCAAAGTAAAGCCAACCCAGAAGAGTGGAGGCTGTTATAGCAGCAAAGGGAGGACAAACGCTAGAATGGGATGTTCAACAAGCAAATATCATTGTGGTGGTTAGGTGTCCACATAATTTGGATCTCTCTCAGATGCCCCATTATCAAAAAAACACAGCAAAATTGTCCTCTAGGGTGTCCCTTCAGTAGATAAAATATGATAAATTATCTTCTAAGGTACCCTTACAGTGGAAAAAAATGATGAAGCACTATCTACCGTGCCCCTACATGCGAGAAAACATGATGAAGTGCCCTCTAGGCTACCCTTCCAGTGATGTAGGGCCCTATATGGTTCCCTTATGTGTGAAACATGATGAAATGCCTTAATGAGTGTCCTACTAGTGGAGAAAATGAGATGCAGTGCCCTACATGCTCCCCTTCGTGT
>CM040987.1:13533097-13546821 GCA_022985145.1 Pangasius djambal
ATGCTCCCCTTCGTGTGAGAAAATGAGATGCAGTGCCCTATATGCTCCCCTACATGTGAGAAAATGAGATGCAGTGCCCTATATGCTCCCCTTCGTGTGAGAAAATGAGATGCAGTGCCCTATATGCTCCCCTTCGTGTGAGAAAATGAGATGCAGTGCCCTATATGCTCCCCTTCGTGTGAGAAAATGAGATGCAGTGCCCTATATGCTCCCCTTCGTGTGAGAAAATGAGATGCAGTGCCCTATATGCTCCCCTTCGTGTGAGAAAACAAGATGCAGTGCCCTCTAGGTGCTCCTACTTGCGAGGAAATGCGCTCTCTAAGGTGCCTATGTAGTTAAGAAAGATTAAGTTAATACCCTCCAGGTGCCCCTGTTTTTTTCCACCACTGTGTGTAGGAGGTGGTATTTTTATATATTTTTCACCCCTGCCCTTCAGACTGCCTGTGTCCACTCCTGACTGGACTTTCTTAGCTAATACTGCCCATCACACAAAGTCTACCAGATTGGGAGTGTGAGGATGCACGCAATACCCCCATATCTGCTGAAACTGATAGAGGAGTCCATCCTTGCATGGAGTCTTTGGGATAGAATTTTGGTATTGTACTCCTGCTCACTTGCCAAATGCTTTAACGCAACAGATATATTAGTAGTAAAACTGGAATAAACCTGTGGTATATATAAAGGACATTCGTAAAGGAGCCTTTGGTTTCTACATCATTAAAGGAGTTCTCACGATTCCCTGACATATCTTCATCATTCATACTGCAAAACCCACATCACAAATATATACTCTCTATAATGGCTTACTGCATTTGTACTGTTGTGTATGCCTCTTTTACGCTGTATTGAATATGCATGATGACACTCGGACATTAAATCACTCTGGATAAAGACCTGGGGGCCTAACAACACGTTGCATTTACTGTTAGTCAGGTACAGTATACATTAATACACACTGCAGCAGGTTGGATTGATTGATTGGAACCCTTGAGCGTTTGCGGTGGTGGTGGTGGTGGTGGTGTTGGAAAAGCAGACCAGGTCTGAGCACAGCTCTAGTAAAGGATCTGACTGACACCTCTCCCCCAAACCACAGCGCCAGGAAAACAGTGCCCCTTGACTACTGCACTACAGCTATAGCCATAAAAATATCCCTCACTGCTATAATATTGGCTGTCAGCATGCTGAAAAATCAGCACAAGGAAAAACTAAAAGGAATATGAATGGATAAGTCAATGTGAGCAGGCTAAAGAGCAGGTTACCTAGTATTCAGCCAAATGTTTTTCCGTCAGAGCAACGGAGAATATGTTTCTGTTTCTAGCGACCCTAATATGTCTCTGTTTTTTATTTGCTTGTTATATCAGGCTTTATATGACTGAACTACTCTTACATTTAGATTTCGTTCCTGTACCGTGTGCTATAGGTAGAGCAGAGTTATACTATCACTTGGTTTTTGTGATTGGCCTGGGAAGCTCAAAATGACAACCTCGTACCAAGCCAGGGAAAACCAAGACATATAATACACCTCAAGTAAATGAAGGAGCATGACCCATTTTGTTTTTTTCAACACAAGGGAATAGAGAACATTACATCGACCAGGTTCTGATAATGCTTGTAGAGAGGCTAGGAACACGACTGATATACACCAAATCTCAGCGTAAAGTAACTGTGGAAACAGAGTGCGATATTGTTTCAACTGCTTTTTTTTCTTGTAAATGCACAGACAGCCAGCCATCAAACACTGGATGCTTTTTTTGTTTTTCTCACCTTTCTGTGCAAACTTTATAGACTGTTGCTCATGAAAATCACTGGACATCAGCAGTTTCTAAAATACCATACCAACCAATCTGGCACCTATATCCATGACGATATTTTTCCCCATTCAGATGTTTGATGTGAACATTAACTGAAGCTCTTGACCTGTATTCGCATGATTTTATGCTTGGTTCTTAATATAGTACATGGTGGCGATCACTGAGGCCCCTCATTGCATTTTTCCAGCATTGATAAACATGTCCCAAATTTGTGTATGAATATATTATATTTGGATGCTGTATTCTATTCTATCTACCCCCAAACATGTTAGGAATTGAGGATAAAAATATCAGGAATTCTAGGAATGGTGACTATTTATATGTCATTTAATACTAGAAGAAACTAAAGATGTGTCTGGAAAATAAAATATTGCTGCCTACTTAGGCTGTATTTGAAGACAGTAAGGCATTACTGCCTTAATAAGTTTAGAATGGTGCCTTCTGAATTACCTTCATCTGGCCAATTTTTGAAGTCAGTATGCTTTTATCATTTATTGTTTTACATATTGCATAATTCGGTGCTTTAGCTAGCATGTAAAAATACTGGCAGAAAGACACCAGGGAGAGAGGATGCACTTTTTGGACAAATAAGTTATTTGCTATTATTCCTGACCTAAGATTTTATTTGTAGCAAGAATTGGTTGCTGTATTGACAGAATATACTCTCTATTTTCCCCAAAGGTTCTTTATTCCATCTTAGTGACTGTCAGTATCTTAGCAATGTGGTGATGTATGCTACCTTCAAAGACTGTCTCAAACTGTTCCCTTACAGGTACATTTGTAGCTATTGAAACACTGTATTATAACAACTGACAACTGACTTATGACAAAGCACAGGCATCAAGGCAGCTGCCTTCTGTTTCCGATACATCTTAGTTCTGAAAATGCAGATGACTAAATATACATTCTTTTCTTTTATCCAGAAAAAAAAAAATCAATGTCTGGGACTTGGACAGCTTTTCTAGCCCTCTGCCTAAAATCACTGACAGTCATCTGAGAGCTCTTTGTATCCTCTCTCTTTAGACTCTTTGCCTTTTAGTCATTGCCTCTCTCTCCCCCTCCCTCAACTTTTCCCTGTTTTGTTTCCTGTCCTGAGCTGCAGCTACAATGAACCGTGCTTCCACAGTACACCCTTTCATAACCCCCTCCTCCCAATTCATCCTGGTGTGGATCTCCAATCCTGAGTCAATAATATATCATCTGAGATAGCAGGCACTTTTCCTTATCCTTGCTAGCTGCTAGAGAGAACATGGACAAGACATGATTCCAGACAGACCCTGCGCAGTAAGGACAGGGGGTCTATTATTTTATCCTTACTTTATATTAAGTCTTTATGCTAGTCTACACAATAACTCACTCATTAGAGCCTATGTTGCAGTAGTCTGTGAATTTAAAAAAAAAATTACACAGAATAATTAAAATATTCAACTCAAATGATTGAAGAAAAATGTATTTTTAGATAATAATATTTTCTTAAGAATCTACTCTAACAGGAACACCTGTACACCTGCTCATTCATGCAATTATCCAATCAGGCAATCAAGTGGCAGTAGAGTGAAGCATAAAAGTATGCAGATACAGGTCAAGAGCTTCAGGATGGGAAAAAAATGATCTCAGTGACTTTGGGCATGATATGGCTGTTGGTGCCAGATGGGGTAGTTTGAATACTTTAGAAACTGCTGATCTGACAGGAAGATGGCAGTAACTCAAATAACTCTCAGCCTATACCGTTTCAGTGAGCCTATGCCCACTGCTGCCTCAGGTTTATGTTCATGGCCAACAGGAGTGGAACCTGGTTAATTCCATGAATAAGCAGGGATTCAGGTGTTCCTATTAAAGTGGCAGTTGAGTGTTTATATGACCTAATTATATTGACACTAAATTGAAACTAAATAACATTCAAAATAACTGCAAAAAATTCTCCTTTGAAAAAAAGTTCTAAGTATGCATATTTGCTTTTGACCTAGTATGAGTATGCACACGTAAAATCTGGGAAAGCTCTGTGGTTTACTCACATGCCAACACCACATTCATGTAACTACATACTATCAGAAGCAATAAAACCTCTGTTAAAAAATGAACTGCCTCCTTATAATTGCCTATATACCTATATACCTATAAACTATATACCTATACAAACCTTTGATTACAAAACTGACCTTGACCCTTGAATCTATCAAACTATAGACAAATATCAAATTATTTCCAAGATCCTAGAAAAGGTTGTAGCTCAGCAGCTAATTTCATGCTTGCATAGAAATCACATACATGAAATCTTTCAGTTATCGCTTTACTGAGACAGTACTGGTTAAAGTAGTAAATGACCACTGTAAGTCCTGGCTACTGATTTGGGTTGTGTCCCCTTGCTTGTATTACATATAGGTCCTGTTTGTCATCTGATGCTATACTTCTGCTTGGGGCTTTTTGCACTTGTTACTCACTTTCTGCTACGGTAAATACCCTAAATATTTGCATTTCCCACCTCAGTGCTGCTTAAGAAGATAATCTCACCTCCGTATGGTAGATTTGTACCTTCCAAGAAGGTTTTTCTTTTATGTTTATGCTGGTCTAAACATAAAAATTGTCCTGTGCTTATCTCAGGGTCCTTATTCACAATATGCTCATACCAAACATTCTTTTATCACACTTAGTAGTTTGATGTTTCTCTTTTTTCCCCCTCTAATTCAAAATTGAGGAGTTGATATGATCAGTAATTTATCAGTAGTTATAGCCACAGTTAGTAGTATTTCTCCAGGAGAAGACTTAATAATTATTGCGTTAGTTTACTATTACTTACTGACCAATTAATTGGTATAATTTGGTGGTCAATAGTGATTTAAACGTTAATGTAGCACTATTCATTTGTCTTTATTTAGTGCCTGCATAGTTATTAATTATGAAGCAGTATTGTAGAGTTACAGAATTCTCTGACTTTCTTATGTTTTGCGTATGCAATCCTGACAAAAGAGGTAGATCAGTCTATACAGTAGAGTACATGCATTCACACATATAAGCACTCCCAAATACATAGTAAAGCAGCAGGTTCATGAATAGACACATCTTCATAAGCATGTTTAGAACAAAAAACAGTGAAAATAATTCCTGTGGGTTATTGTACATCATAAGATGATTTATGGCGTGTCTATAAATGTCTTTTATAGACACGCCAAATCAGAATATAGTATATCCCCTGGCGAAATAACCCTTAAGCAGGGGTGGCTGGTATAAATGGACTAAGGCTTGCTAAAAGACATTCATGTTTGGCATCCACATCGGATCGGATATTGATTCATTTTCTATAACAGAATTGCTATGACAGTGGTTCTTATTTATATCAATCTACTCATTCTAAAATGTTATGGTTGCTATAGTAACAACAACAACAACAGACTTGTATGGCAACAATGTTTTTTTAAAAATTATTTTTTTAATTTTAAATTTATTTATTTATTTTTTATTTCATTCAACATTTACGTTACCAGACCTATGAGAAGTGATGTTAGACGATTTTAGAGAACTCAATTAAAGAAGATATCAGAAAGAGAAAGTGGATATCATCCAAAAGAAAATACGTTTTTAACGATTGGCTTGGTGTACAGAGGTGGACGAGGACAGGGTGGAGTATGTTTGTCTCCCAAATAATGTACAAACCTCTGATTGATCTGGACAGCATGTCCATTTGGTACTCTAGAGAGCCAATGAGTGAGAACTACCTGGGAAACATGCTTAGCCAAATTAGTGAGAAGGCCGCTCTGGCACAGTGATATACTAACCACTCAACTGGAAGCACTTTTGTCCACCTAATATCAGATCAGGGACTGGAAGGCTGATAATATCAGTTACAGGCCACAAGTGTGAAAATAGCCTGTGGTGCTACTGGGCACCTTCTGTACTACACAGAAAACGCTGGAGTTGGATGCTTTCCTGACGGAAACTCCCTTGTAGCAGAGGATCCAAAACCAACTATGCAGAACAGAACAGTCACAGACTCTGCAATGAAAAGAAGTGAAATGCCTTTCGCAATGTCCAGCTTTACCATAAATAGAAATGTGCAGTTTAATTATAACAAGTAGAGAGAGAGAGAGAGAGAGGTTGGAGAGGGAATGACCACTTGGCTACTATGACACAACTGAATGCAGGGATGATACTTCCCAGATCCAATAGATTTAATGTAACTTTTTAATAAATAAATAATGTGTAATTGTTGTCATACTGCTGCAGTATAAGCGTAATAACATGCTATGGACTGTGCTGTTACAGCAAAATAATCCACTTAGGCATGGTAATGGGCATGTGTTATTCTTTTCCTTGAAACAAATGTCCTAAGGCACATTATTTTGGATTTTTGTGTAACCAAGTGCAACAGCAAGAGCAATGGTCGGAATCACATGAAGAAGTGAGGGTCGGGCTTGCAGCCAAGACTGTAGATTCACACAGCCTATCATTCTTGTCAGGTGATTAGACAAAGTGACCCCCGAGATTTGATATTCATTTGGGCTGACATTTTCCTGCTCATGTCACTGACACATCTGTACTACGTCATCGGCAGCAACTGAGAAGGCACATGCCAAATATGTATTAGTAATATGTAACTTTAGTGGGTTTGTTTTTTGTTTTTTTTTGAACGAAAGGGTTACAGCCATTCTGTTTGCCATGTTTGGTATTCAGAGGAAATGAACATGACATGAACCCAGTAGGGGATTATGGACTTGAAAAAGTCCATAATACCCTAGTCCATAAAGAAATTCCATAAAGAAAAAGATGACTACCTCTCTTTAAGTGGGTGTGATTTATTGTTCGGCCCACATTATTCTTTTTATGCCATCGAAGAGATGCATAATGCACTAATGCACAGTAATATAATGCACTTCTCAAGCCTAATAGCTTTGTTGTAGAGCTATTGGTAGATTTTTTTTTTATTGTTTTAGCCGTTCCATCTAATACCATGGCCAGTTTTCACCGCCTATAAGTGAAGATTTCACTTAGCAACACAAATGAAATTATATTCATTTTATCCCTTTTTCTAACTGACACCATTCATATTAATGCAATAATGTTGCATTGTTTGGCCTATAATCTTTTGCAAAAAAATAAATAAATAAAAAATAAAAATCTGATTTGAGCAGTAATAAGAAGGCTATATACACAATACTACACAATACTCAAGTAGTCTCTGAATATTCTCTGTCAACAGAATGGGTCCCACAGTGTCACTATGTGAATTACAAACCTGCAGAGAAAAGTGATTTAGTGGAAATGCAAAGTACCTGCTTTAATATACAAGATGCACTGGTTTGTGAATAATTCAGTGATGCATTTATATTTCGGCATGTTAATGTGATGGAAAGAGTACTTAAAAAAGTATAACTGTTCAGAGATGCTCAAATTACATATTTTAATAGAAATGCAAATATTTTAAAATAGATCAAAACGGTTGCTATTCTCTCTTCTTTCTCTTCACACACAGACATGTTATGGATAGCATGATAACAGCATGAATAACCAGTTCATATGGGTCTGTTTTATTTGACTGCATTGATAATACCTAATGAAATGTAACTGTTACGACAGTTTCACTGCTGGGCTCGATTACGGCTTGTGCTCTTCATCCTCTTTCATCTTGTTCATTAAAGCTCATTTTCCCCCTCATAAGCCAGCAAGGAGCTGGTGAAGGCTTATTTTCAAATCAATATCAGTGCTGCCTCTGAGATGGCAGTGCTCTTGCATAAAACATCTCTAGGTGATTGGGAAATGGCCTGCTCAGCGCAAGCAAATGGAAGAAGGTCATAGTTAAAGAGGTTTTCTGAGGGATCGTTGAAGTATCCCCAGAGCAGAAACAACTGTTTACACCAAATCTTGCCTCCTGGAGATGTTGTATATCTATGCTGGAGGCTATGTTATGAATGTGTAATGACAGGAGCGCAAAAGAACAAAAGTGTATGTATTTTAAGTTAAAGTATGCATTAAAAAAAGTTTCAAGGCAATAAATTTCCAAAACATTGTAAAGTAAATGTTCAAATATTATAAGCAGACAACGATCAGGGACATTCGAAGTAAAAAATGAAATGAAATAATAAGTAAAAATGTCCAGATTGCTTGGAAAACAGCAAGACTTTGCAAGGCATCACTGGTAAAACTGTGGCATGTCCAAAAGTGCACCTTCTTCAGTATCTAGAGCACTATTTTGGTATGCCATTTTGTACATGGCAAAGGTTTCTGTCAAGGTTTCTGTCTAGAATAGACCAGAATTAAGCAATATTGCATGAGCAAGAGTGCTGTTGTAGTGAATATCAGCATGGCTGTGATTAAGCCAGAAGCACGAGGCTGCAGGCCAAGTACTGCAGCTAATCACAGTCGTGCTAATATTCAGGACAACAGCACAACTGTGTGATATTGATTTTATACAACAGTTCTATAAACAAGAAATTAATAATGATTAACTGGTATTTCAGACAAAATGTGGCCAAATATTTGGTTTATTTTTGCTCCATGAATGGAGGATTGTACTGTAAATGATTTGGCATTCAGAGCAGCACACTGGCTCATAGTTAAATACCAGAAAACGCAATGTAGAGTGGGATATCTAGCATTGTAGGCAGGAGTAAGTTTGTGTCTTTGTGTTGACATCTGAAAATTGTCTGAAAAATGTGCCATTTACTATTTTTGGCAAACTTTCCATGATCTAAGTTTATACGCTAATAAAAACCTTGATGAAGTAAAGCAGTGAAATTCGTCTCTTAGTGCGATTCCCCTGTAGAGGTGGCTGAATAAATGCAAGCTAGTTGAGGGAAGTGGTGACTCAGTGGGTAGAGCTGTAAGCTCCAGATCAGAAGGCTGTGTGTGTGTGTGTGTGTGTGTGTAGTATGTTCTTATTATCTAATTCATATATATTTGAGAGACACTGCGTAAACACTTTTATACAAAGGAACTTACAACTGAGGCAGGATACTCAGTTAAAGGACCAACCATACAGCCTTCTGATCTGGAGCTTACAGCTCTACCCACTGAGTCAGTTTTATAAGGAAAATGCATGGTTGGTAAGTTTTACTGAGCATCTTGGAGAATCTGCCTCTGGAGACTGTGGAGACTGTTATGGTCTGTTATGCAATATGCTGCTTTCTTTACTGACGTACAAACATCTTTCTGTAACATTTAATTATTCATTGGAAAAAGTAATGTTTGGAAATATAAAATGTTCTTGTAATGACTTAATAATGCAGAAGAGGTTTTCAAATTGAATTTAAAAGTCTTTCATATTTTTTTTTAGAATCTGATGTTGCAAAACGCAACTCTAATACGTGTTAGAGTTGTTACACTAATTATATATCAGTTTGTTACACACTTACTGTGGGCTGTCAGTCAGTCTATACGTTGCATGGCTTCTTTGGGAACTATTTTCGTTATAAGAGCACAAATGGACAAAATATATAAATATAAACTATATATCTAAAATGTTAGTTACTCGATATTAATTTCTTGCTTATACAACTGTTGTATAAAAACAATAGCACACTCGTAATCATGCTGCTACACTGACATTTAGTGCAACAGCACCACTGCTCATGCAATGTTATTTAAATATACAGTATATATGAGAATCCATGCACCTCCATGCCAGCCCTGCATTGTATCTTCTATGTACCTGTGTATCTTCTGTGTATGGTATCTTCTTTTCTCGAATTTGGTTTAAATCCTATCCTTTTGCACACTTGCAGTCTTTTAACTTTTTGGTTATATAAGGTTTATTACTGGGATACACACCCATATTCTTTCTGATAACCACATTGTCCACACTAAATTTTATGTACTCGGTTATTGATTCAGTATAAAAGAACTTCCTGAAAGCATGGCTCAGCTATTTTATTCCTTGTACAATTTACTATTACTAAATTTAATGTCCAGGACAGTTTCTTGCGGTATAAGCAGTATAAGCCGTTGCTCAGGCCCCTGTACCACCATGCAAAAAGTACACTTTACTATAATTTGGCAAAAGGTATCAGACAGCTGCAGGCTCCCCCCAGACTAGAAACTGCATTTAATGTAACTAAATTAGGTAACTAACCTAACTAATGCCAGAAGATCACGAAAAAGTGGTGATCATGGAGGGTTTACGCCTATCTGGGTTGGGAAAAAAAGGCAGAAGAGGGGAAACAGACCTGAAACACTGGCAAGAATGCTAGTTAACTGGATTTAGTCAGTCTGCTTTCTTGCTTCCAATTGTTGATGTAACTGGAATGGAAAATGTTAGGCTTCCAGGATCTGTCCCCCTTCAGTGTGCCCTGTGTAAGCTTTATCACAATGGATCACAGCCAGAATTAGTGTTTATATAAGGAGTGAACCTGGTGGGGAATAATAAGACCCAGCTTCGAACCCTTGTAACTGGGACATCTGGTGGTCATGCATGTGACTGCACTGTGCTATTACTCCCATGCATAGAGATTCTGTTTGGTGTTATTACACCTCCTGATGCCCCAATTCATACACAGATAGACACATTATTAGAAGTTCAGAACATAAAATTGGATTGAGAGCAGCGATCATATTATATAGAAATCGTATTAGAATAGATGTAATAACCTAATATTAAAATGTGATGTACTGGCGTAATATCTAGTTCTGTACAAATGTGCACTTCTCATTGCACAAAAAAGAGAAATTATCCATTGGAAATAATCAAGTACTTTTACCACTGAAATTATTTTTAAGGATTGGTTTCTGTTTATCAGGGACTTTTAGACATGTTTTCCTCCAGTGAAAAACAATTTCTGAAAGCTTACCCCAAATCCCTCAATCCCTCACTCACTGAATTGGAAGGACATGAAGTTGACCAGATAACAAAAATGGGGACCTCATGGGGACCGGCCACATTCTCTCTCTGTCTCTATCCCCTAGACCTCTCCCTCCCACCCTCTCACTTACAGTGTAAGAGGGTTTTCTCTCTCTCTCTCTCTCTCCTCAAACAGTGACCAATTACAAAGTAGGAGCAATTATGAAGTTTCTCTACCAAGAAAGCAAGAAAGACAGAGACGGTGGGAGATTGTGAAAAAAAAGATTTTTCATTCTTTTCAGTGAAGACACATGGAGAGCGCATCAGAGGTGCAAAATCTCTATCGCTATGATCCTTCTGTCAGGACAGTACAAATCAGTATAGCTCTCTCATCTGCAGTTGAAGAAAAGAGAGAGAGAGAGAGAAAACCCACTTATACTGTGCTTCAAATAAAAACAATCCATTTTTGAGAAGTGCATAGTAACAAATAAAATGGCCTTCATAAAAGGCCATCATTAGAGAGGATTGTGAACAGTGTGGATGACGAGAGGTGTGAGGGTTGAAGAGCCACTCTGTTTTTGCATGGCCCTTTTTGAGAGCTATATATGTTGAAGACTGATTAGATTGTCATGTGTGTGTGTGTGTGTGTGAAGAACGCTGTCAGGGCTGAACTAATCACTAGCCCAGGCAGGGTGTTGTAGCCTGGTGAACAAGTCGGTTCATAAAGCTGTTCATATAGCAGTTGCCAGAGTCAGCAGCATTTTTTTTTCCCCAGTCCAACACCAGAGAGAGAGAAAGAAAAACCTTCTCCTTATTTCCTTTCATAAAACAACATTTTTTATTTAATGTGAGTGCTTAAATATAACACAATCCATTCTGTTCGTGTGTATTTAATTGTGGCTGTAACTGTAGCTTGCTACTCGCTCCCAAATGCCACAGTCTGCTGCACTACACCAACCGAGGAGACAGTGAGAGGCAATCAAGAATATGAAACGATCTAGAAACACTAATTAAGCTATCTAGCCCTTTCCTGAGAAATTTAAATACTAATTTATCTTAATCTGTCCTTGCGTTTCACCTGATGTCACCCACCTGATGTCACCCTGCATAATCATTTCCATTTTGATAACCGCAATGGGGGTATACTGCATCAACGATATTGTGTCTGTGCTTCATAAATAAGATTTATTTTCATTTACCCTGGAAATCGACTGCCCTAATACACTTCTACATACATACATCTTCAACAAGCAGCAGTGCAGCTGATCCTATCCTAGCTAGCATTACAGGACAACTGGGAAGTGTATCTCAGCAGCAAGTGTTGTTGACAGTAGCAAAAATTAGTTATTTGATAGCTGATATTGACTTACCCTGCCTATAATGACTGAATTTTTTTTCTCCTCCTGATGAAGCGCCTTGGGATCCTTTATAGCCTTCTACTGTGTGTTCTCTTCCAAAGTAAGGCGAGTCATTTTAGCCATCTTTCATGTCTAGTTAGGTTCGTCTTGTGCAGAAAAGCTAGATATTCAGTCCCAAATATGGTGATCACAGTTAAAAATGGTGTGGCTGAAATGCTAGGATATTTGTTCACTTAACCTAGCTTGTTATACATTCAAGTTAAATTACGTTAACTGTCACTTTTTAGCCTAGTTATTTAGGTTTCCGAGCAAAAGATGAGAATCGGGGAGCACATGGGAGCTTTCAATTTGCCAGTTAATGAATTTATAATTTGTCCACCCTTGCCTCTGCTCCCATAGGACTGCTAATAGAGGTATGCTGATAGGCAATCAGAAAAAGTAATGTCAAAGATGTACGACCCAAAATTATTCCATGCGCTGTCTATATTTCCTGTTGTCGTCTTGCATTGATAATGCTTCACCAGACTGTCTGAAGTACTTCGTTCTTAGTGACTGTGGCTGCAGACATTGTGTACACTGAAGGAGGTTTGTGCATCTTATTGCAGATTACTGAAGGCCTGCAAAGCAGCCAAACACTCAAGAAAGAGAGAAAGAGAGAAGGATTCAATTGTTTTGGTCCTATTCCTTTATGATCACTTCATATGAGTGCACTTCTCTGTGGAGTAAGTATGAGAGCAGAGGTGTGTGCACGTCTGTTAATATGTCCTCCCAGAAACTCATCTGCTTCCTTTTTATTCTGCTGCTTTATTCTGTTTTCATGCTCTCTCTCTCTCTCTCTCTCTCTCTCTCTCTCTCTCTCTCCTTGTCTCTCTAGCCACACTTGAATTGTCAGTCTAGGAAAAATGAGCAGCGAGACTGAATATGACTGAGGATGTATTCAGTCGCTGTCAGCTCCTGAGGTTGCAGCATGCATTACTTAACTCAGAGCTTAAAATGAAATTCCCTTCATGCTGTTTCCATGCTGGGAGTGCATGAAGCAGGGCTGAAAATTCCTGTTCCTCTAAGATACTGTCAAAAAAGGCAGCGGGCCTGACCTTGGCTGTGTGTACAGCGGTCAAAAGCTGACACTTAACAATGCCCACTTTTTCCGCTGAACTTCGTTGTTACAGTGGAATTTTAATTAGTATGTAGCTGGGGGATGGTTGTCATGGTAACCTGGTTGCGCGTTGTTGCAGTTTGTCAGAAAGGACAAAAGGATTAAAAAAATGCAAAAGTTTTGATGGCGGAGAAAGGGTGCAATGTGTATGTGTTTTTGTATGTGTGTGTGTGTGTGTGTGTGTGATTACATGTATATGATAGAGACATCCACAGACACAGGCACACACAAACAGAGAGAGAGAACGGGACAGAGATGGATCCCTCTCACCCAACCAATTATTTACTTCTATAAGAAGACTTGTCCTTTTTCTTTAATGAACACAAGGTTGAAGGTGGGGGTGGACATCCGCCTCATTTCAAACCTAACCTAACTCTCGAACCTGATTGGTAAGAATGTGTGCATTATTTTTGTATAACAGCACAGGTATTTCCGACTGTAACGTGAAAGGTAATATTAATGCGCTCCTTCTAACATGTTAGTGTTTCTGTATTAACAGCTCATATACAGGGACTTGTACAGCAGATGCACCACATAATCCAAGACTAAAAATAAATGGATTTGAAAATGGGTTGTAGTTTAACAAAGTAATTCTTATAATTGTCGATGTGGTGAAGTTTTTTTTTTTTTTT
>CM040987.1:13548502-13579320 GCA_022985145.1 Pangasius djambal
AGCAAAATTATCTGCATTATAATAAGACAATTTCAAGCTCGAAATGAGTCAAAATATCTGAAAATAGTTTTAAAAAAGATTTAATACTCTTATATTTGTTTAGAAACAATCTAATAAAGAGAAATTTTAGTCAAATTTGCCTATAACCAAGATATTATTACTTGCTAAGATATTATTTTTTGCAGTGTTCCCCAGTGAAATTCACATTCTAGTTTTAACATGATCCGAAGTCTAGACTTTTGGTTTTATTAAGTGTGCACATTTACACATATTAAATTACATGCCTTATTGGCATAAAAAATGTACATTTTTGACAACCTTACCTTATTGATTATCCTATTTATCTGTAGTTTCCTGCCTAGTAGTCACACAACTGCAGAAACTAGTACACCCTTATCCCTCCACACACACATATGCACAATCCTTAAACACAATTACCTTTTTATATAATATCTTTCCATCATAAGCCATGTAGCACTTGCTGACAAGTTCAGTAATAAGGAAAGGAATCATAGCCACAGGATTCATGGATTCTGATTGATTTTATAGAAGCTTAACCTTCTGTAGCTCATATTGCTCTTTTAAAATGATGGACTTCATCAAAATGAACTTTGTGTAAACCACATGTGTGCAAATGGAGAGAGAAAAATGCAAAGGAGGAGAACAATTCTCAATGCGATGCTTGGCGGAGTTGGTTTAGTAGATACACACAAATATACAAACACAGAGTTTATCGTAATGGCCTGTGTGTGACCCTCTGCACAGAGCCGTGGCTGACTCCAGTGACGAGCGCACAGCATGGGGTGCTAGATGATTTTAAGTTTGAAAAAAGCTTTTCTACCACAAAAACAGCACCTCTTCACACACACATAAACTCACACTCTCTTTCTCTCACTCCGCTTTGATGTATGATTATAATCTCCGGGCTGAGGCAGTTTCACTGCGTCTTTATCTCAGCAGTTCTGGCCCGTAGCCAACGCCAAGCCCAAACAGCCTGATGATTTGTGATGCTGCAGTGTTCCACTGCCTTTTTCTCGCCTCCATTTGGCAGGAGGGGCTACTGGAGCTGCAGAGACAGGAGCTGACCCACATCACTACAAAATGGAGATGGATATGTAAGCAGCAACAAAAAAAATTTGAAGGACTGTGAGTGAGATCAATAAGTGTGTAATCAATCTATCATGACAATGTTATACTATTAGCCACTGTAATGATTTTCAGTATTATATGAGTAAACCGTTCTGTAAAAGGGATGGCTAAATCTAAAACGGCCATCTGGGTGTCCAATTAGAATATAGTGAAATGACTATACATCATAAACTGTACATTTCTTTTCTTGTGGGAGGTGATTTGATCATGCCATCATCTAAAAAACGTATAAAATGTGTTACAGTCCTACAGTGTAATAAGCATTGCTTTGCTGTATGTCTGCTGTATCTATCCATGCAGCTGAATTACACATCCATTTTAGGAGGTAATAGTTAGTAAAACAAAGCTTTAATTAACAAGGTTTGAGACGAATCATGGCACATAAACCATCACATACAAACATGCAGGAGACCATGAAAGACAAGCTTGTGCTGCTCATATCTGCTGATTTAAGGATTGACTCATCACAGTGATTGATTCGCATGCGTCACTGACCGTATGGAGGGTTGGGGCTACAATATTGGCCATGCTCTCTGGGTGGGAGGGATAGCATACTCGCTTTACCCTGTCAATCACAGTGACTCTAGCCAACCACTGGCATCGGTGAGCTCCTGTGTGCAGAAAAGGGCTCTGAGCTTTTTACACTGCTGTGTGACCAGGGAAGGCGAATTTGGAATTTGGAATTTAGGTGTGCTATCTATATGATGATGATGATGATGATGATGATTATGATTATTATTATTATGTCAGGCAAGTAAACACTGGACAATACTTCGTAGTGACTGTGTGTTCTGAGTCCTTAAATACTGCAAGCGTTGACATGCCAGCTTAAAGTTGTTTGGTTGTTTCATCATCACTGAAAAACTTATTCAGTGGTTCAGTAAATATGACAAAGTCAAATCTGTGCTTTTTACACAAAAAATAAATTATTAGAATTACTTAAATGCTTTAGGTTTTGTACTAAATTAATTCATGTAAATATGTGGCTAAATCCCAAAGTATATATTATACTTTTAAAGCTACGTTTGCAGGTTCACACTAGAAAAAGTCATGTTTACTTGAACGCTTTGGACTCTTGTGCAAGTGCAAATCAACACATGTTGACCAGAAGAGGCCAATGACATTGCTGCAGTGCTTCACACATTCTGTTTCCTTCGCATATGTTTAGTGACAAAGTTGAAATTAATACATTTGTATACATTTGAAATGAACACAGTTGCATAATCTTGAAATTTAAAGCAGTTACATAAAGTTTAAATTAATACAGTCCGTGCCACACATGGGAGCATAGTTTTTGAACTCGCTCTGAATATGCATTTATGGAACTTCAAACTGATTTAATTTCGAGCGTTATGGATGGATTGTTTTAAATATTTCTTTTTTCATGTTGGCTTTAAGGCCTAAGTCTATTGTATTATGAAATGTTTTGCAAGATCATGTGTTTTGGTAAAGTGTTTTTGGTTCGCCCTTTTTGTGTTTCTCAGTCAGTTGTATGGTTTGTGTGTGTGAGTGTGTGTGTATGTGTGTGTGTGTGTATATGTGTGTGTCTGGGAACAAGTTGGTTAATTAGTCATGTTGAGTCCTGCCAGTTCAGTCTTTATTAAAGCTGATGTACACTGAATGTGCCAATTGTAGTTCTTCTGGTTGGAGCCATTTAAGGTGTTATTGTCCATTAAGTAGTAATGATGATAAAAGATTTGCGAAATCAGATATTTCCAAATGGGAACAAAAAGTTTTTAGATAATGTGTACTTTTTACAGGGTTGAGATTTATGCAATTAATTTAAGCTCTCTTGCATGAAATAAAGAGTGGAGCAAAAGTTTGATTTACTGGTTTTATTTGTGCAATATTTAATTATCTATATAAAGTAGATTTTACTAGAAATTGCATATTCATTTGACTTTTAAAAAAGTAAATGCAGATTCATCACAAAATTTTGAAAGTACTGTAAATGTTTTTTTTTTTTTTTCAGTGTGGAGAGATTACAGCCAAAGCAAGCCGGATCCCCAAATCCTACTTTCTAATGAAAATAAATGTGAGAGCTCTCTATCATGTGACTGTCAGTACTTTGTACAAAACAAGTAGCATGTAGCGTGCACACTCCTGCTACACCAAACTGATTGCAACTGATTAAAGTTATATAGTGTTAAAAGGACACCAATTCTGAGATTTTGAAAGTTGTATAGTGTGCTCTTGGCAAAATAGGAATACTGAATGTTGTGGGTCTCAGAGCTGGTCAAAAGGACTTGTAAAGGAAGTAATGCTTCTGGCAGCTTTAGGTAAGTTACTATTGATCAAGCTCACCTTGCGCTAACACGCTCCCTATGACAAATGCTTAATATCATATGAGCAGAGGAATATATATATATTACACATGGAGCTTTTTAATGTGAAGACAGTGCATACATCGTGCAGATCGCCATGGAGATTGCTTATCCCATGTCAATTGGATGTAATCATTACAGACTTCATCTGGCAACATTACTTAACAGAAATACTGTCTGTCCAAAAATCATATCTCTTCTGAACTGTACTTCTGTTCTTCCAAAGTGAACTGAATTTTACGGATAAATGTAATTTTTAGAGCATGTGTGACGATTTGTACAATTGAAAACATTTCATTTGATGTAAAAAAGGATACAAGGATTTGATTTTAGTTGCTTTCACCAAAAATAGACATGTTCTGGACAAAAGTTTGGAGCTGGAACTTTGCAATGGTTTTTCATTATGATTCACAATGACCTCTGATCAATAGGTTACTCACTTTTTAAAGCCCAAAACACAAGCTTTTATTGGAGACACTCTTCCTCCATTTACTTCAAGCGCCTATCCTATACAGTACGGATTTGCAGTGCATTAAGTGTTTGAGTTCAGCAAACATGTCCAAGGCTTTCATAAAGGTTTTCATGCCTTGAACTTAAAAGGTTTCCATAGTAATGAATCCTCCAAAGTGATTAAAGACCACAGACATGTAACGCACAGACAAAGAAGTCTTACAGAAGCCACATGTAATTTCCAGAGGTCTTGAGGCCATCGTCTATAGCTATGTCTCACACATTAGTTTTGCTCTAATCTTCCACCATCTCTCACTTTCCACTCTGTGCTAGTTTTTTTCCGCTAAGGTCCACTGGCTGCCGTGGGCTGGTGGGGTGTTAAAATTCCTCAATATTTATTCATTTTGAAAAACAGAGCACACCAAAGTGTGAAGAAAACTACATAAACAGCTGGTAACATTTCACAGACTTTTGATCCTATAAACTTGATGTTCGCCTGTGTCTGATCTGCACAGCATCCCCCTCCACTAGCATGCATTGTGCAAGAGACAGACAAAACTATTTGAAAAAGGAAAAAAGCATGACATGTTATGAAAGACGAACTCCACCCTGATGCTCTCAGGTCTCAGGTGTGACTTCAAAGGGAACATCTCTCACACTTTCATGTTCCTTTCTCGCTCTCGCTCTCTTTTACCCACTTGACAAGTGCTCCTGCCTGTCCTCCGTGTATGGACTGCAACTGGGGTGATTTCAAAAGAGGAGCTGTGCTCAGTCTCTTTGTACCTTTTCTGGCTGTTGGTCATTTTGAAAGATTCACCTGGCAAAAAACTAAACCGAGGACAGACTTTTGAAATAAATGTACATATACAATGCTTCAGAATAACTTCAGAGAGAATACAGCCCCGTCATATGGTTGAGCAGTCTTATCTTAAAGCATATTATCCAGTAGCTACAGCGTAAGTAATAGAAATAGGTATGTAGTTATGAGGATGATTCATATAAACACACCAACTTGTCCTGGGACTGTAAGTGGCTGCTCAAAAGCTTGATATTATCTCTCCAGGGATTTGAACTCACAACCTAGGAGAACCTTAGTATTATAAGGTTCTATCTCCAATTCATTCTTAACTCCGAAAGATCATTATAATAATGTCACGTTATGGTTTAAATTGAGTAATATAAAAATAATAATATAATATAAATCAACATCATATTGTAAACATATATTATGCTTTCTACTGTTTTCTAGAAGCCCCTTTTGTTGTTAAACCAATTTCAACAAACTTAGAATGTCATTTACACCATGCTCACTGATTGCTCTGAAAATCTATGCATTCACTCTCAGCCCACTTACCCCTGAGGAGGCACCTGGTACATAGAGCATGTGGAGGTGGAGAAGAGGCTAATCTATGGCCTGGATTAAGGTATTTATCCAAAAATCATTAACTTCACAATACAAAAGGAATTAAAATGACCCAAACCACTTCCGGAAAGAGAAAAACTAATAACCCTAATATAATTATCTAAGCAAAAGTTACATGGAGCCTAGAATCTAATCGAAAGTGTTCTGTTTAAGAGAAGCCCTTTAGCGCTCCTCATTATGATTGCTTAATGATCTTGCAGTGTCATTATCATTAAGTCTGTTGCCCAAGTTTGCTTTGTTTGTAATTGCACAGTGTCTTACCTCGCGCATTATCTGAGCGTTTTCATGAGCTGTCCTAAAGATCTGTGCATTGACTGAGTAATCTGAAATGTACAAAGGCCAAAATGCACAAAATGTGTTTTAATTATGTTTACTAATGCCGCCATTTAGGTTTTAATGCAACCTCAAAGTGACCTTTAGGCTGAAACAAACATGGGTTAAAAAGATAATTTCTTGTTATTAGTTAGCAAGATTTTAAATAGCAATTGCTGCTGCCGTTTCTTATTTTGATATTAGGACAATGCCACAAAGTAATAACAGGACAAAGAGGACAAAGTAATAACAAAAATACATTAATATCCTTAATATCTTCTTAATTGCTCAGATAAATGTTAATTAAAAACTTTGTGATAATGATGATTACTTTTCAACAGTCTATATCTTGTTAAACAGCTATCAATGGCATTTTTAACTGATATTGAAACTGGGCAGTAGAAGATGGGAAGAATGTTGCCTGGTCTTATTCCAATTTTCAGCTGTCCAGTTTCTGTGAGCCTGTGTCCACTGTAGGCTCAGACTCCTGTTCTTGGCTGACAGGAGTGGAACCCATGGTCTTCTCCTATTATAGCCTCTGCTTCAAGGTTTGAGGTGTCAAATCAGCCAATATGGTACCACCAAAAAGCCACCTTTAAAGTCACTGAGATCACATTTTTTCCTCTTGAGCTGTATCTGCATGATTAGTATTATTATGCATTGTGCTGCTGCCACATGATTGGCTGATTGGATAATTGCATGAATGAGTGGGTATACAGGTGTTCTTATTAAAGCTGGTGAGTGTATGTCTATTTGCCCACACACACACACACACACACACACACACACACACACTACATGTGTGTGTGAATACAGTCATGTGAAAAAATTAGGCCTGTGGTTTTTTTTTTAACATAGTTATACATATGCACAATTGTTCTTCATTTTAACAATATTGGGAGATTCAAATAATATAACTAAACAAATAAAACCAATGATATGTAAAATATAATTTAAAAAAATCCAATTTCTTGTGAGGAAAAAGTAAGGACACCCCCACATTTATTTGTACTTAAAATGGCTAAAATTACCTACACGTGTATCACATCAGGTGCAAATTATTAGAACATCGCTACAGAGCATTTTGAAGGATGCTTGCGTTATTTAAACCTCGGACATTTAGTTTGGTTTGCTCTTAATTTGCCCTTTGAAGTGAGAGGTAACACTATGGTGAGATCCAAAGAGCTCTCTGAGGCCTTCAGAAAGAAGATTTTTGATGCTTATGACTCTGGTAATGGATATAAAAAGATCTCAAAAGAATTTGTAATCAGCCATTCCACTGTCCAGAAAATCATTTACAAGTGGAGAACATTTAAAACAACTGACAACAGCAAATTCACTCTAAGAGCAGACCGCAAGATGCTCAAAGAAGTCTCCAAAAACCCTAAAATATCATAACGGGACCTACAGCAAGCTCTTGCTACAGTTGATGTCGAAGTGCATGAATCTACAATCAGAAAGAGACTGCACAGCTTTAATTATCATGGGAGGTGTGCAAGGAGGAAATCTTTGCTGTCTAAGAAAAACATGAGGGCAAGACTGAAGTTTACCAAATAACACATAGACAAAGGCCAAGACTTCTGGAATGCTTTGGACACATGAGTCTAAAATTGAATTATTTGGACTCCATAACAGAGGGCATGTTTGGCGTAAACCAAATACAGCATTTCATCAAAAGAACCTCATACCAACTGTGAAACATGGAGGTGGAAGTGTTATGATTTGGGGATGCTTTGCTGCAGCAGGACCTGGCCAGCTCACCATCACAGAATCCACTATGAATTCTACACTGTATCAGAAGGTGCTTGAGGAACGTGTGAGACCATCTGTCAAAAAATTGAAGCTGAAGCAGAACTGGACTTTGCAACATGACAGTGACCCAAAACACACCAGTAAATCCACCAAGGACTGGCTGAAAAGTAAAAAATGGAGAGTTCTGGAGTGGCCAAGTCAAAGCCCAGATCTAAATCCTATTGAGATCCTGTGGGGTGATTTGAAATGGACTGTGTGTGCAAGAAACCCCTCAAACATCACACAGCTGAAAGAATTCTGCATTGAGGAGTGGGGGAAACTTTTTCCAGTCGATGTCAGAAACTGGTAGATGGCTACAAGAAACGTCTCACTGAGGTTATTTCAGCCAAAGGGGGAAACACTAGCTATTAGGGCATAGGGTGTCCTAACTTTTTACTCAGTTGAAATACTCATTTTTGTTGATTTTTGTTTAATAAGTGAAAACAAAGTGATTTTTTTTTGTTTACATGTTTACATGCGATTCCATCATCTACAGGTACAAATAAAAACTAGATCAGAAATTGACATGTTGACATTTCTTAATAAAGAACTGAATATTTAATGGGTTGTCCTAATTTTTTCACATGACTGTATATGAGTGAGTGAGTGAAGTGACTTGTGAAGTATATACATATATATACTTCAGCACCACTTCAGCAACCTTGTTGTTGTGGATAGCGTAAGAGCAAATGGCCACGGGGCGGGGCGGAAAAACTACACTGGCTGGCAACCGAAGATTGCAGCTGTGGCTCCTCATGCTCCTTGAGAAGACTGGAGAGTATAAAAGGGTGTGGCAGACACAGCAAGGTGAGCAAGTTTTGTCATCATGCTCATGCTGACTCATTTCTTTCCCTCTTGCGCAGAGACTGACGACAACGCAGAAGACCACCCTCCCTACCAGTGTCACGCCGAGAGTCTGCCCCGCTACGGCCGAAGGAACCCCTGGGGTCTTGCCTCGATGCTGCTCATCCCTGCTTGCTGTGCCCCAAGCCAGGACGACTGCGACGACTCACTCATCCGACCTCACCCTCACCTCTCTCACTTTCACTGCACAAAAGAACTGAATTAAAGTGCAACTTTTTTTCCCACTACTCCTGCCTCCTGTGTGTCTGTGTTCAGCCCACCGCAGCCTTGAGTTGCTACATTATATATATATATATACACATTTCAGGATAATTTCCTAAGCCATAGGAAAAACGTTGTTTATGACGGTAAAAAAAATATGGCACAGAATTTATTCATGCCATTGAAAACAAAACTGGTGCATTGTGCTGACAGAAAGAACACAAAAAAATGGGCATCTTTTCCCTTTTTGCCATTTGAACCAGCATCTTTCATTTTCTTCTCACATATGGGACCCCCTTGAGATTATTTTCAATTGCAGCCTCTTTTTTGATAGTAAGGCCTTGATATTACTGAACCCAAGTGGGGCTAGCACACTTTTATTCTCTAAGAAGGATTACAAGGGATCATATCCAGTGCTTTAGGAAGACCTGACACTTCTACCAAGTGGCTGCTGGCTTTAGCAATTCTGCTTTCAAATCAAGAAGCAAGAGGTTTGACATGTGAAGCAAGGATGAGTGAACCAGAGCCAGAAACGTATATGCCAGCTTTTCTTATGTTATGAATGATCAATAAAAGAGGATTCCCCAGGTCTTTCAGTGTAGGGCTCTGGCTTGCAGCAAACAGGGTTTTACAAGTGCACTGAGCAGATTTGTCAAAACAAATTAAAGACACTGGAACTAGTCCAACATCACAAAAATCCCTTCAGAGAAGTAGTCGGGGATGGAGACAGTTTCACTTTAACTCTCATTAGTGCCGAATGGGATCAGAGTGTCCTTGATTTAGGTCATTCCTTATCCTGTGTAGAATCTTTCAGTTTTGCATGAGACCAAGTTGGAAATAGCAAGAGAAAGTACTAAAGTGCAGAGAGATACATTATTACAGAAGTATTGCAAAATACTTTACATTTTATACAAGCACTTGTATTAGAATGTAATAAATGATTACCATATGTGTCAGAGTGTACCATCACTAAAAAAAAAAAAAAATCCCCCTTGATCTTTATAAAAAGCAGAATCAAACTGAATGGTATGAGGCGAGTCTCTCCTGCCTATAGTGCACTGCATACATTCGGGCAAACCGCAGTGAGAATGCAGAGGGAGTGAGTGATGGTTTGTCAGCGGGACTGAGTCATTAGGCTAATGGTAATTGTAAGTGGCGGTAATAGAGGAGTAATGCATGTAGACCATCTTGCACTGCATGGCCCTCGGGCATGAGTTATTGACCCATGGAGCAGAGCTGCTAAACTCACAACCAAGGGTAGCTTTATGACTGATGTAACAAGGAGCTGGTCATTGCGGTTGCTTCGCTGTAATATTCTTCCTCATGCATAATGCAAAATCCAGAGTGCATGCTAAAGCTAGCAGGAATGCAGTGAAAAGTAGAAAGAACAACACTAGCTGCAGTTTGAGAGCTGATATATTATTGCAGGTCTTACCAATTTATAGCTAAGCCATATAGGCAGATTTCCAACTAAATACACACACACCCCATTAAGTATTAAGAGGACTTTCCTTGCCAAACAAGTTAAAACATGGACCCACCTTTCCCTTTGTACTTCAGAGATGTAAACATCATTTTTGCTCTGCATAAGTATCACTTCTGATTTCTTCTACACAAAAGTACACTTATCAGGACATTTCAATGTGTTGGTAAAGGGTAAGACGTTTTACCGATACTTGATTAAACACAAAGACAAACATGACCACCTGTTGCTCTCACCAAGACATCTGTGATTCAGCTGAACAAGTCCTCGCATACACCATTACAACTATTTCATGACACTAAGTAACATGTTACTTTGAGATACTACACACTGAATACTCAGATAAGTTAAGAGTCCTAAAACTTGCTCTGTTGGCAGTATAGCATCCCCAGGAAATCAAAATATCCTCAGTTACCCTGTACTTTTCTTTAAAAAGCTACCCCTATTTCTAACAAAATCTTGTATATTTTGTGCAGCACAGGACTCTCAGTGTCCTTGCCCTGAAGACATATACACCATATTCCTGTGGTTATATAAGCCTTGAAATGTTTAATCACAGCCGTCTATGCACTTCTGCACTTTGCACTTAAACTACTACATCTGTGCCCTATTCCTTGCTGAAATATTGTCCTGGAACACTGCTAAAGCAAAAAAAAAAAAAAGCCTCTGAAACCAGACCTCTAGCTATTGTGATACTCTTTTTCAGTGGGAAGTCTTGCTCTGAAAAACTCACTGTGTCATGGTGTTCAAGAGTTTGTTTTCCCATCTGACAACAGTGCATGGATGTGCATACACATGGGAAATACAAACAGATAATCAGACCTTCAAAACTGTGAAATTTTGTGGCCAGCATGTCAATTTCTGATATATATATATATATATATGGCATTTTCACTGTAGCCTAATCTAACTGCACAATAAAGGTCGAATGCCACTCAGCTTCCTGCTGTGACCAGTGTTTCCTGTCTCCTTGTCTTCAGAAACTAAAAGACATGATGTATGTCAGCTCTTAGAGGAGAACGAGGATCATGGCGGGTGTGTGTGTGTGTGTGTGTGGGGGGGGGGGGGGGGGGGGGGGGGCGATGAAATAAAAGACAAAGAAAAGAAAACTGCCTGTAAGCCAACATAAAGGAGCAGAGATGTAGTTGCTTAAAATAACCCTAAATGTACAGTAGAACAGCACCTTCATAGTCATTGCTCTTTGCTTTCAAAACATTATAAAAGGAAAAACTATTTTGTTTTACATTGCCTGCATGCTTCTATACATGTGCACTAATTATTGAGATAATGCTCGGCCCTCTTTTTCCACTTTAACAGTTGATTTTATTTTCCATGACACATCAGACAAATTGTGTATCTATCATTATTTGTGTACAAAGCACTACTTCAACATTATGATGGAAACTGCTTCATAGCCACATATCCCTGTCTCTGCATTATGACATTTGCAACTCATGTATCTTGATTTATTTCAAATGCAGCAGTGTGCTATGGGAATGTAGGTGCAGCATATGGAAGTGCAGGAAGTCTTTATTTGAGCTAATCCAGAAATTGGCATCAGTACAGCATGAGTCAAAAAAAAAAAAAAAAAAAAAAAAAAAAAAAAAAAAAAAAAAAAAAAAAAAAAAAAAAAAAAAAAAAAAAAAAAAAAAAAAAAAAAAAAAAAAAAACAGGCAACAAGGTAATCGTAGGACAATCCATAATCATAAAATGAAAAACAGAATAAGTAGGATGAAAAGAGGATTATATGGAAAGACATCATGCAACAGAACGCTGCACAGGTTTGCAGTAATCACATGATACACACGATTTTGTATGCACCACATGATATTGGCTACAATGATTAACACATTAACAAGATGATTCGAACTAAGGTGGAGTTTTATACAAAAAGTCCGGCTTTTACTCTAATGTCATGCTGAAATTATGCCCAGAAGCATAATTATTCCACACAAACTAGCAACAATGATTAGATCTACTAACACTTTGGTTACATTTACGAAAAAAAACAAAACAAAAAAAACACACTCCTACGTGTGATCTAAAAGTAGTAAAAATGTTGCTGGTGCCTAACCTCGCAAATGTGTGAGGGCTCAGAAAACCTGTCAGATGTCGTTGCAGCTAAATTCTAGTAAAGAGCTAAAAATTGGGTTTTGACTGGACAACCGTCAAAAATGGGGTTTTGTGTTCTCTGCCAATAATATACTTTGACATCTCTACTTTAAGAAAAAAATTATATTTTACCTAAACGATGTGGAAATGTTTTTATTTGGACTAATTTCTAACCTTGCTTTTGGCTGTCTGCCAGATCACACTGGGCAAGCCTAATCAATTCAGTTTGTAATCAGATATGGTCTGTCAAAATGTCCTCCATGCTCCTGCATTCACATCATTATCAGAGCACAAAAGAGCTCTGTATCGATGACAGCAGACAAAGCTTTAAAACATTTAACCTAATAAATAGCCATAAAAAACAGAACAGACTGAATTGACCAGGGATTATTTCCTCACTCATGTTAGGGCAAACAGACATCAGTCGAGTGAAGAGACAATAACAAAGTGCCGGTTTGTCAAATGCTAAACTTCAGGTGATGAGACAGAGACTGATCATCACTGATGATGCTGATAATCACTACTAACTAATTTTCTACTGAACACTTTAAAATTGTTTAAAAATTGGTCAATAATATTGATTTTCCGTAAGACTGGGGTATAGAGGTAGGGAGAGCGTTTCAGTGGAATTGAAAAGGAATTGGAAATCTTTAAACACAATTTTCTTTTCCTTTTTCACTTTTGGAAATAACCAGGTTTTTAAATTATATAATTTGTGATTAAGGTACATGAATAAACATATTTCAATTCAGGAGAACATACGACAACCTGGTTGCACAAGTGTGCACACACTTTTATAGTGGGGCATGTGACTGTGCTCGGAGTTAACCAATCACATTCAAACTCATGTTCAGGAGTAATTATCATACACCTGTCATCAGTGAAATGATTCTGATTAACCCCAAATACAGATAATCTGTTTCTGTAGGATTTTCTTGACATCTTTTCTTCATCAAACTGAACTGAACTGAAGCTATGGTCTGCAATGAGCTTACAAATATGTACGAGATTTCATTGTTGAAAGGTAGTGGTGAAATTGGGGCACCATAGTGACATTACCAAAACAGGATATCCCTCCTAAATTGACTAAAGGACATTAAGATAACTATCATGCAGGCTGTCAAGAGACCAACTGCAACATTGAAGGAGCTGCAGGAATATCTGGCAAGTACTGGTCACTCCGTGCATGGAACAACAAATTCTTTCAATAGACCGACTAGACAGACTAAGCTAGACAGGATCCCTTTCTCATAAAAAACACAAACACCCAAGCCCACCTCAAACCATGTGACACAATGTGTTATGGTCTGATGCGACCAAGGTAGAACTTTTTGGGCATAATTCTAAAAGATGTGTTTGGTGCAAAAACAAGACAGCTTATCACCCAAAGAACACCATACCCATGGTGAAGCATGGTGGTGGAAGCATCATGCTGTGGAGCTGCTTCTCTTCAGCTGCGATTGGGCTCTAGTCAAGATAGAGGGAATCAGGGATAGCTCCAAATACCAATCTATTGTGGCACAAAGCCTCTGTTAGACAACTGAAGATGAAGAAAAATTTCACTTTCCAGTACAATAATGACCCAAAGCACAAATCCAAGTCAATGAATGTCAGAGGAATGGCTACAGAAGAAGAAGATCAAAGTTTTGAAACGGCCCAGTCAGATCCCAGATCTAATCCTATCAAAAACCTGTGGAATGACTTAAGGAGAGTTGTACACAGGAGATCCCCTCCCCTTGCAATTTCAATATGTGCAATTTCAATACCTTGCAATTCGTCTGGAGCATTTCTGCAAGGACAAGTGGAATACAACTGCCAAATCAAGATGTGCTAAGTTTTTAGACTCTTACCTAAAAAGACAGGATGTTGTATTACAAGCAAATGGTGCTTTAACAAAGCATTAGTTATGGGGTGCACACACTTATGCAACCAGCTTACTGTATGATTTATTTGGGTTTTTTTTTCCCCCACTCCTAAAACATTTCTATTTGTTTTTCAGTTAAATTTTGTTGATTGCTATATCACAGTAAAGGTGGAAATTGATCTGATATGATTTATCTTGGTTTCATTTTTTTTTTTAATCGCAAAAACCTGCAATTTCAACAGGGGATAGTAGTCAATGTCAAAATTGAACCATATGAAGGGTTTTCCTAGACCGTCTCACATATAAGAGCCATCTGTCTACAAACACTTGAGTGAAATCATACACATTAGCCACCTGGTCTCAGATTAGAGTGTTTATGAACATCGTGAGACGTTGTCATTGGTACTGGATTTAACCTGCAGCATGATAGATAGGTAAAAGAAAAATCAAAAATTTGCGCAAAGAGTAAGAGGAATAAAAGAAATAAGAGAAGAGTTACCTCTATGGAGAAGTAGTGCTCCTAACTAACAAACCTTGAGCTTCCTTTCCCCCCTCACTATTCTTCAAGTGTAACAGCTCTTGTGGATGCTTTTCCAGGCTGTTATAATCGAGTGATCGTGTGACGTTTCCAGTCAGTCCTCCTCATATAACCCCCACCCCCCACCCCCAACCTTATGTACTACCTGTGCAGTTCTGAAAGTGGATGCTCACAGTGAGCTAGCACTTGTTTGATTAGTGGTTTATACTGTATATTTTATTATTATTTATTATATTTTATTAATAGCACTGAAAAATGATTGCAGTTGCAGAAAATGTTATGAAATGCATGAAAATGCATGAAACGTCATCACAGAATTCAAACATGAAGAAACTGGAATTACTATCTTTCCTCCGTTTGGCTAGTTTGGTATTATTATCTTGCTTCACTTTGTTCAGTTACAAAACATAAACCATGGACATAACTTTCTGTTTGAATCAGGAAGCTGAAATCTTCACAGCTGTGACTTTTGTACTGGTGCCCTCCATCTGTTCGCCTGAACAACATCATGAATTGAAATGCATATGAGTCTCATGAAAGAGAAATCACTTGAACAGTGAAAAGCTAAGTACAAAACCTTATTGTGATGATATGGTGCTTTTTAGCAGTTCATGGTTTATCTGCACCGATTTAATTCTAGATGCAAAAAAATTACATATTGGTTCGAAATGCGTGACTACGAAGACGCTGTGGTCTTTGACTATGAAAGAAGTCGACTACGACGTCCCTTCACAGCTCAACCTTGACTGCTTGTGCAAATCTTACCATTAATAAAGATAAACCCACACTCTTTCGGAATAAATAAGCCCTTGGAGAATAGACCTTGTCACTCATGAATCTTGATGCTGAATAAATTTTCCGGAAGAAAATTGAGCTAGAGTTTTTGGTGCTATCATAGTGCACTAGGTTTATAAAATCAGTAAAATGCTTTATTTGAGCATATACTCACCATCCACTTTAATAGGAACACCTGCACACTTACTCATTTATGCAAACATTCAATCATGTGGCAGCAGCACAATGCGTAAAATCATGCATATACAGGTCAAGAGCTTCAGTTAGTGTTCACATCAAAGTGGGGAAAAAGTGTGATCTCTCTGAATTTAACCGTGGCATGGCTGTTGGTGCCAGATGGGCTGGTTTGAGTATTTCAGAAACTGCTGATCTCTTTTGATTTTCACTAGAGTTTACACAGAATGGTGTGGAAAACAACAACAACAACAAAAAAACACTGAGTGAGCAGCAGTTCTGTGGGTGGAAATGACATGTTGATAAGAGAGATCAGAGGAAAATAGCCAAATTGGTTCGAGCTGCCAGGAAGGATATAGTAAATCATATAATCACTCTTTACAACCGTGGTGAGCAGAAAAGCATCTCAGGATGCACAAAACATCGACCTTGAGGTGCAGGGGCTACAACAGCAGAAGACCACATCAGGTTCCACTCCTGTCAGCCAAGAACAGGAATCTGAGGCTATCATGGACACAGGCTCACCAAAACTAGACAGTCGAAGTGCATGCTGAGATGCTTTTCTACTCACCATGGTTGTAAAGAGTGATTATATGAGTTACTGTAGACTTCCTGACAGCTCAGACCAGTCTGGTCATTCATCTCTCTTATCAACAAGGTGTTTCAGCCTGCAGCCTTCTCTGCACACAGGATGTTTTTTGTTTTCTGCACCATTCTGTGTAAGCTCTAGAGACTGTTGTGTGTGAAAATCTCAGGAGATCAGCAGTTTCTGAAATACTCAAACCAGCCTATCTGGTACCAACAACCATGCCACAGTTCAAGTCACACTTGAATCAAATCACACTTTTTCCCCATTCTGATGTAGGATATAAACATTAACAGAAGCTCTTGACCTATATATGTATGATTTTATGCATTGTGCTGCTGCCGCATGATTGACTGATTGGATAACTGCATAAATGAGCAGGTGTATGGGTGTTCCTAATAAAGTGACCAGTGAGTGTATGTACATTTATTTCAGGTTATTTTTAAATCCTTAAGCACAGCTGGCCAGTGATGGATGGACTGACATTCTGTTTACCTGACCTGCTTTTCCAGAAAATGATGGATTTTTGCCAGTGCTTGCATAAGGATTGACTTGTGGATGAGAGATGGATGACACCAGCACGTGCCACAGTCAACATCATGGTCTAGGCAACAGTGATGGAGGGTGACGGAATTAGTGGACAGATGGTGATGAGGAGAAAAAGCTTAAGGCTGATCTATGTTTGCAGATGAATAAGTCCCTGTGCTGTTAATCCCAGCACAGCAGGTTGCAATCTACCAATCTACCAATTCATCACCAGCATGCACTACTCCCATAAAGAGTATTACAAAGTCTCGCTGGACATGCCGCTTATAAAGCCATCCAGACAGACAGACAGTACAGTGGAACAATCATAGAGTCGTGAGGTACTTTTGCCCCACTGCTGCAATACCTCAGCATAATACACTTTGAAGTTTTGGGACAACTCTAAATGAAATTGCTTTTAACAACCTGTAGGGGTATCAAGTCTATTCAAGTGAATGTTCATGAACGCAGGAAGTGACGTTAGAACATATTCAGTTGATGGTAAACATCTTTCAAAACATGAGAGAAGAACCATACACAGTGTGCCTCTTATTAAGTGGCTGGTAGCTTGAGTTAATGTCCAAAGATGTCCAAATTAAAATTAGTACCATGCAACTTCACTATACTAGGGGTACATTTTAGACAGTAGTTGACTGTCTTCACCAGACAATACAGATGCAACCTGCATTGAGATAATAAATATTATAAAGTAATTGTAAGCATCCTAGCTCTATAATAGTGCCTCTCTCATGTAAATACAATCTGCGTGCTTTAATACAACATAGTTAAAGTCTTAAAGACAAAGTTTGGGTGAATAAAACCTCTTTCTCCTAAATTTTGTACAAACCAAAGTATTGATGTTCGTCTGCAGTAAGGTTCATGATTTCAGGAGTGGTTTAACTCTGGTTTATTTTGCTGATCTCCTCAAGCATATCTCAATCACTTTGCTCAGCTGGGCAAGTCTAAATGCTGGAACATTATTTCTGAGAATATTAGGAGTGCAAGCCCTGTATGTCTTTTACCTTGTGAGATATATTTTTCACGATTTGTAGTAATTCCCATGAATTCCCAGTCCAGAAAGTGCTTAATGTTGGACTGTTATTACAGGGGAATTTGCTAGACAATGCATGCTCCTGTGGCCAAATCTCTCTATGAGCTCCATATAAGAGTCTTTGGTCATGGCCATAATTTCCACTCCTCACTGGACACAAGTGTAACAATGATTATATTTTTTTTATGTCTTATGAGCTCAGATTCAATTTTTCAAGAAAATCTATTACAGTGCTCCCTGGGCAAGTCTCTTCCTTGTCATATATAGTATATATAATATGACATATGTATAATATGAGACTACATTGAAAATCTGGGATTTTTATGTAAATTTAAAACTGGAAATAAACAGAAATAAAATTCTAAAACGAAAGAAGGAAATGTGTCACATCTTGACTCCTTTGTACAAAAGATTTTCTGTTAATGTTTGCTGATAACATTATGTATGATGAAAACTTTTGTGGTAAATTGAAAAAGAATGCCAAACAGGAGCACTAGTGGTCTCAGACTTTTAGAGCCCACTGCATATATGCATTTCCTATTCATGAATTCATACATATGCATTTCCTATTCGACCTTTTAAACATTTTCTTTTCCTAGTAAAACCTCTGGAAGCCTATTTATTGCTGATGGTACTTATTCATTAACCCCTGTGGCAGGCATAATTAACTTCACAGCCAGGTGCCTTTGTGCAGACACACACTCATCTTTCACAGCACTATTATGGCTCTTTTTACTGCAGTACTGCTGCTAATTCCATTCAACTGCTGGAGACTGAGATTACATTAAAGTTAAATAGGAAATTAGAAATTCTCAAATATCATTAGGAGGAGGTACATACAGCAAACCTATCTGAGTGAAGGAAAATGTCTGTAGATTTGTTTTTTAATATTGTAGTCAAAGAGGGGGGAAAACACTGTGCCTTATTCTGGATACGTCTAAGCTTCTATAAATGAAAATGAGTTTGTAGAGGAGTGACAGAGAGAGAGAGAGAGATACAAAAGAATATACACATACAAAAGACAAAATATATTTGACAGATCCTGGGAATACAAAATCCTGGCAGCAGTAATACATTTCCTGGCTTTATAACTAGTGCAACATTACAATTTCATACAATTCCAGATGGTGAGCTTGGTAGTTAAGGTCAATATTAACACCAATAGAAAAGTAACTAGGGTGCAGGCACGTGATCCTTGAGGACCATCTTTTGCCAAACTCAGAAATTTACAACATGGGAGGATCTGGTCATTTCTATCAGTTTAGGCCACTTGTTCAGTAGCCTGTCATCTTGAGACTGGTCTACTGCAATGTGGTCCTGTCAGCTCTGCCTCTGTATGCCATCTGAGACTTGTAACTGAATCTGAATTCTGCAAGACCTGTTTTTACTTTAAGGCCAGCAACACAGTATGACAGAATTTTGTATGTGTCCTGTATTCAAATTTGCTTGGAATGTTTGTACACTTGGGATGTTTTTAGAGCTGGCTACCAATTCTGAATATTGAATTTACCTGCACTTGATTCACACTTTAGAGTTTGCCAGTTGTTAAATGTGTAATTCTTTTCAAAAAACTGCACTGAAAAGTATGCCTAAGAATACACCACTATAATCACCAGCGGCGACTGGTGATTTTTAAAAAAAAATTTTTTTAAAGCTTATATATGTTTTATATGTTATATATTTTATCTTTTCATTTGCCTCTCCTCATGTGTAAGAGCATCATTTTGGAAATCAGGTCTACAAAATTAGTAGTGTCTGCTAGCTAACCTGCTAACTAGCTAGTTCAATTTCATCATAGAAGGTAGTGATTTCTAAAATAGTTAAAAAATGAATACGAATAATCAAGCATAACTTATATATAAGTTTATATATACTTACAGTTACAATATTTACCAGTTACAATGATAAAATACCAAACTATACTAGTTTGTAAAACTGTTATGGATTCGGATATTGACCAATTTCTGCAGCTCCACACATAATGTTTATCTCAAAGCAAAGTAACAGCAGAAGACCACACTGGGTTCCACTTCTGTCAGCCAAGAACAGAAAGCTGAGGCTGCAGTGGTCACAGGCTCACCAAAACCGGACAGGTGAAGACTGGAAAACCATAGCCTCTCAATTTCTCTCAGTGAATCTCAATTTCTGCTGAGGAACACAAATGGTAGGGTCAGAATTTGGTGCCAACAGCATGAATCCATGGACCCAACCTGCCTTGTGTCAACAGTCCAAGCTGGTTGAGGTGGCGTAATGGTGTGAGGAATGTTTTCTTGGCACACTTTGAGACCGTTAATACCAATCAATCATCTCTTAAATTCCACAGACTATTTGAGTATTGTTGCTGACCATGTGCATCCCTTCATGGCCACAATTTACCCATCTTCTATTGGCTACTTCCACCATGTCTCAAAGCAAAAAAATTGCAGCTTTAATTATTATTTTTATTATTATCATTATTATCATCATTATTATTATTATTATTATTATTATTATTATTATTATTGTTGTTGTTGTTCTTCTTCTTCTTCTTCTTCTTCTTCTTCTTCTTAGTAGTAGTAGTAGTAGTAGTAGTATTAGTATCAAGCAAACCTGATGAAGATCAGACCACCCACAAGCTCCATGACAGCACAACCTACCAGCCTGATATTTTAAAAAAATGCTTGACGGTTACAAGAACATGTATGGTGGTTAAATTAAGTCAAAAGATTAAAAGTTATAAGATTGACACTCTGTATGTTTGGGTGCATCATAAGTGCTTGTGTGGGTGTGTATGTCAACTTTGAGGAATTTTAATGAGTGTGAGCAATTTTGTAAGGTTGTAAGGTTGTAAGAAAAGCTATAGCTGCCAACTACTCACTTATCTGAGTATGAGTGTGAGTTGATCCTGAATGTCTGTCTGCAGTGGGCATCTATAGAGCAGGCTGGAGCTGTGTATACACACACACACACACACACACACACACACACACACACACACACACACACACACACACACACACACGAAACAATGAGTAAAGAAAGTAGCAAATTGGCAGTAAAACAAATTTCCTATAGATAGTGCTGTGCACAGCAAACAGCCTTGTGTTCTACTACACACAGTAAGAAAAAGAAATTCACCATTAAACCAAATACTATTTCCTCACAGTATGTAATTCTGATGTGGAGAGGGGAACAGCAGCTATAAAAGACAGCAAAGACAGACATAAAACACAAATATGGGGTTTGGTACACCTTGCACTCAAGCTCATTCCCTTAAAGTCATTACATAAAAACTGTCCTAAATATATAAAGCAAATAATAAATGGATGGACTAAAATAACTCACAAAAATGCACCTAACTATAAGTGAAGTGACTTGCGGCCAAGTATGGTGACCCATACTCGGAATTTGTGCTCTGCATTTAACCCATCCAAGCACACACACACCTGGAGCAGTGGGCAGCCTTTTTTGCAGTTGGGGGTTTGGTGCCTTGTTCAAGGGTCTCACCTCAGACGTCGTACTGAGGGTGGAGATTTCTGGTCATTCACTCCCCCCACCTATAATCCCTGCTGGACCTGAGACTCGAACCCACGAGATACAAGTCCGACTCGCTAGCCAATAGTCCACAACTGCCCCCAAGGTACATAAATGTGTTTAAGTGAACATTTGTGACGCAGCTTGCATATTCTTCCGAAATTTATTAAACCTTTTTCTACATCTGCACACACCACAAACTAAAAATTTTACAAGAATGACTGAACAAGAGAGAGAAAAAATGGTATTTGAATGTAGTGGTGTCAGTATCTAAGGTTTATCCATACTGTAACATTTTAACTGTAGCATTTTACAAGCTAAATTGATCTCCCTGAATTCAAATAAAATTCTCCTGCTAAAGGAAATTCACTGAAGGGGAAAGGACACAGAACATGAAAGACACATTTGTGTCTGGTAGTGGTAACTTTAGCTGTGCACCAACTTTATCTAGGTGGAGTTTGACCAGTGAATTCACAAACTTCAGTCTTGTGAGCCAATACAACACACGGAATTAAATTTTATACTGTACTAATGTGTAGATCTGCAAAGGTTGATCAACATTAAATATCTTTTCCTACAGTTATAGACAAATTGCAGACAGGACATTCATTTATGTTAATTTTGCTTTTGCATTCACCTGGGTGTTTGTAAATCCAAACCTTTATTCAGACTGCACTTAAATATCATTTCAGCCACTATATATTTTATCATTTATGCTGTTAGCATAGAGCCGTCATGCCCACTAACATGCACTAGGGTTTCTGTGGTAAAATTATTATTTTTTCTCTCTGCCTGCTAGGATTTTATTGCAGCAATGTTGGCACCTTTGTGGATATAGATATAGTTTATATGTTTTTGAAGTTGTATGTATGTTTGGGAGTATACAGCAGGTGTGTAGGTAACCAGATTTCATACAAGGTTTACAGGAATTCTAATAAACAATAGCAATTTTGCTGATGTGGGACCACTATATGACAGCTGGTGACCAGATATTATTAGGATGATGAATCATTCTCAGCATAACAGTGACACTGGCATACACTATATGGCCAAAAGTATGTGGATGCCTAACCATGACCTCCACATGTGGGCCTTTTCCAAACTTTTGTCACAAAGTTTGGAGGCACTTCATAGTCTAGAATATCTTTGTATGCTCTAGCATTACAATTTCCCTTCACTGGAACTAAGGGGTCCAAACCTGTTTCATCATGACAATGCCCCTGGTTTGCCAAGGTTTGTTAGGAAGCACTTAAGTAGCCTGGCACAACTCCTTATTAATGACATGCTTTTGGAATAGGATGTTCAAGAACTTTAGTGTAGATCTGAGTTGCATTGAGTGTATCAGGAGCAGCACTGGAATTTTAAAAAAAGCTGAATGTCATATCAGGGTTAAGAATAGTGCATCAACCAAAATTATCCACCCAGTGGTTAGAAACAGACACTGATGAAGGGCTCAAGGATGTAGTCTCTAACTATACAAGGTGTTCCAACAAGGCAGGTGTATGTATCTATACCTGACCAACTACGACAGGGGTTTTTAAGCAAGTGACCCCAAATTTTCTATGACCCCAAGCATTGGCATTTTGGTTTCTCCTTATTAAATACTGTCATGCTTGTGAATCCTTATTCAATTAATATTTTCACATGTTTCTATGCTCTGTTGTTCCACTGAGTCAGAGTCTCTCAGAGTTGTTGAGGAACTAGAGGAGGTAGATAGACAAATTTCTCTGTGTCAGGATAGCAAAAAAGGCCTAAATAGCATGTACATGGTTAATTTGAATGTGGCTTGTTTGAATGTGTTCCCAGAAACATTTCTAAATAATAGCAAACAAAATACAGTCTTTATAGTTAGAGCAATATTTGTCATTTTAATTAGTAAAATAAATTAATAAAATAAGAGTTTAACTAAATAGGGGTTTGTGAGTTGAACGGTAGTTTGAGTTTTTCTCATGACCTCATTGGTAAATTGACCCCTAGTTTGGGAACCTTTGAAATATGGTAGTGCCTTTCCTTTGGTGGATGGAGTAAAGGGTTGTTGATAAATTGTGCCCAATAACAGATGGTCTACAGTCAGTAATTGTGTGCTTCCAATCTGTGTGCATGTGGTAGGTTTACCTGATAAACTGGCATCTGAGTGTCTATATGCTGGCTTTTCCACTAGGACTGGCTGCAGTAGAATTTTCAGGTGGCAATAAAGAAGGCTGAGACTCATAAATACAAGCTTAGTAAATATCATCACGGATCTTTAATCACTTATCAGAGAGTATTAATCTGTTCTTCATTTCATACATGTTCATATTTGCATGTGTGAGCTTGAGTACGTCAGAAATCTTTTTTTGTAATGGCAGAAGTAAAGAAGGGTCAAGAAAAGGAATGCTAAAATACACCAAATAAGACCGGTAAAACCATTTGAAATTCAAGGGCTTCAGGAAGTGTTAATGAAAGGGTTTGACCTAGAGGAACTAATGGTCAATTCATTACAACTTTATGTCAATATGCACCAGTTAATCTTTAGATTACCCCTGAGCTTCACAGTTTGTTAGGGCTAGAGCCATTAATACAGTACAGATTGGCAATTCAGAACCAGCTAACTTCAACTGTGAAAATCTTAGTTAATCTGCCTCTATCCCACTGTTCCCGGGAAGTGGTAGCTCAGCGGTTAAGACATTGGACTCCTGATTGGAAGGTTGAGAGTTCAAATCCCAGCACTGCTAAGCTACCACTGCTGGGCCCTTGAGCAAGGCCCTTAACCCTCAATTGTATAAACGAGATAATTGTAAGTTGCTCTGGATAAGGGCGTCTGCCAAATGCTGTAAATGTTTCTAACACCACATAATAAGAGCATGTGCTGATGCAGTTTTGCTACATGTATTTCAGCAGTCATGCCAGGACTGACGGTAGTCACAGATAAAATGGCTTTTGCTATTCACTGGTGCGAATCAGTGAATACTTGCACTGCAGTTTAAATAGGTTATCCAATAATGTCTTAATGGATGCAAATCAGTCTCATGAGAGACACACAGATTCGTATTTTCCATGCTTTTGGCATAGTGTGCTATTTAAGCCAGCTTGTTGACTGCCAATATTTTAATGAAGCTGTCCTGCTATTTATCTCAGCTTATCTTATCTTATATAAGCTTTCCTGAGACAATGCTACAATCACACACACACACACACACACTGTTGCGCTAAATTAGATATAGTTTAATTATAGTTTAATTTCCACCCACATTATACTCTTATATTCTTTTTCAACCAGCTGATTTAATAACTCACGCTGCATTAATGTTACTTGGAAGGATTAAAGGAAGAAATAACAAATGATCACCTAAATCTCTAGAGGAAAAATGAAAGAAAAAAAAACACATGGAATATGACTGGAGAACAGCTGATAATGAATAGAGTGCATGTTAAAATCAGAACAAAAAGCAACTTGAAATGTTCTGCTCCTTTGTTTGGGATCAGAAACACTCATGGAAATCCATGCATATTGCTCAATGGCTTTGTCTAACAATTGCGTAATTGGGATGCCAGCCGAAACTCATTTTAAGCCACGTTTACAATCTGGTGGGAAAATAGCTGCAAAAACGCACTTGACAGAGTGTCCAAGGTACACGCAATAAAAACAGCAATTAGGATGAGAGAGGGCTGTGTTAGAAATTATATGCAGATGCAAACAAGGGGAAAAAAGGGGAAAGAAAATGAGAAAGAAATCAGCGATTGTATCAGATTGCCTGCATAAAGTAAACAGTGATTGTGTCAGACTGCCTGTCAGGCAGAGGAGCTACTAGCATATTAAAAAAAGAAAAAAATAATATGGACCGAGAGCTCACTTGGCACACATAAAGAGAAAGAAAATAAAAATCAGATAGAGACGCTGCACTTAAACATGCCACACTTCCAATTTTCACAGATGAAGATAGGAAAAGCATCACCTGGACCTTTTCAAATCTTCACCTGTCCAGTTTTGGTGAACCTGTGCCCATTGCAGCCTAAGATACTTGTTCTTGGCTGAAAGCAGAAGAAGAAGAAGAAGAAGGAGTGAAGTGTGGCCAAGTATGGTGACCCATACTCGGAATTTGTGCTCTGCATTTAACCCATCCAAGTGCACACACACAGTAGTGAACACATACACACACACTGTGAACACACATCCGGAGCAGTGAGCAGCCTTTTTTTGCTGCGGTGCCCAGGGATCGGTGCCTTGCTCAAGGGTCTCACCTCAGTCGTGTATTGAGGGTGGAAGAGAGCGCTGGTCATTCACTCCCCCTACCTACATTCCCTGAGACTCGGACCCACGACCTTCAGGTTCACCTTTCGGTTGCAAGTCCGACTCTCTAACCATTAGGCCACGACTGCCCCACAACTGTTTTTGGCTGAAAGGAGTGGAACCTGATGTGGTCTTCTGCTGTTGTAGCCCATTTGACTCAAGGTTTGTTGTGCTGTGCATTCTGAGATGCTTTTCTACTCATAATAGTTGTAAAGATTATTTGAGTTACCATAGCCTTTTGGGCAGTTTGAACCAGTCTGGCCATTCTGATGAACTGCTGCTCCCAGGAGATTAGCAGTTTCTGAAATACTCAAACCAACCCACCTGGTAACAACAACCATTGCTATAAAGTGTCAAAATGACTGAGATCACATTTTTTACCTCATCCTGATGTTTGATGTGAACATTAAATTAAGGTCTTGACCTTCAGTTGATGTGAACATTAACTGAAGGTCTTGACCTGTATTCCTATTGTTCCTATTAAAGTGAATGTATTTACCAATATAAGTTTCCGTTTCTTCTCCAAAAAGTCTACAATTTCCTGTTAGAAACATTATTTTTTTTTAGACTGCATGACCTCCTACCATTACACAATCAATAAGTTCTGTTATCCACTTAGGACATGTCTGTTTCAAGTCTCAAATTGAACTCTAGCTCTCTACTTTGGGAATATCACCTTGTAAACTCTTCAGTGAAAAATAAGCCAAGCACAAAATTTCCTGTTGCAGATCCCAATGGAAAATAATACTGGTGTAGCAATTAAGCAAGACCATTCAATCAATGCCTTCAGTCAGTTTTCCTAAGGTACTGAATAATGGCTGTAAAAAAAAAAAAATCCCATATAAAAAAGCATACAAATCTAAGCTTGGGCACTGTAGTGCTGTCTAACCTCTTTTCACCTTTGTGACATATTCACCAAATGAAAGCCATGTAGCTTTACAGATCGGATATATATGTTAATGGGAAGTCTAACATGTTTTCATTACTTTTTGCAAAGTAATTACTGAAGCTCTCAGTTATAAATCTCTGCTTTATAGAAAAATCAGTGCAAGTCAAACAAATTGTAGCATAGAGGATCTATGAATAATCGAGGAAAGAAAAGAGTCCAAGAATGAAAATATCATTTGGGGAAAAAGGTACAGACAGAACAAAAAGGAAGAGTAAGCATAATAAAACGGCTAAAAGTGATGGTTAAATCACTCTGGGGACAGCAGAGGCAATAAAGCAATAAACTCTCAGACATTACGGCAAAACATTTTTCAGAGGGTAATGTAATTTAGAGGGACAACCCAAAGCACCTTTAGAACTTGGTAATCCATCATCATATTCATTCACAAAGTAAAAAAATTAAACAACCTGGTTTCAAGTTGATTATCGATTCAATGGCTAAATCCATTTCAAGACTAATGAACTTCAACTAAGTCAAACTGTAGGCTACTGCTATTATGAACATAACAAGATACAGACAAACCACTGTTGCCCGGGCTAGTCATAGAAATAATTTGTTACAGTTATTTCTTATCCAGTAATTTCACTTTGGGGGTGCAATCATGTAGTGTAAATAACTGTGCGAAATGCAATGAACTGTGTCACATGGAGCTAGAAATGTGTGCAGAATGATTTAACCATGAAGAAAAATGCTGTGACAGGAATGATAAGTTATCACAGGGGAACGACACCTCATCACAGTAATGCCACCTGTGTTCAATCTGCACACAATCAGCCCTCAGACTTAGAACTATGTTTTGCAAGGCAGGGGATTAGTTTCTAAATCCCAGCTATTTCCCTGTCAATCCGAATGCAGGAATCACATATATGGCAGAAATTTCTGCATGGTGATAAAACCTGGGATTTCACCAATCATGCATATGGGCCAGACAAGATGCCCGTATTATGGGTCCTCTTGATTAAGATACATTATATATGTCTACAAGAGCAATGTTGTGTTAGTTAAAAAAGACAAATAGTAGATGATAACTTTTTATGGCCTATTCCTGAAGTGATACATACATACTAGGGGTATAATACTGCAGAGCTCAGAGACATGAAAGTCCACTTGGAATTTGCAAAAAAAAAAAAAAAAAGCTGATAACTTCTCCTTCTCCCATCCTGACCCTTTGCTCTCCTCCTCCTCCTTGCTTCACCGTCGTTTTCACTCCCCCCTCTGGCCTCGCCGTGGTCGAGGGCTATGTCACAGCCACCATGGACAATTCCTCCCCAGACCAACAGAATGCACCCTCATCCACTTTTTAAATCTCTGCTTTTGTTGTCTGCTCCATTTCCTTTCCTGATTTTGTACACCTGTTTTGTATTTCCCTGTTAGTCGCCCTATTTAGGTTCCATGTTTTCCCTCTTCGTTGGCTGGAGCATTATGCTGATGTCTGTGTATGTTTACATGGTAGATTTTGGTTACCGTTTGCACTGTGAATAGCTTTTGTTTTCTAGTTTCTAGTTTTCCTTGGCTTGTCGTGCCTAGCGTTAGCCTAGCCCTTCTTTCCCAGTCCTAGTTTGTGCCTCAGTTGTTTTCTTTCATTAAAGAATTTCTGCATTTGCATTCAACTCCCTGGACTCTCCTTGGCCTCCATGTGACAACTCATCCTTAGAAACTGCCTGGTCAGGGTCATGGTATATAAAATAGGCTACAGGTTTGCTTATATTTTGGGAAATAGAACCAGATACTCCCAGAGAGTAAAAGTTTAGCGTCTTATTCATTCTGTAGTATAGATGTCCACTGTCAACTTAAGAGACAGGCAAAAAGTGAAATCCTTAGATGAAGAGGGAAATGAAATTGGGATATGGGTGTTATCTCAACCTGTGCACTCTAAGTAGGTATGCTAAACTCTGTTAGGTTTTTTTTTCGCCAGTCCAACAACTGTTTATGGACTACCGATATTTGGTAAATTGAAGGAAGAAAAGAAAATGCTTTAATGATTGAGAAAACAAAAATGATATACAAGTCACTGTAAGATGCAGTTAGAATGTAGCTATATCTCTATCAAGACACCTATTCTTTCAAATCTGTAATCAGTGAAACATGGAAACTAAAACAATGTACCTAATGATGTGCGATTAGGCTACAACTTGTCAGCAAAACTCTTGAGCTTTTATTCCTGTATTCTCCCTGTAATTGAAAAGCATTAAAATCACATCGGTTTATTTTGATTTTGTCTTATTTTGAGGCACTAATAATTATTTCAGTGATTGGAAGAAATGCAGTTTGAATTCATCATGCAGAGGCTTATCGGAGGCTGTATCTCCAGAGACAGACAGGGCTGCTGTAGGTGTGCAGGACTTCAGCTCTGGCAGAATGAGAGGGAAAGTGGGTGTTGATATCCCAGGGCATATGGTAACCAGAGAAAGCAGGATGCCAGCACATATAAGATTCACTGGGGTTTTACTTTTCAGCTGTTAAGAGCACCACTAGTGAGCACTTCATGAGGGCCTTATCAGTGTCTGCAGGTGAGCCAAGGGTTCGTCACATGTTTGAGTGGTACAGAGAACCGTTCCTCCCTCCTCTTTGTGCATGTGAAATGATTGGTCCAACTTGTCACATTACTGTTATAGTCAGCAGAGGAGATTCTGTGCCGGGTATATGCCCATATTCTACACAGAAAAGCTAAGGGAATTCATTCCTTCCATTTGTGAATTGGTTATTGACTGATATGCAGTATCCTTCAGTAAATAATATTTTTCATATTTATTTTCAAACTTATTTTCCAGCTGTTACTCATCTTCTTGTAAGTTGTCTGAGAATTGGAAATACATCTGAAAATGTAAAAGGAACCGTAAAAGCCAAATGAAAATAGTGCAATGTTAATTGGAAAACAAAGTACTTTCCAGTTGTGTGTTCATTTCATGTTCCATTTTATCAGTATATTTCCCAGATAGTTTTCAGGAAGGAGAAACCGCTGGCATGCTTTTCTTCACTTTAGAACACAATTTTACCTCCCAATCCAGCCCCTGTATGTGCGTCAGTTTCATTATAGCATACTTTCCTCCAGCAAGTAAACAGCAGACACCCACAATTTCTCGCCAAGACGCATGACTGCACATTAGATCATACATGCATTTCCCAGAAGAGGAAGCTCCACCTCTATCCTATAATGCGATAGAGTAGGAGTAGATAGGAGAATGATCTGTATTTAAAGTGGGTAACACTTTACCTCTGTTTTCCTTGTCTGTTGTTGGAGCAAATAATTAAAACATACATACCAGTTTCATATATAGTTTTCATATTCAATGAAATGCCTAGTTGTTTTCTTTTGCTTTCCTTATAGTCATAGAATAAATATGTTGACGAAGTAGCTCATACATGCATTTTCCGAAGAAAAAAGTCTGAAGGTATGTGAGTGAAGGAAAAGCTCCAACAGTCTATTTCAAAATGCCATTGATTCTTTCTGTTTTACTTGCACAAAGCCAGACACATAATCTTTCATTAATCTCCTTGACTGTTCTCCCAGCTCTGGATCCACTGCAACCCTAATCAGGATAAAGTGGCTACTGAAGATGAATGATGAATTCTTCCAAACATTTTAAACTCTTGACTCTAAGCAATCCCAGACAAATGTACACTGCATTGTATTAGGGGTAAAAGTAGCTACTGTATCTACTCCAGATTTGTGACTTTGGCCCAATACCATAACTGTTCCATTTTACAGATCTGTGCCAAAACATATTTAGACCCGGCCCTGGTTAAGAAAGAATACTGGCTCAGAGCTGGCACAGGTCCCAAAACACAAAGTTAACAAAAATATTGTTTATTAAACAATTATGAATGAAACAGACTGAACCAAAACACTGGCAAAAGCACAATTTATATATATATATATATATATATATAGTAGTACTATTGTAATCAGCTTTCAAAATTTTAAACTCAAACTTTCTTCTTTTTAAATACAATTTGGCTCCTTGTTTCATAGATGCAGCCCAAACATGCCTGATGTCAGGGATCATGCTGTAGCTGTAGTCATACCTCTGTATATCTTGAAAGAGAAAACAAAAGGTTGCACCATGTCATACTCTCAGTTTAAATTCTGTCACCTGAATTGGCCTTCGCCTGAAACACCAGGGAAAGCTTGTGTTTTAATTAACCTCCAGACACTTAGAGTCTTTCTGAGAAGGTTTTGGGCAATATAAATAGATAAAGAAAACTTTTGCTGGGTTTAATTTGAAATTTAAGCTTGTTCACTCAGCCTACACTGCCCTCCAAAAGTTTGGAAACGCCTGAACAAAATAGGGTTTTTGGGCAATATCAGCATAAATCCTCTTTAGTTAGTGACCATTTTGCATTGATAATAAGGGACAACACAAACTATGAAAACATATTTTATTAAATAAAAAGTTTATGAACATAAACATGAACATAACATAGAAAAATACTCAAATTTTGG
>CM040987.1:13584747-13623950 GCA_022985145.1 Pangasius djambal
ATACTTTCAAAAAGTGTTAAGAATAAGTCAGCAAAATATGGGCCTGGCTTTCATTTTTATGGACATATTTGCATTTTCCCCATCAAAGCCTCTTTGAATATTACAGTCTACAGTAAAAAAAAAAAGGCTAATCTCCAGTACAATATTGTCCTTTCTTAAATACCATAGTTTCCTGCAAGAAGCTGTGCATTATGCAAGACACAGGAGTGGGTAGGAAAATGTTTGCATATGTAGGAATGGGGCTTCTTCACCAGAGCTTCTTGGGTGGGTGAATGACTATGGAAAAATAAATATTTTAAACTGCTTATGGGATTGCCTGTGAAACCACTGTAGCTGCTGAGCTGCTTTTTAGTGTGCGTAGGAAATATCAGCATCAGAGGTCTGAACATACTGCAATTTGTTTAGAATTCTGAAAGACAGACCAACCAAAAAGGGGTGTAATAATCAATAATCAATGTCAAGAAGACATGAATAAAGGTTTTAATGTCATGAAGGCTGAGACTAAGGTGCGTATGGGTGAATGCAAGGATGAAAAAGGCAGTTTTGGTTATAGAGTGTATATAAAGAAGAAAAGAGAGTGGGGTCAAGAATAACCTCTATGTTTGACAAGGAGGAAGTGGAATGACTGATATCAGCAACTGCAAGACACAATGCATTTCCCAAATGCAGCTTTGAAAGTGACCATCGTGAGTATTTGTCTTGCTTTTGAGTGATGCAGGTGGAAGAAGAATGGAAAGTTCAATGCTAAGATGGTACTGAAGTCAGTAACTACAATTAATGGCACCAAGAGACAGAGTAAGTAAATGACAGAGACAGAGTAAGTAAGTGCAGGAGCAAGAATGGATCTATGTGGAACACCTTGTGCATCAGGAAATATTACTGTGTGATATATTTAAAAAAAATAAATAAAATTGAACAATGACACAAAGATATCTAACAGCATGAATTGAAGGTGTTAGTATTGTAATGATAGACCCAGACTGACAGAAAGCATGATTTAGTTTTTAGGTTTTATAAACAAAAGATGCAAATATAATTAACAACTGAAAGGAAAACACGATAAATAAACGAGAACCAGGAAGTAACCAAAATCACAGCCTACCAGGAAGGAAGCTACCAACAGAAACGGTAAGAGAAAACAGGCTACGCAAGCATCAAAAGAGCTAGCTGAACAATAGATGACTACTAATACAATCTCGAAACAAGAACTGAGAAAACATGGTGGAACGAGCGCATGGGTACGTGCAATCCTGTGCCGAGAACTAATGGAATGGTGAGTCTTTTGTAGAACTGGCGATGAGCAGGAAACAATATTCAGGTGTTAAATGCTTGCTGGGTTCACACTGCAGAGGGTGTGGTGCTGTGAGCTGAGGGAAGAGGTTGGCACGTTACGAGTATTCATACTTATATTACATTAAACAAGACTATTTTGAGTCCCCACATATTTTATGTACTTAATATCAACCAACCACAGTGCATTATACTGTGATAATGCGACTGCTTAATGGTAGGTGTCCCATGTTAGCATAATTGTAGCATAAAGTCACTTTTTGATGAACCTTTCCACATTAAAATTTCATGAATATGATATGTGATGAAAGGAAATTCTCTTGTACACAGATTTTGCAAACCAAATTTGATCAAAAAAATAGATTAGATTATGAGACTATACACAAATAAATTAACTTGTTCTCCAGTTGCACACATAATTCTCATGATGCTCAGTCACTTCTGATGTTCTCATGTTTCAATCATTTCCTAATTTGATTAAAATAGAATAATATACTTTTTATGTAGTGTGTGAACATAATTGTTTAGCAGAATCATCTGATGTGCAGCTAAGTAAAATGGATGTACCTTTTAATTTTTATTAAATTATTATATTATATTATATTATATTATATTATATTATATTATATTATATTATATTATATTATATCGAGTTAATATATATTAATTGGAATTAACCTTAGTTGGGAATTTGCTAGGTAGTTATTCGTGTGAAAATGAAACATGCATAAATCCATGCAGTTAAACTGATTTAAAAAAAAAAAAAAGAAACAGTAAATTGAATGGTATGCTAATGATCATGACAACAGACATATGGACCACCATAACTAAATGTAACATGATATAATCTCAAGGCAACATACCCCCTTCCACATTTCAATAATTAAAAGCTTGGCTACCTGTGAGAGGTGACTGGGGAAATTCTAACCGAATCGTAGGGTCATCCAACTTCCATTTATGTTATTAATCCTTCCTCCACTTTTGCAGCTCAATGGCTGTTCTATTGACTGTATGACTAGCCAAACACATTGCACTTACAATATGATATTCTGGATGGAGCTGACCTTTGCTAGTTTATTGTATCTAATAATCCATGAATCTCTGTCTCCAATACTGTAATATAATTCTTGAGCAAGTCTATAATAGTTGTCTACCAGACCCTATAGTTTTTTATTTGCTTAATACATTTGTGGTAAACCTATTGCACCACACATACATAAAAAAGCTAATTCTTTTTTCAAATCTTTGCTCAGACTCCCCCCTTCTTCTCTGTATACTCTCTTTACGTGCATTTGGAGGCTACATTTATGACAATGTAATTATATTCAGGTAAGTTACAACCTATCCATTTTAACCATAAGTTATGTCTGTGTCTATAATTAAATTTAGTACTTGTTTTTCTCTGTGAGTATGAGAAAACACTTTTGTCGTTTGATTATGAATCAATTTACCTCACTTGCTTACAAGAGTCATTCAAAAGGGACAATTTAATTGTAAATCAGCCATCACGTTAGTAAAGCATTTACGTAGTTGATGTTTCTAAAGCATTAATTCACTTACAGGTCCAAAAAGTGAACATAAAGCAAAGCTTGGAATTGAAATTGCTTTTAGGTGAACCTACTGAACCTCTCTGAGCTTTTCCTGAGTGTTTTCTATATAACCTGATTTACTTTCAAGTGAAAAAAAAAAAAAAACACTTCAAATGTTTCTCCGTAAGCCTCCCTTATGTCTGTTTAATGCAACAGATATATGTTGAGAAGATGTCTTTTAACATCTGAAATTGGTGTAGGCAAAGTTGTATGTTTTCCAGTTGTATAAATTACTAGATGAATACTGATACTCAGTTCTCAGTTGCATCCTGACTTAAATTGACAATATCTTAAATGAAGAAAGCCTACAGCACTGAAACTAGCTATGTTTAAGAGTGGTACACTTAGCTTAATTAAACTGGTATTTCTTCTTCGCCTTCTTTGACATGAGTTAGCTACAGATAACAATAGGAATGACTGGGTTATATAAGTTTAAAACGTGATACAGTGTGAACGACTTTCCTAATGGGATAATTGCTTAACATATTTTAACATATTGATAAATATTTTTAAAAGTGAAGCTTAATATAATTATGTCCACTAAATGAGGACAAATGAGAGAATACCACCTGCACACACTAGGCACAGACGTGCCTGTGGTCAGCGTTATATAACTCCCCTCAGTCTCCACTTTCACTGACATGTCTCTGTAGAATTTGAAGGGCTGTAAATATCAAGTGTTTGTTAGCATCATTTAGCTAGAGACTGAAGAGAGGACAGAGGGAAAGTATTGCTTGTTAGCAGAATACAGCTAATGTAGCAGAGCATGTGACATGAAGTTAAACCACTCAATCATGCTAGCAACCACTGACCAACTGGTCAGTTAGTGGGTGCAAATGAAAGTGAATTCCATAAAAAAAACCAAAGCAAAAACAGCCAGCCCATGGAGAGGAAAATGGTACAGCACATTCCTGAACTTTCTAATGCCTAGACTGTATCTGGTAATCAGAGTTCAGGATTCCTGGCCCTGTGAAGTGGCAACAGTACTCTCTGTGACACTGTGATAAACCAGTGGTCCTTTTAGGATAAAGAAAGCAGCCTTAGTAACATTATTTAAATATAAGATAAAATAAAGGCCAGATAAAAATAAAAAATAGATAAGATAAAAAAAAAATTATATCCAGGTTCCATACTTTTTTCATACTATTACTTTTCACACATTTACTCATTTTTTAAAAAACATTTGATCTCTAATTTAGTACAAAGTGTTAAAATTTGAGTTTTGTCTTGATTGGGCTGCAAAATCTTCTCAGATATCCAAAAGGTAATATCTGACACAGCACTCATTTCTCTTTCAGAAAGAATGGAAAGGTACAGCATAGTTGTGCGTCATCAACATAGCTGTGAAAATATCATATCACAAATGATTTTAGGTGAACACAGTTGAACACAGAGCTAGTAGTGATATGAATCAATTATTCTCAAATAATGCAATTCCACTGAAAGGTCAATGATTCCCTTCTAATTTCACAGGCCTCTGAAACTTTGGCATGCTTTAGAAATCTTGTTTGTATATGTGTTTGTTTTCATGCAAGCTCAAGAAAAGAAAGAAAAATGCAGGCCTTCCAAATAAGGTAGGTCCATGTCAACTTGGCATTTTACACTCTGCAGATTGGCTACACTAATGGGTAAACTTTAATGTATGGGAATCAGCAACAGCATTGTCTGCTGGATTCCTGTCTGATACAAAAATAACTATAGGCAATCAGGCATCCACATGTTGCCTTGCAGAATCACTATTGTTCTTACACATCCTCCATACAAGAAGTTCTCTTTGGCCTTGCATATTGTATACCATGTGACTTTTCTGAACAACAGAAGGGCACGCAAGGAAGAAGTGACTAATGCAAGAGTAAGTGGCACTTGGCATATCGAGGAAGACAGAAAAAGTCAAAAACAACTAAATATGTAGGTGTTGGGAGTGGAAAAAGGAGAAATCACTCCACTGACTTTCTGTAGCTACTGGAATCAGATTTAAAACACTGATGCTCACCTAGAAAGGCAAAAACAGGCCAGTCTGCACCTACCTGAAGGCAATTATGACACCCTGGACTACACCACGCTTTCTTCAAGCCTTGAGCATGGCACGATTCAACCCACCATCCCTCAAGGTACAAGGAAGACATGCATCAAGATTCTTCTCTTCCCGGGCACCCAGGTAGTGTAATGAACTACCCCTGGCTGTCCAAACAGCGGAGTCACTGGCTGTTCTGTTAACAAAGAGCAAAAATCTTCCTTTTTCACCAACCACTTTAATTAGCACTTATTTAATTCAATTTAATTAAAAAAAAATCCCTTATGAGCTTTCATTTCTTCCCGTACTAACCTTGCCCTAACAGGGTTTTAGCTTGATGGTATTCACAGACCCTGAAACGTTGAACTAGCATGAGGATATGCTTTTGATGGAGACTACAAAGCAATTTGGTAAGTCAGTCTGGATAAAGGCATCTGCTAAATGTCATAAATGTACAAATTAAAATGAAGAACTGCTCCTAATATTGGTGAACTGTTTTAGAAACCACACCCACTGAAGTTCTACAAATATAAGCACTAATATTATGTACACATTATGTACACAGACGTGGATCTGTAATTAGCTATAGCGCAAATTAATGAATACAAGCTGCTGTATATTCAGTGTTTTATTGCTGCTGTCATGCTCACACTTCCATATCAAGAAATAAAGAAGCCCTCACTTTTAAGCTTACTGCCTCTTAAAAAAAAAGGGAAACATCCTGCATGACTTGCATAGTTTCATTGTAGAATAAAAATCAATGACAGAACAATGACAACAATGAGAACAATTTTAAATTTTTGTTTGACGATAATAGGTTTAATGTCATTTAGGGTTTAAAATAGGTTTAATAGGTTTTATTGTTTAGGTAGTAGAGATATTGCACTATGTTGTCTCTGATATGTCTGATACATCTTTATGTATTGCTGAACGTCAGTGTTTCTATAATAGATGCTGTGTCCACTCTATACCAGCTTGTGCTGATGACCTTAAGACCTCTAAAGAATGTACTCATTTTTACCATTACCTCACTTCCTCCCTCCCCATGGGGCCCTTGGATTAGAAGCAGTACACAGCAGCCAGTCATTCTGACCACACCTACCTGTCGTGAGTGGAACTAATGAGGGTAGTCATGCAAACATACACAGAATAGTTAAGAGAGATGAATAGAGGAGGGACTGTGTTCTCTCTTGTGTATTGTAATACATTGTGCTCAATTTATTAGCCTTCCCCAACCACATCCATTAGTGGAAAGGGACCACAGTAACACCACCACTGATCATTTATAATTCCGGCACATAAGTGACACTGACATGGGTTTAGGCACAGCGCTGCTAGAGATTATAAACACCCAAGTTTCCCTTTCATATCTAGCTAACAGCAGTCCCGAAGTGAGGTCCAGAGTTGCCATCAACAACATAGTTATGAAAACTAATCTAGTATTTCCTTATGATATTACCCAAATGTGTGCGTATATGTGGAACTCTTACACCTCTTACACCTCTGACCTAAGTACCTTTTTTTTTTTAAACAAAGCTTTATTAAAGGTTGCAGTATAAATCTGCAGCAAAGATAAACTGATAGAGATAAGTAGAAGTCACTGATACACAAATTTTGAACTGACTATTTGTTCAGATAAAATGTGGTCTCATTTAATAGCCTTGTATGAAATCTTTTCTGATCCCTTTCCTGCACCGTAGTGCCTCCATCCTCTTCTCGTCTCTGACGGAATGATGCATTATAAGGATATCTGAGCTGTTCTGTTTTCTCTGAGGCTATGCAAAAATACTTTTGATGCTTAACTGTTACCTAGTCTCTGCGTGTCTACACCTCTGCAACTGTGTACACTATGTATCACATTTTCTGCAGGCCACAAGCTGTCAGTGTCAGTAAAAGGTTTAGAAATCATTACTCATGCATTACTCATTACTCAGGGACGTCTTTGTCACTTGAATATTCAGTTACATACATATGACAGTATTTGCTATGAATACTGTTGTTATACATAAGATAATGCCACTCTCTCTCTCTCTCTCTCTCTCTCTCTCTCTCTCTTTTTTCTCTATATATATACACACAGTCAGGTCCGGAAGTATTTGAACAATGATGGACTTTTAGTGATTTTGCCATTATACACCACCACAATGGATATGAAACAATCAAGATGTAATCGAAGTGTAGACTTTGACTTTGAAGTGTAGATATGGCATTTACCATTTAGGAATTACAGCCATTTTCAACAAAGTATCTCCATTTTCAGGGGCTCAAAGGTATTTGGACAAAGTGACATCATTGTAAATATAACCATAATTTTAATACTTGGATGAAAATCCTTTGCAGTCAATGACTGCCTGAAGTCTGGAGCCCATATTCTCAAAACTCAAATTCTGAGTTTCCTCCCTGGAGATGCTTTGCCAGGCCTTCACTGCAGCCACCTTCAGTTGCTGCTTGTTTGTGGGTCTTTCTGCCTTCAGTCTTGTCTTCAGTAAGTGAAAAGCATGCTCTATTGGGTTGAGATCAGGCGACTAACTTGGCCATTGAATTTTTGGCCAAGAAATTTCTTTGCCTTCAAAAAGTCTTGAGTTGCTTTCGCAGTATGTTTAGGGTCATTATCCACCTGCACTGTGAAGCGGCGTCCTATCAGTTTTGTAGCATTTGGCTGAATGTGAGCAGAGAGTATAGCCCTATACACTTCAGAATTCATCTTGCTACTTCTGTCAGCAGTCATATCATCAATAAACACCAATGAGCCCGTTCCATTGGCAGCCACACATGCCCATGCCATAACACTGCCTCCACCATGTTTGACACATGATGTGGTATACTTTGGATCATGAGCTGTTCCTTTCTATCGCCATACTTTTTTCCTCCCATCATTCTGGTACAAGTTAATCTTGGTTTCATCAGTCCAAAGAATCTTATACCAGAACATGGGAGGCTTTTTTAGATGTTTTCTGTTCTTGAATGTTAAAAGTGGTTTGCACCTGGTTGTAAACCCTCTGTATTTACATTCATGAAGGTGTCTCTTGATTGTAGATTTTGACAATGATACACCTACCTTCTCCAGAGTATTCTTGAGTAATACTTGGACTTCATATTGGTAGCTCCAGTCGAACAGCTGCCAAATGCCAACTCAATACCTGATATCAACTCCAGACCTTTTATCTGCTTCATTTGTCTTGAAGTAACAAGGGAATGGACTGCACCGGGTCAATTAACTTCTTGTCTGTCGATTGTCCAAATACCTTTGAGCCTTTGAAAATGGAAGTACTTTGCTTAAAATGGCTGTAATTCCTAAATAGTAAATATTTTTATGGAACCTCTTACAAAAAAGCTGAAAGTCTACACTTCGATCACATCTTGATTGTTTTATTTCAATTCCATTGTGGTGGTGTATAAAGGCAAAATCACAAAATCTCTGTCATTGTCCAAATACTTCCGGACCTGACTGTATATAGGTGTGTATACTGTATGTATATATAACACAAGAAAAGTAGGGATTTAGCTACTAGGGATCATGTATTATACTTCATGTACAATTCCTGTTATGCTATTCATGCTAAATATGTAAATATGACTTGAAACGAATATGTAACTTGTCCACTTGTCTGCTGAAACCCCTAAAACCAGTCTCAGGCTTTTTTCACCCCTCCCTGTGCTTCATGTTTTCTCCGGCTGTACCAAATAATCTTTCAGGATTACTGGAGATCCTGGTGGTGAGCTCTTCCAATTCATTACGCAAAAACAGGACTTTCTTTCTTTGGACTGTCTCTCTGTGATTACTAAGACCTGACAATTAATGTGGGAGGAACCCACATTGTGAAATTGAGATAAATTTGATATTAAATTAAAATGAATATCACAAGTAGGTCTGTTCAAGTCCATCAACCTCAATATATTCTCATTTGGCCACTGCATGTTATATTACTCTAAACTGTTTAACCTTTTAATTATATTTTACTGTTATGCCTCATAATATTGCAATTGACATAACATTTGACACCTTAAGCGTGGTCTGCTTTATGGGTACGCATTTCCTATTGCCTGTTTTTGTCTTGTTTAAAGGCAGTTGCTTGTTTTAAGTGACTTAGACAGTTAAAAACTCCTCCCCTTGAGGGCTCCCGAGTCGCACAACAGAAGAGCGCTCATTGGGAGATTGTGAGTTTGATTCCCAACAATGCCACACCTATCTGTGGCCAGGATTCCAAGACAGCATACTTGTTCCTGCTCTCTGGGTGGGTAGAATGGATTTACTCTCTCTCCTGTCAATCAACTCAACAGTCATGGACATCTGTGAGATCAATTCCTTGCAAGAGGGCAGTTATAGTTTTCTCCTGAGTGTGATCAGCTGCCCTGAGTAATAGTAGAAAAAGATATAGTGGCTGGTTTCATGTGTTTTGGAGGAAGCACATGTTAATCCTCTCCCTCCATATTTAGTAGCTGCCATGTGATAGGGCTTGAACTAAATAGTGGGTGGGAATTGGCAATGACTAAATTTGGAAGAAAAATAGCAGGGTGGGATATTCATGAAAAAAAAAAACTGCTATAAACAGCATACAGGTCAATTAAAAATATAAATGGACCACCCAGAAACCAAGTTAAAGTTCTGCTCTGCAAAAGTTTCAATAATAAAAAAACTTTTTCCTATATATCTGTCTTTAGAATGTAATAAAAGAGGAGTTTTTTTCTTTCCTCCTGGACAAAGAAAACTTGTTTACCTAACTAAAACTTGTCAGCTGGAAATCTGACCCAAAGAGCACATGAAATAATTATGTTTTAAGCATCTAACATCAATTTCAACCTTTAGGAATCACAGTAAGGGTTGTCAACAAATATACAAACATATTCCTACTGCTACTATCCACTGAAGTTTCCAGAAATTACCAGGCTTTTCCAAGGTAGAAGCTTATGACACAATGGAAGACCAAAAACACAATTCACACTACACAGAGGTCACCTCCACTATCTGATCCATGTTTGTGTTGTCCTGGATAACATAGTGAGTGTGTAGGACTTAAGGAGCTTTACAGAGCCAGGCCAGGTCATGGTGTCTAAACAGCCTTAAAAACACACAGACTTCATAGAATCCAAATCTCTTTTGCTATTTTGAGACAGACCCAAAACCTGGCCTAATGTAAATATGTGCAGACGTTCTTTTTGTGATGAAATGCCTAAACCATATGAAAAATTAGAATGCAGGCATGAACGCAGGTTGTTCACCCACCTGCACACACTCTTAAACACTGCCAAGTCCCCATTGAGCCTGGCACAAATTTGGCTATGGATGGAAAGAACCGTCTGTTGTCTCATTACTTAAAGCCGTTTGACGGGGCTGAACTTAGAGACCAAACATCGGCAGAATCTCAAAACCTCTAAGAGCTTCTGTTATATAGACCTAGCAGAAATAATATACACGCTTTCCTCAACCCTTTACTAAAGTAGCAAAAAGGCCAACTTACGGCATCTAAGGGTATTTCATAGAATGATTTACTCAAATTACATTCGCTGGCTTAATTCAGGCAGCTGTCATTCTTCAATCTTTTAAAGAAGTGCATTTTCTTTTAATACTCATGTGACATAAGCTTTTGACCTCTGCCTTTGAGTGCTTGAGAGATTTGATTTTGTGTGTTTGGGTGTGCGTGTAATGCTCTTCATCCGCTGCGGAAGCACTGGTCACATGCCCCTCAGCCCATGTTAATTACTCCAGAGTTAATCAGCTTCCAGAGGACGTTGTTCACTTTAGAAGGCTGTCCTTAATACTGACCCCTCTGTTACTATCTTTTTGCCCTCTGCCCCTTAGGTTAGAAGATCTACATGGAAGAAGCCACCAAGGGTGAAACAAGATGAATGCCAGTGGATATGTAGCGAACATTTGAAAGTATTTAAAGTCATAGTAAAGTAAATTGGTGTTGACAGGGCTTCTGACACAAAACAAAGGTCAAAGGGAAACATGGTTTAGCACTGAAAATGCTCGAGGTACTTTATCAAATATACTCAGACCCACAGCTCACTAAAACAAAACATGTAAACAAAGACGTCATCTACAAACTCCCTTGTCTGTCTCCCTTGTTTTTGTAGCAGCATGTGTATAGGAGCTGGCTCAGCCAAGGGCACTGTGGCTGTCATGTTTTTACAGCAAGCCATCTGCTCAGTGATCCTGTGTTGGTGCCAGCAATGAGAAACAAGAGAACAATCTGCCCAGCAGACTCAGACACAAACAGACATACACACACACTGTCACATCCCTTTTAGCAGAGAATGCAGTATTACTATAATAATGACCCAACAATATCAAAGGAGTTATATGTCTTCTTGTCTACACTTATTACCCAGTTACAGTCGGTACAACCTCCTTACATTTTACATTCAGTACAAGTCTGTAGTTGATAAACTTACTTAACTATGTAAAACATGCTGACTAAATGCATTGGGCTGGATAAATAGTCCGCTAGCTGATCACTGTCAAGGTAAGTGTAACAAATGACTAAATATATTGTCATCTTCCTGCGTCTAATATAGAGAAATAAATTAGGTTTATTTTTCATCCTTGTTTCTATTCTGATTCAGAGCAAGCCATAAGGCTCTACAAGACTTCATAGCAGATTGTGCCCTACTTGCTACAGTTCGGGTTCTAATAACTGAGTTTCTTAAACTCAGACTTTTGTTTCTGATGGAAGAATAAGTTGGTGATGAGTTTCTGTTATCTGAGGAACATCCATGGTGTGGTAATTTCAGAAACACTACACATACATTGACAGTGATGCCATCTAACCTGCAGGTGCGTGGAATATGTTACGTCCCACAAATTAATTAAGACTATTACTTTTACCCTAGCGTGATATGGGTGGCAGTTACAGAATAAGTAAACAGCTTATGAAGCACAAAGAATGATAAAGAAAACTGTCTGAGGAAGAAAACCTGAAAGGGAACCAGTCCTCCTCTGACATTTAGACAATATATACAAGATAGACAAGATAAGTGATGTTTGTCAAATGTAAGGTGGGAGGTCTGTCAGTTCTGTTGGACATATTAGATTAGATTAGATTAGATTCAACTTTATTGTCATTGTTCAAAGTACATGTACTAAGCCAATGAAATGCAGTTAGCATCTAACCAGAAGTGCATAAGTGGCATATTTACAATAAATTACAAATAAGGATATGGATATACAGCTATGAGGGTGATATGTACAAGGAAATGGATGACTTATGTACAGAAGGTGCAGTGGGTATTATAAATAAGGATAAATATGATATATATATATGTATGTACAATCAGTGTACAGTGGGGAAGACATGTTAAGAATATGATAGGAATGTGAACAGGAACATAAAAATGAATATATACAATGAATATATACATACACACACACATATATGCATGTATGTAGGTACAGTGGTGCAAAGGATCGCATTATAATTTATGTTATAATTTATGTAGTGCCAGATGCAATATGAAACAGTGAACACAGATACTTCAAAACAGGAAGTAGGTATGGTATTGGTTAAGCCTTAGTCTGTAAATTTTCTGCATGCCACACCGTGGAACATAGAAGTTGCATTCTGTCCATGTGATGCAGGCTGCTTAATGTATCAATCATATATAATAAGTGAGTCAGTGATGCATATGGACTATGGCATGTCAAACAAAACAAGTTTACTAAATAAACAGAGGTAATCTGTTCTGAAAAAAAAAAGATTAAGGAGGTAAGCTAGCAACCTGTGCTTAGAGTATATGAATGTAGGCATCTACTGAGGGATAACAAGGGCAAAGTTCTGAAGTACTGTAGTAAGCAGAACACGGTGTGTGTCTGTGTGTGTGGTGTCTGGTGTCTCAGGTGGCTTATGGCTGAGAGGGAAGATAATGAGGTGAGACTGACCACTCAACATTTAAAGAGATGAACTACTGTCACACACACACACACACACACACACACACACACACACACACACACCTCAGATGTGTCCTCTATGTTTTACATTTCAGTTAACTGACACCAAAGGACGCTGTCACTCAAATTCATCCATGGTGGAACAAACAAATCAGATTCTATTTGTTTGCGGAGATATTCATGTGGAATTGATGTCAGCACCAAGTCGAGGCTTGTGCCTTTTTAACACAGACACAAATATTTTAAGCTCACTCAGTGGGCACTCACACAAATAGGACAACCACTGTCCCAGATATTTAGATGCACAGTATGGACTTTATCTATCTATCTATCTATCTATCTATCTATCTATCTATCTATCTGTTTGTTTGTTTATCAATCCAAGCTGCAGAAAATCTTGAGAATAAATTATGCACGAGAATACTTAACATTGTTCAGTATCTGCGCAGCTACATTCACTCAATCATCATCTCAAGGTCATCACAACTCAATATGTGACAGAGATTTAAACATTTTCAGAAATACAGGCACACATGAAGGTTATTAGCACGGCTGAATGTATATGAGCACACACAGCATTATAAACACATTACGAGCCTGCTCCCTTCTGCTTGTATGTGGTACCCGTTTATGCTCTTCTTGTGCCGCAGTGTTGATGTTATTGAGAGAGTAAAAGAAGGAACTCACCAATGTTTCTATGATCATTTATTACCAAAACACAACCTACTGTACACACAGAGCCTGCAGTCCCACTGACACACTGCAATGAGATGTGCACAGCTTGTGGGCAGGACCTGGAGGAAACCAGCTGGCACAAAATCTGGGTCAATATGGAAATGGCTAAGCAGTTTGAATATTATAGCTATTACAGCATTTTTTATGGCTATTACTCCTTCCCCAAAGTGGCAATTACAGAATAATTACAACAACTTGAGGTGAATTACATGGCAAAGGAAACTGAGGAAGAAAACAGGAAAGACTGAAAACAGGAAGTTTCTGAAGTTTCTGGTAAGATAACATTTACAGCAGAGCTAAATTAAGGTAATGGGGAAAGATTGAGGAGTAGGGGCAATACTTGTTGTGCTGGAAATATGATAATGTGACCACAGAGATATGGAAACATAATATATAGATTATACAGAATTGCTGAAGGAGGTATGGCATAACTGAAGATATAACCGAATATGAATATATTATTTGGATTGAACAGATATTGTGTTGTAAACAGATACAAATACAGATACAATTTTTTTTAGAAAGCTTGTCAGTAAAGTTCACAGCACATCTGGTTGAAACTTGAGTTCATCATGACTGGGATCCTATGGGGAATAACAAAAAAAGTTGTGTAAGCAGGAGTTTTTACTTTCATGTAGGTGTGAGTGAGTGGTCAGATATGAAGCCTGAGAGACAAAATAAAACCACATTCATTATCATGAACTTAGCATTCATTTATTCATCCTTAGTAACTGCCTGGGAGTGGATTAAATTAGGCTACTAGTTTGTTTATACAGGTATTTTGGGAAACCAAACCAACAAATTTGTTAGGAAATATCGTGGGCAGGTAAAATAATAATAAAATAATAACTGTGTGAGTGAAATTAAAAACAGTCCCCTGCACATCTGTAGTTGGGGTCAATTATGAGCTTGAGTGATTTAGCTGAGACTGAGTAACTGTCAGAGCCAGAACTCACAGAGCATGCTGACAGTGCTGGCATTTGTAGCTGTGGGTTTTTTTCCCCTCTAGTGTTTTAGATTTAGGCCATGCCCACTTCAAATTTAAATCTGAATACAGACACGGATGTTCAGAGCAATAAGCAGATGCATATACAGACAGTGGCATTGTGTTACACACATGCCTTAGTTTGTAGAAAAGTTCCCTGATTTCTGGGTAATAATAGAATAGAAGCAAACAGCAATAATAGAAGATCATTATTTTGCAGTTGTCTTGAACATAGCTTTCCAATTGACTATATAGGACTTCAATGACTGGCATGTGCCATTAATAGGTTTCATGATGTCATAAATGTAGTTTACACATAGAGGTATAAATGCTGGAAATTCCACTAATCACTAGAACCGATGTCCTTAAGATGGGTGGTGAAATGTTAATGTTATAACACAAGGTTAGCAGCTTTGACTTACTACCACCTGAAAACTTCTATTTGGTTTCTGCACAAGAAGATGCTTTACAATCTCATCAGTAGCATTATATCCTAAATGCTATTTTACCTAAACAAGGTAATTACCTCTTTTAACTTTCTCTAACATAGACAGGAAACATCTGACTAAAGCAAAGCTACAGCTATGATATCAGTGCAACTTTCAGAACTGAGGCCTTGCTAGGTTGCCTCTGAGCTGGAAATTCCTTTCCATTCTTCTGAAGGACCACCTATGCCACCATCACTAAGTAAAAAAAAAAAAAAAAAAGTCTGCATGATTAACCAGGTCTCATACCTCCACTCATGCAGTGTTTATAGATCTGCTGCAAAGAGAAACTCCTCAGAGGCGACATGCCATTCCTTCCCCTAAACATGGCATTTTCAAACAGTCTGCCTGCTCTCACCCTGCTACTCATAGCAAATTAACCACTGAAGACTGTGGAGCCAGCAGAATCAGCTTCCTCCCTCAGAGAAAAAGTCGATTTCTTCCTTTAATACCAATAACAAAAAATGAAGTTATTTTGTTTTTGCGTTCCCTTCAACCCCCTTAGATTTATATGATACTCCGCAGATAGGCTAGTGAGGAAAAACTGCATCTAGAATAAAGAAGTAAATATTTGAGCAGCACTGCTGATTGATAATTCCACTGGGAGCCTGACAGAAGGGAATGCAGGAGCTTCTGTAAGGCTGCTGAAAGGCAATATTAATCTGAATAGTGTCTCTCACACATCCTACCCCGCAATATGTAAACAGCACTTAGAAGAAAGGCCATGCTATTTTGCAATACTAAAATGATGCATTCATTTGCTACAAATGTTCTCACTGCATTATTCAGGGAGGTTATTATAGCACTATAGTGTGTTGTCTAAAATTGTGTACATGATCAAGGCCATGCACAGCTGACTCTGATTTGTGCTCCTTTGCCCAAAACAACACACAGAGACAAATGAAAAGCTATTGTGTCACGCTAAAAGCCCACAAGCCCACAAGAATTAAAAAAAATAAACACATCAATAGTGATGAAGACAAGACCGTAAGAGGCGACACCTAGTCAGAGACTTTGTAGTAGCGTTTCAAGACCAGCAACAGATAATATTTTTCAAGATATACCCAACAAATTCCTCTTTATTAATTTTATATTCATTATATACTGTATACATATCATAAACACAAATCGGAAATACAGTAAATATAAGGAATTCTACAAATTTAAACATAATTTTCATAAATTACAAAAAATAAGCCTGGCTAACATAATTCATGCTACACCCACTTCACAAAACCCCACTGACAGTCTGAGGTCTGTCTGAAATATTATCTCCAGCGAATGTATTTTAGCACAGTGCAATGATAAGCACTATATTGATTCATCTGCCTGCAGAGCCTATCCTGGGAATACTGGACATGAAGTGGGAACTCACCCTGAATTGGATGCCAGACCATCGCTGGGCACCATACACACACACACACACACACACACACACACACACACACACACACACACACATTCACACTCTCATTTACAGGGTCGATTTATTTCATTACATGAGTCCTTTTAATATAGCAGCAGTGCATTATCATGTGTATAATATAGTGCAGACATTCTAAACTCACCCACCCATAATAAAACATTATTTGCTGTTGGGTTCTCAAGTGTGTTCAGTACTTAGAGGGCTGCAAGGACAATACACATACGCGGGAAATTAAAAGGCAGCATCTATACTAGGTGGATGTTGACAGGAAGTCAACAGTAAGTCAAATGACCACTCTTTAAAATCATGGTGAGCAGAAAAGCATCTCAGATTGCAAAACATGTCAGACCTTGCGAATGGGCTAAAACGGCAAAAGACCACATCAGGTGTTTTTCCAGCCTTCCAACTCTCCAGTTTCTGTCTAGTTATTCTCTTCTGACCTTTCTTATCAACAAGGCATTTCTGCCTGCAGAACTGCTGCTTGCACAGTGTTTTTTGCTTTTTGCACCACTCTGTGTAAAATCTAGAGACCGTTGTGCATGAAAATCCCAGGAGATCAGCAATTTCTGAAATGCTCAACCTAGCCACTCTGGTACCAACAACCATGCTATGGTCAAAGTCACGAAGATCACATTTTTCCCCATTCTAATGTTTGCTGTGAACATTAACTGAAGCTCTTGACCTGGATTTGCATGATTTTATACATTGCATGAAAGAGCAAGAGTATAGGTGTTCCTATTAAAGTGGCCAGTGAGTGTACATTGTCCTGTAAGTGAAATATGGCACAAACATAACACATTTAGCAAAAGGGTGACCGCAATATAACAAGCATGTAACCATGAGTAATGCATAATTACAGGTAATTCTGATGATTTGGCAAGCTGTTATACAGCATACATACATGCAACAGTTATTTTAAAACAGCAAATATGTTGTTACATTTAATAATTTATATTTATAAATGCTATATTAAATACAAATTTGGATCAAAATCTGTTTTTAAAGTAGACCATGGAGGATGAATCCATTGAGTGTTAAAGGCCTTTAAATCCACTTGCACATGGAGGAGGGTTACAGTTACATGTCATTTGCAGAGAGAAAATAGCACACAGTTTAATCCGTAGAGGTCAGGCTAAATATGATTGTGATGCAAATCGTCAGTGCAGTGGGAGAGTGAATATTTCTGGAGCTTATTCAAGTGTGCCTGGAGCAGTTCAAATCAAGCAAAAATCCATTAACCCAAAAATAAGGGACCTCATTCTACAAGTACAGCAAAGCTAAAAATATATATTTTTGTTATATTCCTAGCTTTAATTTGCCCACAGTTTCCTACATTACTGTAGAAATTCATTGCAAAATGATTTAGGCCAACCAAAATATATTATTAAATAAAGGTAACCCTACAAACTCTGTATGCTTATTTCATATGTTGGCTGCAAAAGAAGAGTAATTATTAGATTCATCCAAGAAAAAAAAAATAGAGAGGTCTTTAACTGACTGACAGATACCCTCAATTTGAGCGAAGTTGCCCCAACAGATTAAAAGGAGAAGAAAAGACAATCTTCACTGATGAATGGCAATGTGAAATCGTGTCTACTCAAGAGGAGCATAGATAATCTTCTCACATTTGACAGGTAGCGCTAGGAGTGCAAGGAATGAACAGCTGAATCAAAACACACCTTTCCCTGGTAAAAGGATCATACAATCAGTCATGGTGAGGATGTCAGAAATTGTCCCAGGACCTTGGTAACCGGCCACAAGTAGCCAGGAATGGTTTGCTCTATGAGAACACTTGAACATGTCATGTACAAAAAAATCCAGTGAGTGATTTCTATATCTAAATCATGCCTGAATCATAGTCTGATGAACATTAGTAAACTGATACATCTTCAATGATATGTGACTTCTCAACAGTAAATTAGCAGCAAATTAGCCTTCAAAATTGTCTGTAAACTTTCGGACCATTATTGACACTTTCAAAATACAAATGTGTGTGTGTTGTGTGACGTGTCCTATTAATGACATATATCAATTTCTTTTTTATTTTAAGGACCAAGGTTCTTTGAACGGAAGCCTCCAAGTTCATGAGAAATTATTGATTTTTTTTTTTTCAGGTCATTTCAATTAATGGCGATGAGATAAAGTTCAGCAATCTGACAGGTTGTAAACAAGATAAAACATGAAAGCAAAGCCTCGCATTTTCAGCAGTGTCATCAGTTTTTAGTTTTTAAATCAGAAGGTTGTCATGATGCTGCTACAAGATGTTCCCCATAGTTACTGTATGTGTGTTACAGCACAAACTGTAAGCTGTGTTTAATGAAAACATCATTATGCAAAAAAAAAAAAAAAAAAAAAAAAAGACTTTATCACCTGTTATTTGCAAGTCATGTTGTCTGTAAGTGACAGTCTGATCAAATTTGAATAAGATTTTCACCTTGTTTATCAGATTAGGCTAAAGGTTTTATCATAATTAAGATGAACTAACTGCTGCTTCTCTCACTAGTCTGCTATTTAAGGCCAAAATGCTTCTCTTAATCATCTACCTACTTGTGATACCCAACAGAGCTTATTTTTGATAAGAGATGAGGATCTTCATTGTTTCCAGTGATAACAATAGATATTGAACACTGCTTTTACAACATATTTACAGTGCTGAAATTAGGTTTTAGGGTTTTTGTAACTTTCTGTAACAATTAACTATTTCATTTTATATGCACTGTGAAACCTTTCTATATTAATCTGGGCCGCGACTATGACTATGCTGTTAATGCGCGTCTAGCGATGAGTAGTGTTACTGCCCACAACCGATTGAAGGATGCAGAACAATGGCCTGAGTGCTCCTCTACACTCGCTCCACCACACACACACACACATACACACACACACACACACACACACACACACACACACACACTGACATTATCCAGATCAGCCAGATCAAAGTTATACACTTTGAAGTAGATAGTTCGAATTTTTCACTCCAAATGTTCATTTCTCTTCCTGGCTTTTATATGATACCTAACTAAAGTCAGTCTGACCATCAGCACAAGGGTAGAAAGAATACAAAATGTAGTAAAATATTATTAAGATTAGATCTCTTTCTAGAGGGATCTCTTGCACTCTGTGGTGAGGGCCACTTTCTTCAACTTTGCCTACATGTGCCATATTACATTAGTTTGAAACCTGGGCCTTGTTTTTCTGATCAGTGCATGGCCTTTAGAAACAACATCTGGGATGTGTCCAGAGGGTGATTCTTGCATAGTTACATACTGTACATTACATACCTACATTTGTTTTTTTAGAGTATAAGGCAGCAACATCATAAAATACGAAAATTTGTCTATACCCTAAAGTTTCTTTAGTTCAGCAAAAACAAACACTGTCCCTATTTTTACACAGTTCAAATCAGGGACTATCTACACCAAGTGACTCACACTAAATACATTTGAATAACTCACTGTGATTGGCCCATGTTAACAAATACACACAGGGACACATCCCAAGCCACATAGTATCATCTTAGATGGTAGGATACCGCACAATCAATAACACAAATAACTCAAAATAACAAGTGAAAATAGCCTGGAGACGTTTACCATTCCTTCTACAAAATGGCAAATTATTTCCTTCATTTGTTCCCCAAACACAAAATTACATGTCCTCTGGCTAAAGTTCCTCTTTAGCAATAGTTCTCTCAAGGATAGATTAATATGACTGCTTGCAGTTGATTTATCTAATGGGCATGCTTCATATATAATCAAGAAAAATACAAAAAAAAGGTATAGGACTTTTATTATGCTGGGTTAGAATTGGTCGAAAATGTGTATATCTACTAAAGAAAATCATACAAAAGAACATCAGCAAAATAGTATACATGTAAGTACAATTTAAAGAGCAATGGTGCATATTACTTAAAGACAACACATACAAACAGCGGCATGTTATCAAAGCTTTACTTTTCTGTTTTACATTTTTGGTTTGGTCATCTTTTTTTTCTGTAATAGCTGGAGCACACAGTAGTTTCAGACTTTATAATGTGACTCTCGAATCTGTTAAGCTGCTAAAAATTAAGTTGTTGATCCTGATTACTTTAGAACATTGAGAGTAAATTTATGACACCTGACCTGCAAGACGCTGTGCTAAAAGCAATCCATTTAGTTATGTTTTCCGGAACTGTAGCTTTGATATCCCGAGGTTGAAAGATCGAGTAATAATCTGAGGAAAGATTTCTGTAATATTGTGGAATAGTTCTCTAATTACATTAGTTGAAATCAGATTGTTGTTGTTGTTTTTTTTTTTTTTGTAACTAATTCATAAAGCAAATCATATTTACATCCTACACCAAACATAAACGGAGGACATTTTTTTCATTTCATTTTTATGTTTCATTCAACAATGAAACAGAAAATAAGAATGTAATGGAAAAGTGTAAAACAGTGTCATGACATAAATCCAGCACTTCTTGGCGATACAGCAAGAACAGTGATTAGCCCATGAACGTCTTGCACTTCAGAATATATCACTAAGAAACGGAGTACATGCTGTTTTTGTAGACCAATATATACAAGAATGCCACAGTCTTACAACAAGTGGGCAAACACATGAATATTATACAGGAGTATCAGCAGAAACAGCAGCTTGTTATTTCTGACTTCTACATCTACCCCAGGTCAACTAGAGAATATGTATTTACACATGTATTACTGTGTATGCATTTCCATACTTGCAATCAACTGCCATATCCATAAAAAGATTATTTAAACATACTAATGCACAAAAATACACAATGCACAAACATTAATAACTTATTCTACTAGATGAACTCAAACACACTGGGCACATTTTGAGACACAGTGTGACTTAATCTGGCCTGTATTTGAAAAAAGATTACAATTTGTCACTGTGAGACATTTTCATAACCATAAGCATTGAAGACAAATACACACCCCCAGTGGCCACTTTAATAGAGCACCTGTACACCTGCTCATTCATGCAGTTATCTAGTTGAAGATAGGGAAGACTGTCCAGTCTCAGTGAGCCTGCACCGAAACACCCCCCCCCCCCCCCCCCCCCCCCCCCCCCCCCCCCCCCCCCCCCCCCCACCCCTCCTGCAGCCTCAGACTCCTGTTCTTGGTTGACATGATTGGAACCCAATGTGACTCATCGAAACTGGACAATTAAAGCTTAGAAAAATGTCTCCTGGTTTTTGGTGTGGTATTTTTCTGTGCTGTCACCTGTACATGTGATTTGTGATCTTCGATGCATGCAGTTATGTATATTAGTTGGCACACAATTACACGTTTATCTTCATTTACTTTTAAGACTGCATTATTCATGGTGTGACTGATTGTAGCACTTGAACAGAAACTCACTAACACTTGTCCCAACCATCATGAGTAGTTGACTTTCTCTATTCTTTTTCCACTTTTTTTTTTTTTTTAGGTCATTTTGTAGAAACAGTCTTGAATAAGTGCTAAGTCCTTTGGCAGCTATATGTTTTCGGATTTGTTAAGTAACGTTGGATTAACATGCCTCCTATATGAATATAAATTAGTATTGAAAGCAGTGACAAGAATCATGGTTGAAACTAAAAAAATTACTTATCTTTGTAGTCAACTATATTCTCTCTTTGCCTTTCAGTGCAAGACAGAATGTGCTAGAAATATCTGTGCTATTCCTGTCTACCGTTCCTTGTGCTTTTTTTTTTTATTATTTTTTTTTTTCCTGAACCATGTAGAGGGCCTCACAGGCAGGGAACCTGTCAAAAATTCAAAAAACATGGGCAGATGCATGTCTGGGTTCTTGGCTTTTGAACCATACAAGTAAGGTTAGCAATCGTGTTCAAAACTTTTCAGAAAAAAGCTTTCTGATCCATGGCACAATGAAGCAAGTCATTCAATTTCTCCTTGAGCTACTCACAATAATCAGGGAGTATCAGTGAGCATCTGCCTGAAGCTACTCATATGTGGAACCAGAGTAGGCTCTTCTGCATCCTTCTGATTAAAAACACTTTTTCTATGCACAAAGCTTAAGCAAAGGAGGGAAGCAGTCATGATCAATATTTCATTTCAACTTAGAGAGCGGCACAGTATGCAAATGTGCAATGACAGCACACAGGGTGGTTTAGAATATGAACCTACAGACTCAATTTCATGTCTGATGTACTCAACCAGTATGACTCACACTGATACAAAATAAAATTCCTGATTCCTGTACAATTTCATTTAAATATAATGATTAATGATAAATATTAGGATTCAATATTTGTGCATCATGGATAAGTTGTGACATTCTGACATTCATATTCATATTTCTGTTTTGCGTAATTTCATTGCACTAGTATGTCTATCCAGAAACTCCATTTTTGTCAAGATGGCCAAGCAGAGGAAAGGACATATGAGTGGAAAGGACATATGAGTTCTCTGAGTTGTCTGATCAGAAGTGCATATAGTTGATTGGCCCTGCTGGGACCCTTTCAAAATGTAGGAAGTAATAAACTAATAAACAGTGAACCATGTGCAGCACTTTATGGAAGAATAGTTTCAGCTGTTTCAGCTCCTACACCTTTTTTTTCTCAGAAGGATGTTTGACAAGTTCAGCTGGAATGCAGCAGACCTTATTGCTATTCCATATAAACAAAACAAAAGATTCCGCTTTGTTTAAAATCCGTATGAAAAATGTGAAAAGACTTTGTTGCTACTAAAGGACTAAAACATTTGCTGTCATCAACTAGGGGCATGAATCAGAATTCAAATATCTTAGCTTTGAAAGTAACACTAATTACAATAATAATCAATACTATTTTAAATACAATAATATTGATAACATTTTTTCAGACCGTGTATGAGCACATGTTTTTCGGTACTTGTCGAGACCAGTATCAATACTGATACTGAAATAAGTAACCTAATTAGTATTAATCAATCAGGGATGTCACAGAACAATTTATTTAGCTCTGTTTATGTTTCTCTGGTTTGAAAAGTGGCCATGAAAGCACATGTGTGTTCATGCACATGAGCTGCTAGGCTCGTTCGTTATGATGTTAGCTAGTTGATTTTGAATGAAGTGCATAAGCTAGCTACATTTGCTACCTTGGACTGGGTAGTGTTCACAAAACCAATTATATATACTGTAGCTGTATGGAAAGTATGTTTTTGCTTTCATTGCATTAATTCCTTGTTGTTATTGACTGATATTAGCACAAACCAACTGGGCAGGAGCTGTTATTCTCACTCACCTAACTTTATCTGTAGACATTTTTCTCTCCTGGCCAGCATTTGCTGCAGCATTGATCGCTTCCGTGTGCCACAACCGATGACCTTCTCATGCTGAGTTGTATATTTAAGATGTTTATCAGGTTACTTGAGCTGTAAGAAGTTGCTGTATTTTTGCAGAGCACAAATTGTTATCGTTAATCATGAAATATGTCCAAAAGTGCTGTCATTTTGTGTCATTTGTTCATTAGCACAACAACATACACTATGCTTATATCACATAGTATTACATGGCATTGAATGTTGGTATCTGAGTATTTTTTTTCAAGTATGAGTAAATGAGCATGGTTTTGGACAGTAAAAATAGCCAGTATCAGTTTCTCAATCAGTGCTTCCCTACTAATTACAATTCTTATTTTTTAATTTTAGTTTTTTTCTACCCAGATAGCAGATACAGTATTGGGGTAACTTCAGCAATAGCAAGTGTATTGTGTGACATATTGCTCCCAGTTGTAAGCAGCTAAATTTAATTTTTCTTTAAATTTGGAATCTGAGTCAAAAATGGCTCAGAAAGATACCAATGATTACATTGTGTGTCAAATTTTGGCTCAAAAGCGGCCCAGCTATAAGCTCTGCTCAGAGATGTGCTTGCATCAAGGCTGAGTTGGGGCTAGGATCTAGCAGTCAGATTTGGAGAAGTTTATAGTATCATTCCATGGTGATTGTCATGGAAGCATACTATGGTGTATCATTAGAGGGCCAGCATTTTGTTATCAGGTGTGGGCTGAACATTACCCACTCTCAAATATACAGTAGATCACAGGCCAGATGTTTTCCAAAGAATGGGAATAAGTCATGGAAGTCTTATTCTAACTTTAACGCAAATACAAGCCGGAGAAGCTCCATACTCCAAATGTAAAGTCAAGCTAGAATATATGCATTTACTACAGGGTACAAGTAATGCTTCCCAGTAAGATTGTAATGGTGGGATGTCTTTATTGAAATACAACTACATTCTATCACAACATTCCCCAACTCTAAAAACCTTGCTCGGGTGGAAACTCACAGATTATTTTTGCTACAGAGCTATGGAAAGATAATGGTCTGTGTGACGCACGAGTATGTACATCACTGTCCCAAACTGTCACATAGACTTTTTCACTATGTTCACTTCCTCTGTGTGTGTGTGCGCGCGCGTATGCGTGCGCGCGTGTGTGAGTTGCATGAATAATGAGCAACACTGCAGTGGAGAGATACAATGTCTGCTTTAGGCACTTGAACAGAAGGCCAAATTAGCATCACAGACAATCACTAGAAAAACTAATGAAATCTCTGCATCGGCACTTCTCAGGCTTTGAGATGTGGCTCCATTTGTCATATTATCTCCATAAATTGTCCTCGCTCTCCCTGATGTTTAAGAGGAAAACCAAACAGTTGGTGGAGTTGATTGTATTGGAGCTGCTGAGGCATGTGGCACATGGCATATCAGTCACACCTAATTACAATACATCTCAAAGAACTGAGCAAATGGGAATGCATTCTTTTGTCCATGACTATGGTTTAAACCTTGACAACACATAACAAACAAAACAACAAAATTATCATACAATTCCTTAGAGAGTGTGGCAGCAAGAGTAAGCAATGTGAGAGAGAGATGAAGGGAGACAGGGAAAGAGAAACAAATACCTAAGCAGAAGTTTTTGTGCCTAAGCAAATCTATAATGATGAATTGAAGTGACCTAGTGGGAAAGCCCCAAAGATGCCCCGAATATGTAATAAACCATTCTACTGACTGACAATACGGAGGATATTTGATTGTATTGAGTTCTTTGGACTATTACTAGTGCAAGCCTTTCCTCCATTAACCACAACACAGTCTCAAGCATTAACTGAACTATACTATGTGAACTGCAATAGGAAGAAAAATACACTAGAAGGGGCATCACAAAAGTGACGTAAATAACTGGTGACTATCTACATCATTAAGACATCCTAGACAAATGGTTTTCTTGATCATTTAACTATGCTGAGTAACTGTGCTGGGAATGGAAACCATGCTTCATGCTAATCTGTGTTCTAGTGCAAATGCCACTCCTTGTTCAGATTGCGTAATCCCAACGAAGGAAAACAAAAGGTTTGATTAAAAAAGTTACTTTACAGTATCCTTTGCACTACCTCTTATCCTGAAAGAAAACACAGAAGAAAGATAAAAAGAAAATTTAAAAAGAAGAAATTAATTATGAAAAAAAATTGAGTCTGGCTGATGGGGGTTGAGTTTTTGTCATATTCAAAAGGATGAGGGAGAAAGAGGGAATTTTACTATATATATATATATATATACACACACACACACACACACACACACACACACACACACACACACAGAGAGAGAAATACCATGTACAAGAACAAGGAAAGAAAAAAATAAGTATGAAATCCACAGGGGTATTGATGAAGAAATTAATTTATGACATAATGGTGAAGGAGATAAACACAAGACTTCAGGCACAGACTGTCCAGTAGTCTTACTGACACAAAAAATATGATCACATATTATGCCATGGTCTCACAGTTGAAAATCCTTAAGAAATCGTATAAAACTAACCCATATGAAAAGAAACGATTTGTTAAGGTTAGGGAGAGGAGCCAATATCATTTTCAGCTGTTCTTACACTCATTTAAAAAGAGTTAATAGCTTCTTCTTGGAACCGTTGCCGTTAGGAAAACACTTTGCTGTATTGTTCTACATCAAACTTTCCACAGATGGACAAGCTAAAACATCTTTAAGGGATGTAGACTTAACTCTACAGCTTCATTTTTATGAAATTTCATGTGAGAGCCTAAGTCCCAATCCTATGTAATCAAATCTAATAAAACTCAGATGCGCCAATTTAAATAAGATGTCCTTACACTGGCATGATAAAACAGTTTTATAATAAACAAATTTGTCTTGTGCATTTTAAGCAGTTTGGTTCCCAAAGAATTGACAGCCACGTAAATAAATAATAGGAAAAAAATACACAGCATAAAATCCAAATGCTTAGAAGAATGTAGCTCCATTAATCGACAGCTCCAAACCCAATGACAGCAGGAGAACAGAACGGCAGAACTCTATCTTCTACCCTATATCCTCTACCCTTGGAACATCAGCTTATTTACTTTTCATTTATGTCATCTGTATCTGTCTGTCTGCTTTTATTTGTGTGAAATCTGCAACAATACATCTCGGCTCCTGCATCTGACATGCTTTATCAATGTAGCCCTGTCAGATGCACAGCGGGGAAATCACTGACGCTTACTCTTTTCCACATGAATCTCTCTTCCATTACTGTTCGCTCAAAACATCAGCAGATAGCCAAAATACAAAAATACACAAGGTTCCTTTGACTCAGTCAATACACCAGAGCTAAATTATCACTCATGACAAAAAAGCATCAATAATCTAATGCTTATGAGAAACCTCATCAGCACATTGTTTTAGAAGACAGTAATTACTTTTATAAACTGCTTCCAAATTTGTAAACTTCGATGGATGCAGTTTGTATGAAAAGTAAAGTCATAATGGTTAAGGTTCAGGTGATGGATGGAGGTGTAGAGTGGTTATAGTTTTTCCTTATGATTCATTAAATATGAAATACAACAAAATTACTCATGGGATAAGATTAGGTTGTTTTCCCTGCCTACTCTGTCTATCATTGCAAGTTTTTTTTTTTTTTCCACAAGCACAGAGATCCCACCTTCTACCCTTGGGGTCTACCCTCTTTTTACATTTACTGACCCAAAGCTATACTTAGGCCTTGCCTTTAGGCTTCCTTTTGACATTCTGTTTTGCATAGGTTCAAAGGTTCCTGATCTTACACTTGTCAAAGTCTTTCCTTTATGAACTTTATGAACTGCTTCAACAAAAAAAAATCAACCACTCGTGATTCTATATTGACATAATTGCATCACCTAATGGCTGCAGATTTGTCAGATGCACTTTCATTCTGTGGATCTCCCATTCTATCACATCCCAAAGGTGTTATATTGGATTCAGTTCTGGTGACTGGGGAGGCCACTGAAGTACACTGAACTCATTCTCATGTGCATGGAACCAGTTTGAGATGATGTGTGCTTCGTGACATGGCACATTATTATGTTGAAAGTAGCCATTATTAGATCGGTAAATTTCGACCATGAAGGGATAGACATGGTCAGCAACAATACTCAGGAAGGCTGCGGTATTCAAACGATGCTCAATTAATATTAAGGGGCCCAGTGTGAAAACATCCCCCACACTGTTACACCACCACCATCAGCCTGAACTGTTGACACAAGGCAGGCTGTGTACATGGATTCATGCTGTTGACACCATATTTTGACCTTACCATTTGTGTGCCTCAGCAGAAATTGAGATTTATTAGACTAGGCGACAGTTTTCCAATCTCCAACTGTCCAGTTTCAGTGAGTCTGTGCCCACTGTAGCCTTAGATTCCTGTTCTTGGCTGACAGGAGTGGAACCTGATGTGGTCTTCTGCTGTTGTAGCCCATCCACCTCAAGGTTAGATGTTTGGTGCATGCTGCGATGCTTTTCTACTCACCATGGTTGTAAAGAGTGATTATTTGAGTCACTATATCCTTCCAGGCCACTCAAGGTTTGCTGTGTATTCTAAGATGCTTTTCTGCTCACTTCAGTTATAATGAATGATTATTTGAGTTACAGTAGCCTTCCTGTCAGAACTGCTGCTCACTGGATGTTTTTTTTTGTTCTATGTAAACTCTAGAAACTTTAAACTCTAGAAGATGTACAGGTGAGCAGTAGACTCGGAAAATCCTGTGGTGCCACAATATTTTTTCTTTTTCTTTTTTTTTTTACTTAAAGAACTTTCTCTCCTTGGATGAGAGTTCTATTCTCTGTTCAGTCAATGAGCAATGTCATCTTTATTCTTCACGCGATGACGATAACTTACCATTGTTTGAAGAACCAAATACTTCAATGCTTTTTCGAAATATTGCACCTTCGGTGTGTGGAGTGAGTTATAATACTTATAGCACTTCTGTGTATACATATTGAGAAGAGTTATAACTAAAGTAGTGTCACTTAAAGTTTTGTTAATGTTACTTCCAGACATACTAACAATGTTATGCATATATAAATACTGTCTCATGTATATCTAATGTATACCATTTTTCCTTTTTTCTTACCTGACCCTGGATGAGACATCAGTCCATTGCAGGCCTTGCTATAAATCATGTTTTATATTATATATTCAATGCATTTACCCACTTAAACCGCTATATAGTGAAAAATATAAAATTGTCACTATAATCCCTATATTCTCCCACATATGAAAAGCAGCAATGATCTGTAAATTGGAACATACGGTTTTTTTTCCTAAATATTGCCTATATGATATGCTGTAAAATATATTGAATGCTAAAATATTGTCATATATATGTTTCATATTTTTCCTTCTCATAAGAGGACAAAATGGAGGAATTATGTGCTCTTTACAGTATAGACACGTGAATGCTTCTAAACAAAGGACACAAAGGAAGGTCTTTTATTTCAAAGTATTGTGGAAATGGCAGTTTCTTTATGTCTTCTCATTAAAAGCTTCCATGTGAACAGGTATGTGGATACTGTTCCTTGGACATTCTCTCTTCTGTCATCATGAATATTCTAATAAAGGTGTTCGTGTGACATTTCTCTGTGGGGGAATTCCTTCCAGGGAATCATTTTAATAAGATGACTTTAATTTAATGTAAACCTCTGATGAAAAATGATGAAATGGTCATACATGCCATCAGAGCTACTCTTACACTCTCAGTTTTAATGTCGTTTTTAACGCTCATGGAAAGGTGCCAAATACTTCCTGTTCACCTGTTTATGAACCTTTTTTTTTTTTTTTTATAAAACATGTTATCACTATGTATTAACATATAGTAGCATGCTTTACATTGATTATTGTACATGCATAGCATACATAATGGCCTAGGACTGAAATATTAACAAATGTATAGAATATCTTTTTAGTTTTAGTTTGGTGCTTATTACAGTTTTGTAATAACTGTTAATAACTGTTGTTTGTAATGTACAGTCATTTCACAGTGTTACAATGCAGTACTATGATGAACAGTAATTACAAATGGTACTGATATTAAGAAAGACCAATTAGGCACTTATCTGGCAGATAAATGTTACAACTGATTCGTTCCATTTCTCAACAATTCAGTGACCTGCTTCTCCTGCCTTTGGGGGATTTTCTTTCATGAATAATAGAAGAGTTTTGCCTTTATGCGAACTGAGGATATGGACATGGTGAAGTCAGAGTCCAACGGGTCCACCAGCTTCCTTACACCTTACTTTAAACTGCTAAAACACAGCAGGTGCAAAGAGGGTTATTTACACAATGCCACTACCAGTTTTCATGTAAGGTCCTTCAATTATTCACAACTCAGGCATATTGTGAAAATGAGCATGGTCATATTGGCTGCATTTTGCCTTACAGAAGAACATACCTAAGGAGACTTGAAAACTGAAATGGAATACCAACAGCCTTTTATTTCACTGCCTCTTGCACTGAAGCTTTGTCACTGAGGTAAAAGTCTTTCTAAGAGTGAAAAATTCATAAAAGCTAATGATCCTCAGTATTGCCTTCGTCGAATTTATTGCTGCTTGTGCACGTCTGTTACAAGCTATCTGGGTAGGCAGCTGACAGCGACAAGAGCAGTGTAGACAAACACATGCCTGAATTTGTCCATATGAATCTGATTCATCATACTGCAGCCGTGGAAGCTGTGGTAAATTTTTAACACGTCTTTTTAAATCAAATGAATGCATGTCTGACGTGATAGATTGATAACAGTCTCTCTGCAGCATGTTTGCGCCATACATCCTCATTTCTGAATCGCATGCTGCTTATAGGAATGCAGAGAGAAATAATGACACATCAGCACTGCAGGAGAGAGAGGTGTAGACAACCCGAGCCAAAGACATATGAGATCAATTTATAGTGACTGCCTAGTGCAGAGTAATGTAATGAAATTATAACCTTTAGTGACACATATGGGAGACAAAGGAAAATATATATTTATCGGCAAAAACTTGAGGGAAAAGTAAAAGAAAAAGGAAGACAGAGGGACAGAGGGGGAGAATGGCCACCTAGGGAATGATGAAGCCTGGAGCTTAATTAGCTGTACACAGAGATATTTCTCATAGCACAGTGCACAGGGGCTGGCATTTGAATCTGTCCCATCAGAGAGTAGCCCTGATTGGTGTGGCGACCTCCAGGTTCTTAAATTCATCCTACAACAGGAAGTTAGGAACAGCTGCAGCCCCAGAGCCCTGGAGGCAAGCTTTAATTGGGTTTATCTACTCTAATAGAGCCACAAAGCTTCTGGCGGCAGCGTCAGGGCTGATAGTGTAGTGCTCTAATGGCTGGGAAGAACACTCCAACACAGCCCACTAAAGAAATAAGAAAGTGCAGCCTGAGATGTTCTGAGGTGACTTTAGAGAAGACAGGCATGAGAAAATTCACAAGATTTCAGTCAGCAGTTACTGCTCCCTGTACAGACCTTCCAGCCAGAACCAATTTGAAAGTGATTGGGTACATATTCATGCTTGGCACAGAGAAGCCTTTAAATGCCTGGATATGCAGGTGCCAGTGCACTGCAGTTGTGAAGAATAATAGGAAACTTCTATCAACAATTACATCATCCTGTGCCCGAATCAATAGCATACATCTAATATTAGGATGATAATAACTGATGCAGCTACAAAGCACACTTACCCATCACCCATTTCAACTTGTTATGACCTTTAGTATCTCCACTACAGTCTATAACATTCTATCAGGAAAGTCATCATAGTTCAGCTGAAAACATACTGGCTTTGTAGTTCAGCTGAAAACATACTGGCTTTGCTATTTTTGTAATCCAAATGCATTGAAGAGAGAAGCAAGGAAGATAAAAGGATAAGAGAGAGAGAGAGAGAGAGGAATTAAGCCAGCTTAAAATATGTGTGGCAGTCTGTGAAATCCATGCAAGGGTTCAAACATCTGGCAAACTAACTGCTTTGTTAAAGTTAACCTGGCTCCTTCCAGAATACAAGTAAATAAAAAGGGTTTTTTCGGTGAAATATATTTATGGTTTCTTTAAGTAGATGTGCCAATGTTTATCCTTGGCAGAAAACCTAATTTATTCACCTGATTCTTCCTCTTTTTTTGGTTGCTTGCCAGAATTCAGCCATCTATAGTCTCATTTGTTGGGTTTTCGCAGGACGCCACACACATATAGACATTGACCTCTGGTCTAATTGAATGTGCTGCTGTATTTAGAGTCAAGCAACCACAGGTGAGAGGCAGAATTTGAGAGAAAGAAAGAGACTTCTTGTCCATCTCTTAGCAGCAATGAATCTGCCAACATTCCCCCAACCTAATCACCCAGTGTACCTTGAACAGCTCTCGTGCTGTTTGGTGCTTTCTGCAAACTGGCAACAGCTAAGCATTGATATAATAATAATAATGATTAAAAATTCTTCCTCTGCTATTCAGTAGCGCTATACATGGCTCCCCTTGGATGAGTTTCTACTTTGTAAGTTGGACAGCATTCAGTCCTCTTCTACAATAACCCTCACCCTCTGAGAGCTTAGATCTGCTTAATGACCCATGATATAGACCTTTATAGCTATTGCATTCACTGTTGCTTCCATACGTGCATAAAAATGCACTTTTAGGACTTAAACGGAACTTAATTTCATCTCCAGGAGGGACAAAGTGTAGTAGATGAGCAGGTGGGCAGCCAGTTGTAAATGGAATAGCTTATTCCTTTTGTCTCAAACGTCATAAAAGAAACAAAAGTCGCTCAAAATATCAAATATTATATAAAAAATATGGCATCTGAGCCATCCAAGTGTGAGGTGTAGTCGAAGTACTGAGGGTCATGAGAAACTGAAATAGAATGTTGGTCTAAGTCTCTATTTTTGATGTTCTAGACAATAGACTCATACATAGCCGAATAATTTTCAGAATACTGGTTTGAGAGAAAAATATTTAAAATATTGGAACCCCACTTGCATGGTTATTTCTTCCTTCAATTAATGTTCACATCAAACATCAGAATGGGGAAAAGGTATGATCTCTGTGACTTTGATTGTGGCATGGTTGTTGGTGCTAGATGGGCTGGTTTGAGTATTTCAGAAACTGCTGATCTCCTGGGATTTTCACACACGGCAGTCTCTACAGTTTACACAGAATGGTGCAAGAAAAAAACATTGAGTGAGGGAAAATTCTGTGGGTGGAAATGTCTTGTTGATAAGAGAGGTCAGAGGAAAATGGCCAGATTGGTTTGAGCTGCCAGGATAAAGTAACTCAAATAATCATTCTTTACAACCATGTTGAGTAGAAAAGCATCATATCATGCACCAAACATCTAACCTTGAGGTGGATGGGCTACAACAACAGAAGACCACATCAGGTTCCACTCCTGTCAGCCAAGAACAAGAATCTGAGTCTATCATAAACAAAGACTCAGTTGAAGACCGGAAAAATAGCCTCCTGATAGCCTCAGATTCTTGTTCTTGGCTGACAGGAGTGGAACCTGATGTGTTCTGCTGCTGCTGTAGCCCGTTGACCTCAAGGTTTGATGTGTTGTGCATTCTGAGATGCTTTTCTGCTCACCACGGTTGTAAAGAGTGATTATTTGAGTTACTTATAAACTTCTTGTCAGATCAAACCAGTCTGGTCATTCTCCACTGATCTATCTAATCAGCAAGGTCTTTTAGCCTGCAGACCCTCTGCTCACAGGATGTTTTTTGTTTTTTCACACCATTCTGTGTAAACTCTAGAGACTGTTTTGTATGAAAATCCCAGGACATCAACAGTTTCTGAAATACTCAAACCAGCCCATCTGGTACCAACAAACACACCAAGGTTAAAGTCACAGAGATCACACTTTTCCCCCATTTTGATGTTTGTGTGAATATTTACTGAAGCTCTTGACCTGTATCTGCAGGTTTTTATGCAGTGCACTGCTGCCACATGATTGGCTGATTAGAGAACTGAATGAATGTGCAGGTGTACAGGTGGTCCTATTAAAGTGGATGGTGAGTGTATGTTTTATTTGTTAATTAGATCCTGTTATCAATTATTTTGTATCTCTGTCTCCCTTTTTCCCTCTTTCTAAAAGCACAGAGAGTAGAGACTATATAAATGCTAAATAAATATGCTAAATAAATATTTCTTAACAAAAAATCTCCATCTTATCAATTATTACACATTTTTTTAAATCGATTTATGTGGAGGGTCCAACGAAACAATAATGTATTAAAACAAGTGCATTAATATAAACCTTACAGCAGGAGCTATTGTCTTGAGCCTTCTTACCAATCAGAATTGAGCATTAAGTATTATGTACTAACAATCATCGTCTTGTAAATGTTATGGAATTTTATGGAATTTATAAAATTAGCCATCACTTTGACAGTGCTCAGTAAAGGAATGGTCCTTCCATCACCATCCCATAATTGCAGTCATTGACTACAAAGGTCAAGAATAACAGCCACTGCAGTTTAATTCCACACGGATGTACAGGATGTTATGACTTCAAAATGTATAGTGACAGTCATATGTAATTCAGTGTTTTTCTTATAAATGATTACTAATGATGATTAATTCAATGCCTGATCTGCTGTATCATCTATCTCAGCCTAATGCTGAAGACCACAGCCAACAGCTAATTAATCTCAACATAAACATTATTACATTGTCAAAAACATTATGGTTTTGTGGTCATACCTTGGTAGGTAAAATACTGGTTGTAATTTCAAAACCCCAAGATCTCATCATTATGCATATATAAAATTCCCAAAAATCATATCATGTCTTGTATCTGTTCCTTATTCTGTTTCACGAGGTCCCTCATATGTGTTGGGACTCATGTGTCTAGGAGAGCACTGAGGAAAGAAATAGCAGATGGAGAGCTTACTTGTGTGTGCATGTGTGCACCCCTGCGTCTGAAGGCTATAGTTCTAATTTAAACCAATAAAATGCAATATGGGTTAGTTTTAGTCCTCTGCAGGCTGAATAATCAACCTGACCATATGCTAACAGTTCTTTGGCCAGCTGTTTGGAATCAATAACAAATTTGATCTTGCATGTATGTGTTCTCTGCTAATTCATGTTGTACCTCTGATAGCTTAGAGGTAAGTTAGTAAAGTTTGGGTCAGGGACAAAAGAGGCTTAATTTACTAAAATAACAGATGCCTGCATGATCTCAAAGTTAATCTCATGAATAAGGGCACTGCCAGCAAAACTTTTTATTGGAATTTCTAAAATAAAAAAAATGATAAATAAAAATCATAAAAACCACATAAAAACAAATTCGGGTAGAATTTTTATATGGTCTGAATTAATTAATTCATTAACCTTTATCCTGGTCAGGGTCACGGTGGAGCCAGAGCCTATCCTGGGGAACACTGGGTACGAGGCATGAATACACCCTGGATGGGACAAAATGCACACACGATCACACTCTCGTTCATACCTAGCAGCAGTTTAGACTGGCCAAGCCTCAGAACGACATGTTTCCCGGAGGAAACTCCACACAGACAGTAACCTGAGCTCAGGATCGAACCGGAGACAACACTCACAGCTCAGACACAAAATCACTCCTTTAACTGGAACTTTCTAGGACTATTGTCAAGGAAAATAATTGTAATTTCAGATTGCAGCAAATACTTTCTAGAACTGTGACTCTGAGACATTGAAGTGTGGGTAATAGCAGAACATAATTTGTATGTTCATTAACTTTAAATACTGTCTTCAAGGGAAACTGCATTAAAAACATGTGTTTCCAGATGTTAGACACTAATTGCAAATGAATAAACAGTGGTTAATTTAACAAAACATGTCTCATGTAATATGTTTTTTTTTTTTTAACATGGTCTCACCCAAGTTTCAATTCCTAATAATTCTTATCTCAGACGCTATAAAAGGGTACAAGGTTTAAGGTTAGGATTCCACTCTCAGATTATATGGCATTGGAAAGTCTAAGCTTTAACTAGTTTTTAGAGAAGTGGTCCTCATAGCCTCATTTATGTAGACTACCTTGAATTATTTTTCTGAAAGATTTCCAAGTAAAAGACAGTTTACATACAAAAGGCACAAATCATGACCCTGATGGTACACTTTGCTACGACACTGGACTTGTTGGCGTTGATAACGGTTTTTCCCTACTGTAATGACACGCTTTCCACCTGAAAGCGGATGGACGAGCTCGACGCTGATTGGTCCAAGGCTTCCTCCCCGGTCATGACGCAAACGAACCTGTCCGCCGCAGACCATGCGCTATATAAATGCGGCGCGCGCCCCAAATCGGATTACACACAGTGAACAGCTCCATGGTGCTGAAATCAGCCGGCACACTAGAAACCGCCACACACACCCATAACATGGAGGCCAGAGCTAGTGGAACCCGCTGGAAACTTTTCGCACTTTACTGCTTGTTGGCTAATGCCTTTGGCCAAGATTTCGGTCCGACGCAGTTTATCTGCACGTCCGTGCCCAAAGACGTGGACATTTGCACGGCCACGCTGCAGAACAGTGTGCCCGGTGAGGAGCTTAGAGCCACGGTCATGCAGCTCAGAGAGACGGTGCTCCAGCAGAAGGAAACCATCGTGAACCAGAAGGAGACCATCAGAGAGCTCACGGCCAAGCTGGCGCGCTGCGAGAGCCAGAGCGCTCCCGAGGCTGGAGGAGGAGGAGGAGGGAGGCGCAAGGAGTCGGGCTCCAAAAACACCATGGGGGATGTGTCGAGGGGTCCTAGTGAGACGCTCGCGCAACTCTCGCAGACTTTGCAGAATCTAAAGCAAAGATTAGAAAATCTGGAGGTATGAGAAGACGTTTTGCGCGAAATAACTCCCACGAGCTTCATTTACCGCAGTGTAATTCTGTAACTCTTATTTAGCGCATTAGTGGAACAAAGAATACATCATTCCATGGAGTATATAGGACTTTTTAAAAAAAAAAATATTTTAGGACTTATTTATTACTTCACGTAGAATTATTCATTAGTTCTGCTATAGTAGACTATTCAGTGGGTTATTAAGCATCTGGCTCTTTTAACGAGTGCCTCAGACTCTGTAAACTTTATTGAATCCAGAAGCATAAAAAAAAAACATTGGCAAACTCCAGCTTATGCACAAATCTGTCCACCTGAGGACAAAGGTCTAATGGTAAATTTTGCAGCCTGCCCAAAAAACGCACTCTACTCTGTCTGCAGCAGAAAACCCCTTAAAGAAGTTAATCCTGCTTTGGCAGTTCTCTTCGTCCCAGATGAAACCCGAATCGGATTTTGTGTAGAAATTGTCTATATGTATTTTTTTTCTCTGACGCATTTTGTCCTCCGTAGCAATTCAGCCGAAGTAACGGCTCGGCTCCGGCAAACAGCCTAAAGGATCTGCTGCAGAGCAAAATCGACGACTTGGAGCGCCAGGTGCTGGCTCGCGTTAACGCCGTGGAGGAGGAGGGCAGACCGGCCGCGCGCAACGAGAGCGCGCAGCGCGGGCAAGTCGAGGCTACACTTACATCTCTGCACCAGCGCCTCAGCGACCTGGAGAAAGGTGAACGCGCACTTCTGTTGACGGGAATCGGGTTATCACATAAGCCAGATTATATGTTCATCTGTAGGATCGATGCGTTATTACCCCCCACCCCCCTTATGGCTGCATCATAAGCAAACGATACCCTGATATAAGAAACCAGCGGTACGTCGCTGAGTCGGGAATGTCGCAGGAGATGTCAGTGGTGGAGGGGGTGAGGGGGTGAGGGGGGGTGAGGAGGAGCTGCATTGCTTTGCATATCTCAGTCCACGTTTATACTTCAGTAGAGGGTTCACTGATGTAGAAGTCAGATTTTTGTTTCATGCCAATATATACAGGGGAAGCTAAATGCTTAATAAAGATTTTTTTTTAAAACCCACAGGTCAAAAGGAAGCCAGACCACTGGACAAATTCCAGTTGACGTTCCCCCTGAGGACCAATTACATGTACGCTAAAGTGAAAAAGAGCCTGCCAGAGATGTACGCCTTCACCGTATGTATGTGGATTAAGTCTAATGCATCGCCAGGAGTGGGAACGCCATTCTCATATGCTGTCCCTGGTCAGGCCAATGAGTTAGTTCTTATTGAGTGGGGAAACAACCCAATGGAGATTCTTGTAAATGACAAGGTATACAGTTTATGGGCATTATCATGAATTCCTATATTTGTCATTCAAGTATTAAGCATGATGTTTATGTTATTTTTTATGTATTTTTATGTTGATCATTATTGAAATTTGTCTACAACAATTCTGGTGGACTTCTGTATTACACATTTTATTTTCAAACTCTGATTTAGCATGTCTGAGAACCATACTTGCAAAGTCAGATTGCTAGTGTTATAGCAGTCAAATACATATTAAGGCTATTAAGAACTGAAATTGAAAACTGCTAAAAGAATCATGTCACTGATTTGCCATTCAGTATTTCTAAGACATCAAGAGGCATATGTTCCATTACCGTTCCCTTATTAATATATATTCTCTATATTAATTCCAGTGTACGTTTTATTATCCTTTGATTAAGGTTGCAAAGCTGCCTTTTCTCATTAATGATGGAAAATGGCATCACATCTGTGTTACGTGGACGACGCGTGATGGAGTTTGGGATGCCTTCCAAGATGGCGTGCTGAGAGGAAGTGGGGAGAATCTGGCACCATATCATCCAATTAAACCACAAGGCATGCTCATATTAGGACAAGAACAGGTAGGAGAAGTTTCTTTAACCTTCTCCTTGCACTAAGGAAAGATTTGAGATAGTGAGTGTTTGTAGTAGTAATATTGTAAAGAAATTTAAATGTGCCAACAAATTTGTTACATCAGTTGCAGAAAATATTTTTGTTTGTCTAATTATTTGCAATACTGCAAAGCATTAGAACCTGTTCACTGTATCAAGTACCTGTTCAAGTATCAAGTAAATAATGAAAACAGGAAATTAGGTTCAAATCAGGGTCCAATTTTGACTAAGAAATAGAAATAGCTATCATTTTCTTATAGGGAAATGCATACTTCACTGTCCAATTATCTTTAAACGTTCTGTTTTTGTCATCAACCTTTTTTTTTTTTTTTTTTTTTTTTTTTTTTTAAAAAGAAGCCATGTCATCAGTTCACTATTCAGACCAAAGAAGATGAATAACATGAACGAGTCTGTGAAAACCCTTCCCATTTTGACCTAATTTCTCTAGTTTTGTAATTAATCTCTGGACTGATTAGCTGCCTTCAGAACAGAGGATCTGCTACAGAAACCGTTCTGATTCGTGTTTAGAAAACTACAGTGGCTGTAGTTTATGGCCAGTTTTTTTCATACACTGCCCTCCAAAAGTTTGGAAACGCCTGAACAAAATAGGGTTTTTGGGCAATATCAGCATAAATCCTCTTTAGTTAGTGACCATTTTGCATTGATAATAAGGGACAACACAAACTATGAAAACATATTTTATTAAATAAAAAGTTTATGAACATAAACATGAACATAACATAGAAAAATACTCAAATTTT
>CM040987.1:13624050-13650369 GCA_022985145.1 Pangasius djambal
TGAATCATCTTTGGGCAATCCTCCAGGAGGCTTGGAGTAATATATCAAGTCAATGTTTGAATAAACTGACTGCTCGGATGCCTAGTGTTGTCCCTTATTATCAATGCAAAATGGTCACTAACTAAAGAGGATTTATGCTGATATTGCCCAAAAACCCTATTTTGTTCAGGCGTTTCCAGACTTTTGGAGGGCAGTGTATATTTATTCGAGTCTGCTACAGTATTAAATACTCAGTTTGGGTGAAATACTGAAATACTTTGCTGGGTCCACATCCAGACTGTGGTCCACAAGTTGACGACTGCTTAGGTTCTGAAACTGCCTTTTATTAGAATAAAAGAAGTTTTTTTTATTAGCTTTAATAAGGAATAACCACTATTCCTTACTACATTAATAAGGAATAATAAACTTTTTATGATCAACCCACTACACATTCTAATGTTTTTTTTTTACAGGACACTCTTGGTGGAGGATTTGATGCTACTCAGGCATTTGTGGGTGACATGGCCAATTTTAACATCTGGGACCGAAAACTAACTGTAGGAGAGATTTATAATTTGGCAACATGCAGCAGCAAAGCACAAGTGGGTAATGTCTTCTCCTGGCTGGAGACCAGCATTGAGATCTATGGTGGAGTATCCAAATGGACCTTCGAAGCTTGCCGCCAACTGAACTGAACTATGGGAATTATAAAGCTAACAAGAAATCATCCAGTTCATCATCAGATATCATTTAAAAGCTATGGAGATGACCATGGCAACAAAACAAATATCATCTGGATTTTTTGTTAGTGTTTGAGAATTCTTGTGAACACTTGAGAAGTTTTTTTAGTTTATGAAAAGAAATACTTACCCACATCTATTTTGGATTTTGAAACCGAAGCGAAACTTGAAATGGTTTCTATTCTGACAACACTGCATTATTACCCACATTTTTTCTGATCTTCTGCTGGGCAAATGATGCCTTATTGAACAGTTAGCCTGCTTGACACCCAATGGCAAAGGCATCTGATTCTGATCATATGAGTTATCATTAGTGCACAAAGCCAGGTAGATTTACATTAAATTTGTGATGTCATATTACCTACTTTTCCATACAAGAATAACACTGGCATTTTCACTGTGAACAGTAGGGGGATCTTAGAAAAGAATGTAAAATCAAGAACAAAAGTGAAATCATTTTTTTCCCTTGTGAGTTTTCTTTTCATGTTGCGTGTGTATGCGAGTGCGTGTGCATGTGCGTGAAAAGCCTTGGAGTTGCCAACATTTTACAAACCTGTGTGCCTTTGGGCTGTTGAAAAAATCTTAAAGGTCATTATTTAATATTTGCATTATTTAATATTTGCAAGTATGTGTACATGTGTGTTTATTTCCTTGTGTAATTATTGATTCTGAAAGCTATATTGATTATTGTCATAACACTACAGTTGGCAGTCATTGCACATTTGAAGCAATTTGTCTAAAAGCACATGACCCATATTGTGTTCGACACGTGTTTCTATTTTGTAAGGAATGTTCTTTACAGGAAAACAGCATGAAAGTCTTAAATACTACAGCAGCATCAACAATCAAATCTGCTTTTCCTATTCTCTTTTTGAGTTCAGATTTTATACTGTATTGTTCTATGCTAAAAGCATGGCAGCACTAAAATATGAAAAAAAGATCTAATGTTTGTAATAAAATTGTGATACCTAAATCAGCAAAATTATAGAGTTTATTTATGACTCCTTTGTGCCTGCTTTGTAATATACTAGTGGGTATTCTTTTAATTATGCAAAAGTTTATATTTTCTATTTTTCTATACTTTTACAGTCAGTGGTGAAAATACACTCACTGAACACCTGGAGACTTTCTTATTCATGCAATTATTTAATCAGCCAATCATGTGGCATCAGTCAGAATTTGACATCAACTGCACGAATCCATGGACTCATCCTGCCTTGTGCCAATGGTTCAGGCTGGTTAAATGGTGTGGGGAGTGTTTTTTGGTGTACATTGTGCTTCTTATTGCCAGTCAAATAGTTTTAATGCCACAGCTTGTCTGAGTATTTTTGCTGATGTGCATCTCTTTATGGCCACAATTTACCCATATTATAATGGATAATTCCAGCATGAGAATGCACCATGTCACAAAGCATAAATCAACTCAAACTGGTTCAAACACAGGTGAACACCACTTGGTTAATTCATTGTTAAACATGACAAATAAGATGGTTCACTGGAAAAATGCAAGGGTTTTATCATGCAATGTTCCATTATGTTTGCCAGCACGCCTTCTACTTTCCCCATGGAAGCTGTTAAGATTTGCCAGGTCCCTGTGCTTCTTATTGGAAGAGTGCTAAAATAGGCCACTGCAACTTTCAATCACGCAATTCTGCACAAGCAACAAGATCGAGAGAAAATTCCAGGAGGTATTTGATCACCTTGAATTGGGAACAAGTGGATAGCAAAGGCCGGCACTAAAATGGTTTTCTGCCTCAACAAAGTAGTACAAAGTACTACAAGTACAGATAGCATGTCATGATGATGCCCTTTCACTCTTCCAGGTCATTTAGCTAGCCATCCATCCAGACAATCTCATCTAAGCCCAAAGCCATCGAGCCCAGCCACATATTCCTCGTACCAATGCACCAGTCATGACCAAGAGCCCATGGAAGTAGCCCATGCTAGCCTGGCTGCAGACGAAAAGGAGTGCTGTAAACAATGCAGACTATGTATATACTGCACAAATAAAGGACAAGTCAGAGCCATCTGCACCCTAAGGCAACCCTGAAGAATATTGTCTACAGTCACAGGTAAGAAAAGTCATAGCTCCTATGATAAACAATAAAAGAACCCTGTTACCTGTAAAATTGTCCCGGTGCTCACATTCTAACTATTTTATATTTAACTCATTGACTCAGGAGCCGCTGGCAGCTTCATGGATAACAGGGGAAAGATCTCGTGGAAGGAAGGTGAGGTCACAGATTGTAGTCTTCACTGTTTTACCAACAGTCTCTCTTTACCTTGTCACTCTTCCCAGTTTGAAAGATTAGATACCCCATAAAACATCCAGACTCCAGAACTGTATTTATACCTATCCAATGTATTTAGCAAACAGAAAGCTGCCAATCTTCCACCGCACTGCCCCTGGGATTGTGCCATTGATGTCCACTCAAGCCATGCATGTCCACTCTCCATACCTGAAACAAACGCCATGGAAGAGTACATTCAAGAAGCCTTAAATCAAGGCTACATTAGACCATCCACATCAAATGCAGTGGCAGGGTTGTTCATTTGTGGAAACAGATAAGAACAACAAAGGTTGTTTTTTTTTCACTACGTTAATGCATACAACCTAATCTGTATCAAAGAAGGTGATGAATGGAAAAAAGCCTTTGTAACCACCTCTGGTCATTATGAATATCTTGCAATGCTAAATGGGCTCATTAATGCTCCTTAAGTTTTTCAACCTTTTATTAATTAAATTCCGAGAGAGTTTTTGAATAAATATGTAAATTGAGATACAGTATATTGATCTTTTCTTCATCAGAAAATGAACATATTCAGCCTGTGCAGCAGGTTCTCAAAAAGCTCTTGGAAAATAAATTGTTAAACTGGAAAAATGCAAGTTTCACCAGCCATCTGCCAAGCTTGTAGGTTACATCATAGATCAGCATAGGGTAAAAATGGATGAGTCAACGATGGAAGCTGTAACTGTCTGGTCCCAGCCTCGTACCAGCAAGGAGTTCACAAGGTTCCTCTCATTCACCAATTTCTATTGCTGCTTTATCCATTCCTTCAAGTCTGTCATGGCCCCTCTGACATCTCTTCTGAAGGAGAAACCCACAACCCTAAAGTGACCCTGTGAAGCCAACTGAGCATTTCAGACCCTCAAAGAAAGATTCACTAGTGCCCCATTTTTCATCATCCAGATCCCTCATTCATTCTTAGTCTAAGTCTGCAAAATGCCTCAATCCAACAACATGCCAGGTGGGCATTTTTTTTTTACTTGTTTCAATTTCACCTTGACCTATAGACCTGGATCCAAGAATGCAAAAGCAGTTGCCCTATCCCATATTCATGATCATGCCCAAACTCAGACTTCAGGAGGGCCCTAAATGGGACCCCACTCCTTCTGAGTGCCCACCAGTGAAGTTAACAGAAGGTAGCAGAAGTACCAGAGGCCATGTGAGAAAACATTATGCACTGGGCACACACTTCCCTGTGTTATGGAGTTACGGACCCCCAGGCATTAATCGAACCAAAAGGTTAGCCATACATGGCTTAAGCAATTTGTAAATTCTTGTGCAATCTGTGCATAATCACATATCTTTTTTCAGTTACCCACAGGTTTCCTTGAACGTCTGCCTATCCCAAGAAGACCCTGGTCACATAACTCAGTAGACTTCATTATTCGACTCCAAGTGACGGGGCAACATAATACACTACCTGGTGGACTTGGAGGGCTATGGCCCAGAGAGAAGTTGGAGTTTTTTCTTGGTTGCCAGTTTTGTGTATTACCTTGCCTAGCTTTTTATTCTCTAGCTTTTGGATAACCATTGCCTAGTTTGGATATTGATAGTCTGTGTATTGATCTCTGCTTGTGACCTTGACCTTGCAACCCATTACCTTTTGAATATTGCTGTTCAGTTCCTTACCTGTGCATGACCTGGAAGTTTTTTTTTTGACTAAGGCTTTTGAAATCTGAATTGTGTCTGTTTATAAACTCTTGCATGTGGATCCTCATTATTTCCCCGAGTCTCTTTCATTACATCAAGCTTTGGAGTGATAAAAGAAAAACAACTTCCAAAACCTGAGTTGGAGGTGATTTTCAGGTTTGCAGTAGGCTTGATTCAATTGAGCGAATTAATGGATATGGGTTATATTGTTTCAAAGATCAACAAGATACACCATCGTTTAAACATTAAGGGCTTTTAACATCATAATCAAGACTTTGTAGACAATATGGAATACAGTTTGTTACAGGTTTCAGTAGTCCCATCTAGCCTGCAGGAAAGAATATACTAGTTCCTCAGCATCATGTAAAGTTAGCATCTGTGTTATTTTGGCTATGATTATTAAAAATAATATAATGCTTTATCAATATTACTTATATGGGACTGTGGCTACACGAAGATCCCTAACTTTAAATTTTGATATCACAGAAAAGTCAGAAATGCCCCAAAAGATCAATAGCCTTACTCCAGTTGTACTCAACCTCATTACCTTTCTGTTTAATCCAAATCTTTATCAGAGGTTTTACATACCTGTGCCTGAAACTATAACTATATGATCAGTGCAGAAGTGAAATCCAATGGTATGTTTTCAGTGCTGTGTATAAAGGAAGTACAATAGTGGACACACACCTTGCATCACAAGCAGATTTGTTGCAATCAGTAATTCAAGGTAAACATGTACTCAGGGACTGGGATCCTGTGGGCAATAAAGTTGCTGGAGCAGGTGATTTTTACTTTCATGCAGGCAGAATTGGTCAAGATTGTCTACAGGGATGAAGAGGATTGGTCAGAGTTCCTTCCAGAGTGTGTGAGAGTGGGATTAAAGTCCCACACACATCTCTAACTCAGTTGCAGCCTATAAAACCCAAGGTAAACAACTACAACAAATATCAACTGGCCATGGGAATCTGTGTAGCTGTGTGTAGCTCCTGGTTCTTATACTAAATTGAGGAGTGTGGTGAACCTGGAGAAAAATATGTGAGAACAGACCTAAGATGAAGCAATCCTGATGTAACCACATCATTCCTTCACTTATTGCACCACATCCATAACCATACTATATCCCATTTCACAGATTATTCCTGAAAGTACTTTGACTAAAAAAAAAAACATAGTAAATCAATTTACAGTTCAATAACATCCATCTACTCATTAGTGGCATCAACAGACCCGGCACCTATCTTCAGCCATCATCTGCCATTATCTGGACTCTTAAATCAATACTATCCATCAGTCAATCTTCTATACATAGCTTAAATCCATTATAGGATTTCAAACAGGATTCATGTGAGATTGGGTTTTCCCATTTCCTAATGAGACCTTTCATCCCCCCACCAATGCTACAGCCAGAGCATTCACTGGGGTTGTCGTTCTTCTTTCGGCTGCTCCCATTAGGGGTCGACACAGCAGATCATTGGACCACATATTTGATTTGGCACAGTTTTTTAGGCAAGATGCCCTTCCTGATGCAATTGTCTCCTAGTTTATCCAGGCTTGGGACTGGCACTGGGAGTGCACTGTCATGTGCAACCCCAGTGGCTGCGGTTGGTTCCCTGGCTGGGACTCGAACAGGGCCACGGTAATGAGAGTTCTGAAGCCTAACCACTAGTCCTCCAGGGACCCCAGAGCATTCTCAGGGGTATTCTCCAGAAATAGAAACTTTCCATGTTGTATCATTTCTGATTGCAGTGCTCTGAGTACAAATTATTATTGTTATTTTTTTTTACAAAAAAATTGTCCATTGTGTCGAAACCCACATGTATGCTAAATAAAATATTCAGGCCCAGATTGGCCATTGGGAGATTGAGGAGAAATCCCAGTGGCCTGGCATGTCTTGCAGTTCCTAGAGCTGCTTCCGTAAATAAAAGCAAGGTGAAACAGAAAGCAAAATAGACGCACTGAGGAATGGACAAGAAGTGGCCCAGTGGACCAGAGAGGGAAAGGGCACAAAAAAAATGCAAAAAGCAGCAACATAATAGATATTTCTAAAGTAACTTCAAGTGCAGGTCAGTATAATTTGCAAACACGTAGCTAACATTATCTAATGAGGGTGTATTAACCACAATATCACTATCTAGCAACTGGCTGCATAATTGAACTTTTTAGCCCATGCAGCTGAACATATTTTTGTTACATTAGATAGATCATTAGATGGATATTTTTCAAGATTGCCACTAAGAAATCTACGTATCATAAGCAGTAAGCACTGTCAAGTCCCAATTTAGCCAAGGGCTATTGAGCTAGCAGCTATAACTTAAAGTAACATTGATAGTTAGTCAGTAGTTAGCTAGTTAGCATTTAGCTAGCTATGACAGAAGGAAGGACTGCACTTCACATTTAGCCAAGAACAGGGAGTGCAGACAGAAAGAAAAAAAAGACAGATACCTCACCTAGATACCTCACTAACTAATTAAATAAAAGACTCATGTTATAGAAACCTACTGCTAGGAAGCTGAATATAATTTTGATAACTGCCTTTATTGATTAGCATTAATATGTGTTAGATTTAATGGATCATCAATTACTTCAGAGACAAAAAAATGACTTGTCAGATTATCATTTATTAATTTATTTATTAACACACAGCAATATCCAGAAGAAGAACTGTGGCATACAGAAGGGCAAGACAAGCCAAGAAGGACTCGAATTCAAACCTCATTAGACTTATTAGTTATTAACATTGTTCTTATGATATTTCATTATTATTCTTATTATTCTTATTCTTATTCTTCTTCTTATTATTATTATTAGCCTATCATATTTATTTATTTATTTACTTACTTACTTACTTACTTACTTATTCTCTTTTTCTTTGTTTTTATTTTTTAAATATGCAAGTTGATTGATGCCTTAAGGCTCATTAAGCAAATCTTTTCACCTAGCCTTGTATCCCTGTGGGCTGCGGTGGGATGGCCCCCCTGGGGTACTGGGTGTGGGTGATCTCATTGTAAGATGCAGTGGAGGGGGCCCTGGATGCCCACGCATTGTCCCCTTGATCTTCTGCCCTCGCTGGACCAATTCCATATTGCGTGACTCGCTTCTTTTAATGCATTACATTAGTTGAGTACTGACATATGAACTTCTAACATAAACACAGTCTGAAAGATGCAAAAGACTAGGGTAAGCATGATGTGTGGATGGTGGCCTGCCTGGGATGGGGCAACCGCTGGGAGTGGGGATAATGGGCGTGCCCTGGGCCTGGCAGCGTCTTTTCTTGACCTACTCATCATGGGGCCTGTCTCGCTGAGGCCGTGGGGAGATGTGGGGCAGTCCATCAGAATTTCTTTTTCTTTTTCCTTTTAATTGTTATTGCTATAGCTGCTTTCTCTGCCCTTTTTTAGATTTCATGCAGATATCCTTATAAAACACTTTATAACACCTACAATCATAATGAAATTTTTGTTACATCTTTTTGTCTTTTCTATACTCTGTCACTTGCTGATTTCCTGTCTCCCTCTCTGTAACACAAGCATTTAGTATTTGTCGCATGTACCATCTTGTCTTCCAATAAAGAGAGAGAGAAAAAAACCCTCATTAGACTTAAATCTAGCAGCAAAGCACATAATAATGAACAGGTTTGCCAAAATTAAACAAATGTTTATAGCGTGGTACATTTAAGAAGTGATAGCAAACCAAAATTGTAATGTTGGCTAGATACTTTGCCTCAGACTCCTTCTAAAGCTGACTGAAAAGTATCTCTGGCATCCATTTCAAGATAAATAGTGAAATTGCAGCTCTTTTTTAGAGTTGTCTTTGGCAGATATCTCAATAATTCTGCTTTTAGATCTTTCTCATAGCCCCATACTATGAAGAGCGGGCTGCAGAATCATAAAATATACATACTGTAGGCTTTCTCTTTGCCTGTGACTGTCTACCAGTTTTTTCAAAGTTCTGCAAATTTTGATCTTTTTCCTCTTTGTATTTACCAAAATGTGTAAGCCGATCTGGCATTCTTCTGTTGAATTGTCTTATCATTCATTCATTTATTCATCTTCAGCAAACGCTTTATCCTGGTCAAAGTCATGATAAAAGTCATGGCTCCCTGCATTATCTTTAGTAAATACAATATATTGTCCTGTGACATTTTCCCCCCACATTTAAACAAACCCTTCTTTATAAGTGATTGGTAGTTTTCCCTCCAGTGTTAGACCGCTAATAAAGGTTGCTCCCGATGTAGATTTCTCAGTGACTGTTTGTGACTCAACTTATTTTCACCTATACTATTCTTATAGTTCTCTTTCCATTCATTAAATTCTTTCTTTTATTGTGCCTTGCTGATCCTTTCTTCTCTTGTTTCCTTCCTGCAGCCTTTCTTCTCTCTGCTCATTTCTTCATCTTTAGTTCACTTCTCTGCCTGGTTCACTTGTTTCTTCTCTCCTTCTCTCCCGAGAAGAAATAAGCCAGAATAATAAATTCTGGCTGATGGGGCATAATCAGTATGTGCTGAATACTGGCTAGAGGCAGGCTGAATAACAAAGCCATGGAGTATAAACCTTGTGTATCAGGAATTCAGAGCACATTCAAAACCACAGAAACACACTCCACTGAGTGCTACAGTGTTATGTAAAGGATCCAGTCCTGCATATACTGTGGTCATTCAACTAACAAGCCCTGGCTGCTCAAAATACACCAGCATAGGCAGCCTCTTCTTCAGAGCAACTGTTTTTAAAGCAGACACACACAATCCTCCAGCAGGTTCTTCTGCATATTCAGGCCTGTGATGAATAAAATACTCAGGAACTAGAATTGTGTGTGAGGGAGACACCAGGGGCTCTATTTTTGCACCTACGCAAATGAACTGGTTAACACCAATGTGTTACGATGTTGCCTTTTTTTTTTTTGCATTTGGTCATGCACTAATGCGCTGTGCTGATGTGAATAGAGCTATGAAAAGATGAGGTATGACATGCAAATTCGGATTCAGTGAGATTGTGCGCACATGCAGGGATAAGAAAATATTTTCCTGACAATAAGCATCACCTGGTTTTGAGAATGATATCTATTTATGTCCCCCCACTTCAACACAAATAGGCTCCTTCAGCCAAATACGAACTAAATACAACAGACTTATATCTGTAACAAATAAGAACGAACAACTTGGTTGTGGCTACTAAAGGCTTGTTTAGTCGGTCATAAGCTTCTAAGTCGGTCTAAGCTTTCAACCAGCGTTTAAATACACATCAGATAGGAGATGCATAAAGACACACACCCATCCGTCTTGGTGTTGTGTTTTATATTTGCATAAGCTGCATAGAAATCCTGACACATGCAATCTATTAAAAATTTACATTACTCTATTAAAATAACCAATTTATTTTCACAACAGTCAGCAGTATTCATGCTGTTAGAACAGCCTTCTCAGTCAAATTTGCACTTCACACTTCTCTCTCATGACCTCTGTTTGATAATCTCTAAATCATTGTAAGATCCAGTAACTCCTTTGTAAATAAAACTAAAAGTGTGAAATATATATATATATATATATATATATATATATATATATATATATATATATATATATATATTTTTTTTTTTTTCACACTTTTAGTTTTAAAAGCTGATTTGATTGGATGCCTTATCACACCTAATAACATTCATTCAAACCCATTCCTGTTTTGTTGAGCCGCTCTGCAGTATGCTACACCCTGTGCCAATGAAGATGAAGATGACATGAAGATACCAAAAATACAATGCTTTGATCTTTGTGCTTTTTCTATGATCAGAAGAATAGATACCCAGATGTTGAAGAGTGCACAGTCAGGTTGTGACCACAATTCCTTGCGCCTTATGTCACCGCACCACATGTTTAGACTGCTTAATGAGCACAGTGGCACATATTCCAGTCTCTGTGGTGGCCCATAAAAAATGCATGATCGTTATAGGTAAACAGCAGGCTATCCAAAATCCAAGTGGTGTGTGTGTGTGTGTGTATGTGTGTGTGCATGGTTTGTTGTAACCATGTGAAGTTTAGGCTTAAATGATCCATAAGTCAGAATGATCCTTCTGGGCCAAAATACCACCAGTGAAAATATGCAGCATGGGAAAGATATTACAACCGCATAGAAAGGAAAGAACCCAGCACACACATGGCTTATCTAATAGCAACACTGCAGTACCCGTGAATAGTGTTATATAAGACAGTCATCAGAGCACATAGGAGGTTTAGAGGCAGGCATAAATTCCCCAAAAGTGTAACCATAAAGCTTATTTGATGATCTCCTTTCTGTCTTGCCCCTTTTAATAAAACTCTCCAGAGGAAACTGCTGTTATGTCAGCGTTAAACTGGGTCCATTCAATCTACACTATAACCTTCAATATAAATCAACTGTAAAAATAAAATGATTTGTAAATTCAATAGAACATCAATACTACCAGATCAGAAATCCGTTCTCTTGTTAATTGGAAGAAAACAAAGTAAAGAACTGCACAGTAAACTATGCTAAGATGATTTATATGTAAGGTAAGATGATATTTGCAAAACAGCAGCTAAGTCTGCCTGAAAGTCAGTTGCAGCATTTGCCCAGACAACTGTTCAGGCTAAATGGATAAATTCATAAATGGATAAGCCATATGGATAGATTTTCTGGCTTCTGCGTGCTTTTCCACCACCAACAGTTAAATATTCTGACACACCTATCCTCATCGGTGATGTGTACAGCTACTCCACTTCACAAGACCCTTACTGGTCTATGCAACCCACAGGGCCCTATCATCCTCAGTCCCCTCTCATGTTCCCATCTAACCTCTGTGCATGAACATCAGTCTTGCTCTCAAAGCTCCATGCCACCTGCATGAATAACTGATTTCATTCCAGTGGGGGAAATTCTACCTTCAGTCTGTGCCAGCATGTGAGCACTACCCAATTCAATCCAATCCAAATCAATCCAGTCCTTCTGCCATAGGAGATTAGGAGTGAGCCAGTCTCAGGGTAATTTCAAACACAAACATTAGACTGGCTGAGCTCTCTTGAAGCGCCCTCATCTTTTTGTGCTGTACACTCATGTTGACTCACTCATCACTCCAGGGCAGGTGAGTATGGCATGGCGTAGACAATAAACAAATAATAAACAGATATAAACTAAATATTGTTGTGTTGCTTCTTCCCGTGTCATAACTATCTTCCTGTGTCATAACTACCTTTTTGGTAGACCTCAGTGCCATCTCCACGCACTCCTAACTACAGCCTCATCAGTGCTTATACCTTCCGTTATCTTTACAGAACAGACAACTCCTGCTGCTCACCTCTCCCCAACCACAGGTTCCTCCAAATTGTCTCTTATTTCTTGTTTCGTACCATATAGTAAAGAAACAACAACCACCGCCAGTTGCTCAGGTTCCATCTGGACAAAGTCATATGATAAACAGCTCTTGTTATTTTCATGAGAAAGAGGGATTTGGTGATCAGGCAGCTTGATCAAGGATTTCTCCAGGTGAAATATCATGTAATGTTTGAGCCTCATCTGTGACATCCACAAAACAGCAGATCACAAGTAATAAAAGTTGTGTAGTGTAAGCAGTACAGTGATTCTTAGATTATGAAAGTTGTGTAGTGTGCACTAGATCTTAGGGTTATTAATGATCTTCTTCTTGCTTTTGATTCTTGGGCCTTATTCATTTATAAATACATGTATTTTCTAGTATTTTCTAGTATTATACAGTATTTTCTGTATTTTCCAGCATCAACAACAACAACAACAAGAAAACACATTATGGTTCAGTGTGTGTGTGTTAGTACATTATCTGTGCACACATTGGTGAATGTTTTTTGGTTTTCCTTTCAGTGGTTGATAAATAGTCTTAAATGATCCATTATGGCCTTATGAGCCATAATGGAGGACTTTGTAACATTAAAGTTACTTTTTTAATGTTATAAAACCTTATTTGCAAATATGTTTGGAAAAAGGGAAAGGTGTAGGCAGTCCTGAACATTATTACTTTGAAAATACAAATTCAAACAGGAATATTTATCTTTAATACTCATGCACTTAGTTTCAGTAATAGTGGTTAGGGTTGTGGTGAATCTGGAGCCTCTCCCAGGAACACTGGGTATGAGGCAGGCCAGTCCATTGGAGGGCATGATGCACAAACTCATTCACACACTCATTCTCGCCTAGGGGTAATTTACTGGATGGATGGCTCAGGATGGAACTGAGAACCCTGTAGCTGTGAGGCAGCACTGTTATATATTTAGATACTCTGGCAATTGTTCCATACTAGCCACCCTAGTCAAAATGTTCTGGCTCTGCCACTGGTTACAGCTCATTTGAATGAAGTGTAGTACATATCTTGTCCATATAAAAGTCAGTACTTTAGATGAGCAGTGTCTCCAATTAAGATGCTACCTCCTTTGATCTCCACCTGGGAGTAAAAACCCTTGTCACTGACTTTATATCATAGTCATATTTATGTTATTTAATACTGCTCTTAAATGACATTTCATAGATTTTTGAGTGTATTTTCAGCCCAAAACATGAATTTCAGAGGACATGTTTTGGTTACAACACACTGTCAAGGCAGTGAAGATCGATACTGCTCCCTAGTCCATGCATGAAAATCTTTGCAACTGAATACTGATATGCATAATATCGGGAGTAAATTTGGGATGAAATCACTACAATCACTTAACTCAACTCTGAATACAGCTCTAAGATTTTTTTTTTTTAATGATGTGCTCATACAGTCAGGTCCGGAAGTATTGTATAGTATAGAGCATGCTTTTCACTTACTGAAGACAAGACTGAAGGCAGAAAGACCCACGAACAAGCAGCAACTGAAGGTGGCTGCAGTGAAGGCCTGGCAAAGCATCTCCAGGGAGGAAACTCAGAATTAGAGTTTTGAGAACATGGGCTCCAGACTTCAGGCAGTCACTGACTGCAAAGGATTTTCATCCAAGTATTAAAATTCAGGTTATATTTACAATTATGTCACTTTGTCCAGATACCTTTGAGCCCCTGAAAATGGAAGTATTTTGCTGAAAATGGCTGTAATTCCTAAATGGTAAATGCTACACTTCGATCACATCTTGATTTGTTTTATTTCAAATCCATTGCGGTGGTGTATAAAGGCAGAATCACAAAAACTCTGTCAATGTCCAAATACTTCTGGACCTGACTGTATATGACTTCCAGTATGCTGGCTGGTGTAGTATACATACAATCACATCTAAACAATGTTCTTCAGTGACTTGCTTGAATTCAAAAGGCATTACAACATAGAAAAACAACACCACTACACCACTACTGCTACCGGTACTGGGACTACACCAGCAAACGAACTGTAGGACTTCAGGCAAAGGCTCTCCTGATGAGAGGAATGAAGTGCAGGACAAGTGTGTCCTACAGCTCTGCATAAAAGTTAATGTTAACCTTAAATTAACAGGAGGATGTAATTTAAAGTGATGAAATAGCATTGCAGCTATTTTAATGCATCAAATTAAGAAAAATGAGTTAATACTAAACACATGCCAGGTAAGTACTATTGCACCATAAATTACTATAAGAGACCGATACACAAATACAGGCCATGCAACATGCAACAGTGGTTTACCAGCAGAAGAGGCTAACCAGACACTTTTCTAATGTGCATATTCATAGAACATGAATTGTTGATGAGGGTAAAAGTATAGGTTTCTGTGCCTTTTTCTGCTGTCTAATAACTTTTTATCGTTTATCCATCACATCAAGCAATTTATTACTATATATACAACAAAATATGATCTTCAAAACAGGCTTTGTATGGCCTTAAATCCTTCAGCAGGACACAGCCAGTGATGATTGGGATGCTTTCCAATAAAAAGTGGTCTGCCATAAAATTACATTATGGAAATCTCCACCTCTACAACAATCCACCTAAAGTCTATTCATTTGACCAGTAAAATTTCTCATTTCTCTAATGGCCCAATTAGCATTTCTCTTACTATATTTCTTCCTGAGTATTTTGTGGAGTTACGTTAAACCCATTAGTACCATATAAAATAGATGGTTTTGTTCATGAAACAATATGATTCTGATTAGAGGGGGTCTGCCAGAAAATCATATCACAGTAATATCCGCCTCAAAATCAGAGTTACAAGTCCCAAGACACAATCCACCCACACACTGGTTAATTTGGTTAATAGCAAATGCGACAAGGCTAACCATTCCCTACTGATTGACTCTAACAGGAAGCCTAATTAGCATTTCTTGATATCTTTCTTCCTGAGAACTTTGCTGAGTCAAAATAAATTCATTATTACTACATAAAATGGATGTTCATTAAAAACTGAAGGCGTCTTCAATCTTTTCCCACTCAGAGATGGCTATCTGGATATAAGATTTTAACTTTCTCTTCACAAGGCCAAACAATTCACTCTGCTCTAAACACTGTGGATGCTTGAGCAGCCTTCAGTAACCTTCTTAGTCTCACTAGGAGATTTTCTTCATATTCAATGTTTTGAATATCTAAAAACACCCCTCAAGGAATCCATATGCTTTGCATTGCTGCAGAGTCAAGCTAATTTATATCTGTATACAGTGAGAGGAAATACTGTGACTCCAAACATTTTTAACTTTTATTTGCATAATGAATTTAACAGGCAGCTTGTTGCACAACTCCCTGAGATGACATGAAGAAACCTTGAGGATATTGTTAACAAGAGTCCTGGGATGAGTGCTGGAAAGATTTTATGATTACAGCAGCAGTTCTTGGTTAAAAGTCTACAGTATGCAGGTTAGATTATCCACTAAACTACAGCACAATACAATAATAAGAGGTTACTGGAGATAGGTGGTAAATGTGTACAGTCCATAAAATATTACATATTCTTCTCTAGGACCACCATGTGAGCCATGGCCATGTCAAATCTCTTACGTGCAGTCATGCCCAAACACAGGTTTTCTCCCTTTCCCCTATTTTAAAGGTAATCCATCTGGTAAAGGCCAGCACTGTTCACACTAATCCACTGAAAATAATAAATGCCAGAAGGCTAACGGGCTATCAGTGTGTAATATTAATGTGAGCCTCATACATCCAAGTCATTGTTTGGTGTCAGGTATTGGGAGAAAATGAAACAGACTGGTTGTGCTGCTCTGGAATAATTTATGGTCAACTTTAGGACTCCAAAGCTATGATGACTATGTCACTATAGTCATAGAGCTCCAACAGCAGTCGATAAAACTCATAAATTCAGCTATTTCAAAATGACAGCAATGCACTGACCTGGCCTATGCAGGCTAAGGTTGGTGTGTCTTGTTTTGCTTTCTCACATGGACAACATGTACAGAATGTTACTGCCCTTGTAATTATATTTAATGTATGGAAAAGAGACCCATAACTTTAGAGTACACTCTCATGCACTCAGAACTGCTGTGTGCATTAGGGATTGCGCATGGGTATACAAATATCCAGTTAACTGTTTGAGTATTAAAACACTGAAATCACACTTCACAGATCAGTTATGCTGTATATTGTCATGAAGTCAGTGATCAAATATGAAAAAGAAAAGCCACATGTGGCACTAATTTCATGCAGAGATCAGCATTATTGTGGTGTGCAAGTTAGAGGTGTTCATCAGGACTAGTAAAACATCTCAGGAGCTGGTAGTTGTACTTAAAGATTATTATAAACATACATTTCCAATGTGATAATTTAAAGTATGTTAATCGAGAATCCCGAGATTTCCAGATATCCTACCCCCAAACATCAAAGCCTTTTAAACTCCATGCCAGTTATAATGTTCATGAAGTATTTAGCCAAGGAATTCTGACCCCAGAGCACACATCTGATATAAGACCATAGGCTAAATATTGACATTTGGTAAAGTTGCTATTCAGTAAAGCTTTTGCTGTGAGTTTTTTTTTTCCTGCCCCCAATAGATGGAACAATTCATTAATATACATGCTTATGCTATATTAAAATATGCTCCCCCCTCTCCTAATCTGTTCATGACCTCCTTCAGATATCCAAAAAAAGGAATAAGACATGTCCCTAGTCTGTATGCATGGACATGGATGTCTGGATGACATTTCTCTGCTGTTTAAGTAATTAGCTTGGGGTGGTTGTAATCAAAAGGGACTCACTAGTTTAAGAGGCACAGTCTTCCTTGTTAACCTATAATCACCTCGGCTCCTTTCCCGAACCTCCAAAGCACCACTGAATGATCCAAAATACTAGTAAATGCTTTCTCCAGTGCCCTTTGGATGAAAACATTTGACACCTATTAAGCTAAATGATTTTGTGACCTTAATATTACAAGGTTGTATCTCATCAAATAGAACCGTATAATGCTAAGGTCTTGAGAAAAATGCACACTCTAGCCAAAATAATAATTTAAAAAAAGGTAAATGTTGATACATCTGTGGCAAACAGTGGTGATTCAGTTGTCTATTTCCTGGGGTGAACACAGGACCATATATTATGCCATATTTTGAAGTTGCCAGGATACTATAAACAGACAATAACCTCCTGTGAGAGAACATTTGTGAGCTACTGCTGTTTTTGCTACCTGTGCCACTAGCTAATGCAAAAGGAAACAGAGAGAGGGTTCAGATAGCTATTACCAGGAAGTGTACTAGATACAGTAATATTATCCAGCTAACTCAACTCCACTACTCTTGAGGTGTGTAGGGCAATAAACTCTCTGGCAGCTGGCATCCTTTTTTTTTTGCATTGTTCTACATACTTTTTTATATGTTCCATCACCAGATATTTTTATACTCTGACAAATCCCACCTCCTACATTTGATTGGATAGCAGTTCTCCCTCTGCAAGTGCAGGATAGTTTGGGAGACTGGTTTCTTGCAGTACAGATTCGAAATGTTTGAGTGACGTTTGATGAAATTGAGTATCTCACTACAGAACAATGCACAACAATGACATAATGATGACATATTCTTTGGACAATACAGCTCTTCAAGAACATTCAGCAGACTGCCACTGAGTGTTCACCTTTCCCAGAACCCATGAGGCAAAGACGGGAAAAATGTCGAAAAATGTCACATTGTCTCATTATGGTGTGGCAGTAGAGAAAGAATGCCTTCTCACAATGCCACATACAGAGGCAGAGCAGGCTGTCACAATATGAGAGACTGCCACAGAGCAACGGTGCAGATACGAGCTGTGCGGCATTCTTCCTGGCAGACAGCAGGCTAATGAGATCCATGCACATACAAACACACACCGTCCACCTCTTTGGCTTTATCTAATGCCATAGAGTCAAATTAGAAGCCTTTTATTGGCCAACGTTTGCTTCATACAGTTGTGGCACGATCAGAGCCAGACAATAATAATTCTGGCAAAATTTAGTTGCAGTCTTATCCATTGTATGTTGTAACTCATTGTGGAGCCATAATTAAAATAGTAAAACCATTCAACCATTATAGGTAATATTACCAGTGAGCCCCTGCCTTACACTGTCTCTACACATAAAACTTTGCAGTGGTGTTATATTAAAGTTTCAGAGTCAAATAATAGTGTTGATTACTGCTGATTCTACAGAAGCCCTAAAGAGTAAGGTTAAAAAAAAAAAAAAAAAAAGTGTGTTTCCAAGTCAAATATCCACATACTTTTTTCTGCCTTACATAGTGAAAATAATTTGTCATCAATTTTACCATTTTAGCCACAAAATGCAGCTACCTTTATCCAATTTGTTGCTAACACCTGTGTGATAACTACTAGCTGGTTCGAGCACAAGTTCTTTTACTTATGTCCATGTAGCTAATCCACAATAAATCTTATCACCTCTGACCTTGATTTTTTTCTCCTGGTCTCACAAAGAGAAACGAGGAGAAAACATTAGCCCTTGTCATCAAAGTTGGTATAGCCTGCTAACTGTTAACCAAATAGACATGTTTTTCATATGTGAACATTCCAGCTCATCTTAAGCGTCTTCATCTTAAGAATTGGGGTGGGATTTTTTTTTATTGCTAAGATGATAACATTGCTGTTTGGAAGCAAATAATGTGGATATGTGACTCAAGAACACAAAATTTTTAAACCTTACTTTCAGGGCTTCTGTACAATTATATTACTATGATGAAAAAAACTGATTTCAAAGTTATTTCTGAGTACTGAATTTATGGGACGATGTATTAGATAAATAGGAAAATTAAATTCTTGGTATAAGAGAGACTCAGGACTGTTCTCCTCTCAAGCTAGTGTGACCTACATTCTAGCACGACCTCTGCTGAACAAACACAATTCCGGATTACTTCCTGGTTGTCTCGTATGTATAACTTCTTGATGTATCTTGAAATAGCCTGTTTTGTGTATGCTCTGTTTTTTTTTTTTAAATTTTGTCTCTTTGGCCTTGATTATTGCTTTCGATGGATGGTGTTTTCAACTTTGGACTATTTATTTGCCTAAGATTTTGAATTTTGGACTTGATATTTGGATTGTGCCCTTTTATTTGCATTTTTGAGCAAGCAAATGCCCAGAGTATATATAGGGAGGAAAACCTGCAGACCTAACCTGTGACAATATTTTCAAATGCATTACATGCACGTGCATTCAGGACTGCCCACCACTGCAGAAGTTTACAAATGTCTATGGTTGGAATAATCATTAATTTGTCATGGTGCGTTTTTGAGGGGGTAATACAGGTCAAAATCTATTAGCTTCAAAATCTAATCATTCAAAATCTATTAGCTTGACTGTGGGCACCTACAGAGGGAAAACTAACAAAACTGAATTTTCACTTACCCAGTAATAGTGTAAGGTTGAATTTTGTGTGCAAAATTGTGTATCTTATTATTGTTTGGTACATGAAAGTCATTCATTGTCCAACCATTTGTAACCTGTATTGAATTTAATGCAAAATCTTTACTCTATGAAACATTACCCATCCACAATGAGCAAAGATCATTGCTACACTATATATGAGCAAAAGTTTGTGGATACTTGACCATCACACCCATATGTGCTTTTAGAACATCCCCTTTGCTTTATAATAATTGCCACTCTTCTAGGAAGGCTTTCCAATAGAGTTTGGAGTGTGACTGTGGGGATTTGCCTGTTAGTGAGGTCAAGCACTGATGTTGGGCAAGAAGGCCTGGCACAAAGTGAAGAGAAGTCTGAATATTTTCTGAGCAAGTTGGCGCATGCAGTTGGCAGCTGTAATGAAGCAAGAACATCACCACACCCTGGGTGAACTTGATACTGTGCCAAGTCCCTTGTTCCCTCTAGTGTACTTGCCAATTACTTCCACAAAATTAGGCCAGGAAAGCCAGTGTGGCAATTGAGATGAAAAATTGTCTGGAGGCTGATCTTGCATCTGTGTCTGATTTAATCTTGAAAGCCTAATTTATCGAATGCAGTGGCACGATTAGGCACTGTCATCACTAATTATTTATCTGTTTTGTTAGAGCCAAATACGAAAACACAGAACAGGCTATTATGCATATTCAGTGTCTTAACTGGCATGAAAAATTGAACATTTTATAACACAAAGACTTCAAAGCCTAGAGTTTCACTGATTAAATCTGTTTTTTTATATTCCAGTGGATGATTAATTATGAGATTTATTTACAACAGATGAACACCACTACAAGGAGAAGAAGAATGTTTGCCACAACCAGATGAGCTAAAAGGACTAAATTAAAATGTTACACTTATGCACCCAGCTGGGGCTAAAAGCAGGGGTTACAGAAGAGATGGTGGTACATTTTTTCACCTGATTTCCACAGACTAGTTCTGAATGTATGGCTGCATATAGATGTATATGATCAGTATCTTAATTACCATAGACTCATTGAGCAACAAAATCAATCCACCATGCAGTAAGGTCTAATTTTTTATACACTCACCTGAATATTGAATCACATGAAATAACAAAGATTTGATTTTTACCTAGAACTCAAATCAAGGTTTCAATGAAGCTCATAAAATACTACAGATAAACTACCTCAGAGTTTAAATCTATTATTCTGCCTTGTTCTAACAGTTGACTTCCAAGCTATGTTTGAAACATGACATAGATCTAAACAAATACTGAGCTAGAACCCCGAACAAGAATCATCTTGCCTTTATCGCAGAAGCTATGGCCAAGTATAATACATTACTTTCAAGTCCAGATTTAATGCAGGATATAAATTCTACATTCCTGGTTGAATATTGCACACTTTGTTACAGAGGTTGTCTGATTATCGATCCACTGGTACTCACAAGAAGCATGTGGCAGTGACTGGATTTATCTAAATCTCTTCCCTGACCACTTATCACTCAATGTCACTTCAGAGACAGAGCTTCCTTCATACTGTCTTATGTGACTCTGACATCCAGAGAAGTAAATTTGCATTGAACTACCGCCAAAGCAAAATCTGTGAACCAGCAGTGCTACAACTAAAAGAAAAGTTATAATTACACATTTATTTAGGTTTGGGTTATTTACAGTAAAGCTGGTTTGTGAGTTAGCCTGTTACCAAATGAAAAAAGCCAACCTACAGAGCTCATTTGAGATATGGTTTAGTTGAATATATATAGAATGATACACCTGACCATCACATCTATATGTCCCCATTCCAAAAGTATGGGCATTTATACAGAGTTGGTCTGCCCTTTGCTGTTATAACAGCCTCCACTCTTCTGGGAAGGCTTTCCACTAAATTTTGGAATGTGGCTATAGGAATTTGTGCTCATTCAGCTACAAGAACACTAGTGAGGTCAGGCATTGATGTCAAGTGAGACAGACTAGTTCATCTCAAAGGTGGTCAATGTTCAAACTAGACAAGGCAACATGGTACTTGTGAAGTACACTATGATTCAAAGTAAAAACACTAATCAAGACTGGCGGAGAAATCCTTGCACTCACAGACACAATGGTGAAACCAAACTTTGTAAAGTATCACTCAGAGTCTGGGGTTTTGAAATGGAGTAATGTGACTGCAAACAGATGAGTGTCATTGGTTTTCAGGTGACTGAGAGCAGGGATATAGGCTTGACTAAGGGTCATATGATGAGGTTGAGGGCTGAGGATCATGGGAGATTTGGCCTCAAAAGTTTGGTGGTTGTAGACAGACGGAACTTGAGAAAATATTAATATTAATGAAAGTATTAAAAATTAATTTCTATTACTGTTTCTGCTGAATCTTGTCAAAGTAAGAAATAGATTATTCTGGTCACAGTGCTGTGACCTGACACCACATATTTTTATCCATTTATTCTGATACATGTTCACCTCCTCCAGTAGACTTGACAATGTGTATTATAACAAGCAGCGGTGCAACTGTAGAACCCTGGCATGTATGGGTCTGAAGAAGGACTCGGGAGAAAGATGACTTTTTACCAAGCTTTACGCCTCTTTCATTTTGAATTTTTCTGTGAGCGCTTTTCAGTGTTTTCACACTTACAGACACACACACGCAAAAACACAAACACATGGAGTTCAGCTGAGCTCTCACAGTTCATGACGCCCTCTCTAAAAGACGAACAAACATCATAAGTAACCTCGCCAAGATCACATACAGGTGAGAATCATCACATGTTGCCAGCCGGTTCAATCTGCCTCCTCGCCATCCACAGCTGACGCTCGACTACACCCCTGCTGCCACAAACCCCCCCATCCGACTCAGGCCGGGAAGCTATCCGGCTGACTCCTGATCGAGCAGTTCATCAATGTGTGGCCACTTCTCCGCAGTTTCAGAAGATTGAGGTGGAATATTTGAATTCTTTCCAGTCGCCTGACCTCATAGTTGAATTCTCTGACTCACCTTGTGACCTCAAAATGTCCTTGCCACTTCGTGAGTAATTTAGAGCTGGACGTGTGTAGTAAATGGTGTACCTTATCTCCAGGTGCAGATTCTCTTAGCCAAGTACCCCTATCATACAGCTGGGACTGTTGTTCTTGGGCCCGATACAAATCCTCCTGTGTTAGGTGACTTAAAGTGTGTAGTTTTGCTCCCATGCCCAGAACATACTGAATTTCATTTTTACTAGGTCAAGGTCTCTCCTCCCAATTTTCTAATGGCCAGATGAGGTCCATGCCAATTCTTTTGAAGGGGACCTTAATTAATGAAAGAGGGTGCAATGGCACTTTTGCGGTGGCTTGAGGATTCACCAGCATTTGCAACATGCTGCACAAACACCTGTGAACATCGCTGTAAATGTCTGGCAAATAGAAGCGAGCCATGAGACAGTTTATTGTCTTATCCCACCCCAAATAACCAGTACACAGTTCTAGTATGAAAGTGTCAGATATAACAGTAGTGCAAAAGAATAACAATATAATAAGTTACTAAATTACCCTAGCAATATAATAAATTACTATGACATAGTATTCCATCTTGTGTTTAATATACAACAAAAAAAAGGTGTCTCAGTGTGTCTTGTTTAATATGTGACAAAAAAGCCTCCCAAATTTCATCTAATTACTACTCAACAGTCTCTTTTATGAACTTCATTCAATCTCATTTCAACATACTGGGGGAAAAGGCAGGATTGCATGAGGATATGAAGTGTGAATCTTACAGTAAATACATAAGAGCTGCCCATGAGCATCATATATTTGTTTGTATTCACCTCACACTTATGTAAGCTTCTGCACAGCACATTGTCTATGCACACTCAAACGTGAATAGTTTTCGAGGGTTTTAAACATAAGAATTATGTTTCTAAATGTAAGAATTGTGACATAACTTTTCTGTTTATCTTAAAATCCAAAATTCACTATCATGTTGTAATTTGGATATGATTTAAGATAATTAGAAATTTTTTTTATGGATTTTTTTATTCATGTTAAGTAATCCAGAGTGTGGCATTTGCACAAGGATGTAAGGTAATCCCATGAATCTAGAACAGGCTGTGACTGGGGTTACTGTGGACAGACTCCTAATCATGACTCACTCTAGAGCCAAGAGCATTAGTCTGTCAGTGAGATTATATAACATGTGGATGGAGTTATATCGAGTTAATGACACAGGAACAAATTCAAGTATCCCAATTAATCTGTCCTTTCTATTTCTTTACCATATATATAGTAAAAGATATATTTTATAGACAAACTTGTTAGCAGTTTTATCAGATTAAAGTGAACAAATTAAATCCTTCATTTATTCTGTAGACTGGATAGTTTGTAGGGTGGTTCTTTTGGGTGGAACAAAAGAATCACACAGACAGCTCTCAGACCTATTACAACCCTTGCAGACAGTTTTCCTATCTTATAGCTTTTAGGGTATAATTTCATTTAGAGCACTCACGTTGTGCATGTAGACTGTCAAGCACCTCCTCTAAGAAAAGCAGGTGAAAAATAATGCAGTCTTCCCATGCCTAATAGCAAACGACACATAACCAAATGTACTGGTAAACTGAAACAAAATACGAGTGCTAATATCAGAAGAATAAACAATGAAAAATGAATCGAAAAAAAGGAATGGATACATTCATGAAACAGTCAGGTCCATAAATACTGTATTTGGACACTGACAACGTTATGGTTGTTTTTTTTTTAGCTGTCTACCACAGTATGTTGGAGTTGAAATTAAATAATGAGCTGACAAAGTGCAGACTTTCAACTTTAATTTAAGGGTATTTACATCCAAATCCGGTGAAAGGTATAGGAATTACAGGTAATTATATGTGGTCCCCCTCCCCTTTTTAGACTCATATAATCATAAATGAATAAACCGTCATTTTTAATTCTTGGTTGTAAATCTGGAATCCATAGACATCAATAGATGCTGAGTTTCTTCTCTCCCAGGCCTTTATTGCCTTAGCTGTCTTCAGAATCTGAGCAGATAGTATAGCCCAATACACCAGAATTCACCCTGTTGCTTTTGTCAGCAGTCACATTATCAATAAATACAGAATGAGGTGGTATGCTTTCGATCAAGAGAATTTTTTTCTCCATGCTATGTCATCTAACACAGTTGTTTTCTGTGATCTTCTGGGCATTTGGTGTCCCTGAGCTCACTAGTGCATTCTTTATTTTTTATGAATGTCCCAAATACTTGATTTGGCCATGCCTGTTTTTGCTACTGTATCTTCCTGATAAGTTTGTTTTGATTTTTTAGCATAACGATGGCTTGCTTCAGTGGCAGTGGCAGCTCACTGGACTGCATGTTGAGAGTTAACAGAAACAGATTCCAAATGCAAATGCCACATTTGAACCTTTTATCTGTTTAAAAATAATGTGAAATAATGAAGTGAAATGATGAAGGAATAACCCACACCTGGCTATGAAAAATTGCCAATTGTCAAATTACTTTTGGTCCATTAAAGTGCTGTAATTGTTACACTTACCCTCAGATTAAGGGTGAAAGTCTGCACTTTCAGTTCATTATTTCATTTCAACTCCAATATACTGTGGTAGACAGTTAAAATAACAGTAACTTTGTCAATACCCCCAAATAATTATGGACCTGACTGTGTGTCATAGGCAAGCAACCAGCTATCAATATCATGTAAGTAAGACTATGCCATACTGCATATGTCATGCAGTAACAACCTGTATTGGCCAAATTCTTGGATTTGATGGTATGTAGCATACAGTCCCCTCTCAAAGTATTAAAACGGCAAGACTGGCCAAGTCAATCAGCAGACTTTAACCCAACTGAGCATGCATTTCACCTCCTGGAGAAGAGACTGAAGGGAGAAACCCCCCAAGACAAACGACAACTGAAAGAAGCTGCACACAAGCCTGGAAACAAAAAAAGAATGCACCAGTTTGGTCATGTCATTGGGCCAAATATTAAGTGTTATTTACTTTAATTTACTTTAAGACTACCTGCTCCTAGACTTTCGCTCACCTAAAATTGGGTGGTCTGCTACCAAAGGTGTTATGTTCTAAGTTGTTTGACACATATAGATGTACATATTAGAAATGAAAGCTGAAATTTTGATCCATCATCTCATATTCATCTTATGATCTCAAACCCATATGGCATCAATGTATAGCAAAGACTAAAGAACTGGCCTTGCTGTTCCAATACTTTCGGAGGAGACTGTAGCTGTGTACCCTACTGACATGGAAAATCTCATATCCCTCAAAGTAAGTATTTTCTCTTATGCATTACTGGCAGTACTAATGCATAAAAACAGCGAGGAGCACAAATAAACTGGAGTTTAAGTATACAGTGGAAAAAGGCGAAAAATAAATAAAAAAGATGAATAACTCAAGATTCATGCTTAATTTTTATATGTGAGTTGTAAACATATTCTTATGCTTGCTGGTATTTTCTGGTAATAGATGTGATTTATCCAACAACAGATGATCCATGAACATTTTTATTGGTCACTGGGCACTAAAAACTATAGTAGCATTGTTGTTGTACTTTGTCCATTTTACTGCATTTGTACTGCATTAATACTGCAATTGTGCTAAGGTACTAAAAACTGCAGTAGCACTACCTTTCTGAAGTTGCCGCCTGCCATTTAACTTACGATGGCCCCAGAATTATTGGCACCCTTCATAAAATGAGCAAAAATTATCAAACATTCAAACAATTCAATTCGATTCAAACAATTTCCTTTCAAACAATCTTTTTTTGTTAGAATTTCCATTCTAACAAAAAAGTCAATATCCTTAGAAGTGAATTTGGACCCTACTGTCAGAAAATGTTTTGTGGTTGGAATTTTTTTTGGTCAAATTCTTTTTTTTTTTTTTTTTTTTTTTTTTTTTTTTTTTTTTTTTTTTTTTT
>CM040987.1:13650469-13677546 GCA_022985145.1 Pangasius djambal
GTGGTTCTAGTAAGGACTCTAGCTGTTGCATTCTGGACTAACTGGAGCTTGCTATGCACTCAAACCTAGAGCTAAAAAAATCATGATCTAGTTTTTCTGCACCATGTAACATCATTAGATATTTCATAACTTAGCAATGTTTATGAAAGGGGAAATGCTCTCTTAGTAATATAATCTACATGAGATCGGGTTACTGTCTGTGTTGAGTTATGCACACTCTCCCTGTGTTTGTGTGGGTGTCCTCTGGGTTCTCACAATTCTCACGCCTTGCACCCAGTGTAACTGCACCTCTCCCCCACTGACAAAGCCATGATGTTTCCCAAAGTTCAACAGGTGTCAGGAGTCAAATCTTCCCTTTTTTCAGAAATTACCAACACTGATTTAATTGGTCAAGCATTTTTAAAGTATGAAATGTATTATTGTCTTAGTGAGTTTCAGAATTATATATACATTAGCTACTGTGGTAATGTTATAAGCCTACTTAGCAAACTCTACAGAAAGTTAGGCTCGCCCCCTGCCTGCAAGTCCTGCAATGCACATTCAACCCATCAATGATCCTAGTAGAATGTGCCTGAAATAGTCTTTGAAAAGCTCTGCAAAAAGGTGGCTTTATTGTTTGAAATAGAGAGCCATTCAGCTTTCAACAGGCATTTGACATGCTTAAGTTGACCAAGTATCACAAACCTTGAACGGTATGTCAACTTCCTAATACTTTACTGGCAGCATGGTCAGCCCAGAATGACCTTACTAGTCTAGTCAATTATGCAGAAGCTGGTCTCCCAGCATAATCAGCTAAACCAACAATATGACTAACACTGGCCAGCTTAAGTCAGAATGGTCTTTCTAGTCTCCCAGTATGCTCATGCTTGTCAAGCTGGACTCCAAGTGTGAGCTTCCTTACTTACCCGCTAAACCAGCATTGCCAAGCATTGCCAAGCATTGCCCAGCTACGGTCAAAATTCAATTCAATTCAATTTTATTTGTATAGCGCTTTTAACAATGGACATTGCCACAAAACAGAAATAAATGGGTGACAGCATCCAAACATCCCAATTCACCACGTCCAAAATGCTTCTGCTGGTCCTTTAGTATGCTAATGCTTTTTAAAATGGTCTCTGAGCATGACCATAATTACTCATCAGCTAAACCAGAAACAGGATACAGCTGAGCATTTGAGGGTTAAGGTCCTTGCTCAATGACTCAACTGTGGCAGCTTGGCAGTGCTGAGATTTGAACTCACAATGTTCCAGTCAGTAGACAACAGCATTCAGCACTGAGCCACCAGTGCACCCCATTGCAAATTGCCAAATGTATGACCAGCAACATGCCAGTTATGGAATGCAAAACCCAGTTTGAACCTAATGTAATATTGTAGAACCAAGGTGAATGAGTGTAGAGGAAGACTCAGGAGGCATTCATGCAATTATCAAATCAGCCAATTGTGTGACAGCAGTGCAGTGCATGAAAGCTTCTCCAAATGCACAACACATCAAATCTTGAGGCGGATGGGCTACAACAGCAGAAGACCCTGTCAGGTTCCACTTCTCTCAGCCAAGAACAGAAAATTGAGGTTGCAGTGGACACAAGCTTGGCACAATTGAATACTGGAAAAATGTAGCCTGATCTGATGAATCTCGATTTCTGCTGAGGCACCCAGATGGTAAGGTCAGAATTTGGCACCAAAAGCATGAATCCATGGACCCACCTGCCTTGTGTTAATAGTTCAGGCTAGTGGAGGTGGTGTAATGGTTTGGGGAATGTTTTCTTGGCACACTCTGAGCACATTAATACCAATCAATCATCGTGTGAATGCAACAGCCTATCTGAATATTGTTGCTGACCATGTGCATTCCACAATCTTCATTACCCATCTTCTAATGGCTACTTCCAGCATGATAATGCACCATGTCACAAAGCAAAAGTGGTCTCAAACTGGTATCATGAGCATTTGTTCAAATTTCTTCAATGAGTTCAAAGTTCTTCAGTGGCTATCCCTGTCACCAGATCTGAATCCAACAGAACACTTTGTGATGTGGTAGAACGGGAGATTTGCAACATGAAAATGCACATGAAAAATGTGCAGGAATTGCATGATGCAATCATGTCAACATGGACCAGAATCTCAACGGAATGTTTCCAGCATATTGTGGAATCCATGTTATGAAGAATTGAGACTGTTTTGAAAGCAGTATTAGCATAGTGTTCCTAATAAAATGCTCAGTATATATAAAAGGCAAGCAGCTATGACAATATTGGCTGCTCTTATTCCAAACAGATTTACACTAATTGGACCCTTCAAGTTCAGCAGCAGCGTTTCACACATTTAGTGATTGTGGGACCAGATTAGCCCTGGTGAGTCAGTCATCTTTTCTAAATACATCTCACCACGAAGACAGCAGAAGTATCATGTATAATAAGCTCTAATAAGCTTCAAATTATTATTTTTTGGGAAACTGGGGACTTTTTTCACTGTACACAGTTTTAATATCTCTTTCATTATTAGCTGTTGGAAAGGAGTCAGATCATGATTAATGAGCCTAGCTAAAACCCATTAGAAAAAGAGTTCAACTTAGCCGTTAGTATTTCATTACTTACCATGCATGAATCATTGCCATATATATATATATATATATATATATATATATATATATATATATATATATATATATGCTGTCAGCTAAAATAACACAACATCAGTGGCCACAGAAAATACTGTACTACAAAAATACTACAGAAAAATTGAGCTCTCCAAGTAAAGGAATAAGTAGCTTGAGCTGCATCGCACAGGGAATGTATGATCAAGACGTAAGTGTGCTACTTATCCTAACAGCTAAAAACTGTATTTTAATGTTCCATTTAACGTAGCACATACTGTACCTTGTTTGCATCATACATAATTTAGATGGTTATGAGAAGGCATAGAATTGGAGTTACCGTTCCTTCCCTGCTTATACTGTTCACATGTGCAAACGCGTGCACTAAACACACACACACACACAAAACGCATAGCTTGTCCTTGGACCTTGCATGATAATAGACATGTGACTCAGAAGTGCACATACTCCATCATCTCCCCAACAAGAGTTTGGACGGTGCTTTGATCAGAGACCTCTAGCACTGACATTTTTGAGTGGCCATCTAAGTCAGACAATAAACAGCTTGATCAATGTAAAAACCTAATAACTGTTGCTATTTTCAGAAGCATATTTACAGGATAAGCAAGCTAGGTTATTGCTTGGGGCCACTAGTTTTGAAGGGGACCCAATGAAGGCCAACACCAAGTCCATGAAAATGTCAAATATCAAAGTGTAGAATGCCTTAAAACCTCCAATGGATAATGTACAATGTTATACAACAGTTAGTTCTGATCCTCTAATTTGGTCAAGCGATGTTCCACGAGTGCTTATATTTGGTATAACTGCACTGAGGTGCTTCATTCTTTGTATGCTCTTCTTCTCGCGACATAAAATTAGCAGACGTGGCAAAAGATAAAGTTTTCATGAACATAACTTTTGACTTAAAATATGAAAGGCTTGTCAGATGAAGATAAAAAAGGAAGAAGGGACACCAATTTTATGAGAACCTTTAACAGAAATGTAAAAAATTTATGTGAGCTAGCTAGCGAGCTAGCCAGTGTGCTATAAAGTAAGTGTGGCTTATTTATGATCTTTTTTTTTTGCTAGTGGAGCAAATATAAACAGACCATTTGGCCACATTATTTCTGAAATGTCAGTTACTCTGTGTTCATTTCTTGTTTATAGAACTGTTATATAAAAGCAATATCGCACTTGCAGTCCTGAAGTTACACTGAATATTCAGTATAACAGCACTCTTGCTTGTGCAATATTGCTTTTATACAGCAGTTTGACTTACAGCAATATTGCTTTTATGCCAGGAACCCTCCTAAAGGGGCCCCGTCACTCTAGCATGTGGAAGTTTATTTTGAATTGTCATACTTTCCAAAATGAAGTGAACTTATCCTTCTTGAAGCCTGAAGAGAAAGAAAGAACACGAAGAGGAGGAAAAGAGGAAGCAGGTGTTGGTGCTATGTAATGCTAATTATTTAAGCTACCTTTCTTGGTAGAATTCATCATCTTGCTCGAATTGTCTTGATTGCTTGGTCTTTTAATGTGATATAACGACGGTTTATCTAATTGGGAAGCTTGATCTAGCACTACATCTAGCATGTAGAATGTAATCACACTTTCAAACAGTCATATTTTTTATTTTGTCAGAGGGTGGTCTAATGCATCGTATTTTTCTATTATCATAAAGCTATGAAAAAAGTGTTTACATTTTTAAATTCTATTTTTTTTTTTAATAAATTCTTTATAAAGGCATCTGTTTAAAATAATGGCAATAAAGAGGGGAGAAAAATGCCAAGAGGGCCCCTTGCATTATCCTGCCTGGGGCTGTCACAGTCCCTAGATTTGCCTCTTTTGTGTTATTTTATATAAGCTTGTATGGCTGTGTTTAGAAAAATAATTACTTTTCACAGCCAGCCCAACACACTGGGTATGAGTTTAAAGAATAAAGCGAATAAAGAATAAGAATAAATTCATTAGTAGTGGCTGAAGTCTTACTGTGTTGTTCTTCAGCAGTTAATGATGATGTGGAACAGCATTAAACATGCTAATTCATTACTAATTTTTATTTAAAAGAAGATTATTTACAAAGAAATTGAAAGTATATTAATGTAGAATATTTGTTACTCTTTGCTACATTACAGCCTTGTACTTTTGTAGGTTATGGTTGTCCATTTCTCTCTTTAGACCTTGTCTGGCTAATTAAAAAACATACCAACCCTGTGTTCCTCTGGAGAGACCTATAATAATTCATAGAAATATTTACATTTTAGACTCTGAGGTGTTGCAAAAGGTTGAAATATACTAGGTAGTGGATCTTCAAGAGGAAGGCATGCCTTTGCTATTGGGAATTAATGTTGGTGTGATCAGTAATTAATCAGTAGTTATTATTAAAGAACCATACTTGCTATTAGTTCTGCAGGAGAAGAGTAAGACAGTAATTACTGCTTAAGACTCAGTTAGGTTATGTTAGGTTAACTTAGGTTCAACTGTATTGTCATTGTCAGAGTACAAGAACAGAGACATGCAGATAGCATCTAACCAGTAGTGCAAATAGCAGATAAGTTAAAATGAGGTAACAAGGTTATGATGCAATAAGTTAACAGTGTACAGGTAAGGTAAACAGTATGCTGCATACCACTAATGCAAATGGCAATTATGTTAAATGGAATAAATAAGAATTGTGGTGCAGTTAGTTGAGATAAACAGTGCACAGGTAGTGGTAAGCAGCATGATGCATGCAATATGATGCAGTGGATACATACAGTGGTTAAAAATGCAGATGTGCAAATAGCAATATGTGCAAATAACAGTGGCAGTGAACAAGGGCAGTGAACGAGTCAACACTTCTGTTAAGATGGTGAAGAATGGCATTAGTGTAGATGTCAATGTCCATATGGGAGTCCTGTGTGGCGAGAGCAGCAGATGTGCTCCAGTCTGTGTGCTGGAACTGATATTGTAATGAGGAGTCTGCCACCACTAGCCACACTTTCATAGTTCTCACTGCTGTTTTTACATGTTTCATGATGGGGTTAGCAGCAGGGATAGGTGATCAGTCACATTAATGTAGACATGATCCAAAGTATTTGTCACCTCTTGTGAGGCAGGAGACATTTTGGAAAAATCTGGGAAATGCAGTCCTTAAGTTAGCATGATTGAAATCACCAGCAATAATAAAGGCACCATCTGGATGTTCTGTTTGTAGCTTGCTAATGCTAGCCCAGAGTTCTTTCATGGCTAGTTTAGCATTAGTATCCGGGGGGGGCATACACAGCAACAATTATGGCACCTGGGAACTCACATGGTAGATAGAAGGGTCTACACTTAATAATGAGGTACTCAACATCAGCAGAGCAACGTGTCTCAGTAATGACAGCAACCAACCTTCGTTTACATAGATGCAAACACCTCCTCCTCTGCCTTTACTAGAGTCTGCTACTGTTCTGTCGGCTCTGAAAAAGTTGCGTCCATCTAGCTCAATCGCATTATTTGGAGTGCAGTGGTTGAGCCAAGTTTCGGCATTTTGTTGAGCCAAGTTAAGCATTTTCTGATTTATTCAAAGCAAAGTTAATTACTGCATACTTAATAATGAACTCCTACTATTATAATTATTATATTTTTTTATTTTCATTAAGCATACCAATGCGTCTGTAAGATACTTCCTGAATAATTAACTAGTATTTCTTAGCATTTTATAGGAATAAGATAGGTGTTAATGAAGAATTACTCATTCATTCCCGCTTAGTTCCTGCATAGTTACCTATAATTGTTGAACAGTATTGTAAAGTGTTATCAAAAATGGATATTACTCTAAGTTCAGAGGGTAGACCACATGCACAAACCTAACCTATCAATGAGCTTGAAGCGTTGTGCATGGAGAAAAGTCCAAGAGTCTACAAGTGTTGAACCTCAGTAGTTTCTTCAAGGGAGGCTTCACCAAATATTTAAATAAAACTAAAATGTGTCTCCATATGTTTAAGCTCAAAATAATACTTGCATGTGTACTTGCATTATTATTTTATTTACATTTTCATTAAGCATACCAATGCTTCTGTAGTTGACTGCACAGTCATTGGTGGAAACAATGAAAACCGGGTGGGGTGTGTGTGTGTGTGTGGGGGGGGGGGGGGGGTGAATAAGGTGGAGCTAAAAAGGAATAAACAGTTTGTTTTCATAAAAGTAGAACTATACATTTACAGCAAAGTCAGAGACAAATATTAGATACATGAAAAACCTCCATCTATTTCTAAATGCAGGGAGCTTCATTATGTTCAAAGCATTCAGGTCTGTGTTGTCATCAGCTCACACTAATTCTCTGCCAGCTTTCTCAAACTCGAACCTTTCAATTACCACCTAATGCCATTACATCAGCAAGTCAGTTTAGCTTTGGAAACAGGGCTCATTCACCAGCAAAAAAAAGCTGTTATCTCTTAAAAAAAACTCCAGCTCTCCTTTTTTTCTGTGACAATTTTCAATTTCTTTACTTCCTAGGGAGATTGTAGCAACACTATTTTTGGATAATGAGCAACCCTATTTCAAAAGGATTTTTTATATGCAGTGAATCTAATAAAAGAAACAAAATAGGATGAAGAAAAAACAAACTGCCAAAAGATTACCCCAAATCCCAGAATGGCTTTTCAACTATAATTCTGTAAGATTTCACATGAAACAACTTATAGAAAAAGTTACAAATCAGCATCACTGGATGGAGCATTTCTTCATTCATATGAAATCCAGTGAAACCCAAAACCTGATTGCAAGTGCTGATGTCATTGTGGAACATCATGGGCCAGTGAGTCCATCCTGAGTCCATACATAATCTGTCTTGTTACTAGGTTGTATGAATGAGGAAGAAAAGTGCTGTTTTAGAGAATATTGGCACTGAAACAAAGAATGTGTTTGACTACAAGGTCCATGTTTTTATCCTAACTGGGAAGTTGTACTGTGTAAACCTATCTTGTGGTGTGTGGTTGACATTAAAAAGAAAGTTCAGCTGTCCTAATGATGAAGTGCTCTGGCCTGCTGTAATGCGGATAATGCATTCCAGATTAAGTACATTCTTTTACACAAACAGGTTTTGAGCCACTAATCTAATGAAATTGTGGAGTTCATTATGGGACAGCTATTAATTAATCACATGAATAATAAACAAAGCATAGTCTTGCTAATGAACCAGTTGTCTTATATATATATATATATATATATATATATATATATATATATATATATATACCACTGACACAGGTGAAATGAATAACATCATTGATTACAATGGCACCTGTCAAGGGTGGAATATATTGGGCAGCAAGTGAACAGTCAGTTCTCAAAGTTGATGTGTTGGAAGCAGGAAAAATGAGCAAGTGTAAGGATCTGAACGACTTTGACAAGGGCCAAATTGTGATGGCTAGATGACCGGGTCAGAGCATCTCCAAAACAGCAGGTCTTGTGGAGTGTTCCTGATATGCAGTGGTTAATACCTAGGAAGGACAACCGGTGAATCGGCGCAGGGTCATGGGTGCCTAAGGCTGGTCCGATCCCACAGAAGATCTACTGTAGCACAAATTGCTGAAAAAGATAATCCTGGCTATGATAGAAAGGTGTCAGAACATACAGTCTCATATCGCAGTTTGCTGAATATTGGGCTGTGTAGCTGCAGACTGGTCAGAGTGCCCATGCTGACCCCTGTCCACTGCCAAAAGCACCTACAATGGGCAAGTGAGCATCATAACTGGTCCATGGAGAAATGGAAGAAGGTGGCCTGGTCTGATGAATCACGCTTTCTTTTACATCATGTGTATGGCTGGGTACATGTGTCACCTACCTGGGGAAGAGATGGCACCAGGATGCATTCTGGGAAGAAGGCAAGATGACGGAGGAAGTGTGATGCTCTGGGCAATGTTCTGCTGGGAAAACTTGGAATGTGCTAGACAAACAAGTCAGCTCCTTGTTGGTCCCATCTCGCAACTTACAGGACTTAAAGGATCTGCTGCTAACGACTTGGTGCCAGATACCACAACACACCTTCAGACGTCTTGTAGAGTCCATGCCTCGACAGGTCAGAGCTGTTTTGGTTGCACAAGGGGGACCTACATGATATCAGGCAGGTGGTAATTGCTGATCAGTGTATGTGAGCAGGTTATCATACCTGCTTTTTGTCTTCCACAAAAGTTCCACAGATCTTTTTTGTAGGCAGTACTTATTTTTTTTTTAAATATGAGGTACTGGAACACTAAGGAAGAGGTGATCCAGCAAGAGGACAGGGAGAGAAAAGGTCATGGAATGTATAGACACAACAGTGCTCCAAGCGTTTTACATAATACATAGCAGTGGTCAATTCTTTCACATTAGATATAGGATCAATAGCATTAGTATGATGACCATGGTACAACAGATTGCAGCCATAACATTTCAGTGATGCCATGGGAGAACTGGAGGATACAAAGTGCATATTTCCTGTCTGTTAAGCCAAAATACCACACATACCGCACAAGGTTCAATTTTGTGAGTCGTGGGTCAACAAGTTTAAGAAACAGAATGGATGGTAAGGTGGAAGTGTGCATGGATGCATGGTGTGATCATGTAATCAGGCAAATCAGGTTCATTTGGGAAAAACCCCATTCGTACTTTGCACTACCAATTGGTAAATATGAAAGCGAGCAAATTCACAGAATTCTTCTTCTTCTTCTTCTTCTTCTTATTATTATTATTATTATTATTATTATTTGTTTGATTTTTATTTTTAAAAAGCTACAGAATTGCCAGGTCCACTTAAATACCACAAATGTGCTTCAAATCTACCATACCCTGCACAAATTAACTACTGGCTATGTGATTGCTTTGCCTTTTCTGATGGTTGAAACTGCATGTTTATACAAGTTGCTGTTGCTGACAATAGCATGATCTTTGAAAACTGCACTATGACTGAATAGTGCTTGTTCTCCAAAATTCCAAATAATCACTGACTTATCAGTTCAGTGGTGGCTACTGGAGTGGCCAATGATATTTCATGCGTGGGCATGGCCAGCCTATATTTCCACCCTGGTCCTATGTCAAACTTTTAAGGGTTCCCCAAACAAACCAAACAACCCTTAAGGGTTCTCAATGGAACCTTTTTTTCTAAGAGTGAACTGTTTAAATAAGGAGTGTACTCAAATCCAACACAAAATTTATATAATTGATTTCTACCTAAATACTCCAGTAGCCAACGTCCAATTGTTTGGTGCTCATGTTAACATTAAAAGAATGTTTAGCCAACATTCAAACTGAAAATGACAAATCAATCAGTGTAATTAGCAGCAGCTCAACAACAGGTTGTAGTGCAAGTGGGAGGCTACAGGTGGCCTCATTGATACCATTCATAAAATCTCAGCCCAGCTGCTGTGTGTGTGACCAAGATTTTGTAGGCTTTGGGTTTGTTCCATTACCTTATGCCAGGCGTTAATTACACAGCCTGCTACATGAAGTCATCTCACTCATGCACACAGGGACCAGAGACTATTTACTCCAGACTGTTGTGTCCTTATATTTACGGAGACGTGGCTTAACGAAAGCATTCCCAACTCCGCCGTTCAGCTGGATCAGCTAACATGCTACCGAGCAGACCGAGCGGCCGAGAGTGGTAAGACCCATCGTGGCGGGTTCTGTGTTTACATCAATGATGCTTGGTGTCGTGATACTGTGGTAGTCTCTAGACACTGCTCTCCCCTGGTGGAGTTTATAATCGTCAGATGCCGGCCTTTCTACATTCCGAGGGAGTTCACAGTGATTCTGCTGGTCGCTGTTTACCATGCCATCGGTGAACAACAGACAACACACCCGGATGGATTTCTCATTCTGGCTGGAGATATTAACCACGCAGACCCTAGATCAGTGTTACCAAAATTATATCAGCACATTGATTTTCCAACACGGAGGAACAATATTTTGGACATGGTTTACACAACCCACAGAGGAGCATACAAAGACTGACAAGAAATGTAGGGAAGCTCCTTTTTACCCTCTCACGGCAATCAGAACCAGTCATAACGACTATATACATCAAAGACTTTTTAGTATTTTATTTATTATTTTTATATCGTACAGATCTTCCACAACACATCAGTGTGATCAGACTTTGCATGTATGTTCATGACCCTAAATGAGGAAAAGTCAAAGAATTTCAGGAAGAAAAAGAGAAGGTAACCAGTATTTCAAACTACTCAAAAGTGAATATGGATCAAATTGACCATAACATTATAGGAGGGTTAACCCAGTAAAGTCAGTAAAATATCCACTTTAGGTTGTAGCCACATATTTACTTGAATGTATTAAACTTTACACAGAGAATTTAATTAATTCTAATCATTTGCTTTTTTGTATACAAATCACAGATTTGGTTTTTTGTCATATTTACTGAACCACTGAATCTTTTTTTTCAGTGTAGTCCTGTGTAAGGTGAACATGAAGGCTTTTGATATGGAAAAGGAATTCATACAGCTCCTGATCTACTGAATAGACTGAAAATGTATAAGGCTCCAAAAGCATTTATTGTGAAATTACATTTGCACTGTGCTATACAGCCCATGAGGACATTATAAAGAAAGCCAACATATTTCAAGTCTCCATGACCAAAAGAATAATGAAGTTTCTTTGTTCGGTCCAGACAAACAACACTGATTATCACAGAAGCTGGAATCCATTTATGCACCAGCTTAATGGATAATTTCCTACTGCAGGTGCTGCTGGCTGAGAAAGTAGTTTCTTTTCTGCTCTTTTCTTCTTTTCTTCTTTTCTGCAAGACATTATATAAATCCCATGTACAATATCTCACAGTATTATATTTTGTTGTAAGGCATAAATGCCTTCAATCCAAATATCTTATAAGACATATTGACCATGTATTGATTGTGGTATAACGGAGTACAGAGTACAGAATCGAGTACAGAAAATAGTAGTGTATCCTACAATGTAACTGTGGCTACTCCCTTACATGTAACAGTGAATTTTGCTTTTCTTAAATGTTACTTTACAGAACCTATTTTGATGCGTAATGGACATTCATAACAAATTTTATATCCAGGCTGCACAGACACTATACACATTGTAGGGCAAAAACAGTTAGTATCAGCTTTCATTATTATGCCAAATCTAAAGACTTGCAGGGCCATAATTAGGTAAAACCCAGACATGGTAATGGCTCCAGGCCTTGGATCCTTTTTTTCTTCTGCAGTGGAGCTGCTACTGACCCATGAGCAATCTGAAATATAGATTTCCCTATTGTTTGATCAAAATATTGCTTTCAGCCTTTCAGACCTGCATTAATCAGTCCAGCCTGTCAGGAATATGGACACAGTTTTGGGCACACACGTGAGATAAAGAGACTTTCTTTGTAATCCCTCTATCTAGAGCTTTGCATTGGAATACATTGGGAAATTAACAAGGTAACGGTGTAACCACACTTCAAGAAAACACTTAACAATGCAAGGGGAATCATTCCTTTTATTTATTCATGTTAGGAAACACAATGAGGGAAAACCCCTCAATATTAGCATTGCCTAAATCCATTACAGCCAGATCCATTCAAGCTAATAACTAAAATAACTAAGTTCTAGTTTGGTGTCACACTTAAATCTGAAGGCTGTCCTTACACAGCCTTCGTGTAGTATATGCACCTGAGCACAAGTGTAGGGCAAGACGTCAGACGCATAAGCATAAAATCATTACCTTTTTAGAATCAGAATCAGAATTGGCTTTATTCGCCAACAAGACTTTGTTGTGGTTTTATAAGGTGCTCTTGGTACATACATGCATACATACATACAAACAACATATCTGACATGAGAACAGAAAAAAACATTTAAATCGTAAGACTTAACAATAGAAAAAATACTGTGTGTGAATTCGGAACAGAAGATTTATGTACAGATTTGTGCATTATTTACTCTATAAACAGATGTATAAATAAAGAGATATGCATAATATAACATAATACTTGAGAAGGAGACAGTAATTAGAGATAGAGGATGAATTTCAGAAATGAATTACAGAACACAGGTAATGATCCTGTGTTAGCTGTTTAAGCTGGAGATGACATGGGGGAAAAAACTGTTTTTATGCCTAGATGTTCTAGTGCACAGAGATCTGTAACATCTGCCTGAAGGGAGAAGTGCAAACAGGTTGTGGCCGGTTTGAGAGGGGTCTGTGATGATGTTACCTGACCGTTTCTTCACTCTGGAGTTGTACAAGTCCTGAAGGTTGGGCAGTTTTGTTAAATTTTGTTTCATTTATTTTCCTTCAACCTTTTTTAATCAACTTTGGGGTGATAATGACCCTCCACTTTGTGCATCACATCACCCCATCACTGATTATTTCCAATACCAGCATGTCCCAAAGTGTTTTATTCCTTTTATATCACAAGAGTCTTCCAATGAACACCTTTTTGTCAGGATTCAGGTGGGGACCCTAGTGCAGGTACTCAATACCTTTAATAAATGTAGCAAACAAAACAAAGACATAATCCAATAATGTGGTAGATAAACATACACAGGTCAGGCGATGTACGAACAACATATACAGGGACATGCAAGATCAAGATACTATAAACAGATTAAGGTCAAAACCAGATAATCATACAAGAGAGAACGGCTTGGTAACAACTGGTACTGAAAGACACAGAGCGTATATTTCACAATATGTGTGTGTGTTAACTCAATGTCCTTTTAAACTGAGTGTGCTTTGGCTGTATTTGAGTGTTATTAGTAATCGGGTGAGTGTGAACGTGAGAGAGTTTGGATGTTGTAGTTCTCAGTGGCCATTTCTGTAGGCCACACTGTGTACTGGGAAGTGTCTTTGAATGCTGTTTCTGGCGTCAGCAAGACATTTCTGAATAATCAGAATAGGGAATTAAACTGCTGTAATCTAAATAAATACAATAATTACTTTACATTCAAGCAGTATTATTTATATTAATGAAAAAAATAATATTACCAGAGTAAAGCCCACGTGGATCATCTTTGATGGCACGTTTACTTTTTAGTAAATAATCTGTATAATAAATAACAAACCATTTTTAAAACAGTCTACGACCAAAAATAAATAGTAATTCTGTATTTGAAACAGGTCAAGTAGTTTTCTGCTGAAGCAAATAATATGATACTCAAGGATTCAAATGATTCAAGGATTCAGAAGTCTTGTCATTGTGTTTCTCAATGATATTTTTCCCGACACCTTTCTCCACCCATTCCAACCTGCCTGCACTTGCTTCTTTACCTCTTTCCCACACTCTCCATTACTCTGGACTGTTGACCCCAAGTACTTAAACTCCTGTACCTTCTTCACCTCTTCATCCTGTAATCTTACTGTTCCACTTCCCTCCCTTTCATTCACACACATATACTCAGTCTTACTACGACTGACTTTCATTCCTCTTCTCTCCAGCGCAAACCTCCACCTCTCCAGGTTTTCCTCCACCTGCTCCCTGCTCTCACTACAGATCACAATGTCATCTGCAAACATCATTGTGCAAGGAGACTCCTGTCTGACCTCCTCTGACAGCTGGTCCATCACCATAGCAAACAGGAAGGGGCTCAGAGCCGATCCCTGATGCAGTCCCACCTCCACTTTGAACTCTTCTGTCTGACCTACAGCACACCTCACCCCTGTCCTGCTCCTCTCATACATGTCCTGCACCACTCTGACATACTTCTCTGCTACTCCTGACTTCCTCATACAGTACCACAGCTCTTCTCTTGGCACCCTGTCGTACCCTTCTCCCAAGTCTACAAAGACACTGTGCAACTCCCTCTGACCATCCCTATACTTTTCCATCAAAATTCTCAGAGCAAAAATTGCATCTGTTGTGCTCTTTCCGGTCATGAAGCCATACTGCTGCTCACAAATTTCCACTACCTTCCTAGCTTCCACTACTCTTTCCTATAGCTTCATTGTATGGCTCATCAACTTTATCCCCCTATAGTTGCTGCAACTCTGCACGTCACCCTTATTCTTAAAGATCGGCACTAATACACTACTTCTCCATTCTTCAGGCATCTTCTCACTCTCTAAAACCCTGTTAAACAAACTAGTTAAAAATTCCACTGCTGCCTCTCCTAGACACTTCCAGACCTCCACTGGGATGTCGTCCGGACCAACTGCCTTTCCACTTTTCATCCTCCTCAGTGCCTTCCTGACTTCATCCTTTCTAATCTTATCTACTTTCTGTTCCACAGATGTCACCTCTTCTACTCTTTTTTCCCTCTCATTTTCCTCATTCATTAGCTCTCCAAAGTACTCCTTCTATCTCCTCTGTACACTCTCCTCATTTGTGAGCACCCTTCCATCTCTATCCTTAATAACTCTAACTTGCTGCACATCCTTCCCATCTCGATCCCTCTGCCTAGCTAACCTGTACAAGTCCTTCTGTCCTTCTCTAGTGTCTAACCTAGTGTACAACTCGTCATATGCCTCCTGCTTGGCCTTAGACACCTCCCTCTTCACTCTGTGCTGTAGCTCCTTGTATTCCTGTCTATTCTCTTCAGTCCTGTCCATGTCTCACTTCTTCTTGGCTAATCTCTTCCTCTGAATACTATCCTGAACTTCCTCATTCCACCACCAAGTCTCCTTATCTTCTTTCCTCCTTCCAGATGACACACCCAGCACCTTTCTTCCTGTCACCCTGATCACTTCTGCTGTAGTTTCCCAGTCATCTGGCAGCACCACCTGACCACCCAGAGCCTGCCTCAACTTCTGTCTAAAGTCCTCACAACATTCCTCCTTTTTCAGCTTCCACCACTTGGTTTCCTTCTCTATCTCTATCTTTGACTTCTTCTTCTTACAGACCATCAAAGTCATCCTACACACCACCATCCTATGCTGTCTGGCTACACTCTCTCCCACTACCACTTTACAGTCACTAATCTCTTTCAGATTGCCTCTTCTACATAGGATGTAGTCTACCTGTGTGCCCCTAACTCCACTCTTGTAAGTCACTCTATGCTCCTCCCTCTTCTGAAAATAAGTATTAACCACAGCCATGTCCATCCTCTTAGCAAAGTCCACTACCATCTGTCCTTCAAGGTTCCTTTCCTTAACTCCAAACTTGCCCATCACCTCCTCATCACCTGTGTTCCCCTCACCAACATGTCCATTAAAATCTGCACCTATCACCACTCTCTCACCCGTGGGAATACTCTCTATCGCTTCATCTAATTCACTCCAGAATCTCTCTTTCTCCTCTAACTCACAACCTACCTGTGGGGCATAACTTCAGACTCATCACCCTGTCTGACACTCTCTTCACCTCCAGAACATTCCTCCCAAACTCCTCCTTCAGAACCACACCTACCCCATTTCTCTTACTATCCACCCCATAATAAAACAGCTTGAATCCTGCTCCTATACTACGAGCCTTGCTACCCTTCCACCTGGTCTCCTGTACACACAGTATATCCACCTTCCTTCTCTTCATCACGTCAGCCAACTCTCTACCTTTCCCTGTCATAGTACCAACATTCAGAGTCCCTATTCTCAGTCCTACACTTTTACCTTTCCTCTTTTCTCTCTGTCTACGCACTCTCCTCCCTCCTCTACTTCTTCGACCAACAGTAGCCCAATTTCCACCGGCGCCCTGTAGGTCACCGGCACCGATGGTGGTTGTTGTTAACCCTGGCCTCGACTGATCCAGTATGAAATTCAGAGTACTGACGATTCGCATGATTAAATTTGGCAATGTTTTACACTGGATGCCCTACCTGACACAACCCTCTCTATTTATCCGGGCTTGGGACCGGCACAGAAGTCACTGTACTGTGACCCATATGGCTAGATTCACTGATTTTACTTCATGCATGAACTTATTACATGTGCGGCAAGATCTCTTCATTCACTGCATGAATGCAATCTTTAGGGTCCATCATTCAGTTAAGCTTGTCATTTCACCTCCCCCCTCACTTTTATATGCCTCTAAATGGGAGATACTGCATTTGTAATCCTCTTTAACTCCTTGTCCTTTGTAAATAAAAAGATGCTTGTGCTTGTTGTGCTTCTCTTTTCCCCCAAGCCATTAGCAGAGGTCTTCCGTGCAAAGTGACTCACATAAAAATTGTAATTTAAATGCCAAACATGTTTTTTTTTTTTAAAAAAAGAGCTATTAACGATTAATGAATTCTGAGAGTGATAGAGTTTTCCCTAGGCCAAGGGGAACAGCCTAGAAAAATTCCAGGGCTCCCACTGAGTGTGGTTAAATTGAAATTTAATTGAATGATAAGAAATGTAGGAGATGACTGCTTAATGGGAACTGCTATTGCAATTATTTCTTGCCATGCCAGCACTTCATTCATCTATTCTGGTCAGGGTCATGGTGGATTCAAAGCCTGTTTGCAAGTTTAGAGAATTCACCCTGGATGGGGCACCAGTCCATTACAGGGCACCATGTACACACACATTCACACACTCACTGACACCCAGGGGCAATTTGGCATAGCCAATCCATCTACCTGCATGTTTTTGGACAGTGGAGGAACAGCAGAAAACTTCACACAGACAGCAACCCAAGCCAGGATAGAACCTGGTACCTTGGAGCTGTGAGGTAACAAAGCCACCCACAGCACCACCATGCCACACCATTCAAGTACTTGTGTAATCTAAATGCGTTCTGTAAGAGTTTGAGATGAGGCAGGTGGCAATTTTCGTTTCTTTCAAATATCACATTACAAATTGAGTACCTATTTTCATGACAATAAGCACAATGCCCTACATTCACACCTACTACATAACACAAGGTCATAAATGTGTGCCCAAAAGGTATTTGATATTTTCAGAAACACTATGAGCAAAGCAGTCAGGTAAAGTGGGACATAAGTAGGAGGGTGTGGTGATTAATCAGTATCATATCATCCACCCATATTTCTGGTATCATACCATTTAACCATCTTAAAAAGGTACTGTTACAAATCCAAGTGTCCAAATGTTGCATCACACCTTCTGTGTAGACCTGGCAGAGGGAGGGCAGGCTTCCCTGTCACTGCCACAAATACGACCACTAAGGAGGAGTCTAGCTTTGTTGGACTGCATTTTTTTTTTCTTAAGATAACTAAAATATTCCACTCTGCATGATAATATAACTTTCAAAAAAAGGGAGAGGACTGAGGGGGTTGTAACAAATACACAGGAAGATACCTTAAAAACAGCAGGGTGTTAACTGTAGGGGGGGCCTTCATGCTCACTTTAGCCAGCTTTCAAGCGAGAACAAATATAATCATATTTGTTGGTTTAATTATTTAATTATAACATTAATTAAAATCAGAATGAGTAGCAAAAAAGAATTAACAAAAATTTTATATTTCTGTACCTTCAGTAACGACCAACAATTTCTGCAGCTATCTCCCAGATATCAGACACACATATGATTTATATTAAGTTATACTCAAGTGTGATGTGCATGATAAAAAAATGGTTTTGTGCAGATTGTCTTCACGATTATTGTACACACCATGTCAATGTATGTGTGCTATCTTGGCATGTAGCATGAGGTCCGTGGATGATATTTATATAGAGAGAGATTTTGAAAGTGAGAGACAGCAACAGCTGATGAAACAGTTGAGCAGGGAAGGCAATAGCAATAGCAAACCTAGTGTAGGGTGAGATCATCCGATTTCCCCTTCCTTCAAATTTAAGTTGAGTTTGTCACAGTGGAGAGACAGCTGTATGCACCAGACTCCTTGAATAAGAACATGCACTGGACTGACTGTCAGCAGCATCCACTGTTCGTCTCCATCAGTAGTAGCCTGGAGAGAATGGTGAGCACAATTGAGAAACTGTTCATTTTAGCACCTTCTCACCTTTACAACAACTTTCTTCAAATCCGGTAACAAGGGCCCTCTCTTCCCATCACTGCTAACATTGGCAACATTCAAGTGGTCCCTGTTTTCCCAAGCATGGGCTGCCATGGTGGCCTGGTCTGACATCACCACATGCAGTTAAACTTTTCCTCGCTGACTTCTTTGTGTTGTATTGAAAGTGAAGAACTACATGTACTCTCATTATGGTACTTGAGTGCATGGTTTACTGTAGCTGTACTTTTTGAGTATTTATTTACTTTTACTTGAATTTTTTCAACTTTGCTACATTTATTATTGATCACTGCTAAAGAGTAAGCCAATAATAATGCATTTAACACTGGAAGTGTTTGTATGTGCAAATTTAAACTAATTTATTTATTTTATAAGACCCAATCAAAATGAAGCAGTATGAAATGCTTAGCAGCAGCAATGTCTGAGACAGCGGAGAAAGAAGAGCATCCCTGATACAATTTATCAGGCAACCTCAGTTTTATATGCTTCAAAGGAAACATAAGTGATAATGATTTGCAGATACTGTATTTTACAGTATGAAAGTGCTGCTTTGATGATCACTGGCGATTGCCTGTTGTGATAAATATATCTGTATGTAAAGAAGTGCTGCTAGAGCCTATAGGTAATGCTCAGATGGTGTAAGGGGCATCTTTGCTAGATAGTTAACTATGTATTGTAGCTAGTAAAATGTATTAATTAATTGTATTATGAGCTACACAAACCTAGCAGGCTACTAAAACCCCTGCAGTATTTGGCATGTTAGCCAGCTAACATTCCCTTTCTTTATATACTGTTGATAATCGAGTTCAACATAGTCTGCTTGATTAGATAACATAATTGTTCAAAAATGCATTCTTCAGATATAGAACATTTTCAGATTAGTTGTGTCAATTATAATTGTAGTTACTCAAGTACTTTTTGTACTAAAAAGTCAGTTTGTACTCTTTCTACCGGTGGTGATTACACTGGAAATAGATGTGGTTTTTGGAAATTGATTAGTTCATAAATATAGCAAAAACGTTGTTTCATTTCACTATGTACTAACTGGCTGTATATGGCTGAAATGACAATAAACTCCACTTGACTTGACTCGAAGAACTGAAAAGCCACAGTTAAATGTGTTTGGAAAACTTGTTTACAGGAAATGAAAACCTGGCACCCAGTAAAAATGACCAGATAGCTTTTGGCTAATGTAGAAGTGCCAACATATGGTTAATATTTAGTTTATACCGAGGGGGAGAGTACAGATTGCAATAAGCCCAAGAGCACACACCTACAGCAAATCATAATTTTCTCCAAGCCAGATGTATGAGATTGCTGTTTACCCACACTGCAGTCAATACCATCATGCAGAGTCTCTTATGTGATGTGCAAATCATGCGCCAGCTGTCTGCTAGCTATGTTGTGTGTAAAGAAAATACAGCTCAGGCATTGAAAAGCAGCATATGATTACACAAACCAAAAAAAAAAAAAAGAAAAAAGAAAAAAGAAAAAAAAATTCCACAGAGTTGCCAGTTAATATGGTATGATACTTACCTTGTATCTACAACCATTGACCAATTTGCCAGGTACAACTAGGGCTGATCCTAGGTGAGATTTTGAAAAAGGCCAAGGACACCTGACCATCACACCTATATGTGGGCCTTCCCCATATTGCCACAAAGGTAGAAGCACACAATTATCTAGGATGTCTTTTTATGCTTTAATATTAAGACTTCCCTTCACTGGAACTAAGGGGCCTAAACATGCTACAGAATGACAATGCCACTATACATAAAGAAAGATCCATAAAGACATGGTTTGCCAAGGTTGGTGTGGTAGAACTTGAGTGACCTGCACACAGCCCTGACCTCAACCCCACACGACCCCACTGAACACTTTTGGGATGATGAGGAGCTCTGACCGTGCACCAGGCCTCCTCACCCAACATAAGTTCCTGACCTCACTAATGCTCTTGTGGCTGCATTGGCAAATCCCCAAAGCCACACTCCAAAATCTAGGGGAAAATCTTCCCAAAGAAGAAAGGAGTTTATTATAACAGCAAAGGGGGACAAAGCAAACCTGGAATGGGATGTTCAAAAAGCATATATGGGTATGATTGTCAGGTGTCAACATACTTTTAGTTACATATAGTGCAAATACTCTTACAAAACTGCAACTGGAGGCCAGATTTGAGTATTGCCAGGTGCCCATCAACTCTAATAAAGAATACAAATGAATACATATAGATGAGTGACAAAGTACAGGAAAACAATAACATAAAACAACTTAGTAAGGTCATGGCACAACATGAATGGCCAGAACAGCTTGACTCTGTACTTGGATGGATGAATACTATTCCTCTAAAAGATATTCCCTCAGTTGGTGGTAGAGAACACATTGGTCCAAAATGTCCCATAGGTGATTAATTGGGTTGGGATCTGGTGAGTGTGAAGGCCATAGAATATGATTTACATAATTTTGTACATAATTTCAAACCATTCAGTGAGACCGCATACTCAGTGAATGGGGACATTTTCATCCTGGAAGATGACAGTGCGCCCATCCAGGATAGAAATGTTCTATCATAGGATAAAGGTAATCAATCAGAAGAACTTTGTATTGATTTACAGTGACCCTTCCCTTCAACTGGACAAGTGGCCCCAAATCATGCCAACGAAATGCCTCTTACTGCATAACAGGGCCACTGCTTTTCCTTTCATTTTCTCTGCTCTGTATATGCATATATGTTCAAATATTGCATAATACATGCAGATTAATCCATACTGTATCCTTATAATATAAATATATAAAATAAACATTTTATCAGCTCAGGTTACCATCTGTGTAGAGTTTCATATGTTCTCCTAGTGTCCGTTTGTCCGTATCCTCTGTCTTCTCCGGTTTCCTCCCACTTCCCAAAAACATGCCTTGATGACTAGGGTGAAGCAGTAGGATGAATGCATGTTTGTTTGTTTGTTTTTATGGTGTACAGTGTGAATTCCTACTCAACTGCAATCAGAATAATTCCTTTAAGGTCAAAGCAAATATGAGTGTCATTATTTGTAAATGAACAACTTGGTACCAAGTATGCACAGTGTATTTTTAAGGTAGAACCACTTGTCAACATGCCTTTTAATGACATTTTAAAGTGTAGTTGGCAAATCAGTGTCTGATTAGATAATCAGCAATTTCACTGATAGTGTTTGCTATCGTGGCTGCTAGGGTGTTGCTAGGTGGCTGTTATGGGGTCCCAGGTGGTTGCTATGGTGTTTCTAGGTAGTTTCAATATGATCTCAGTAGGTTGCAAGGTTGTAGCTAGCCAGTTGCTAAGGAAACTCAGATGGCTGCTAGGGTGTTGCTAAGTGGCTGTTATGAGGTCCCAGGTGGTGTGCTATGATGTTTCTAAGAGGTTTCAATATGATCCCAGTTGGTTGGGTGTTGCTAGGTGGCTGTTATGGGGTATCAGGTGGTTGATATGATGTTGCTAGAAGGTTTCAGTATGATCTCCAGTGGTTGCTAGATTGTTGCAAGGTGGTTGCTATGCTGGTGTTTCTAGCAGGTTGCTATGATAATCCAGTTGGTTGCTAGGGTGTTTCTAGATTCCCCATGTACTATATAATGATTGAGTTTCATGTCTTTGAATCCTGTGGTTTGGTTTCCACGACCTAATGACTCCTATTATCACCCCAACCTCTTTCTGATATTCTCTATTCTGATGCAGCCAATACATTCTGGCCCATAACAGTGGTAGTGGCAGACTCAGGTATTTCAGACTATAAGGAGAAAAAAAAATCATTGGGATTCAGCTGCAGGAGAGGTCACAGGCTCATCTTTCTCCAAACTTTCTCCATATTTATTTCCTCTTTTCCACCTCTGAAAACATATGAATTGCCAGCAAAAGCGGCCTGTGGGCAGACAACCAGTCCCACGGGATCCCTAAAAGCCTATAAGCTCTGAGTCGACTCTTCTTTTATCCTTAACTTTTGTTCTCTCTCTCTCTCTCTCTCTGTGTGTGTGTGTGTGTGTGTGTTTTCTTTAAAGAATCTTACATTTGGGGTAGTGTATGACAGTGGGAACAGTGAAGATCGGGGCTTATTTAGCCAGGGTTGGCAAGTAAGCCAAAATATGATGGATGTTCTGAACTCCACCTTCTCTATGATCCTGAAGCCCTGTGCTGGCAGAGATGGATCTCCAAGGGTAATTAAGATTTTTGCCCTGTGCACAAAACATGAAATTGAATGATGTTGGACAGGCTTCTGTAATTCGATCTTTTAAATGACCCAGAGACAAGGTATAAAACCCTAGATGATGCACCCTACTTGTAATGGTATAACTTATAGTGGCACTCATTAGAACTGGTTTGACATTGTCTAAGACAAAAAGATGGATGGGCTGCAATTTCAACATTTAAAGCGAAGTGATGCTCCTGGCTGGTTAGCCCACAGTCTGTTAAAAACAAAAACAGGAATATTGCCAAGTAAAGGCAGCCTGGCCGGAAACCAACAGTGATATTACACTGGCATTGATTCTCAATTAAAAGTTAAACAAAAAGTCAGATTTGCGCAGCCACCAGATGGACAGTAACAAACCCATAGCCAGTAAATCACTCTAATTGATGCAAAATCAATAGATTTGGAGCAGATAAGGGCTGATGAATTTCTGAAGAAACACATTACACTGTCATACAGCCCAGCATAATTTTGAGAGAATTGAGAATAATTAATTGGAGAATTGAACTGTCTGCAATAAACTGCCAGTTAATCCCTGTAGAGTCATTTGTACATTTGTTTGCACACTGACTGGCACTAATAATGCAGAGTATTTTATTCATAATCCTCCCTTCCTCCTGAGAGGGAGAATGGAGTCAAAATGTGACCTCATTGGAGCTGTATCAGGAGAGAAAAATGATGGCTTTTTCTTTTTTTTTTCCTGTGGTTTCATAACCTATGTAATTTTAAAAAAAATATTTTTATCTTGTTTAGCATGTTGAGTTAGGTTTTGCTAAATTCCTAATGTTAACTGGCTATATGTATGGTAGCCTATTTTCTTTGCCAATACAAGGTTAGGCTAGCATTGATTTCAGTAACTAACATAATTGGCTAGACAACAAGTCAAATTCTAGCTATTGTTGTTCTTCTTCCTCTTTCGGCTGCTCCTGTTAGGGGTCACCACAACGGATCATTGGTCCACATATTTGATTTGGCACTCCGGAACTGGGAGTGCACTGTTGCGTGCAACCCAGTGGCTGGGGTCGGTTCCCTGGCTGGGTATCGAACCTGGGCTGCAGCGCTGTGGCCTAACAACTAGTTCTCCTGGGACCCTAGCAAGTCAAATTCTAGCTAATGGTAAATATTGCAAACTTACAGAGATTTACTGATGTTTTCAGGCAAAATGGTGCAGCTGACATCAACGTAACATTAGCATGACATTAACTTGACTTGCACCTGAGTACATTTTAGATGGATACGTTCTCTTTTGATTGAGTAATATTTTGACACACTATCTATATTTTAACTTAAGTATAATTTCTCAGTACTTTGTGCACTCCTGTGCAAGAGTCTTGTATTTTGGCAATGCCAGTGATTTATGTCACGGAGTACAAGTGCTGTAGACAGAATCTTGATAAGACATCATTGCCCTTTCAACACAGTTTTATAATCTATGCACTAATCAATAGCAATGGCTCCAAGCACCTTTGCTCAGGACCAGGGCAATAGTCTGGCCAATCTTCCTCAATTCCCATGTCTCTCTTCCTTGTTGCTCAAAGGTATAGCTAAGCACTGTTAATTATGCTACCTTTTTATATAGGGATAATGTGGCCTGATGGTTAAATGTGACAACCTTTTGTAAACAACACTGGGCTATGCCTGAGAGATACTGTTAATTCCTGCAAATGTTGACCTTGAGTAACCTGTGGATCTTGCTGTTCAATATAGTCTATCTGATACCTTTGGTGGCAGAATGCAAGCAGTGTTAAACCAAAAACATCAGGATATGTTCAAGGCAAGCAAGACCTATTACTGAGCACTCAACAGGCACAAGAATATGCTCACCTGAAAGGTTCTCACATACAGCATTACAATTAGACCCTGATCATGGAGGAGAAATGAAGATACCAAGATGGACAGTTAATGTATCCAGCTTTAGCCGCAGGCAGTTGATGAGTTTATGGAAATTATGCTTGTATACACAGTATGTAAATCAATCTGCAAAGCCACCCTGTGGCTCTTGAATATAAATTAGAAGTGGAACAACACAGGAAAAAAGCCACCTACACCACCTACACATGCAGAGAGCAACAATAAGAAAACTGAATTCTGATACCTCCAGGTGAACTTGGGAATCTGTGTCGGCTCAGGTGAGGAAACTTGCACAGGCCCTAGTTCAATCAACTTACTGGTATATACTATAATGGAAACAAGAACAACAAATTACTTAAGGTGAACTATTTCAGGGTTCGTCTTAGTTATAATATTACATTGTGCCCAGCTTCATTCCTGTCACAGTTTGGTGATTTTCCTTCTCAGAAACTACATATTCAACTGACCAGTTTATTGTCAGGATTTGTAGATGTAGTGAAGCTAAAAAAAAAAAAAAATAGGGTGCTGGAATCCAGTCCTCCAGAAGCTAAGTTTGGCATCCCTACAATACACAAGCTTCTCATAACTTTACCTAAAAAGAATAAAAAAGATGTCAGTTTTCTTTTTCTGGCTGGATTAAAATCTACAAACAAAAGCAAACATAGGTATATGAAAAAAACTTAGTGTGAACTGGGGAACAGTTTGTTCTTGTAGAGCTCATCAAAATAACTTTTTGTAAATTTCGTGAGGCTTCTGTTTTTGTGCTAGAATACTGGACCCCTCACAGTGAAGATCCAGTAATAGTTACTGAGAACATGAAGGAGATGGGAAGGTAGAGAGTAGTATCTAACAATTAAACAGTGTATATTAGCTAAGAGGGAGGAATTGTAGGCGTGAACTTTCTTTCAAACCTCTGTAACTGCATGACTCCTTCACATTCAGAAACCTCTCTGCAAACCCAACTCTAAGATTAATCAAACAGCAGTTGCTCAACCAAAGGAACCAACAAGGCAAAAAGATTCTATTGATCAAGCTCTCCCAGTGGTTTTAAGTCAGCTCTCATATATTGATTCTCTTAAGGTACACTACATGACATTTGCTTATACGTAACCACCTTAGATTTGTTCAGAGTGCTATTTAATCATTGAAACAAACTTTACTTTGCTCGTAACGCTCATTTGCGTAGTTTATGCTTTGAATTGTAAATGGAAAAGCATAAAACATTGGAAATTGCTATCTTCTTTGGAACTAAATGGCAGTCAGAGCTAGGTGAGCAAGCTCAGTCTTAATATGCAAGACATTTTAACATATTCTTACACATCGAATAAGTGTTCCCTATGGAACTTGTGGATCAATTCTCATTTAACAAACATGGCAGTTTACAGAAAAGTGCACAATCCACAAAATCCTCCTGGAGGAACGCTTACTGTTCAGGTATTCTTCAGGTTTGAAGTTATGGGCACGTTGCTCATTACTTCCATCGACGCCATTCTCAAGTAACCTTTCATTTCTTGGTTTAACACATTGCCATCTTGTGGGGGATAAGAATAATCACACTTCCCAATGTAAGTGGAAAAGCAGGCATGAGAAGCAAATCTCTCGCACAATAAATATACAGTCAGCTCCAGAATTATTGGCACCCTTGATAAAGATAGGTAAACAAGGTTAAGATCCAGTGTTCTTGTGGTCAGCTTAAGCTCACACCAGAAATATGAGAGAAATCTAACCTCTTATTGAAGTACATGTATCCTAAGAAAGTAAACAAATCAAAATAATTTTTAACAAACCCACACCTGTGAGTTATTGGCACCCTCGCATTTAATATTTTGCTCAAAACCCCTTCCCCAACATAAGAGCATGTCATCTTCACCTATAATACTTGATGAGACTGGTGAATGCAGAGCAAGGAATGAGGCCACACATCATTACACAATATTTCCAGATCTTCCAGAGTCCTAGGTCCTCCCCTGTGGACTTTGCACTATACGTAACAGTGGGGATTAGATTATTTTCTGGGTAACCATCCTTCATTTTACTGTGATCCCACCTATTTGTTGTTGTAATACCCACGTATTTGATTGGCAAAATGCTCTATTTATGTCTCATCTGACCATGAACCTTCTAAAAGTTCCAGCAGCATCTAGTGAACTCCAGGGGCAAATTTGTTTTTGGATGAAGAAAAAGGGTTTCTTCATCTATGCCTTTCGAATGGCATCAGGTGGTGTCTATTTGCAGAGACTTGGTGATACACTTGTGCCCTCTTCCAGGCTCATTACAGCTCCACTTGTGTTAAACTTAATCATTCTTAATTATTTATCTTACAGTGGATATGGACATTTTCACCCATGTAGCTATTTTTATAGCCATTGATACATAAAGGGGAATACGGCTGTCTTGTCTCATTTGTGTATTATTGAATCTTCCGTATGTTGATGAATGATTAAGAAAGTTTTTACCTTTTTATCATCTCATATTTATACCCCAGTGAAACAGGAACTCATGGATGACTGCGTAAGAGGTCCTAAACTCTTAAGCGGTTGAACTCCTCCAGTTGAAATCCTCAGTTGAAATTAAATAAGAAAATTAAAAAGAAAATTAAAAAA
>CM040987.1:13684583-13725349 GCA_022985145.1 Pangasius djambal
CTAGATGAAAGTCAGGTGTACAGGTATTCCTAATAAAGTGGATGGAGACATTTATTCTGAATCAGTGCCTTATTTCTTCATTAATGTGTATTATTCAAGTGCCTTTATGAGAACACAAACAGAAAACAATAAGAGGGAAATGATAGAATATTTATGCATATTAATTAAAATGTGGCCACAAAAACACATCATGTCTTTATGTATACTGTATAACATATAAGTAAACATTTTGTTTGCTACGTGGGGCTATTTCTACCAGTCATACTGCTGGTGCATCTTTCCACTGCAAAATTGTTTTACTATTATCGTTTTGAACTTTACTAAATAAAATCCTGAAAGCAATGAAGCACCAAATTTAGATTTTTCTTTTATATTAACAAAGAAGCTTCTAGCTTAATTACTGATGATCCCTAGAATAATTTAGAGGCCAATTAATGTTATAATGTTAGAAATGAAATCAATCCTAACAAGCCATAATTAGTAGTTATGAAGTATTCCTTTAACACCTACAGCATGCATGCACCACACAGCCACAGCTACATTTATAATACCTGGATGCTCTCGCCCTCTCTACAAGTTAGAGCTGTTTCCACCAAGCTGTAGTCCTTCCCCAGAATCCATGCCTTATCAATCACTTGCACATTGTTGCCTCCAGGACCGGTCAGATTACCCAGAGTATCCCTCTTCTGAGTCTGTGGGGCTTTTTTAGAGTGAAAGATGTTGAAAACAGCATCACCTTTACACACGTCAAAGTCCCACGTGATAACTGAGGATGCCTCTGTGATTGCAATCAGCACCTGACAATGGAAACGGGGAACACTGAAATATATACACGTTTAATAGCAGTGCAAGTATAACATATAAAATAAAATAAAATAAGCCAAGAGTATACAATTTAATATTGAAAAAAAAAATCTGAATTTTTCCACTTCTAGTAACAAGTTTAATCCTAAACTAAGGTTTCGAAAACAGTCATCAACCCACGTATTTTGAGCTTTTGGCTTTAATGCATTCTTTTTTGAGCACCAGGAGATGGCACCATTCCCCCATAACATTTTATATACTTTGTGGTGAGACCTGGAGCTTAGGTTGCTAGATGTACTGCATCAAGAGCTCTGAAGTACCTCATGTGGCGCTCCTTTGAACACACTAGCAGTTTTGTAGATTGTTTCGGTCCAGAGTTTGATCTCCTCATTTTCCAGCTCCTCTGCTGTGCGGTACAGCGATTTGGGAACCAGGCCACCATCCGGGACATCACACTGCACATGGAGCAGAGACACAAAATACTGTGCATAAAGTCAGATTCATAGTGAGATTCATTATGGTCATATGACATAAGACAGCATAAAAAAGGATGATGTCAATGCTAAATTGGGTAATGCCTAATCAGGGGCTCCAATAATTTATAACCATAAGCTTGGCATCTCATTATTGACTCATGACAGAAGTACTGCATGTACAGATTATTTAATAGAAAATTAGATATGCAGATAAAAGGAAAACCATAGGATTATGACTTCCTCATTTCAGCCTAAATGGTAATACTTCTACTGATAATTCCATTACTGCCCCATCTTCATTTCAGCCAGTGCTTGGCCTCTGGACTCACTGGACAATCTCCTCCAAGAAAATCAGGGATGAACTCTCTGTCTATGTAATCCACCAAGCCTCCTGAATCTTGATAGTCATTCCCAGCGTAGATGAGGAATTTCTTGCGAGTGTTCTCATCAATGAATGGGCTGATCTAGAGGATGGAGTAATAATAATGCAGAAGGCTCTTGAACACAAACATGACATTTAATTAACCATGGCTACAGAGACTGCAATAACACCTTACAAACCTCATGACATTTTAGTGCTGACAGATCAATGTGTGATGACATTTAGTGACAGTCTAAATAAGAAAAAATAGTGTCCATATGTATACACAGTGTATTGAATAATTTGTAAAAGCCCAAGAAAAATACAATGATTATTATAAAGCTAGGATTTATGAATATATGAGAATAAGATAATAGGATTCCTCCATGTCATCCCAACATCCCAAATTGCTAACCTGCTGGGTAACTTAGTAAACTAGCTCGCGTTTGTCCCAGATAGACATACTGTACATAGGACTTTAGTAATTTAAGCATAAATGTGCATTGTCAAATTTATGCTTAAATTAAAAACAAACATTTGCAATGTTAAGTAGCTGGCTTTGTCCTGGGTACATGTGAGTAAATCTTTTGTTGACTGATTTGTCACACACTCACAGTAGCCAAAGCCGTCAAAATATACCATAACAATAATTTTTTTTTTTGCTCATAACTTTAACATAAGCCAAGCTCGCTAGTTCACACAGACAACCACACACACACACACACACACACACACACACACACACACACACACTCATTAAGTGGTTATAGTTAACCATTTCAAAATCACTTTTTGAGTTAATTCATTCATTCATTCATTCATTCATCTTCAGTAACCCCTTTCACTCCAGACGGGATGCCAGTCCATCGTATTTCCTGGAAACCAGAGAACCCGGAGGAAATGCACACAAAAACACAGAGAACATGAAGCTCTACACAGACAGTAATCCAAGCTCAGGACCAAACTGGGGGTACCCTGGAGCTGTGACGCAGAATTGCTACCTGCTTTGTCACTGTAACACACACTTTCTGAATTCAGGGTACATTCAAATTTTTGTACTTACTTCAAATATAACATCTATACCCCTAACACAGGGTGTTACATTTTTGCCTTATCTGCAAGATCTACACCTGATATTGCATCAATTTTGCTGTACATAGCATGCATGTATTTTTTTACCAGTGTCCAGAGAACAGGAAAGACTCGAGGAGCTCTCAGTATAAGCAACCGTCCTAGTGTCTCGGGGTAGTTGACCTCCACCACCTCTATAATCCTCAGTAAAGCTTTAATTCCTGGCCTCCACAAATGCCTCATATTCAACCCCTCCAGATCCACCAGACAGGTCCAACAACTACACATTAAAGCCAATGCATTAAGGATAGACATAAGCAAAGTGTATATACTGTATATATTGCCAAGGGCCATGTACTAATCCTACCTAATGGGTCTACCAAAGATGATTGTGTTCTCCTCGCAGCGCTTGAGACCTTCCTCATTGATGGAGAGCACCTGATGAAGAAACAAGGAGGGAAGAAGATAAGTGAGTATGACTGCACTTTATTCATGCCCAACATACTGTAAGTTTAACACAGTACTGCTTACATGTCGAAGAAGAGATTCTTCCCCTAAAGCCCGCACAAGTCCTTTGGTGTCCATTTGTCCTAGCCGTAAGATGTAGAGAGGTAGGCCATCTACATAGCATATAAACAGAAACACTCATTACTCTTTGCTTTGCACAAAATCAGTTTTCCCTACATAGGTTTATTAGACTTCTTTCAGTGACCGAGCTCAAAGTGTGATAGATTTTTGCTTATTTGCAGTTATGTGGTAAGATCTCTATTACTGGTTGATAATTTCCACTAACAGATGATATTCTATGCTTAACACCACAGAAGGATACTTCATAATCTCAGATAATACACTTGGGGCCTTATTTATAAAGCATTGCCACAGTCTATACATTGAAAATGTATGTGTCTACAATTTTGTTTGGTTCTTTGTTCCATGATTTTATGGGGGAATTATAGTTATTGCCAATGTGACATCTGTGAGTATGTGGAGAGTCAAAGTGAGCAAAACTGGCCATGCTCTGGGTGGGAGGGATGGATACTGTCTTCCCTGTCAATCAGGATGATACTAGTCAATCTACAGCCGATCAGAGAGAAAGACAGTCAGAGAGTGTGAAAGTGTGAACCAACGGGAGCGAAAGAGTCAAAATAGTTAATATATATGAGGAAAAAAATCAGGACTGATCAAGTTTTAGCTTTTTTTTTTGGTAGTGACTGATAGATGATAGTTGATTTATCCTTGTTTTAGAATTTGTAGGAGTTTTGCCTTCTCATCTGACACTTACTAATGTCATATTGATGTAGACATAAGATTAACTTGCATGGTGGAGACTTCTGAAACCTTACCTCCTTTAGTTTTACAATGATTTGTGTAATAATCAGACCATAATTAATAATCAGACCATGGGTGGGAAGGATTTGGGAAATATTTTTCAAGCTAAGTTTTCTAAATCCTTTGCAGATTTTTTTTTTAAAGAAAATAATGAAAATAAAGAAAATAATCAGCCTTAATTTCAGTTTGATAAATATTGTTCCAAAGTAATTTATCAATTTGTTTAGATATTGCATCACTTCATGCAAAAGGTCTTAAACCTTCATGCCTTTGTCATGATAGTGCCATCCCCCTGTGTAGTAGTCACGCAACAGCTGTGGGCACTTCCATGAGTCCAACAGGAAGTCCACCTGGTGCTGCTTCCTCCAGGTGAGCGTATGGCACAGTGCCTCTCGGGCTTTCTCTACGTTAAAGTCCCGCGAGCGTAGAAACCGCAGCACGTGCTGATCTTTAGGGAGCTGGGACAGATGGACATGGGTAAGAGTAGTATGAGGCTAAATCCACATTTAATACAATGATTACCTAACCCCATTAGAAAACAGATTTTCCCTATAGAATAAGCAACATATTGAAATAGAAACTCCCACTGCACAGCACTTGAAATTGCACTACTGACCTGCTTCCATCAGCCACTACTCTTCTCTGGTTTACTCATTGTCTATCAAAGAGGCTCCTGCTATATTGGAGTACATCCAGGAGGCCCTCAGACAGGGGTCCATAAAATAGTAGTCATTTTTCCTTAACAATTGCAGCCTTGTTTCCTTACTTGCAGCATCCTTCCCCTTCATCCCAACTCATCCCACTCCCCACAACTAGTGATCCCAATCCATTCCCTCATTCAACCAACCCCCTCTCCCACACACACATCACAACCATCCTTCAAGTATGCAATGACTAAGGGTGGGGATTGAGATGAACATTAAAATGAATGAAGTGGGACTGGATGTGTAATGGAGAGGCTGAGATGAATAGATGAGACTATAGATGGATAGATTAAATGATCTTTCCACCTATTCATCTCAACCTCTCCCTCATATATCCCATCCCTCTCGACTCATCCCAGTCCACCATTCATCCTAGTCATCTTCCCTCCACTCATCCATTCATTCCACCCCCTTCTCTCATTTTAATACCCTCCCCATTCATCCCAATCTCCTTGCCTATTTATCCAACTCTTCCCTGATTCATCTCAAGCCCTCCCTTACACATTTCATCTCTTCATTCATCTTAATCCCCACTCCATTCATTCCATCCCTCTTCACTCATCTGATTACCTGTCCATTCCTCCCAGTCGTCTCCCCTATTCGTCACTACCCGTCCCTCACACATTCCATTGCTATTCACTGATCCCCCTCGCTATTCATCTCCATCCTCTCATTTACATATCCCATCCCTCTTCTATCATCCCAGTCATCTCCTGCATTCATCTAGCCCCCTCCCCATTCAGCCCAAACCCTCCTTCCCAAATCCCTCTCCTTTTCCCTCATCCCGGTCACCTCTCTATTCATCCCAACCCCTCCCCTCCCTTTACCCCTAGTTAACAAACTGCAGAAGAGTTTTTAGTGCTAGCTAGATGTGAATAGGCTCCTCCCTGCTTAACTTTGGTTCCTCCCATTTTAATAAAACGGAGTCTGGTCAAGAAAATGATCTATATTTTATTTTTCTGGAACTCTGCCTAGTGAGTTTAATAGTTTGGGTTTATTCTAATATTATAATGCTTATCTTGTGTCCACGATATGTATTTTATACAGTATATTCATTTTCCGGGCATTTATTATACGATATATATATATATATATATAATGAGCACCAGTTATGCACATGCTCTGATTATGCAGTGCAGTGTGCACTCAGCTTAAAGTTGTGTGAGTGTACATGTCATCTTTCCATACCTTTCCCTTGTGTGTTTCCTGCAGCCACTGCCGTAGACGGATGAAGCAACTCTCATTCAGAGGGCTCAGCTCTCCTAGATAGTGTCTGATGTAATCTGCATCTAACTTATCTGCAACAGTCACAATGCAAAGCCAAACATCTATTATAAAGACACTATCCACTATTGTGCTTTCTGTCAGCTGTTAGGGTTTAGACAGAAGGGAAGTTTTTTGTATTTTCTTTATTATTGTCATGCTTATTGACCCAATGAAAGAAAATGTGGAATGCACTGTTAGTCTACCTTCTACAGAAGCAGGCAAGCTCTCTGTAAGGTTACTATGCGCGCTTCCCTGGTCTTCCTTGCTGCTGTTGGGTGTGGGAATGGCAGCTGTCTCGACTGTTAGCTGGGGTGATGCTGTGGTGGTGGTGGAAGGAGGAGTCCAGCGAGGTATATAAGTTACACCCTCTGTCTCTAGCTCTCTGAGGTAATATTCAATAATCTCCTTGCCCTGCAGAAACAGGTGAGACAGAGCAGGGTTTCCATACGTCTTTAATACAAAAAGAAACATGGATGTGAACGGCAAAATAAAAAAAACACCTAATATCGCAAACACATTTTTACGCTCGCCTGTACTGGAAAGGATGGCTTACTGTTCTGGAACTGCTCTGTAAATGTCATGGCTGAGAAAATGACAAAACAACACATCAGTTAATCTCTAGCTAATCATTTGTGTGTCACATAGGAGGATGTAGGAGCACTGTATTATTCTTTAAAAATGTCATGGTAGCTACTAACGCTGCACTTATTAAAAAATATTTCTTTTTTTGTGTTACATAAAAAACAGTCTTTCTCTCACACACACAACATGATGTTTGTCTTACTATCCTTGTGAGGATCTGCTATTGAGACAAATATATGTATAGTTACTTAATACTATGCCTACACCTAAGTCTAAACTTAAGCTTAACCTCAGTAACAAGAAGGAAATCTATGGGCTGTATTTTTTTTTTGTACAAAAAAAGGCTGGGCCCCATATTTTTAACCAAATTGTCAGGTATACTTATTTTTGTGAGTCCCCACCGAGATATATAAACACACACATACACACACACACACACACCTTGCTAATACTGGAAGCATACTGCCTCATAGCAATCTTCTCTGCTGTACTCTCGAATCCAAAAAAAGACTTCATGTCCATACTGGCTGACTGCTCAAAACATGTCCAGTCTTCATTTTCTGGGTGCACCTGTGGAGAGATTATTGGACATGGACAGATGATGTAAACTGTACCTTCAACCCTTCATTTTGGCAACTGATATTTTTCATGGAGCTGGATTGCTCTTCAGAGTACAGGGAGGTCTCTGCAGGTCTGAATGTGATGTTTGTACAGTGCATTGGCACGTCATGTGTCCAAGGTAAGCAAATACAGTGACTACTACAAAGCCATGACTTCTAACTCAGACCTTAAAGCACCCACAGCAAGATAATGTCGGTTTATGCATACTCTGAAACCTGAGATAAGTTATCAGTACTAGACTATCCGACTAATACATGAATTAATAAAGGCGAATTTGGGGCTTCAAGATTTACATTAACAAGATGTCCTCTAAAAGATTCAAGGCCTTATAATTGATTTGAAGTCATTTAACCAGTGTCGTGTGCATTCCTGACCGTGTAGCTACAGTGCTCTTTGACGATCACCCTGGTGGAAAAGGACTCATTGTAGGTCTCGATATGCAGACTCCTCTGTCGCCGATCCAGTGTGTTTTTCTGCACAAAGTACAGATAATCCACCCCTGCTATCTGTAAGTATTCAAGATTTAACATTTAGGATTCTTTATTGCCATGTAACTGTGCTGATGCAATTTGAATTCAGTATAGCTCTGTGTGTGTGCAAGTCAACAATAAAGTACAATAAATAACAAAACAAGACAAAGGATACAAAGGAATAAATAATAAATGCTGAATTAACACATACAGTAAATCACAAAATCAGTAAATCATAAGTAAAAAAAGGAAACTGTTGTGGCTTAAGGGCTTAATGGACGTAAGGTCTTAATGGACCAAGTGGCGCTTGCTAGAGGTGGGGAAATCTGTATGGTTCTGGTTGCATTTGACATGTTAGCAAGGCTGAAGGGTGATTGGGGAAATCTGTAGAATATAAGTTACTTGGACACAAGCCAGGGCCTGATTACCCATGGCTGGGTCTCCTGGCTGAGGGTGTCGGATGCTGTAAGACCAGAAGCACCCGATGATCCCAGGTTACATCACTAATGATGTGTCCAAGAGATGTATTTTTAAACCAAACTACCAAGTATAAGACTGCAGATATAGAGCAGTGATGGAGTATAGAATGTTCACTTATCTTAGTGCAAACTGAAAGTGTGAGAGAATTGATACAGCACTGTATGCAGCATTGACTACAGTTCAGTTAAGAGCACTCCAACGGCTGATGAAAAATTAAACATTTGTTCATTTTCAGTAAACACTTTTATCCTTGTCAGGGCTGCAGTAGATCCTGAGCCTATCCTGGGAATACTGGCTGCAAGGCAGACATCACCACTCCAGATGGGATGCCGGTCCATTGCAGGGGACCGTATTGACACACATTCACACATTCATTCACATCCAGGAGCAACTTAGCATAGCCGATCCACCTTCCTGCATGTTTTTGGCTAGTGGGAGGAAACCAGAGAACCTGGAGAACATGCGAAACTCAGCACACAAAGTAACCCAAGCTCAGGATCAAACTGGGGATCATGGTGCTGTGAGCCATCACAACACAGGTTTGCTAAATCTACATTCTAACCCAGTAGTTCTCAAAGTGGGGTCCGTGTAGCATAGCCAGGGGCCCATGATGTTTCTAAAAATTATTTATTTACAGTGGTTTCACACACACCATTAACAAAGTCATTATATTACTTGTTCTTATAGTTATTAGCCTTTTTGTCTTGTCTCTTGAACAGAATGGGTTTAAGCCAAACCCCAAACTGAAAAACATTTCAGCTTCTAAATAATGTCACCTTAGACCTTATGCACTGTGAAAGCATGCACTTTCAAGTTGAAAGTTCAGGAACAGAATGCTCTGTGGCTCAAATAGATAAGAATATTATTGTGCACATTTAAATAATGTTCATGAACTAATTATTTTACAGTTAAGTAATCCCTGGCTATGAAATATATGAGAGTCCCTGCTGTAACCTCTAGTTATGTGTTTATTTGCTTCATGTAGAATGTGTTTTCATTACTGTTTAAAAATATCAGGTCAAAATGTAATACATTTTTCACAATCAATGAAATGAAGACTGTTCATGGTAGTGGACTAAAGTTAAATAAAGAGCTATTTTATTATACAAATAGGATGTTATAATGCAAAATAGAGTGAAAGTCTGGCCCGGTTAAGTTGGCTATTTTGACTTACATTTACAGCATTTGGCAGATACCCTTATCCAGGGTAACTTACATTTATCTCATTTATACAACTGAGCAGTTAAGGGTTAAGGGCCTTGCTCAAGGGCCCAGCAGTGGCAGCTTGGCAGTGCTTGGGTTTGAACTCTCAACCTTCTGATCAGTAGTCCAACATGTTAACCACTGACTTCAGCTGTGATTTTTGGAGAATCTTTGGAGAATTACCCTTTTCAACAATCGAGGGGCCTCCACATCAAGAGTACACCTGCGCTCGATTACATGAGTCGCTCCATCCTCGCTCTGGCTCTCACTGATGATGTCGCTGTGCACAAAAATGGGGATGAGGGGGCAGGATGGGAATCTTCTTTCATAGGCCTGTGAAAGGGCATGCAAGCACAAGATACATACAGATACTGAAATCTTGCTCATAACCTGGTTTCATGTCATATGCATTTGTAATAAGTTCATATAGAGACACCAAGCACAACAAAAAAAACAAGGCCCAGCCGATCAAAGAATGCTCAACCTTACACCAAGTTCTTTGTCTACGTTTATTTACCTATTTATTTGTCTGTTTTGCACTCTTGATATCAGAATTCACTTTAAACTATTGATATGTCAAATCTAACAACAGGATGAAACTCAAATAAACCAGTGACATTCTATCTTTTGAGCACCTTTATTTTTAGTAGCTGACTTCATAGCTTAAATGAATAAGGCAATTACTCATGCTGTCTCTCTGTCAATATTTACCTCGAGTCTTTCATTAAACAGAAGACTCCGGCTTTGTAGCCTGCCTGGAGATATATGAGACATACACAATACTCACTTTTTTCTAGTCTGATCCTAATGGCCTCGTACTTGACAAAATACTTTAGTTGTTGCTGTGGTCAGACTGCAAGAATAAAGGGCCAAGGTGACAACTGTTAAGTATAGAGCTACAGCTAATGCGATTCAGAAGCGACCGAGCTCACGTTTCCTGGACTGAACTGTAACTCTCCTTAACTTTATGGCAGGCTATCAGTGAGACATTTCAATACATTTTGCATGACAACTATTCCACTCCCTTATTCCCTCTGTCTGTCTGTCTCTGAAAGACACACACATACTGAAACAATCGTTTTCACAGAAAGAGAGGGTTTACGGAAAATGCCATTTGTATTACAATGCAATCTGTATTCAATGTGTTATTTAATTCCAGTTCCCCACTCAAAAAGTAAAAGCAATTTTATAGAGGTCATCGCACAGGTGATGCTTAATCTTTTCCATGCTTTCAACACAGAGCCAAAGAGTTACTTATTTGTGGTGTGAGGTGGCTTGATGCAAACACCCTGTAGTGGTGATACAGCATGTACAATAGGTGTTTTATTCCCTTATACCACAGCAATTTTCCAACATTAACAATGTTTATTTATTAAAGAATCACCCATTATACTCTTTTCCCATTTATAGTGACACTGAGTCTTGTGGAACGTCCGCGAAACACGTTATTTATCACTTAAGTAACAACAGCTGTAATCAGCCTTTCTATTTTTTCCCCTCTATATTCAGAGCTGTATATATAAGCATCCGCAATATATACATATTTCCTTTACAAATGATAATGTACTAGAAAAGACAGCATTAATATAAACCTGTGATTTGTTGTGATTTGTTGGCAGGCACTGCAATCACAGCCACGCTGATACAGGAAATTAATGAACACCTTCTGACCAATCAGAACATTCAATGGCATTGTGGTATAAGCTTCAATGAATGATGTTGATCTCTTTAACACTATTGCACCCTGTCAGTAATAGGAATCATGATTTGAATGGCATATGTCCTGAGTACTAACTGGTGGCACAAATATTAGCACCAGAATCTGAAAGATTCATTGTTCTTGTCTGTGTTTGGCTATTAATGTCTGCTTTTTAATAGGTTTAGTTGTTGACACCCCAAAGATATTCCCCATAGCCCCCAGCTAGTCTACATTTTTATACTGTTCACTTCCCATCGGAGCAGCAGAGCCGTTATTAGCTATCTCAGTGCTTTTCGGAACTGCAGGATAACAAAAATCAGCTGTCTGGGGGGCTGTGTGGATTAGTTTAGAAGTGTAAACACATAAATTTACCTAGATGCAGAAATTAGCTGACTCATACAGACTCAGGCACTCTGTGAAGAGAATTTATAAGGAGTGATTTGAAAATCTCTGCCCCTTGAGACATGGATACAACATCAGGCCTGTGGTTTGATTTAAGGTGTAGTGACATTGCAGTGTGCTGACTTAATCTAACAACACCTTCTGTGAATCTGAAGCAGCCAACATATATTTATACAATCCAGCCAAAAACATCATCAGCTTATTTCCAAGCGGTCACCCAACAGCCACAGTCATCAGTTTAGCTGCAATCAATACATAACACTACTGCTTGTCAAGATGGACAACACCCTTTCAAAGAGTTTCTTGAAGTAAACACTGCTTTGCTGTGCTGAAACTGTCAGCATGACACGATCACTGCAGTCTGCTAAATTTTGAAAAGAAAACCAGCAAAAAAAAAAAAAGAATTGTTCAACAGCTTTACAAACATGAAATTAGACTAGACAAGTAATAGCGAATATGCTAATGTAATAGCAAAACTGATTGCATAACCATATTAAGTGCCAGTAAGTACAGACGGCACACTGAGAAAGAAGACAGTTGTTTGAGATATGCTGTGAAACAGCCTGCTGTGCAGTGTGGTGTGAAGAGGACAATCAAATGGACATGTTCTTATCAGTATAGCCAGCTGGTGTTCTAAAAACCCTCTGACTTTCTGAGGAATGTATTTTATTGTTTTTATTGCTATATATTTTCCCCGAAATTGCTCATTCGTAATGTAATGTAATATAATGTAAAACTAATGAGTAATGAGTAAACATCACATGTAGAGCTTGGCAATATTTTATCACACCGGCGCAGCTTTTAAAGTGTCCATGAAATATCTAGAGAGCCATGATTAGATTCTATATGTTGACACATTTTGTTTTGAAACAGAAGCCAGAGATGGAGCATGTCATACAAGCTCGACGGCTGTTTTCTGTCACAGTGCAGGTACGGACACAAGTGCAGGTGTTCAATATTTTATTAAAGGTAGCAAACAAAACAGAGCTGTAACCCATAGGCAGAGTCAAGATTCAGGCAAGGGTCAGGCGATGAACAAACAATGTTAACAAGGGCACGTAAGCGCAAATGAGAAAACCAGAAGCTAGATCAAAACCAGAAAGAGAATCAATGAACCAAAGGCTTGGTATCGACTGGTACAAAAGACACAGAGTGTATACTTTGCAGTGAGAGCGTGCAGTGAGAGCGTGGAGTGAGAGTACTTTTATACTGTGAGTGTGGCTGTGATGGTACTTGAGTCCAGCTGTGTGCGATCAGTAATCAGGTGAGTGTGAACGTGAACGGGTCTGTGGTGGCTGGGTGTTGTAGACGTCAGCGGCCATGTTTGTAGGCCGCACTGTATTCTGGGAATTGTAATTGGACGCTGATTCCAGCATAGACATGACAATTTCGACAACAGCCAATAGCATTTGAAATATGCCACACTTCCTGCCAAATCCAAACTCAACAGTGGCTTCAGAAAAAACTGTAGAAATGATGCAGATAGTGTAAAGAGAGACTGATTTCTTACTGACAATTTGCCTATCGCAACTTTGTCATATTCTGTAATCTAGAGCAGAGATTTCCAAGCACCTCCCCTTAGACTGATACAGTGGCCCATTCATTTTCAAGAACACACACATGTCATTATTGAGCTCTTGATTGCTAGCTCAGTTTCAGTGTCACACATATTAGCTGTATAGTACTACTAGACCAGGGCTGTCAAATATACAGGCCACAGGCTGGCTGAGACCATCCAGATAACGATTCAACAAATCAATTTAGAGTCCATTTAAAAGGTAAAATTGTCATACTTGATGGGAAAGATTCTACAAAGGAGCTAATCTCTGCTATTCCTATTATACACTCTGTTATAGGGACAGAATAGAGCAATAAACCCAGGACCATAAATTTAGCAACTGACAAAATGTGATAATGATTTTTAAGTTTTCACTGGCAAGCTAAAAGTTTGATGCTCTAACCAAAAGGAAGAAAAGTGGACAGAGAACGTTGAGTTTACCAAGAAAAATGGCCTATTTCCTACACTAAGATAAGAGGAAAACAAGTGTGTTTAATTTATTTAAAGCCCACAGCAGTGCTGAAACATTTGGCACCATTATCAAACTCTTCATGCTGAAAAATATAACAATTTGCAATTTGCTGGTGGGATTGAAGAAACAGCAGTCAGTTGATAATCGTAGTTGGGACCTCAGTGATGCAGCTGTTAAATGTGCTACCTGATTGCTAATGAAACAGCAACAGCATCAAAGTCACACTCTGATAAACAATTTAAATAGTAAATTGGAAAAAAATGAATTCTGTCCGTTCTGTTCATCTCTGTTTGTGCACTCAGAATGTTCCTTTTAGATAAATGGTGATTAATGAAACATTTAAGAGGAGTTGTCGATGTGTTATTGGTCTACAAACTGACTTGTTTGATCTATCCCCCTTCACATTGGACAAAGTGTAATTTGGCCCATTAGTTAAAGTGAGTTTGACACCCCTGGCATAGACCTTAACAGTTAGTGCAAGCCCTTGTCATTTTGAAGTGAGGTCTTAATGAACCAAACCTCCATTACTATATAAAATGCTAAAATATTTTTATATGTGTATGGTTGTCTGGGAAAACCCTTCACATATATTACTATTTTATATATTTCTCACCAAGAAGTACACTTAAAAAAGCTTTAAATTGTCTGCAAAGGAAAGTCTGAGGCTAGGGGATACAATTTGTTTCTCAGGTTTCTCAGTAACAAACTGAAATGGCTTTGGTGTCAACAATTTGCAGCCTGAATGGCTGTTAAATCCTGGCTTTCTGCGAAATGTGCATTGTTCATGATCAGGCTGTATCCATTGGCTATTTCAGTGTAAGTCAGACAGGAAAGTAAAATGTAGGTTTTTTTTATTGAATTTGTATGGCCTAAGCTTATTATTGTCATTAAGAAAAATTTTAACTTGCTATAAATTGAAATAATTCCCTGTATACTGTTGAAACTAAACTATAACCAATGTAGAGAGATATTGTGCAATAGTTGTGTAACTTTCAGACTTAGAAGCCATTTAAACCCAATGCAGGCACTAAAATATGTATTTCTTTTAGAAGTAAAAGTAGGTGATATGAAGGAACGTTGGTACGTCATGGACTGCGTGAGGGTGAGACTGACTTGGTTAAATGTCTTCCTTTTAAGACAGAACTGCAAATTCATTTCCACATAGACAGATTGGTGGTGAGAGAGTCTTATTATTTAGTCAGGCTGTCTTGTACAAATCTACACACATGAACCATTTAAAAAAAAAAGACAAAAAATATCATGTTCTCATTTCTCAAGGATTTCTGTTGTCTACTTAGTTATTATAAGATATTTGTGTAAATTTACTTTTTTTTGTTACAAATAATGCCTTTTATCATGGTTAACAATATTACTAAGGCACTGGATTGAAGACATGATTCTACCTACCAACTTCCATTAAACCCTCTCACTGTGAACAGAAATCTGATATTGTCTTTGCCAAGAAGCACACACACACTGCTGCCTTGTAATAAAAGTTGTCTTAAATAAGGAAGCTTTGAAGACATATGTCCTTATTCTTCATTCCAAATAGGACTTTATCTCAAGAGTACAAACACTGTCTAAAAAAGCCACCTAACAGCTAATGATATCATTATCATGCATGTGGAATATTTCGATATATCACATCATAAACACATGCCTAGTCATTCCATTTCTCAATGTCTGCCAAGAGTCTGTCAATATTCTGCCTTTTAAATGGTCTATATTTTCTGAGTAAAAAAAAAAAAAGGTTTGTTCCATATGCATTTCCCCAGGCTTTTTGCTGAACCCAGAGCAGAGTTCAAGCACTTCTCGCATGGCAGATGGTAGAGGTGCTGGGGTTAAATATTCACTCAGATTGGAACCAATCCAGGTTCTTGGCCAATACGAGACCATAAAAAGGCATAGAAAAAAGCACCATAAAGTGACAGAGAGATGATTTTTACAGAATAAAGCTGATGGGACAGACTCTGGGTTAGTTCCTCTTTCATAAGACTTTTACAAACAGTAACGATAAACCTATTGCGCAAAGGTGAGTTAGATGAAAACCTTAAAAGAACAACATGAATTAGAAGAAAAACAACATTAAATTTGTAGTTACAATAGCCCCTTCTACTGCTACCTTAAACCTGTGTATACACACACACACACACACACACACACCTTTTCCTGCAAACACATAAACACACACACAATCAGACAAAACCACACTTACCGCCATTATAAGTTCAAAGGGGTACTTGTAGACCCGCACTGGTGACTGATATTTCTGCACCATAGCTGCAGCTTCTCCACCGGTGAACTTTACTGAGGCACTAACAGGGTGATTACAGTCAGGAATATAGTCCTCTCAGCTGCAGTGTGTGCACTGTAGGTCAGCTGAGCCGTGTCATATGACTTGCCATGTCCTAAGCAATGCCCTTAAAAGAAAATTCAAATATTCTTCTGGGGGCAGGAAGTAATTTTTGTACTTTTGTACAGTACCTAGTCTAAGGGTTTTATTTCCTTCTAAAAAACAAAAAAACAAAAAACAAAACAAACAAACAAAAAAAACCAGATGTGGTCATACATATTCTGGCCAGTAGGTGAGGCTTTGAGTTTCAAACAAACAATACCATTTGATACATGAATGTTATCTTTTGCAGAATGAGAATGCATTATTTACTTGATTTTGATGCTCAGGAGTGCAGTTTATTTATGAAATGCAATAACTCATATTTTTAGTAGAAATAAAGTTCTTATTTGTAAGACACTTGTAATATTGAAAATACATAAATATCAAAGAAATTGGAAATTGGGTTTTGCGGGGAATGTGAAATTCAATTTCAATGTTCAATGTTCAATTTGAGATGCAGGCCATGACAACAATCAAGAAAGGTTTAAGACAAACTAAAGGCTGGGTTACACTTCTGAGCTGAAGCGTATTGGTGTAATTTGCCTTATAATGCAGAGAGAGGGTTTGTGGGTAAGTGTGTATCTAAGGTGCTGTGCATCAACCAGAGGTTTTTGAGCCTGGGAGTTGTGTGTCTGAGTATATATACCTGACATGTTTTGACCATGCTTTGTGGGATTTATCAAGAGTAATATCACTAATATAATTCTTTAATCTTAATGCAAACTGGCATCACTTCACACTACAATGAGCACAAAGCATGTGAGAAGTGCTGTTGCGCAGGAACGTAAGGGAGGGAGAGAAGTGTCTAGCTGCAGCTCATCACTATGGGCACAAAATGCATGTTCACGTCTAAATATGCTTTAATTCTATACAGAAATATAACCAGGACTGGACAATACTTGAGGAACTGTAAGTTGTTACCATACTTAAGTATTATTCTGGTGTATTTATACTTAAGCATTGAAATTGAATACTTGCACTCTTACTTGATTACATTTCCAAGAAAACATACTTTTTACTCCTTAAATTTTTATTTAGACCTTCAAAGTACTCATTGCAAATCACAAATGTCTCTTCTTTTGTCATCCAACCACTGACTGTATGCTATATATCAATCGTGTGGGCTTAGTTTAGCATCCAGTCAGTTAAAAACATTACTTTTCTACTTTTTAATACTTTTAATACTAAAGTAGCAACCTTTTTACTTTCACTTGAGTACATTTTTTGGCTGGATACTTCCACATTTAATTGAGTAAGAATTTAACACATTAAAAAAAACTTTCACTTAAGTTTAATTTCTCTAAAACTATAAAACTAAAAGTAGTGTTTTAGTGCATGTTAGTTAGCTAGCTGTTGGGGTAGTTAGCACGAATGTTAGGTAAATTTGTTACTGAAATGTTTCAAATACATTACTATATATTGCTTTTTCAGTAGAGAAAATCTGAAAAATCCAAAATTGTTCCATATCTGGTCGACTTTAACATCTAACAGCTTTGTATCTGTGATTTATTTTATAATTTCTGCTCCTAGTGGAAACATATCTATACATGCAAGTATGAAGGCATTCGGCTGAAGGTCGCAACCAGAAATTTCTCTTGAAAAATTTGTCTTTTCAGCTACAAGTTCCTTTCCAGTTTGCAGAGTGACGCCAAAACAACATGGCTGCGCTCATCATCAGATTTAAACAAAGTAGCACTTCTTACCTTTAAATGAGTTATACTGTTTTTTCAAATAATAGCTGTATGTCAATAAACATAGAGACATATTCGCTTGTTAAGTCTAACACTGACTACACAGATCACTGTTTGAGGAGGAAAATATACATCACTCATTACAGTTACATTACTGGCTAGCTTGTTGCTAACAAACGACATCCTTATCTTTTTCCACTTCATATGCCGAATGTGACTGTTGAAAATTACATGACTGCACAATCAAATTGCACTGACAGATTTCGAATGCCACACCACCTGCATTAATTTATGACCCTGGAAATAACAACAGTGTGTAAACTGAAAAAAATTGGCTTGCACACAACTGACATAGCAACACCCTGGTGTTAACCAGCAGCTTATGCTTGTGTAAATGGAGTGTGGATTTATATCCTATTGAAAACCTGTGGACTGGATTGATGGGTTCAGTGCAGTGGCTCAACAGTTAACAGCAAACTTGTAAACACTCAGAGTGAGAATCTTGAAGGTGTTGTGAAGCAGCTGAGTTAATAGACTTCTTTAAATCAGATGCATGAAGAATAGTAGAAAGCATTTTCCAATTGTGAGGTAATGTGTTTGTGTTGCTAGGATTTTTTATTATTTTTTATGGAAGGCTTGACGAATGATGGAGACATGCATTGTTGTTGCACTTCGACAGAGAAGCTGCATACCACTTCAATACATGCTGTGGATTAATAATAATATGTTATTACCTCATTAGGTATGGATGCATTAATGTTTTCTACCTTTAAATTAAATGCATCAATGTATGTTTGTATATTTGAAATTTCATACTTCTAAACAAAACATTTGCATCCATATACTCTAATGGCTTTTTGAGTATTCTTTCTTTTTATTCATTCTATTTTTGGAGAACCATGAAATAGCTTATTGAGAGAAGTATTTATGAAAGCCCTGTTCTCAAAGAAGCTAAATTCAAGTGACACTGTCGGAGTTAATTTACATCAAAAATTCCTTCCCCCTCATCTTCATGGTTTAGTGTTTAAATATACTATACTAGGTGTTTCCTTTGTGTGTATCCTTAAATTCCAGGTATTAATCTCTACAGCAGAACATAATATCTACAGCAAAAGTGTGAAGTCTTACTTTAATACGCTGATCCTAACTCCCAAATCCAGTTATGGCAAGTTCATCTTATATATGCAAGATCATTGCGATTAGGTTGTACGTATGCATGTGTATACAGAGTGTGAGCATGTATCAGTGTGTGTGGTGTTTGGTTATTGGTAATGACTTGTAGAGTGTGGAATACAGTGATTCACTTTTTCACACATTAGCTCTCGGGTTATTATGATTCCTTCTTTCTGTTCAGTTAAGCATCTGAGCATGTAATTTAGTGAAACAGTGATGCAGTTAACACAAATAGCAAGATGATTGTGATCTCGATTTTATTCTGATGTTACTGAACCACACTGAGGTATATTGTGACAGGAAAATGAGGGATGATGTCTTACCCAGTAATTGCCATGTGGGTGGCACAGTCTCATGCCAGTGTTCTCAGGATAAGCTCCAGATCCACCACAACAGAATACTGAAGATGAATAAATGAATGAATGAATGAATGAATGAATTAATGCCTTCAGACATCTTTTCAGGTGTGAGATATCAAGTGGATTATTCTTTATCTTTAAAGCAGAGAAAAGTTCAGTACAATTTTGCTCTGAAATGCCAAAAATATCAGAAATAAGAATAAAAGCAGTGTACAGAAAGCCTTTAGTCTTAAATGGGTGAGTATTTAAGAGTGCTTCAAAGGTGGTGTTGCTGCCTCACAGCTCCAGCGTCCCCGGTTTGATCCTGTGGTCAAGTTACTGACTGTGTGGAGTTTTGTATGTTCCCCATATGTTCAAATGGGTTTCCTCCAGGTTCTCTGGTTTCCTCCCACCTCCCAAAAACATGCTGGTAGGTAAATTGGTATTGGTATGCTAAATTGCCCCTGGATGTAAATGAGTGCATGAATGTGTGTGTGTATGGTGCTCTGTGATAGGCTGGCATTCCAGTGATAGGCTCCAGATCCACTGTAACCCTGACTAGGATACAATGGTTACTGAAGATGAATGAATGAAATGATATCTCCAGTAACACCGAAAACAATGCAATAAATAGTGATTAAGTTACAGCCATTTCGGACACACCGCATGTGGTCATCTCACTGCTCTCTTCATTTGATCTCAAGAGTAAAACAATGCAGATTGTAAATAAGAATAAACAATGTGTTTATGTGTTTGTTCTTAGCCAATTAACCCAGATTTACTCACACAGTAACCACATATTGTACAGTGTCACTGATTTTACCTTATACTTTCAGGAACACTGGATCACAGGCCTTCTCTATACCTGGAACAGCTCTTCTGGAGTTGACCGATCATGGAGTATAATAATTTCATGAATAAGTTCAGCCAACATTATCTCATCCGCCTGTGGCAAAACCAGTACTGATTTGAACAGACAAATAATACACTTAACTAACGTTGCTCAATTTCTCATTCTTTCTACCTTTGTTCTTTTCCATAGTCATCTTAGCAAAGCTGATTCACTGTTTCACAGTTTATGTTTGGCATAAAAAAGCCTTTAAGATCCTAACACAGCAGCATATAAATGTCACACAGTGTTGCTCGGGGCATAGAGGAAGCTCAGTGTGGAATCCTATGGTGTCTTGCTAAGAAGCACACTCAGGTTTATGACAGAACTACTGTAGTCAGTGGAGTAAGGTGAAGTTCAATAGCTTTGGCAAGGAAAAATAGCTGAGTTTGGTGTTACACAGTTAATTTCAAGTTTGGACAAATGTGCAGCTGCAGTACGCAATTGCTTAAATTCAACATGGTGTTTATTAGGGCTTTCCAACAATCATTGCCATAATCCATAACATTGGTCAGAGCACAGGCAGGCAGCATCAAAAAGGGCAAATCCATAATGGTAAACGAAAAACAACAAGTCGAGAAACTGAAAATCACAAGGCTTAGAAACACACATGTAACAATGAGGAGGCTTCTCAATGAAACTTAGACACACAAGGGTAAAATAGACAAACGAATCACTAACTAAAAAGGTAACAGGTGAGTACAGTCAGGATCAATACCAATTATCTCACATTAACAAAATGCACCTTTTTACTTAAAGCTAAATCTTTTAAAAAGATATTACATTTTTATTATTTCTAAATAGTATTTAGTATAAACAGTATTCTAAACACGCCGTCATATTGTATCTCGTTTCACAAATAGAACTAAGCATTTGCATCACTTTCATTTTGGCATATAACATTCATTCCTTTTATTCCTTTATTCAAGGAAGGAAAATTTCTTTTACTCAATGAATAAAAAGAAAGTGTGATTAGACGTGTATTAAGACCCTGTTTCATTGCAAAATCAACATTGCATGTGTGATGACTGAAATTGTTTAGCACTACTAAGGCTATATAAATGAACCATGAGTGTTAAATAGTTGAATATAAGAACATGCACTTAAAAACATTGGAGTTAAACATTTAAAGGGTAAAGGGCCTTTCACATGAAACCCAAATTCTTATGCCCCGGGAAGGGGCAGTGCAATAGAAAATATACATAGTAACATTAAAATCAAATGTCATTTTGTGTTTGTAATACATTCTTGAGCCACTCCTAAACTCCTGCCAGTATCCTCACTCCACCAGCACACATATCTCTCCAGCCCTCAATATTATTGTCCCGTTTTTTTTTTTTACCCTTTTTTTTTTACCCTCATAACCCCTCCGGTTGGACATAACACTAATTATCTAATCAGCTAATTATCATGATAAAATAGCTGCCTTGCAATGAAGACCTGGGAGCAGCCACAAAAAAGCCATTAAAAATTTCCCCTACTAGGCTTTGTGCTGCAATTCCTATTTCTGTGCCTACGTAATAATTCTTCCAAACATGTGAGTCAACTGTATTTCAGATAGAGGTAGTAGGGCTAAATATAGCAGAAGCTGATAATGGAGATAATGAAGCATAGCAATTCTCTCCTAGGGGAGCTAAAGCACATTCTTTTCACAACAACAACTTTACACCTTAAGGCATCCTTATTTTATAAGAACTTTCAGCATGACGAGAATTTTTAAAAATCTGCTTACTTGCCTTTCAGCATGGTATGAGTCAAGTGCTTATTCAGAGTATCAGTTTTCAGTAAAACCTCCGATCATTTTACTGCACTTAGTTGGACTCAATAAAGTATTCAGTATACAATATAACACCAACCCGAGACTACAAGACAATGAAATTAGCTTGAACTGGAAACAGTATGGAATTTATTCATTTTGTAAAAGACTTCACTTGGGACTAACATTATTGCAACAAAATAACTTGGGACTCATCATCTGCTCTAAGCATACTATAACAAAAGAGACAAAAACAAATATGTCCACTGAGCACTCTTGGTGTGTCTGTTGCTTTTGTCGATGGTGGGGAATTGTGCTCTGCTCTACTACTTTGAACCGTCTTCGTTTGTGCTGTTTGGTGTTGGTGTCATCAGGCTGAGCAGTTTTGGGGATGCTCGGGCCTCTGTGGTGCTGCGACCACGTAGGTTGTGTGGGCTGTGACAGCATCGGCCATCACTGAGACTGTGATCAGCTATGCAACTTGATCACAGCAACAGCTTTTAAAGTACTCTGCTTAACAGTCTGTTAGTTTGATTGTTATTTTGCTTGGTTTTTTTTTGTGTGTGTGTGTTTCTTATTCCAAAATTGTAAACCTTGTGTATGACAAAGGTGCTATATAAATGAAACATACATAGGGCTCACTTATAAAAAGCTTTTAAAAGGGTACTGAGCAGTTTCTTACCTACAGACAAACTTAGGTCTGCAGTCTCTCTAAGGGTGGCTGTGGCAGTGTTTCAGCAGCTCTGTGGTAGACCACTATGGCACTGAGGCACGATAATGTACATACAAAATGACCATAATCCATATTTGCATAAATTTCCATATTTCCATATAATTTCCATATTGCCATGAAAAATACCTTTGTATTCCTGAAGATCAATCACTGTGAACAGAGCTGTTCATTAAGGTAATTGTAAATGTCATTGTTATGATTGAATGTTCGCCTCAAAGTGTTTTGCTGCAAATGATAATTGATGGTTTCATACATCACACTACATTACCTTGATACTGATTCTGTTCTTTTATGCTCTGATAAAATCATTAAATCAGCAGCATTTTAGATTTGAGCCACAAGTCAAAATATAAAGTGGAATAATATAAATAATATAAAGCCCCAGTATTCTTGTCTTTTTTTTTCATTGTTGTTGTTTACACTGGCATGCAACCATATATATGTATATATATATATATAGGACAATGATTGCTTTAGTTGACAGGCCAAAAAAGCAACCTCTTATATTTCTTACTCCATCTGCAAGCTGCAAGAGCACTCTTGCTTTAAAAATGATTTATGATTCCCTTTGGCCTTTACTTAGTAGTTTATTTCATCTAAATGTAAATGTATCAAGAGCATCGTCATTTATTTTGCAGTGCAGTTAGGGCTGATGGGAGAGTCTCTCAGATTGAGAAAATTCACAAAGAACTGGCTATCCATTCAATCATCTTCAGCTTTATCCTTTATGATGAGCCAAGGCAGGAACATTTTTAGGAGATGGGAGGGAAGTGAAGACCCCGGAGGAAACCCAGTGTAACACAGAGTCTTGTCATGATACCTTCATGCCAACAGAGGTCTCTCTCCCCTGAGTTCTAGTACACACACTTCCTGTTCATGGAATATGTACTCAGTCATGCAATATCTCACTGTGTGGTCTTGTCAATATATTAATTTCATTTCTTTTGAATTCCTTTGAAATTCTGAACTGTTGTTTCATGCTTGCTTTTCTTGTGTATGACCCTTGCTTCCTTTTTTGGCTTCTCTGTTGGATCATCTGCAGTGGAACATCTGCATTCTAAGTGCTTTGACTTCCGGTCTGGTTCACGATACTGTTTTGGATTTGTTTGATTCATTAAACCTCTAGCACATGGAGCCTAAACCTTCTCCTCCTCCCGAGTCCCTCTCGTTACACCCAGAACGGCATAGGGATAACACGCACAGAAACTCCATGCAGAAACATTAAGGAGGGTGCTTGCTTCATAACACAATGAGGCTGAACGGACTGTACTGTGAAGATCTGTTTCAGGGAGGTGAGGTCTTGAAGAAGATAGGCACACAAGAGGAACAAGATGCAAAACCCTGTAAAGACAGCAGACTAAAATAATCACATCACATTGCAGATGTAATGCATCTAATGCATTTAGCATCATTTATATATTTACTGTTTGAATTGCACTTAGTTGCTGAGTCAGGGTATGAAAAACTAGGATGTAGATAGTAACATCTTTACTCTAATTACTTGTTGTTTCTAACAACTTTAACATAACCAAGGCAATGTGTAAAAATGGTGGTTGGCTGCAGGTAAGTTTCAGGGCAAATATAAACATTTTAAATTCTTTTGTAAGCTTTTATTCATACAGCTGTTAACATATCTGCATTAATGCCTCATATAAGGGAATGCATGCAGTATGCATACCAAATAGTCCATAACCCCTAGAACTGCTAAATGCATGTAGTCTATTTAAAATAGCCATTACAAAACCTTGCTCTACTTCTCTGTCCTATATTATATGCAGCAGTTTCCAGATACAGTACTGCTATAAATTGCTGCGCTCTGCAACACACATAATTTAGCTTCAAAATCAGACAAAAAAAAAATACAATCCACACAGAACGAATGTGGAGAGAGAGTGAGAGAGAGGTTGAGAGAGAGAAAGAGAGAAAGGAATGAACTACAGCTCGCTTAATTATTATAAACAAACTAGCACCAAAACATACAACACTGTATGTGAAACATGAGGGATGAGCCAGTTGTACCTTTTATGTACACATCTTGCATCCACAGGCTGCACAGGATATCATTATAAAAAATTATATGATATTTTGCACGTCTCACAGAACTCTTGTGAATTAAAAGGCTAGATCTAAAATTCTTCAGCAACGCTCCCAGTGTTAATTGACCTTTAATATAATGATTGACTCAAAATGCCAATAGCGACCTACAAAAGAAAAGTTGAAAATAAGTTGATAGAGAATGAAGGCCCAAGGCATGTGGAACCTGAGAACATTTTCTTTGTGAAAATAAGTCTGTATGATTTTTTTAAGTGTAATATGAATGAATACAATTTTGCCATCATTATGAAATATGAAAAATAAATAAATATGGTCAAAGATAAATATGGTAAACTGACTCACAACCATAAGCATATTAGAGAATAGTTTTACATACTGTATAACAATGCATTAAAAGTATACTAACTTATGTTTACTTCTTAGTATGTATCACAAAAATGCAGATGTGTCTCCAGCACAAACTGATTTGGAAACCCTGTCATAACTCAGTACATATACAGTACTGTTATACACAATGCTATTACATAAATAAATATGCAGCGATGTTTTGCACTGGCAATGTTACAGAGCTTACCAGTAGAAAACGTGCAATAATTACTATATTGAAAATCATTATTTTATATTTTATTCATTTTTCTGTGTTGTCTTCCGCAATATGTGAGTAAGAAGCATGATGCTTTTAGTTATGTGCTAAATTGCTTGTAATGCTGCATTGCTGAACACTGCACAATTCTCTGAACTCAGAGATGGGTGCAATAGCAGCATCACTCTTTTTTCCCTCTGCTTGTGAGTGAAGGATGAGCATTCAATAGCAAAAGGAGGAAGAGCAAACTCCTTTAGGTGTGTCAGACTGAAGATCAATGAAAGAAGCATTGTGTGTTTTCTGTTCCTGTCTCTCTATGCTGTGGCTGACTAATCATTAGAGCATGGCTGGAGAACATATTTGATAACAGTGACAATATGTGTCTGTTCTTCTCTTTCACCTCACAGAGAGGTGCTCCCTCCTTTCCAAATCTTTCCAAATATAAATATCCAATTTCTGCAACTAGTGACAACGCAGGATTGTCCTTTGGAGGCAGTGATAGGCTGATATGCCTTGATTTGGTAGAGAATGCAAAAAGGGAAAGGATAGGAGAACATGCCAAGAAAGAAAGTTTTAGACAGAAAATAAGTGTGACTTAGAGAATAATCCAGTGTGTTTTTTCCGACCTTATCAATATCCACCATATCTGTAGCATTTGGACAATAATTTGACGTTTCCCTATAGTGAATGTCAATAGTTAATAATGAAAGAAAAAAAAGACAATTTAAAAATACAACGTTTACACCCGGGCAACATGCTTATGCAACAGGTAGCATTCTGAGCTTAGGTTAATGACTGAATGCATATGTTCTCCCTGTGACAGCTTGGGTTTCTTCTGGATTCTCCCACTTGGCTATTTTAAATTGCCCCTAGGTGTGTGAATATGTGTGTGAATGATGAACTGGGGTCCCATCCAGGGTGTATTCCTGCCAATGTTCTTGACAGGCATGTTTTTGGCAGGAAGCCTAAGCAGACATGGGGAGAACATGTGGCAATACAGTAAAAGTTACTGGAGTTATTAATGCTTTCTTTAATGTTTTGTGGTAACCATGGGTAATCAGGCTTAAACTGAGATACATCTCTATTTATACATGTCTACAGTGATAATGGCTAACAACAATTTCATCCCTCTGAGAAAGTAATTCCCTTTCTTAAAGGCCAAATTATACACATTATGTTTAACTTTCTCTGAGTTATTTTGTTTAGTTGTTTGTCAAATCCATATATACAGTCAGGTCTGGAAGTATTTTGACAATGACTGAGTTTTTGTGATTTTGCCTTTATATACCACCACAATGGATTTGAAATAAAACAATCAAGATGTGCTCGAAGTGTAGACTTTCAGCTTTATTTTAAGAGGTTCCACAAAAATATGGCATTTACCATTTAGGAATTACAGCCATTTTCAGCAAAGTACTTCCATTTTCAGGGGCTCAAAGGTATTTGGACAATTGACTGACAAGAAGTTAATTGAACTGGTGCGGTCCATTCCCTTATTAATTCAAGACAAATGAAGCAGATAAAAGGTCTGGGGTTGATATCAGGTATTGAGTTGGTATTTGGCAGATCTTTGACTGGAGCTACTAATATGAAGTTCAAGAAGATCTCAGTGCAATTGAAGGAGGCCATCATTAGGCTGAAAAAACAACATAAATCTATAAGAGAGATAGCAAAAACCTTAGGTGTGGCCAAATCAACAGTTGGGTTCATTCTTAAAAAGAAAGAAAGCACTGGTGAGCTCAACAACATCGAAAGGCCTGGAAGACCACGGAAGACAACTAAAGTGGATGATTGTAGAATGCTTTCCTTGGTGAAGAAAAACCTCTTCACAACATCAACAGAAGTCAAGAATACTCTGGAGAAGGTAGGAGTATCATTGTCAAAATCTACAATCAAGAGACGCCTTCATGAATGTAAATACAGAGGGTTTACAACAAGGTGCAAACCACTGGTAACATTCAGGAACAGGAAAGCCAGAATAGACTTTGCCAGAAAACATCTAAAAAAGCCTCCCGTGTTCTGGAATAAGATTCTCTGGACTGATGAAACCAAGATTAACTTGTACCAGAATGATGGGAAGAGAAAAGTATGGCGAAAGAAAGGAACAGCTCATGATCCAAAGTATACCACATCATGTGTCAAACATGGTGGAGGCAGTGTTATGGCATGGGCATGTATGGCTGCCAATGGAATGGGCTCACTGGTGTTTATTGATGATGTGACTGCTGAGAGAAGTAGCAAGATGAATTCTGAGGTGTATAGGGCTATACTCTCTGCTCACATTCAGCCAAATGCTACAAAACTGATAGGACGCCGCTTCACAGTGCAGGTGGATAATGACCCTAAACATACTGCGAAAGCAACTCAAGACTTTTTGAAGGTAAAGAAATGGAATATTCTTCAATGGCCAAGTCAGTCACCTGATCTCAACCCAATAGAGCTGCTTTTCACTTACTGAAGACAAGGCTGAAGGCAGAAAGACCCATAAACAAGCAGCAACTGAAGGTGGCTGCAGTGAAGCCTGGCAAAGCATCTCCGGGAGGAAACTCAGAATTTGAGTTTTGAGAACATGGGCTCCAGACTTCAGACAGTCACTGACTGCAAAGGATTTTCATCCAAGTATTAAAATTATGGTTATATTTACAATTATGTCACTTTGTCCAAATACCCTTGAGCCCCTGAAAATGGAGGTACTTTGCTTAAAATGGCTGTAATTCCTAAATGGTAAATGCCATATTTTTGTGGAACCTCTTAAAATAAAGCTGAAAGTCTACACTTTGATCACATCTTGATTGTTTTATTTCAGATCCATTGTGGTGGTGTATAAAGGCAAAATAAAAAAACTCTGTCATTGTTCAAATACTTCCGGACCTGACTGTATAGTACGTGTCTATCAAGTAGCTAGTAATAGCTAAGCTCCAACACAACACAATAAGAGCCATGATTTCATATGTACTGCATGAAATGAGGTAAAAGACAATCATGGTCCTCACAAAGAAAACACAGCTTGGACTATAAAAATACACCACCACTTCCAACAGGCAAGCATCTAATAACCGGAAGCCATTTTGATTATAGACCACAACTATTTCTAAGTGCTGCTTGCTCTATATCATCCCTGTGTTTGGCTCTTAATGGGGGCTGATAGTGTACTACACATAGAAATAAGAGTGAGGGAAAAGATGCTTAGATTCTTTAGGAACAGAAAATCTTCTACTACAGATGATCCAGACTTTCAGTAACTACAGAACAGACATGTCCTGCACCTCAATACAATTTTTAACATCCTCTCATTGACTTCCCCTTCCTAATACATTATCATCTAAACCGAAGTTCATTACAAAAGCCCTCAGATGCTTCAGAGAGCTGAGACTTCAGGAGCAAATTTTGCCAGGAGGCATCGCAATGTGATACAATGTCTACGTGAAATGGCAAATGAAGTGTTTTATAGGCTATATGCAAGATAATGAATATTAAAAAAATAACATTTGGCTCACTATACGTTAATAATTTTTACACTTGAAGTAGCTCCGGAGTTCCCTAAATGTCCGCTTTAAATCGTTTTTCATATTTCATTAGGTCTGCAAAAGACAGAGCCAACTTGATGATCACTATTATAATTTCAATTCTCTAATTTTTTTAAGTGTTTCTTAGTCTGATTTTGTTAGTCATGTGTAGCACCAGACAAAGTATAAATGTTACTTGAGTTTTTTCAGTAGATGTTAAATCTTAATTGCACAAAGGTAGCAAATAATCTTTTCATTCATTCATCTTCAGTAAGGTCTGGGTCTCTTGGATACGGAGGTAAATAGTCATATAAACGTTCATTAATTATTAGTAGTGTAATGATATAGCATAGCGCCTCATTTTATATGAGGTTCTCGATTTGATATGCCTGCATATTGAACAATATATTCAAAGTAGACTATTCATAATAAAATACTGCTTATATTACATGAGGTGAAATAAACCTTTAAACTTAATCAAGCCCACACTCCTCTGAAAAAGTAGCTTCCTTTTTTTTATCTTAAATCAGGAGAGGCTACAAAGCTACATTTTTCTTGATCTGACACACTAGCATACTAGTGTACTCCTAAATTCAGCAGCAGGCAGGAGCTGGAAAAATTCCCCAAGTCTCTAAGGTCTGGTGCTTGGGAGCATTTTGGTGCCGAATCTGCCAGCTATGTGTATAATACCTTCAGCTAATACGCCGCCCACACACTCACATTTGCAGGCACATGCGCACACGCAGCAAACTCTCTGCGGCATTTAGGCAGCCTTTCCCGGCTGAATTACGCTGGGCTAAAGAAATCAGCGTGGTGATTAGAAAATTCATATTTGGTAGTGCAGAATTCAGGATTCAAAAACGCACCTAGGGCTACAGAGAGCAACGTGACTCTGACAATACAACAAGCGAACAGCAGAATAAGAAATGCGCCATGCTTCACACATTCAGATTATATATTCACTGCCCACTTTAAAAGGACCTCCTTTACACCTGCATATTTATGCAGTTATCCAATCAGCCAATCATGTGGCAGCAGCGCAATGCATAAAATCATCCAGATACAGGTCAAGAGCTTCAGTAAATGTTCACATCAAACATCAGCGTGAAGAAAAAGTGTGATCTCTGTGACTTTAACCGTGGCATGGATATTGGTCCCAGATGGGCTGGTTTGAGTATTTCGGAAACTGCTGATCTCCTGGGATTTCACACACAACAGTCCCTAGAGTTTACACTGAATGGTGCGTGAAAAAAAAAAACATCCTGTGAGTGACAGTTCTGGATCAAAACGACTTATTGATAAAAGTGATCAGAGGAAAATGGCCACATTTGTTCGAGAACAGGAATAAAAGGCTTTCATGGGCACAGGCTCATCCGAACTGGACGGCTGAAGATTAGAAAAAAATCACCTGATCTTTCCAGTCTTCACCTGTCAAGTTTCGGTGAGTCTGTGATCATGATATCATCGGATTCTTGATCTTGGCTGACAGGAGTGGAACCTGATGTGGTCCCATCCGCCTCGAGGTATACCACAGTTGTACAGAGTGCTTATTTGAGTTACTATAGACTTCCTGTCAATGACAGTCTGGTCATTCTCCTCTGATCTCTCTAATCAACTGTTTCAGCCTGCAGACCCTCTGCACACAGGATATTTTGTTTTTTGCACCATTCTATGTAAACTCTAGAGTCTGTTGCCTATCTGGCACCAACATCCATGTCATGGTTAAAGTCACAGAGATCACATTTTTCATCATTCTGCTATATGATGTGAACAATAACTGAAGCTCCTGCCCTGTATCTGCATGATTTTATGCATTGTGCTGCTGCCATGTAATTCCCTGATTGGAGAACTGCATAAATGAGAGGGTACAGGTGTTCCTATTAAAGTGGACGGTGAGTGTATGTAAATGTCCATTGATCAATTCCCCATACAGTCTGTGTGTGTATCTGCTGTTAAGAAACCATGCTGGGCTGTAACTGAGTACCACAACCAAGCAACATAACAAACTAAAACAAAATAAAATAAAACAAAAAAAAGTGTTGACAGCAGATTTAAAAAAAAATATATATATTTTTTTCCATCTCTGATGTGAAAAGCTGTGGACATTTATATGAAAGCACCACAATTTTTTTATGTTTAATGATGCATAAAATATACTTCTATAAATGAATAAACAAACAACAAATTATTCTGTGGAGAGGGTTGTTCATTTTTATCCATCAGACAGACATGTTGACCGCAGAAAGAATTTGTCTCTATACTAAGCCTGTTTCTTAATACATGACTTTATCTGAGAAAACTAGATTGCACAGTGTGGTTTCTCTTCATTATGTGGCTTTGACTATGATAGCTATGATGTTCAATTCAGTTACAGATGTGGACAAATTTGTTGGTACTCTTACAGTTCTTTGAAACAATGATTCATTGCTCTTGAAAAGTGATTAAACCAAAAGCAATAGCCTGCCTGCCCATAGTTTGTGACAGATTACGTATATTTGGTACTTGGTTCTTGGTACCCCTAAAAAAGATTAGAAATCATTGCATTCTAATCATGTTTCAAATTAATTGTTTAACCTTAATTAGTGTCACAGCTGTCTTCAATCTTTGTAACAATCAATCAGCCTATTTAAAGAGAGAAAACGTGCCACTGGGTAGGTTGGTATCATTGTGTGCACCACACTGAACATGGACCAGAGAAAGCAAAGGAGAGAGTTGTCTGAGGAGCTCAGAAAGGAAACTGTAGATAGCCATCTTAAAGGTAAAGGCTATAAGATCATCTCTAAACAATTTGATGCTCCTGCGCCTATAGTTGCAAAATATTATTAAAAAGTATATGGTCCATGGGATTGTAGCCAACCTCCCAGGACGTGGCTGCAAGGAGAACTACAACCCCAGGTTGATCAGAAGGATTGTGCAGGTGGTAGACAAAGAGGAAAACATCCAAAGCCATTCAAGCTGAACTCCAAGGTCAAGGTACATCACTGTCTGATCGCACCATCCATGACATTTTAAACAACAATGGGCTCCATGGAAGACCCAGAAGAATACCATCATTGAAAGAAAAACATAAAAAACCCAGACTGGAATTTGCTAAAATGCATGTTGACAAGCCACAAAGTTTCTGGGAGAATGTCCTTTGGACTGACAAAACAAAACTAAAGCTTTTGGGCAAGTCACACCAGCTGTATGTTCACAGACAGAAAAATGAAGCTTTCAAAGAAAAGAACACCATACCTACTGTGAAACATGGAAGGGGTCAGTTTTGGGCTGCTTTGCTGCGTCTGGCACAGGGGGCCTTGAATCTGTGTAGGGCACAATGAAGGCTCATTAACTATCAAGGCATCCTGCAGAGAAACATACTGCCCAGTGTCAGAAAGCTCTCCCTCAGTCGCAGATCATGGGTCCTCCAACAGGACAATGACCCGAAACACACAGCTAAAAGCACTCAAGAATGGCTGGGAAAAAAACATTGGACTACTCGTAAATGGTCCTCTATGAGCCCTGATCTTATTCTTATCGAACATCTGTGGCAAGAGCTGAAAAATGCACCCTTCAAACCTCAGACAGTTAGAGCAGTTTGCTGAGGAAGAATGGGCCAAAATACCTGTTACCCGATGCAGAAATCTCCTTTTAAACTACAGCGATCGCTTGTTGGCAGTGATTGCTGCTAAAGGTGGTGCAACAAAATATTAAGTTAAGGGTACCATCTTTTTTGTCCATGTCATTTTCATTTGGTTCATTATGTAAAATATTCAGTTTAATTGAAAATCAAAAGTAATGCCTGATTTGTGTTAAACCTGGAATTAACAGTGACTGATGCCATTAACGTTTTTCAGTTTCAAATTATTTCAGAGATTGTGGGTTCTTCTTTTTCACATGGAAGGGTACCAACAAATTTGTCCACATCTTTAAATTATATTTGTACCGTGTCATTCACAGCACCTCAGCAGCATGCCCAACTTTCTGAATTCGTTTAACCGTGACTACTACTACTATAATAATAATAATAATAATAATAATAATAATAATAATAATAATAATACTTAGATAATCAAATAAAGAATTAAACAAAATCTATGGAGTGTTTTGAGTCGTTTTCAATGTTCTTCATAGATAGAATATTTTTAATGTTTTATGCATATATTTTTCTAATCAACATTAGCCTATCACATTCGCCATTGCCATTTGTGCTGGCAGAATATCAGCTTTTATCAAGAGCCCCATCCAACTGAAATTATATCATATGTACACTGCTTAATATTCCAACAACCCCAGTGTAAAACGTCTCCCTATGTCCATGGTAACAGTTAGAAAATGTTATTTTTCTGAACAGGCCAAATGATGGACATTTAAGAAATCAAATGTCTAACACCAGAAAGTATTGTACAAAACAGGTCCTAGCTCATAAAATTGTGCTTGTTTTACTTTGTAGATTGGTGTGGCACACTACAGTCTTGGGAGTATGGAGTCCAACACAGTTTGCTAATTATTTCTTTGCTCTAACTCACCTAATAAACCTGGTAATTAACTGGTATAATGAATCAGATGTCTTTAAGCATAAGAATATGTTGTAGACTAACACACTTTCAATTTGCCCAATCTTGAGAATTGATTTGCCTGACTCACATAAAGCAGTTCTTTAATTTAATCTTTATGAAACGAGAGAAAACAAACTCATTCACAAAATGACTCCCTAAGGTATGGTAAGCCGTCTCCGAGGAGAAAAGGAAGAAAGCATCATACTAATGAGTGTGTGGAAGTGTGAGAAGGATATATTGATGCAACTGCACTTTACTGAGGATATTTTTTGGCCGGAGTGTGGGTGATTGTGGGCAAAGACCTGTATAAGACCTCTGTGTATTTGCACAGAGGACAAAGGACATTAGGCCATGCTTCCATAGGCTATTTATCTTTGTTGGCTATTTATCTACATGTATCAGCCAAACAAGAAAGACTCTAGACTAAATATATACTATCCTCAAGAATTCAGTATGAGAGAAGCATATGATCCGTGGGCACAAAAAGACATAAAAAGTATGCAAATGTGAGAAATGATACGTGGTTATTTGTTTGCACATTTTTTTCTCATTTAGAAAGATGAGATCATAAAAAGTATGAGCATTTTTTTTTCTTTCCCTCCTTGTGAGCATCTTTGGTTTCTGTAATTTTGTCCAAGTATGTAACAACATTTCAGCGTGGGCAGGAAAGATGGAGCCATCAAACACAGCCTCCTTTTTGCCATAAAGTCTCAGTAGCACAAGCCCATAAACTAAATCTGGTGTTATTTTCCTTTTGTGCCAAAAATATTCATACATCTGTCTCAGATATTGAATTGCATTTGAAGCTGTTCTGTAGTTTCTGTTGTTATGTGACAGCCACACCAATATAAGAATGGTTGTTGTATTAAAACATCTATGCATAGATTGACAGGTTGTCAAAAAAAAAAAAAACAAAGCAAAAATCAAAGCAGCTTTTTATTAGGAGTAACTATGGAAGCTAAGAAGAATTCTGAAAAATGTTCACCTAACAGAGAGATAGCCTTAAGACATTTACTAAGAGGCACTCTCTACTGATGTGAAGAATGACCCTCGTTGTTCACAGTCACCGAGTATCACTAACTTTATCTTAGTTAATTAATCTTCTTTGCCTTTAAAGTTTGCATCACTTAAAATTGGCTGACTGCTTCATAATTGGAGCACTTCTAACTTGTCTCTGGTTAGTTGGTGGAAAATTAGTTTTCCACTAACACAGTGACTGTTGCAGCTGGTGCCTCACTAAAATTCTAGTTAAGATTGTAACTAGCATTTTAGTGAGGCACCAGTTCACTAAAATGCTAGTTAAGATTGTAAATGCAGTTTCACTAAAACAAGGACACTTACCAGACAGCCCGCAACAAAAAAGCCCATAGCTCCCATAAATGTAGCGAGATCACTGCTGCAGCTGCTGTCATTAGTTCTAGCATCTTCTGGTGTTATGGGGTGAATTTATCCTACCACCCCTAGTTAGGCCATCTATAGAATGGCTGCCACAGCTAGAGTCTGTCAGTGGTGCCTGCGAGATGGCAGAGACCAAGCCAAACTCGTTGTCAGGCCCTGTTGAGATGAACATGGTGGCTCAGCTGGCAGGTCATTAGCTTGAAAGCTGGTAGCCTGAAAGAGTCTCATAGATGCAGATGTGGATTTAGCATCCATGTGCTCTCTGATAAGAGGCGAGCAGCATGACTGGTCATTGGACTCTAAATGATTCACAACTGAATTTCCTATCCCCAACACACCTGGCAAGCTCATTAAGGACATAGTAATTAACTGATCAATTGGATCAGGTATGTCAGGGTTAGGGAGAACATAACATTTTTCAGGCCAGTGTGCCCTGAGAACTGGAACCCCTGATCTAGAGTACTAGCCAGTACTATACCTGTGTCAGTGGAAAAGGGGTATAAGAACCCCATATTTTGTGCTAGGATATGTGCTAGAACACAAGGCCCATGGGCCAAATCTGGTCTGCTGCCTCATTTCAATTGATCTGTGTGAAGTTGGAAAAAATAATGGCACACGGCCCAAAATGGCACATAGTACACTGTGGTTCAAATTTTCACACTATTCAGAACTTACAACAGATCTGTAACATAGCCATCTGAAGGGTAATTACCATAAACTGCCATATATATATATATATATATATATATGCATTCCAGTTTCTACTGTGGCTGGCTTGACAGTGGTCTGAAATGTAGGTTTATCTCAGTGCCTGTTTGCTGTGCTTGGTGTAAGTCACACTCGCGTCTAAAGCGATTCAGAAACATGTGGAGTGTTGTGCTGGCAGTGGTGTAACCAAAAATAATGTGCTGGCAAAAAAATCACAATTGTTTTTCTCGTCTGCACAAATAAATTGCTAAGTGTGACACACACTTGCAATTCAGTTGGATGTTAGACGGCAGTAAGAGAGGTAGTGAGACATTTTTTTTTATTTAATCATTAAAGGTGCAATCTAATGTTAATAATAACTGAAAATTACACTTTATATTATAAATCCTGATCTACTTTTCTTTTGCAGTGAACTCCAGTAAGCTACGTCACCGGCTCTCACCTCCATATCTCAGTGCTTATAGTGTAGCTATCTGGCTAGAAGCTTTCAAACAGAAACGGGAAAAAATGCAACATCCCAATTAGCTAATCCTGTTACTCATAACAGCAGCTGGTATCCAATAAAACATGCTTAAACAAATATAATCAGTATAATAAATGTTATTACCTAATAGTGCATACACTTTAATGGTTTCTGTTAACCCTGTTTCAGAAACATGAAACATACTATTCTACACACACACACACATATATATGTGTATAAAATTTGTCAGGTCAACTCCCGTATCTGCCGAGAACGCCATTTCCCAGAACACGCAGTGGCCTACAAATATGGCTGCCCCAGACTACACTTCCCAAAACATACATACTCTGTTACATTCACAGTCACCAGACTTTTAACCATGCACACCTGTACACAATTATACCCGCACCTATATGAACAGACCTTGAACATTCAGCCAGTTGCAAAGTAACATTCAGTGTAATTACCTGACCTTACCGAGCCGTTCAGGCTCCAGCCCTGAAAGCCACCTTTTGTCAAGGCCTAAATGCAGAGATTCTCACTAAGATCTGCCTGGACTGCCTGCTTCACTACCGAAAGCCTCCATGGAAAGCCAAGAGTTCAGTGGGGCTAAGCAGCCCCTCCGAACCCATGCAGCTGGGCCATGCCAGGCTTATTGAAGGCAGAAGCAGGAGAAGCAGTGCAGAGAACAATGGTGCTTCTACTGCAGCCAACCTGACCGCTTCGTGGGACAGTGTCCCCTCTGTGCCCAGCCCTCAGCCAAGCCAAGCCCAATGGAGAGCAGGAACATCTCCCACTACTCTTCAATGGTGAGTCATTTTCATTCATTGTATCACCAGTCACTCACGCTACAAGTGAAAATACAACACTCAGATGGTGTCTTTCTCTTGGCAGCGCTTGTCGACTCCGGGTCTGCAAGCAACTTCATTGACTAAGAAACTGTGAATGAACTCCACGCTATCAACCCCGAGACTTCCTTTTACAATCTCTTCCATAAATAAGATATTCACATTCATATATTTAGGAAATAAAGTGGTTTCACCTGCACTAGTATTTGTCCCACGGCTTAGAACAGATTTTCCTTCCCACCACGTATCCTATTCAGTTTCATTATCGAGACTAATGTGTGTCTCTTGCAAAAAAGCAATATTGACCTTTTTAATTCTAAACAGCTCTGACACCATTGCCATCTTATTTCTGTCCCTATCCCCATTTATGTTTAAGGACCACACCGTTAAAGGCTCCATAAAGGAATAGAAATATAAAGAGGACAGAAACAGAAAAAAAACAAGGTAAAGCAGACACCCTGTGTGGTTTAATCATATTTATTTTGTGAAGCATTTACTTTGTCCCTTCTTAACTTCATTTAACATCATCTTCAGACAGAACCTTTTCTGCTCCCTTAGAGCCTCCTAGCCAACTGTTTTTGTAACATTAAGACTGAAACTATGAATTTATCTGTGTCCGGAAAAAGTTGCTTCTACGGTTCTGCCGAAGGTTACACTTAAAAAGTAATTTATTTCTTGCAGTGTATACGTGGTCTCTATGGATTGTGATCCAATCTCAGAGATATCAGAGAGTGTATTATCATCTGTCATCTCTGTATCAGCATGCATTTAAACACATTGTGAAGTTCCAGGATGTTCAGCACAGTCCACTTCAACATTAGCCCTTTCATTAACCTTATCATCAATCATCACTTTGTTTTCCTTAATTTCTTATACATCATTAATTACACTGGAATTCACCGTTTCTTTCGTATCTTTATTCTGATTATTAGCAACGCTATCAATCAGTTCAACACTATGGGTATCACTCTCTTCTGTAGCCTGAAGTTCCTCAGAATTTAACTCGTTATTATTCACCTCAACAGCAGCAGAACTAGGCCCGGCAGCACTAACAGACCCGGCAGTAGAACTAGGCCTGGCAGTAGGAACAGACCCAGCAGTAGAACTAGGCCTGGCAGTAGGAACAGACCCAGGAGCACTAACAGACCCGGCAGTAGAACTAGGCCTGGCAGTAGGAACAGACCCAGCAGTAGAACTAGGCCTGGCAGTAGGAACAGACCCAGGAGCACTAACAGACCCGGCAGTAGAACTAGGCCTGGCAGTAGGAACAGACCCAGGAGCACTAACAGACCCAGCAGTAGGATCAGACCCAGCAGCACTAACAGACCCGGAAGTAGGAACAGACCCAGCAGACCCGGGCCTTATGTGGGCATGCCAACCTCTTGTGCCCGATATCCCCACACTCAAACACTTCATACTACCAGTATTTGCATACACCATATATGCTTTTCCCTCATGCCACACTCTAAACGACACATCCAGCTTCGGCTCAAAAACATAAACACCTGTCTCCTGAACGACATGACGTGTCAAGGCCAGGTTTTTGCATCCCAATGGAATCATTTTTATCTTGCTTGTTCAATCTCATCATTATGAATGAAGGGTGTTACATTAGAAACAGTGACTCTAGTAGTCGGATTAGCTAGCAGTGAAGCGATAACAAAATCTCCATTTACCACAATTCTGCTACTTACCAAGCAATTAACTAGCTCTTCCTCTTTGACAAAAACAGGCACACACCTGATACAGAGTGACACAGGTGATGGGAAGGACGCCATCCTGATGCCGTCACGAAAGTTGTCAAACTCACAAAATTAAACTTTTAACCCGAATTAAATCCTGTAAATGTTTATCGCTAGTAAAACAAGTGTTAAGTGTGCACTTAAAGCAGACAAAGGAAATATATAGCCAATGAAAAACCCAATCAGTCGCCTCTCCACTTGAACCATCTCCCACACACACCCAAACACTCCCAGCATGCACAGAGAGAGAGAGAGAGAGAGAGAGAGCACAAGAGACTGACAATGAGGACAAACTCCATGCTATCAACCCAGAGATCAAGTCTGGCTAGCAACTAAAGACTTTAGAAATCTGCAAGTATGTAAAAAGCTAACCCCCTAAAAAAAAGCTAAAAAGATATAAGATCGTGAAGGAGGTTAATGAAGTCAAATATAAACTCGACTTACCACAGCACTGCAGAATAGCACCCTCCTTTCACGCTTCACGCCTGAAACTCATGTACCTGGACCACTGGCCACTGACATCCCCCTGACAACTCCACTAGCACCACTCAAGGTCGAAGGTCAACTGGTGTACCTAGTCAAGTCCATACTGAACTCCTGTAACAGAAATGGTAAACTGGAGTACTTCATTGAATGGGAGGGGTATGGTCCTGAGGAGCAGTGCTGGATCCCTGCTTATGACATCGTTGACCCCAACCTATGCCAAGAATTCCACTCCAGACACCCAGAACGCCCAGGGCCTTGTCCTAAGGGGGAGGCCTAGGAAGAAAAGTGCTTCTGGAGTGAGCCCTTCCAGGAGAGGTTGTGGGGGTGGCTCTGTCAGTTCAACTTCTTCATCCGCCGAGAACTTTGTTTCCCAGAACACGTTCTGGGCTCCTGATCTTGCTCTCGACCTGGTTTTTGGATTTGCCTTGTTTGTGTGGTTTGCTCATCACCTGATTATTGCCTGCTTTTCGGTTATGCCTTTGGTTTATGATTTAGATTTGTCTGCCAGTTTCTACAATATACTCTAAGTGCATTTGCATCTACTTTAGCCTACCTATCATGACAAAGTTATGCTTGCCAGCACCCTCCCATGCTGGGGACACATACTGCGAATGTGTTATATCCCAAGCATATGCTCTGTTGATCACCACTATAAAAACAATATTTTGTGTAATTTAATGTGTTGTAAACCTGAAGTGGTTTGCTGAAGTTCATACACAAAAAGCCACTGTGTGTGAATAAGGTCAAATAAGCTGTCTGCATCACACACTGGAAATTTAACAGGAGAAGAACAGAAGTCTCAGGTAACTGAGCACTGTGTTTCATGTCAATGCAGCAACAGCAAACAGGTTGATATAAACGCATATTGAAGCTTGAGCTTTTTAGCTTGGTGGATACTGTGCTGGATTTGCAATATATCACTTACTGGCATCTTATCCCTCATTTAATGTTACATACAAATGTATTTTTTATTAATAATAATACTAATTATGCACACACACACACACACACACACACACAAACTATTTCTGTGAGACCTTTGAAACTGTGTTACAGTTTCTAAATAATGCTAGCTCTACCCTAACCTTAACCTCACTAAGTAAAACTATTTTAAAAATTGTCATCTCTATTAAATCTGCATTTTTTTTGTGATGACCAGCCAAATATCACCATAATTTCCAAATGATCATCTATTTCTGTCACTATGAGGACATAGTGACACCAACCCCAAAACACAGCCATGTATGCATTAATGTGCCTTAAAGGTATATTATATCCAAGTTTCCAACATATTAAAGGTACAAAAGTTGAACCCTTGAAGGTTCCAGCCCAACAACAAGGAAATGCACAGTTACTACTTATTTTTCTGAGAGTCTATCCCTAACCTAACCATTGCTAATCGTTTCCTCTTTCGCATTGTTAAATTAGTGAATTAATGCAGCATAGCATTCACTGGCATTGTATATCATTTATCATTTGCAGGTAATGTCCAAGTGCTAAACCAAGTGCAGTCCAAGTCCAAAACCTTTTTGACAGAGAGAGAGAGAGAGAGAGAGAGAGACAGACAGACAGACAGACAGACAGACAGAGGCAGAGAGAAAACACAAATTAGATAGATAGATAGATAGATAGATAGATAGATAGATAGATAGATAGATAGATAGATAGATCACTTTAATCCTCCCAGAGGGAAATTCACCTATTACAGCAGCACAGAGAGTTAGAAGTATACTAAAGTAATTTAACGCTATAAATGAAACAAAATTAGAATATACACTGCCCTCCAAAGGTTTGGAAACGCCTGAACAAAATAGGGTTTTTGGGCAATATCAGCATAAATCCTCTTTAGTTAGTGACCATTTTGCATTGATAATAAGGGACAACACAAACTATGAAAACATATTTTATTAAATAAAAAGTTTATGAACATAAACATGAACATAACATAGAAAAATACTCAAATTTT
>CM040987.1:13725449-13784779 GCA_022985145.1 Pangasius djambal
TGAGTATTTTTCTATGTTATGTTCATGTTTATGTTCATAAACTTTTTATTTAATAAAATATGTTTTCATAGTTTGTGTTGTCCCTTATTATCAATGCAAAATGGTCACTAACTAAAGAGGATTTATGCTGATATTGCCCAAAAACCCTATTTTGTTCAGGCGTTTCCAAACTTTTGGAGGGCAGTGTATATATACACAGATAGATAGATAGATAGATAGATAGATAGATAGATATTTAAAGAATACAGTGTAAGTGTGTGATATGGTAGTGAAATGGGGTGTAAACATTGTAGATATAAGCAGCAGACTTGAGTGGAGTTAAAGTGGCAGTGCAAATTACGCGTTTTCTTTCACATACATGCTCTTGCAAGTCCAGTCACAGTGCTGCAAAATCATTTTTGCGATAAGCTCTTAGTGACAGAGAGAGAGTGTGTGTGTGTGTGTGTGTGTGTGTGAGAGAGAGAGAGAGAGAGTCTATTCCAGGCGCTGTGTTCAGGCGAGTGATGGCGCTGTGCTCTCGACAGTTTACCTGAGCCGCTCGCTCTTTGCGCAGTAGGGCACATGAGAGATGCTTTCCCTTTAGGGAGAATCGTGGCTCCTTTGCTGTTGGTTGTAAGATGGAACTTTGCGCTTTTCCTCTTCCAGATCTTCAGTCCAATGTCCTCGCTAACCAAGACTCTGTAAATACTTTCTGTGTGTCACTCTTTGGACTAAGCAGCATTTTTTTGTTCACGCATTCAAGAAGTCTCCGGTGCCAAAGCGAGAAATAACACACATCACACAACTATGTTTGACGCGAAAATACGCAGCTGATGGACCGCATGATTTATTCGTATCCGCTCAAAAATGATGGCTTTTAACAGCGACGGCATGACTGTGGTTAGAAGATGCCTTCTGACGTTCAAGCCCTTCAGGTGAGCAGTATCTGTTCAGTTTGCTGTACTTACAGTAGAGCTATAGGTTCATGGAAACCAGTTCCTGAGTTGTGTTAAGACACTAAAGATAGTTCTCCTAGTCTAACACTAATATACTTTCAGGTGTTCAGTGTTATTTGGAAGCACCTGAAATGATGCAGGCGTCCTGTAGTCTGCAGAATAAACTAGCGGTATATAGGGCTACTTTTAGGATTAATAACGGAATGCGTAACACGTTATAACGCTATGAAGCAGGGTCATATATTGAAGGGTGCATTTTAGCTGCTTTGTGCTGAACAGCTCCTAAAAATGATGCTCATAAAAACTTTTAGAAACAACGTAAAAAAAAAAAGGATTAAAAATGTAATGCTTATTTTTATTTATAGTAACATGAAAACTATTTCTTCAACTGCACACGTTAAGTTTCTGTAAAGGCAGCAATATTTTAAGGGACTCATCACACTTGTTTTTTTTTTTTCTAAATTCAAACACACACACACACACACACACACACACACACACACACACACACACACACACACACACATATATATATATATATATATATATATATATATATATATATATATGTGTGTGTGTGTGTGTGTACATTTTTAATACATACCAACTATATATTATTATTATTATATTACTGTATATTATCTTACTCAGTGACAAAGGGAGTGTAAAATATTATTTGTAGTCCTTGTATCCCTTCCCTATTTTCATAAAAACACTATACTTCCATTTAGGATGCACAGATTTATAGTTATACATTTTGTTTGTGTGCCATTATTTTATACATCTGGATTATTTTCTTGCTTACCTTTCTTCTGAAAATTGGCGCAAACTTTGACTAACTATATAACTAAATAACACAATGCCCAATAATTAAACTAGCACTCTTTTTTATTTATTTTTTTTTAAAATAAATCTCAGTTGCTCTCCCACCTGGTGTTGCCCCCTTTTTTCTCGTTAGGAAGTGCTCATCCATTCTGCTCATCCATTTCTATCTCCATGACCTTCTCACCTTTTACATGACTAAATATCATTTTCCATTTTTCGTATTGCTCTTTCCACGATGCAGTGAGCCCTGAGGAGAAATGTTCCTCACCTATGGGCTGTGGGTGAGCAACTGGTAAACGGTGCTGAGCAAACAGACATGGAGAGGAAATCCACAGAATCAGTCAGCGAGCAGCTAACCATCTCTAAATTACTTGCTGAGAATTATTTATAGAAGCTGTAGATGGGTTTCAAGAGGCGTGTATAGGAATGAGGCATATATCCAGGGGCTTATTTTTATTTTATGCAAGCTAAACTAATTGCCTGCTTTTTTTTTTTTTAGCTGTGCGTGGCACAACAGTACTGTGTCGATAAGTTCAGCAGTGGCATAACACTGTCAGGGGCTGCATGGTGAGACTGAGACTAAGGGTTTCTCTTGTACCCAACCAATTATTTTACAGCCTGTTTATCTCTGTTAACAGGCAGTCCGGGGTGTGCCCACCTGGGTGGAACTTGAAATAAATCCTGACACCCAAATTGCCTCCCCAACTCAAATGTCAAATCACTGAATCTCTGAAGCTACAATTCATTCATTCATTCATTCATTCATTTAATCTTGAGTAACCAATTTACTTTTCCAGGGAATACTCAACATGAGATAGGAGTACACCCTGGATGATACACCAACCAGTCCATTGCATGGCACCATGCACACACACTTTCACACAATCATGCACAGCTATGGGCAGTACAACATAGCCAATCCACCTACAAGCATGTTTTTTGGAGGAACCCAGAGGACACCCACATGGACATGGGTAGAGCATGCGAAACTCTGTACCAACAGTAACCTGAGTGAAGGACCTCACCGGAGACCCTCAGAGGCGATTCTAGGGACCGTGGTGGCCCCAGGCAGGAAAATGCGAAGGGTCCTCCTAGCAGATTTTCCCCTGTTTATTGCCATTATTTTACACAGATACCTTTATAAAGGATCAGAAATTCACAAAACAAAGCATTTCAGAATTGAAACATTTTTAGATAACCATCGGTACACAGTTAATAAAGGGTGAAATTAGGTTTTGTGACGATAGCTCAGTGGTAACCCTGTCAAAAGCCTGCTGGAAACTGGTGGCTATGGAATGGAATAAGTGGCAGCTGTGTTTTTATGTAATCATGTCATCATCAGAATTTACTTATACATTAGTGCAAAGATGCATTGTACCAGATTTAATTTTGATTGCTTATGATTGCTTAAAGCTACACCAAAAATCTTAGTTGGACTATTTCACAAATGTTGGTTACACATACTATGACATACTATGCCATTAAGTGTGAAATCTGCAGGCAGATGAAATGGTACTTGAGACTTTTTTGTTGGCACATGGCCAAGAATTAGCAATGGAAGAATTTCAAGTTTCATGGCTGTATGAGCTTTGGTGCAGTCAGCACGAATTGTTTTAGCAGAGAAAAATAATAATAAATAGAAGGAGAATGCTAATGAAAACAAGAGAGGTTATTTACGAATGAGTCTATATACCACTTTAGTTAAGAAAGGTTTCACTAGTTAAGTAGTAGTAAAGAACTACTTAGTGTTACAAACCTTTTCAGGAAAGTATGTGTTCAACACAGACCCCTGTAGCAAACTATTTTAAAAAATAGCATTTTTCTGCAAATGTTAATGCACAGTTCGTTATATTTGATGAACGTTGATGAATAGAAAGAAAATAGTAATTGTGGCATGTGCAAAAGTTTGGACTCCCCTTCCAGTTGTAAAGCCTTAGAAACAAATGGAGTTTTAAGGCCTTAACTGACTTTTTAGGACTTGTTACTCAGGTCAAGAATTGCTCTCACAGTCCCCTGACTTAAACATCATTGAAAATGTGGGTAGATCTTAAATATGTGCTTGCAAGATGGCCCCAGAATATCTCACAACTAGACGAATTCTGCAAGGAATAGTGGGTGAAAATTCATTAAACAAGTATAAAGAGACTCCTAGCTGGCTAGAAGAAGTGTTTACAGGCTGTGATATCTGCCCAAGAGGGTTGTTACTGTACTTACTTAATAGGGTGTCCAAAATTGTGCCCATGCCACAATTATGATTTAATTAAAAAAACATAATAATTATGTTTATCATATAGAAAGTAACTGCATTAAAATTTTTTTTTTTTTTTAAACAGTTTGCTGCAGAGGTTGTGTTTACTTCACTTCCAAATTCAATAAAATATGTAATTTGGCCAGGGGTGCACAAACTTTTGCATACAACTGTATATCAGAAGTAATGTTACCTTATAAATAATACTTATATTATTATCCCAATTGGCTTTAATTATACACTAAATGCCTGTTTGCAAACTACAGTCAGCATCCACAGAAGTTAGTACATCCTATAGTAATAATTTGTGCTGGTGACAGAAAATCTATTTGGCTTGATACAAAGAACAGATATACTGAGCAGGAATACAATACCTTTGTACAAAGCATTATTATTCAAACCAAGAGCTATATATTACTATTAAACTATTCAATTTCCTGACTGTCTTTTCTCCTTTTGAGCTTGTGCCACAATAATGGATGTGCTAATATCTTTTTTCTCTTGTTCTCTGCAGGATTTTTGTGGTAGGGCTCGGCTTCTTCAGCCTCTGCTTCCTAATGACCTCTCTGGGGGGCCAGTTCTCGGCCAAACGGCTTGGGGACTCTCCCTTCACCATTCGCACGGAAGGTACGAAGCTACTATTACTTAGTTTTCAGCTAGTTTTTATTAGTGTTTAGACCATTAAAAGCAGCATGTATCAACTGATTCAGTAGTGCTAAGTAAAAAAGGGGTTTAATGATTTGTTACTATGGGGGATTTCAGATTGGCTTGTACTGAGGATTTTCTTTTGGTCAGTACAGTGTGAATGGTCTCTATGGCTGCAGACTGCAGATTACACACACACACAAGTGTGCACACACACACACACACACACACACACAGATCTTAAAACCCAAGTGCTGTTAAAGGAGATTTCAGTGGAACAGACATTGTTAGGGTGGGTAATAGGGGTTTAACGATCAGGTGATACGGATCGATGCATCAATTTAAAAGGCAATGATTGAAATGAATAAAGGCAACAATCCTAAGCCAATTATTATTGTTGTAATTGATTACAAGTCGAAATTGGACAGAAAGGACAGAAAACTTGAGTGTAAAAAAAAAAAACAATTAATATTTTTAACCTGATGCGTAAATAGGCTAGCAAGGTCATTTAACCCTAACTCTGATACTTAAAATAGTCCTTATCTACCTCATCAACATTGGCAACAACTCAAAAGGCGCTATATTCTTTATCTTTTACTTCCGCTTTTCAGCTGTGTTATTTTCCACATTTACGCACGCATGCACACGGCTCTGTGCTGGATGGCTCTGTCTCTCTTTCAAAGTGCTCGTCTCTCTCCTTTTTAATCCTCGCCACAGCTCATTGTAACACAGAACACCCGTTAGTACAACTCCCTGCGGCTGTGCATTCCTTACCTCTCACCTTCTCCGACTCCACCATCCATTCACAAACCGGTGCTCGAACGCTCCTCCGCTTCCACAGAGTGGCTGTTCTGGCAGCAGAAATACCCTGTTGATGAGAGAGGGCAGGGGTGAATGGCCAGACTACCACTCTATACGACTGCGGTAAGAACCAAAGCGTCTTAGAAAGCACAACACATTGTACCTTGAGCTGGCTGAGGTACAGTGGCAGAAGACCACACTGGGTTCCACTCCTGTCAGCCAAGAACAGCAGTATACTGTATATGACACCCCCCACCCACCTTCAGTCCCCAGGACTCTGCCCAGTTTTGTTTCAGATCTGTGAGACTGGGTCATTAAATTGAATAATTTTGTAAAAGGATCATCTTGTAAGCCGATGTTGCTGCTGCACACACACAGACACACACACAAAGTGATGAGAGTGATCTGCTCTTCAAATTGTGATTGATTCAGTGTCGGAGTGGTAATTTGGGGGATCAGGAGAAATCTTGTGCACTGATTTCAGTGGGCCAACAACACTGTGGGCCAACAACACTGAATTCGTGAAAGTGGCTTGCCACATTTCACCCTCTCTCCTGCATATAAACACAGAAATGCACTCACAGACTGAAAACGCCACCATAAAGTTCATATTTGTGCAAAATTTAGAAGAGTGAATCAGCAGTACTCAAGGGGATGCAGCCAAAATACCGAAAGCAGCAGATCTATTCTGAATAGGTGAACAGTGTAAAATTCTACGAGGGGCCTTGAAACACTGCTGACATTGAGAGCTTGGAACTTAGCTTGCATTAGTAACATGTTAAGTGTCATGACTGTCACATTTCCCCAGTTTTTATTTTTTTCACTAGCAGGCTAATGGATATTTGGGTATTGCCCTTTGACAAGCAGGCAAAGAAAGAGATGGGCAAGAGGACAAGATTGTACAAAACGTAGCCACGCACAGTGTTTAGCAAGTGTTAACCCAGTTGGTTACCTTTCTCTGACAGTTTCTCTTTGAGTTATTATTTAAGAAGCAAGAATAAATCTTCCACAAGGAGTGGATATTTCAACTTTGTTACACCTTTTCTTGTTGGTTTAGAGACATGACAGCTGTATTAAGTACTACTGTTCATTGTTGCTTGTAAAAAAAAAAAATGAATTCCCCACTTCATTCATCAAATTCAAGTGGGCTGATGGGCACGATGTAACTCCCTGGCTGAAATGGAGTCCCACTCCAGCCCTGGTCACTAGTGTGAGATAGGTGTAGGAAGAACACAGAGAGAGTCACATCTAGAAATGAGACTTGGCACCAGTGCATCCTACAAGAGTGAGTAGCCCACAGCAATATGAAAATTTGTGATTATTAAGGGTCCATAAATTGTAACTAGTAGGTTATGGAATAAAAGCATAGACATTAAATCAATTCTGATGGCGAATGGGAGAATTGTAGTTTGGACTATATGCGTATAGTGGGAAAAATTGCACCGATTACTGCAGAGAGAGAGAGAGAGAGAGAGAGAAACAGAGAAGTGACTGATTCATTAATTATTTAATTAATGTTAGTTTGCCCTTATTAAATGCTTCAATCCATAGATGGACATAAGAGATGAAGACCTCTATTCATCTTTTGCCCTGTGTCCTTCTATATATTTGACACAATACTAGATTTTACTATTTCCATCTCTTGCACTCTCTCTCTCTCTCTCTCTCTCTCAACTGAATAATGAATAGCGATGTGTGATGTGGTTGCAGGGTGGGGGCGTAGTACAGTAGCAGAGAGAGCAATCCTCTGCCTCAGTGCTGTGCTGGGTTTAGCAATCATACCTTTTCTAGTTTCTTCATTTGTATTAAATCAAGTGAAATCCATCTCTTTTGTTAGAAACCCTGTGAATTTTGCATGAGATTGGATTGCCTGTTGATCTGCTCCTCTCTACACAAGAGAGCTTCTTGTAGTTTTTGCCTGCCTCCTCCTACCCACCACATTTCATTACATTTAAAAGACATTCTCTAATATTAATACTGTACCACTAGGCTGAGATCAGTTGTCAAGGTTTCAAGTCAGTTGAACACAATTTAAAGCTTCACTGTGCCTTGGCATAGATTCCAGAAGTCTCTGGAAATGTACTGGAGGGATGAACGCCACTGACATTCTCAGTCACCTGAAGAATAGTTGCTCTTTTGTTTTCCATATGCAGTATATTGCAGTAATGCATGAACATCATGGTCAATGAATGTGTGCTTTCGACCACAATTTCCAACCCTATTTTTTTTCCGATGTCTTTCCCATAGATGGAAAGAATAGTGATGACATCCCACAGATGTCATTTTAGTCCCTGTTCCTGTGGCAACATTCGCCAGTTCACTGAAGCTCCCACCATTCATACCCTAATAACGAATCCATTTTCAAAGTCACTTGCTTTTTTTGCTTGCTATCTTACTGCAGAATTACTTGTTTAAATATATGGCACAGAGCACAGTAGGATGTTAATTGCTTAAATGCAGCACAGGTCCAGTAGCACCTACACGCGTTATGTCTCCCTTTATTAATTCAGGTTTTTACTTTGTCACCTGTCTGTATACGTATAGTTTAAGTGGTCGGACTTCTTCTTCTCCTCTAATTTAAATAAACTGTTCAAGGAGCTCAGGGAGCAGTCATTAAAATTGCATTTTCACATTTCAACTAGAACAAGCACAAAATCTTTCACAAATCCCTATCTTTTACTGAATACACCAAATAATTGTTAAACAAGTGTGCAACAATAAAATATCAACTTTGCTGTCTTTCATTCTGATTCAACTTCTCTTGCAGGAGTGAAATAGTGCTATCTGTCTCTCTGAGTTTATCAAATACATCTATTGCACCCATACTGGGATAAGACAGAATAATAATATATAAAAAAGGATAAAGGGAAAAGAACATGACATACTGCATTTTCATTGCATTATATTTACTGGCTGTGTGCAACAACAAATACACAGCAACTTGAAATGATTCATTCTTTCATTCATCTTCAATAATAGCTTTGGCTTGCCTGCAATGTTTCAGCAAGTTTTTTTGCTAGTCTGTGCCCGCATCTAAAATCATTTTGCTTGTGTGCGTTGCACCGGGGAGCACTTTGACAAAATCCCTGTCAAAAATCATGTGTAGAATTTTCATAATATTAATTGGCAGCAGTCTGGTGGATCCACTGAAACCCTGCCTGTTACTGAATGAGGCAGCCTGTGCAGTAGTCCTGCTGTAGATGAATACAAGTCTGTGATGGGGAGAGCTGGCAGCTAGTGATTTTCTCTGCACTTTTTTATAATGTGCTGTAGCTTACACTTGGAGTGCGTGAAGTTGCAGAGCTGAACCAGATGGAGATAGACGACTTGAGGATTGTTTTGGTAGTGGCTAAGTACATTAGCACCAGCGGTTTCTGTGGTGCCTCGAATTTCTTTAGCTTTCATTAGTTTTTGCAAATTTCTTTCGGAGGAAGTACAAATTTTTCTTTTTTTCTTTATGATAAACAAGTTGATCTTGTTATATTGAACACGTGTGCTCCTGAGCAGGTTTGAGCTCATGACTTGTTATCTTATGCCCCAAAGGCCAGACAAATCCAACGTCATATCAAATTGTCAATCATTCAAGCCAGCTAAATATGTAATCCATGTTTTAAGAATTGGGCCCAGATTTTGCCATGGGTTGAATGATATTTTTTGATGTCCAATATCTGTCAGATACTGTAATAGTATTTGTAGAAGGCTTGCATTTTGCTGGTGGTCTGAATGACATTTATTCAAAGATTTGTCTTTTTAACCATTTTATCACTGTTAAGAACTCTTAGTGTGATATATTGGGAATGTATCGGTAATGAAATGTGGCCTCTGATTGTTGAACTATGCAATAACTTTTCTTGATACTGAGTATTTACTGATGCTGAGTGCATGATTTCTTTCATGATGTCTTTCCCAAATATCTTTAAATGACACTTTAAGCTTTTAGTTCTCAGTTGTAGGTAAATAAAAAAATAATCAACCTGCCACTGCCTCACTTGAATGAAAGGCACCAACTGAAAAATGTGGATGTAGCATTATGAGAAAGGTGATGGCTGTCACTTAACTACTTGCATGACGTTTTACTTGCTTCTCACCATTATTTATTGGCATTGTCGCCTGCATTTAAAAAAAAAAAGTGTAGAAGCCAGAGGCCTGCCTGAAATACTCTTAAAATATACTTCAAAGAGGAAGGAAGCTATTGAAGTCTACAGTATATAAGGTTTAATGATAAAGCCATATATATCCTACAAGTATTCAACTACTCGTTTCTGAGATAGTGTGCTAACAGAAATCCTGGAGAGATGGATGAATACCAGGATGGACACGTGGACAACCTGAAAACATAATGCCTCCATCTCCTAGGGGAGGCTGTATATACATTTGATCTAGATGTTTCAAAATAGGTCTGAAAACCTAAAAAAAAAACCCTTAAAAATAACTCTGCCATCAATTCTGTTATCTTCACTGAGCTTTAGGATTTTGTTGGACAGGATAGCAGCAAGAAGTAAGCTGTAGATTGTCTTTTCCTCATTTCATTAAAGTCGCATTAGTTTTTCTCTGGAGACGCACCAGAACTCCTCTGCAATGACACTTCTGAACCCATTTTACTCCAGTTGAAATATAATGCACCATAAATGTGGCTGTCAATGAGGATTGCTATTATATAGTATCTTGCATAAATATTCAACCTACTTGAGCTATAGTGAATACTGTTGCCGACAATGCATTTTCTTTTGTTTAATTAACCTTGTGTCACAAAAATGCATCTGTAAATGGTTTACATTTACATGTGAATTTACATGTAAATGTGTAAATAAAATGGTAATGCAAACAAAATGCAGTATACTAAGATGTTTGCTCGAGTGATGAAATGGTTCTTTACGTTTCAGAAAATGGTTCTGTAATTAAAATTCTAATTATGCTACAGTTGCCACCACAAGGTCAGTTAGGCTGTTATGCTTCCATAGGCATGATCACTATATAAAAATTAATTAATGTCTTACTTTAAAAAGTCTGTTTACTAATTAATTAATAATGTAGTGTAGCCAGTTTTCTGCTGAAGTGTTGAGCTTCATCTAGAACAGGTAACTCTAGCTGAACTGCTATTCTCATACTTACCAGAGAACATTCTAGGCATGATCACGTTCAAATATTGTTTTTTCCTTTATTGATAGAATTCTTGGTCGATTCTTTATAAATGGGTAACGAGCTGGAATAAAGAGGGAAAAAATGCCTGGAGAGCCCCTTGCATTTTCTTACTTGGGGCTCCAACAGTCTCTAGAATGATCTCTGATAGTCCAAGTGTCTAAATGGTCTGAATATAGCCTACTTATGAGAAACTTTTAGATACTTAATTAGATACTTGATTGGTCCTTCCAGTAGTCCAACAATCCCCTAATGGCTAGTTCCACTAGTTTCATAGGAACACTTGGAAGATGCTTCAAAACGAGAGATGCTTCAAAGCAAAATGTCTTAAATATTTACACAAAACACACAAAGCTCTATGAACACCACCAATCCACAAGAGCTTAATAATAGAAAGCTTAACATTTCATTAACATTTCAATGATTTAAAGTAGACATCATTGACAATGAAAGTATAAGTGTGTGTGTGTGTGTGTGTGTGTGTGTATCTGTCAGTTGACCAATAAAATTGGTCCAAATTAAGGTTCCACAACTTATTAATGAATTATTATTGGTATTAATGAAAATCACTGATAAAGCACTGATCATATCTATTCAAATACATAGAAAGAAACACACTGTAGATTGCTAGGGTCATGAATCACTCATTTGCAAACAATATTTCAACCTGACAAATTGCATTTTTACACCTCTCTTTCGTTACAATTCAGAAAACATATACCATTCAGAAATGAGGCATATAAGAATAGTCCAAAAGATAAGGAGTGCCACAAATATTCTCCATTCAGTGCTCACCAAACAGCACCTTGCAGCATTACAGTGGGTTTGACTTACCCATGTACTCTGTCATTCAGGCAGTTGTCAAAAAATGAATTTCAGATTGCATAGAATACAGAGAATGCTAGTGCAGAAGAGAGATTACATCTGTCAAGCCATTGTTGAGTGGGACATCATTTCAAACTTAGTTTACACCACTGGATTGTCAGTGTCCAGACAATGAGGGGAGCAATGCTGAGCAGACTTGGAAGAGACATTTCCAAGATCATAGCGGAAAAAATTAGTTTTTTTTTTTTTGTTTTGTTTTTTTTCCAGACAGAGCTAAAGCCTGACTGCATAAAGAAGCTCATCAACTGCAGAAGATGTAAAGCCCACAACTGATAGTACGACTCAGTGTGACTTACTTGGACACTCTGTGAAAGCCTGCTGTCCTTTGAAGCACCTCTAAAGAGTTAAAATGTTACCTTAGAGAGAAAGATAATAGACAGGAAGACAGGCAAGTTTTAAGTAGTAGCAATTTAACTGCAGCCACTTTTCACTGGTCCTGTCAGTCTCAGTTGAGGAAGTATTTAGCACAGGAGGGAACATTTTTAATAACAGAGGGAGCCTTCTTAGCACAAAATGCTGATAACCTACACTTCTAGTATAATAACCTACCACTTATTCAGTGACTGTTAGTATGTTTGTGAGTGAGTGGTTGTTCATATTAGTTGTGCCCTAGTACTTGGTCTCTTGGTGAGTACCACTGGTATATGAGGTCAAATGTTAGCACACAGCAGAGAACATAATCATTATAGAGATTTTCTAGCCTCCTGCACACAGGGAAGAGCTGGAAAATAGTTAGTGAAAGCATGTATGTAACACTTACACTTTTTCCTTAGTATACTAGGTCTTGCTGTAATGAAATTCATATGCTGTGCTCTGTGGAATCATTGCCTTTGACCAGAGGTATTCAAATAAAATGCCCTATTCACAAAGGTTCTGATAAGCAACTAAAACAACTGAATGGTGACAAGTTACCTTTAAATGTTTATCAATTAATGATTAGTTTATGGCTATAAATAAGAGAATTCAAAGTCATTATATTTTGTTTCATAGCAGTGCTTTATGTTACCGCGTTTGACCAGAGCCATGGACCTTTGAGATATCTGGTTTAAATTTGACATGGGGGAATAAATGCATGCTTGTTTGTCCATTCACCTTTAAACATTCAGTTTTTATAATAATCCACCTAAATCAAATCCATCGTGCTGAAAATGTCTTGCATTCATCCATTACATGTGCGAAAAGGCCAAGTGCACTAAGAAGGTAGGAACTGTTGTGAAGTATGGTACCTGTTATGGTGCCTCGCTCAGGAAGATGGTGTAAAAGATTGAGGTCAGCCAGCACGGGAAGTACACCTGCTCCTTCTGTGGCAAGACTAGGATGAAGAGAAAGTCTGTTGGCATCTGGCACTGTAGCTGGAGGTGCCTGGACATACAACACCATGTTGGCTGTCAGCGTTAAGTCTGCCATCAAGAGACTGAAGGAGATGAAGGAGTTTATTTTTGTACAGATTAAAACCACTTTGTCTCAGTTTGCTAATCAAACCAGAGAGGTTAAATAAAATAAAATAAAATAAAAAATCCATGAAAGTCAATGTCTCCAAGCAGGTTGCTACTCTCTGGTCTAGTGAGCTGCCATTATGTAAATCCTTTGTATAAATGCATTTGATTGGATTAAGCCGCTATTCCAATAAAGGATCCCTTACGGAAGCTGCAATGGTTTGTGTTTAGGAAGCCGTGGCCATTTTGTACATGCATTTATTGGCACTGCTACAGTATTTTTTTCAAGTACTCTGTTTGGTCCACTGAAATACTTTGCTGGGTTCACATCTGGACTGCGGTCTGCCAGTTGATGACCTACAGTGCTGAACAGTAAGGTTCTGGAAGTTACCCTGACCTACGATGGTCTGATAGATTGCATTTGTCAAATTCTCAGTTCTAAAATGAGACCCATATCTGCACTTAGAAGAGTAAATGTCACTGGAACCATGAAAATAGCGCTGAGCCAAAAGGACTTGGACATACAGTACATCTCCAGCAGAAAAAACATTATATCATTACTGTGACATTACATTGTGGCTTGTAAGTTTGCTGCCTGGAAACCTGTTGATTAAACAGGTTAAAATATAGGCTAAATAGGCTAAAATATGGAAAGCTAAAGAGCAACCAATTTACACTGATTTAATATAAACTCTACATGTCCACAAAAATGTATGTAATATATGTACAGATTTTATACAAAAGCACTAACATTGGAGAAAATATGTGAAACTATTCTTTGTGAAAATGGAGGGAAATGTGAGAAACTGATAGCATAATTTTTCATTGATCATTGATTTGAGAGCATCATTTTTGAATACATTATATAATCATGTCATTCTCTTTTTATTGGACATTAGGTACTCAGTAATGTACCTTTATATTTTTTATCAAATAGTTTTTTACTCATATTCCAGTTAGTTGATTTGACTGAACATTTAACAATATTTTTCTTTTTTTTCCTGAAGTGTCTATTGAGGTAAATAAATGGGAAATATGCTGTACTTCCAGAACCAGTGCTCTTCAAAAAATGGATGGTCGCCAGCCGTATCCAATCATACAAGAGTACACGACCTAATGGAAAACAGTGGAGAGTGTTTTCAGACAGTCACAACTATTCCAACGCACAACATTTGATTGAATGTGCTATGCAGCTTTTCTCAGCTGTCATTACAGAGCATGCTCATATGCCAGATGACAGTACACGGGTTTAGCTTGTTGATTTGAAAACAATCCAGCACATGCTGATTAATGGAGATGGGCTTCACTTTTACATGCTGTTGATCAGGCAGTGTTGCTGATAGCTGATAGTGGTAGAACATGCTGAGCTCTGGGATTCTGCACAATTGGCAGCTGAGCATATCAGACCACATTTACATCCATTATCTTCAAATAATCTTAAGGATTGGCAGAAAAAACCTCGATAATCAATTCAATATACAAGTAGAACAGGATTTATTTAATGAGCCACATCTAGATATAGGATATCAAATTTAAATTTCCTATAACATTAGTACATTAGTTTAGGAAACATGTAAGTTGCAGTCACAGAAGCGGTAGTCTCAAGCAAATGTACGAACATCCTGTTAAACTGTGGCAGATGTAATGTGATTTCTAATTGCTAGCAAGGTTTAGTGACTCCATATCTATTTATAAACACCCCCCTACATTGCCCCTACACACACATACACACACAAACACACACACAAGTTTGTCTAGCCTTGTGGTGACCTTCCACAGACATAATTGTTAATGCAGCTAAGTAATGCTATGCCTACACCTAAACTTAATCCTAACCCTAACTGTAACCTCACTAACCAAAAGTATAATAAAATTTAATAAAAGCTGCAGAAAAAAAAGCTGGTATGTGGTATGAGTCATCATCTCCCTCACGTTTGTCTCATACATGGCCTCTGACTTCAAACATGATCGTCGCTGTCTTAATCGTTTCCAGTCACTTTGCATTTCAGTGCTCACAAACGGCTTCCATTATTAATTCACCTAACCTCCTACTGGTGAATTCAACTAATTCTCTTCTCAGCAATCTACTGTGTGTGCGCGTGCTAAATCCTACATCCTAAGAAGTGTCAGTGAGCTGTCTGGAGCCATAAGGCGCAGAGTAAATGAAGAAAAGAAGTGACAGAGTTTGTTTCATCTAATAGCTTTTGCCTTTCCCAGTTCCCCACTTCTGGTTGCAGTCCAATCTCACTCTGTGGTAATGTGCTAATGAATATGCCTCCAGAGCTGCTTGGGCAAAGAAAAGCAAGGCAATGAGACAGATGTTGCAGTAGTAAGAGCTACCAGAGGGAGGAGATGCCGTCTGGATTGTTTTGGGGAGGGAGAAGCACTGGATACAACGTTGAACTGAGATGCAGATTTCTTAAATAAATAAAATACAATAAGGCATGCTGCTATGGGGAAATAGTCAATGATGGAGTGGTGTGATGTAGCCATACACAAAGCGTGCAGCCAACGATTATTATTTTACAATAACATCATGTTTTATTCCCCTTATACCACAGCAATTTCCAATGATTTTTTTTTTAATTATTAAAGATGGCCACTTCATACTTTTTATCCTTTAATAGTTGATTTATAGAATTCTAGAAACAAATTAGCTCCTGTTATCATTTATAATATAGCGTCTATAAACATTCCTTCATCTGTCTCTTTTTTCTCATGCTTGAAGTTAATAAGACAGAAAATGCAGACTGTCACATTACAGAGAAACCAGGAAGCACTCTCTTCTGTCTTGAAGACTTTTCCGTGGGGAAGACTTCAAGGAACAGCTTTACCTCTTTAACTTTTACAAAACACTGGAGACTTCTTCCATAAATGTTAAATGATCTTTAAATCTCGTTACACAACACTTTGCCATATATGGTCTTCTTTGTTAAATAATAACACTTTTTTTTATTAATAACATATACATACAAAAATAACACATACATACAGAAATACACAAAAATAACAGATACAAACAAAGCAGCAGGACCAGACGGCATCTCAGGTCGGGTCTTTAAAGCCTGCGCTGACCAGCTAGCACTGGTGTTCACGGAGATATTCAACCTCTCCATGGAACAGTCGATAATCCCCACATGCTTCAAGCGGTCCATTATTGTTCCTGTCCTGAAGAAACCCCAGCCTGCCTGTCTCAATGACTATCGCCCAGTAGCCCTGACCTCAGTTGTGATGAAGTGCTTTGAAAGACTGGTCAGAGACTTCATCACTTCTTCATTACCTGATACACTGGACCCACTACAGTTTGCATACCGTCCCAATCGCTCTACAGAGGATGCCATACAACACCTCCTCCACACAACCCCGAGCCATCTGGACACCGGGAAGGGGAATTATGTGAAAATGCTCTTTGTTGACTACAGCTCGGCATTTGACACTATAATTCCCTCCAAACTCACCACCAAGTTGGAGGACCTGGGACTGAGCCCATCTCTGTGTCAGTGGATCTCCAGCTTCCTCACAGACAGACTACAGGCAGTAAGGGTGGGCAAACATGTTTCACCTTCCCTCACTGTCAGCACTGGAGCCCCACAAGGTTGTGTTCTGAGCCCTCTGCTGCACTCATTGTACACATATGACTGTGTAGCCACTTCCAGCTCTACCACCATTAAGTTTGCTGATGACACTGTTGTGGTGGGCCTGATCTCCGACAACAACAAGAAGGCCTACGAAGAAGCACGAAGCAGGAGAGGAGCTACCAACCCCTCACGATCAACAGGACCCCGGTGGAGAGAGTGGATAGTTTCCGGTACCATGGTTTTTCACAGCAGGACCTGTCATGGTCTTGCCATGTTAACACCATGGTGAAGAAGGCCTGGCAGCGTCTATACCACCTTAGACTCTTGAAAGACTTTGGACTGCCCTCTAAGGAACTTTGCTAAGGAACTTTTACACCTGCATCATCGAGAGAATCCTGACGGGAAGCATCACAGCCTGGTTTGGGAACAGCTCCCAGCAGGACAGGAGGGCTCTACAGAGGGTGGTGCGATCAGCAGAGCGTACCATCTATACAGAGCTCCCTGACCTACACTCTATCTACAGCTAGCAGTGCTGGAACAAGGCCAGGAAAATAGTGAAAGACTTCAACCATCCGAACAATGGATTCTTCTCTCTGTTGCGGTCAGGGAAGTGCTTCTGCTCCCTAAAGGCCAACGCAGAGAGGATGAGGAGGATCTTCTTCCCACAGGCCATTCAGGCCCTCAACCAGTACAACACAATAAGAATCGTTCATCTCCATCCATACATCTCCTTCAAAACCCAACCTCCATCTACATCTACATTGCATAATGTTACTAATTTATTTTAGTATTGCAATTTAGTATTTAGCTTTGCATTTATTGTACTTTGCACATTATTGCACATTACATCACACAAACGGCACATATTGCACAAAACTTTGCACTTTATATCGGTCCTGTCAGACTGCTGTTGCCACCATCCATATATATATATTTGTTATTAACAATATCTTTATTATTTGTTTTTTACAACCTTTCTTCTGGTAGTTATTGCTATTCCTTAATGCTACTTCAGCATCTACCTGCCTTGGGTAATTTTTTTCTTGCTAAAAAAAAAAACTCTCTCAACATTTCTGTTGCTCTGCATTTGTTTGCAAGCTCACGCAGCTGCTAACTGTGCAGTGCCTAGCCTGAGAGAGGTCACTTAAATATGGGCTAGACACTGAGGTTGAGCTGGAGGAAGCTGGTTAGCAGGCTTAATAAAAGCATAAAGTGTTCAATACTAGTTAGCCTTCTTGTGAAGTGTTGAGAATGTGCATATAGTTTGTGTAAAGCATAATGTGTTAATGCTAAATGTAGCTTAAAATAAATCTCATCAAAGGAGAATATATTTATTTATTTGGTGTAAGTGCACAAGGAGGTGGTACAGCTTTCAAAACTGCTGCTGAGTTGAGTAGCTAATACAGTTGAGTGGAAATGTTTCCACACCTTTGGACAAAATAATGAAGCAAAAATGAAGGCTTTTTTTCTGTTCACACACACACACACACACAGAAATGTAACTGACATCCTCTTTTCAGCTGCCATAGTTGAAAGCTGTTGACATATTTGCATATTTCCTGTTGACTTTTGATTCTGCATATTTACTGTTGAACCGAGTGTCAGAATGTTTCCTCTGTGATTCATTAAAATGCACACACGCACACACACACAGGCAGACAGATGTACACACAAAGAAATACTGCCTGTGTATATGTATGGTGTATTCCATTCTATATAATCATTTTTGGTTTTACAAACCACTTGTAACCTAAGTGCTAACAGGTTAACAACATTAACAAATCACACACTGCAGGGCCCATCAAAGGGTCACAGAAATAGCCGTTGTGCTGTATTTTCCCATCTCCACTACTCTATAGCAGACACAGTAAACAGTAACAGACACACACGGGCTGCACACTGGCAGTCCTCTCTCCTGCCGCCAAGTTCAATTCGCAGATATTGATTGAGTTGCAGGGAGAGGTAATGAATCCACTTTATCAGTCAAAACCTGCTCCTGCTTTTTTAGCCAATGGGGGATTTGCCGCTAGCTAATAAATACATGAAATGATTCCAGGGCAGCACACCTTAGCAGGATTATAGCCTCAGTACAGCGCAATTCCAGTGTCAAAATTAAAGCCACAAAATGGTAAGGCTTTTGTGTCTAAGCCACAAAGAAATCAGACATACCAAACAGCATACACGTAACAAACACAAAGCAGCTACTATAAGATTCTGTTTCAGTGCCTCAATTTTTTTTGCACACACATAATTGCTCAATAATTTATACTTTACAGTATAATACACCATAATACCTTAGAAAATCTACAGTTAGCCCCTTCATTCCTGAAGGAAACTGACGGGCAAGATTCTTGCTGTTCTGTAGGGATGTACCAAGTAGCCATGTGCTAATGATAATTGCCCGATCTTTCACACAGTTTGCGGTATTGTCACGATAAACATTAGAACATTGCTACATTTTTTACTGACCGTAATGATCACTAGGCAATATTTTAACTAGGCAACATATATAGCTCTCTTCACATAATCACTTCTAGTGCTCTCTTGTTCAGGCCAAGACAAGCATAATCTGCTGTTAGTGAAAAGGATTTCTTAATGGCAGACCAATTAGAACCAGTAAAAAGCATGCAGGCACTTGCAGAGAAATCAGGATTGTCATATTAATTTGGCTGTTCAGTCCAAACACATTTTAAAGTTCGCCTAAACCATCTGAAACTGCAGCCACATCTAAATTGAATAATACTGTATATCAGCACAATGTTGTTTGTTTCCAGCTCAGTTGGATTAAGAATACCCAACAATACTTGTAAGACCTTATTTAGAACCCCCCCCCCCCCCCCGATAGACTTTTCATCACTAAACACTCAGCAGAGTATTTACCTTTGCAGCAGTCTTTAGAATAGCTAAACCAAATACATATACCTGTGAAAAGTCTGTGAGCTTTCTCTAAAATGATAAGCAAGTAGGGCCATGAAATGAAAGGAAACTAAATGTAAATATTTAATTATGCTGTGTCACATTAATTAGGCCATTGCATTAGTTGGGTTATGTGGGTTTGAAATAATGTCCTGTATTGTGCTCTTTATTTTTCAATTCAATACACAATCTAATCAGATTAATGACAAAATACTAAAGTGGAGCTCTGCCACAAGCCTCTCTCAGGGTTTGGTTTTAAACAATGCATGCAAAGCTGCTGAAGCAGGGTTCTGTAGCCTGTTGTATTGTTTGATTGGTTGGTTTCTGAAAGGAAGGCCTAAATGTGATTGCTTGATTGCTGTTTCATGATCTTAGCTGTTCTGCGTGAATTAACTCATCTTATGAGGTGTGAGTTGGCCACAGCGGCTGCCAGAATAAGAGAGCACACATAAGAATATAGTGTAGTAGTGTGTCCTGTTATGTAGAATATGCCGGTAATATAGTGAAACATGCCTAGACATGGATGATTTCTAGAGCTGAAACTTAAAAGCAGCACCAAAATTTGGACCAACTTCAAATATAACACAGCACATTGAGGTACAATGTTGGTAAAGTTTTTTTTTTTTTCTTTGCGTTCTGGTTGTTTGTTCCAGTTGTTAGTTATAGATTTTTAGCTAAGGCTTTATGAGTACTTCGCAGAGTACCATTAAAATGAATTTTGTTTGTGTTACAAAACCACACATTTCCCATGATTAATTAAAAAGTCAATTTCTTTTGCAGTTTGACATTTATGATTTTTCTGTTGTATATGTTTTACTGAACTATTAGAGAAAGATTGTAGCCAGTCCTGAAAATGATTAATTTGAAAATACAAATTCAAACAAAAAAAAAAAAAAAAAAGAAAACTAATATTGTGTACTGTTATACTGTTAAACATGTAATGACTCTAATTATATCATTGGCACATATAGATTTTCTGGCAATGTGTCTCACTTTGCTATAGCCATCCCACACAAGTTCTGCGTTCCAACTTTGGCCACCCCAGTCAAAATGTTCTGGATCCGCCACTGAAATCTTGCTCCATTTCTTACACTGTTGTGTTGTAGATGTTCACTATGTATATCAACCCACTCAGCATCACCCAAATAAATACGCTGAGGCTACTAATGGACTATTCATACTGAAGCTAGTGTTTAAAACTGTACCAGTTATGAGACACACTGTAAAAACATGCAACTGTTTGTTTTTGCACACATAGAAGTAAAGAATAAACGGCATAGAAATTCATCCAGATCCATTATAAGTCTAAAATAACCTTACTCTATTAAAATAACAATTTTATTTAGACAATAGTCTGCAATATCAATGCTAATAGACTACCGATAACAGTCAGCCTTGGACTTTGCACCAGGTCAGATCACCAATTCTGAATTATTGCCACACTTTTTCTCTTGCGTGACCTTATGATGCTTTTTGTTTAAGTCAGAAGACTATCATGTTCAGAAACATCTGTGTTAATTTTGAAACTCTTATAGAAAATCATACTTCACGAACTGATTAAAAAAATGTTAAAAACCATAAACATTCCCAATTTTCCAGATCCTCGATTAACAGAGAACATGGTGTTAATCCCATCAAGCAGTTTCACTATCCCCCAACCATATATATATATGTGTGTGTGTGTGTGTGTGTGTGTGTGTGTGTATTTTTTCTTCTTTTTTCTTTCTTTTTTTTCTGAATTATCCACATCATAAACATGTCTATGAATCTTTTTTTTCTTAATTTATTTTGGTGCTTGTTTCTTGTACAAACAAGTAAACTTTAATGCTTGAATGAATAAATTAACTTTTTTTTGTTTGTTTTCGGGTTGTCTGTCCATCCATCCATGCCAGATTCACTTTAGCATGATATCTCAAAGAACAAGTGGTAGAAAGTTTGTAGGTATCATAATAACCAGCAGATAAACAGCAAGGTCAAATGTCTGAAATAGTTTTTTTTTTTTTTTTTTTAATATCTTCCTTCCTGTTTGTTGTGCAGGGATGTCGCTTCGGCAATCATGTTCAGAAACTCAAGGCCCATTTGGCTAGCTACAATTTTTGCCATCGGTTCATCCATGTGACCGTCCATGTGTGTGTCTGTCAGAGTTTCTCGTAAGCGCGATATTTCAAGAAAGAGTGGTTGAATGTTTGTAGGATTTATATGGAATAATCATTATAACCAGCAGATGAACTGGTTAGATTTTGGTAACAGGGTCAAGATTTGCCGAACAAAGTCAAGGTCACATCAAGGTCAAAAGCCTAAAATAGCTTTTCTTCAAAAGATTCTTTTCTGTTTGTCATACAGAGATGTTATTTACATGTTCATGTTCAGTAACTCAAGCCAGATTTTCTGTCTCTCTAAATTTTTTTGCCATCCACGTGTCTGTCCATGTGTCCGGACCCTCCAACACGGGGCATCAGCAAAACATTTGTATGCATTTGGAACTGTGCATCAGGAAGGATGAAATCCAGTCTGTAATCACCTTAGCAATAACTGAATAGCTAAAGAAATGTTAGTCAGAGGATGAATATACCATAAGCATAAAAATAGCTATTTCCGTGGATTTCCATGGGGAAATTCTCTGGGTGGGTAGTAGGAACGAAGAAAGATGCTCAGAATCAGAATCACCTTTATTGTAAAGTACCAAGTAAAATGTAAACCCAAGTACCGTGGGTTTACATATACAAGGGATTTGCCTTGGTGCACTGGTGCTTAGCAATAACAGTAAATTATAAGATATAAAAATAATATTAATAAGGTAAACATTGTAAGGTAAGATAAGAAAGTAAAAGAGAGAAGAGAAAGTTATGAAATGAGAAGCATAAATATAAAGAAACTATAAAGCTGTGAAAACTATGAGCATAAATATAAGAAAATAAAAAATTTAGACACTTTAGGCAATTTAGGCACTTTAGCCAGTGGAAATGCTCACAGTTTGGAGTAAGAAGGTGCACTTTAGCAGTCTGAGTTGTATGCGTTAATGTGACGCATTTGAAACAGCAAAGTGAGGTTTTTCGTTAATGTCCGTGGAGGCGGATAAGAGACCATGGTGCGTCCTGGATATTGTTATTCTTCTCCAATAATACTCAATAATTCCGTAGTGTAAAACCATAGTAAACCATGATGTGCAAATTCTCACTGCATTTTGCCATGTTTCAGTAAAAGCATAGATATAAGTCTCTGTAGTTATACATCTGACATGAGCCTCCATTTCTTCTGATTTATTCTGAGTACACTGGATATTTAAAAGCATTAGAGATGGTAGTTGGAAATCCTGCATCTATCATGTAGACCAAGTTTCTGAATCCTGCATTGTATTCCTCCCCTTCTCACATTATTCCTGGTTTTCTTGTTGTGTGATTTTACTCCTTCAGCCATTACAGTCAGTTATCAAATGAGACATGTAAACCGGGCTAGTCCGATCTAATTCTGGCTGCTTGAGATCACACAGAAAGAAGAAACTCCTGGCTATAGGAAATTTTGCGAATGTTGTTGCTTTTTCGTCCAAATCTTGCAGGAGTAAAGTCCATAAGAAGACACACACAAATACACTATGAAACATATACGTAGTCCCAAACAGGAACAACTGTGGTTAAATCCACCACCTAAGATTAAAACTGGATGTTAAAAAAATAATCAAAACAAACAACACAAGGCACTTCGCTGATTCCTGTCACCTTACACACATTGAGCTCAAGGCATATCAGGCCTCAAAGTTACCACCCTGAAGCAAGAGGTTTGTTCTCTCGTGGACAGAAGCATGATTGAAATGTAGACTACATGATTCACAGCAAAGAGTTCTATTCAACATATCTCCTTGTTCAGAAGGACAACCGTTTCCATCCTAGACTTGAGGGGGATGAAACGGTTCCTAAAGAACCCCCCATGCCAAGGCTGTCAGATGTAACACATCATGAAATCACAGCACTAGTTCACGTCAGTGGATCTGCATGACACCTATTGCCATGTTCCCATTGCTTCAGAACACAGATATTTTTTAAGGTTTGTCTATCAAGGACTGGCCTTACTGCTGTAGTTGGATGTCAGACCATTATGGATATGTCCACCCTCCTGGCACACATTGCAGCACTTGGCTCATGATGAACCCAAAAAAGCTCATTAAGATTGAAACAGGCCACAAAATTCATTGGCATGAACCCAGAGCCATTGAGAATGTTAGCCACTCTATCAGCCCAACGTGTTGCACACATCATTATGCTTGCAACTCAGATCCCTTCAGGGTGCTATGTGTGGTAGTGATCTTTGATGAGGATGCTTGTATTGTTGATGGCAGCCACAGGAGTAATCCCCCTGGGCTTCCTGGAAATACAAGCTTTTCAGAAGTGGTCACCCCAGAGGCCACAAAAAGAGACGTGCCCTTGTCTCACCAACAGGGGCAAACCAGCTTGCTGGAGATGTAAGGCTTTTCTGACAATAGTGGATGGAGCCTTCTGGGAAAGTATGCACTGGCCACAGCTTTACCATCTACTATATGCCTTTCATTCCCTACTGCTGGTTCTCCTCTTGTTGCACAGAATTTAGCAACTAGGCTGCGGAGTGCTGTAAGACCTTGGTTTCCACTGCTGCATTTGCTAGTGGAAGGAACAACCCAATGATTTCCTCCCCAAGCAGATCTGCTGTCCCAAATGGATGGAGAGATTTGGCACCCCCAGGTCTTGAGCATGAGGGTGTTCAGCTGATTTTGTCCACAGCCTACATTGTGTAGTTAAAAATGTTGAAGTACATTAAAGGGTGCTTTCATTAACTTAGTAGCTAATGGGTAGCATAACAACACAGTTAAGGGATAGACACCTTGCCTTTTTCAAAAAATGTTTGATTTTCAACAACAACTCTAAACATATCGCAAGGGATATTTGGAGAGGAAGAGGCAGTACAGTCCATAATGGAATGACCTCCTCCATCACCTGACCTTAACCTAACTGAGCTTCTTTGGGAGGAGTTGGAGTCAAAAATTTAAGGAGTGAGGTCCTGAAAATGAAGTGAAAAATGAAAATCACGAACAAATCTGAGGAATGCAAAGAAATGTTTTTTTAATATATATATATATATATATATATATATATATATAGTTCATTTATCTGTATTTGCATATTCAAAATTGTGCAAAATACATCTGGTTACTCATGAACAACAGCTAATAATTTTGCCATCTCAAGTGGTGTTTTTGCTGACAACACACATTCTCTTGCTTAATGAGACTTAATGGGAAACATGTTAGGGGAAGATTCACTCCAGTGGAAGTGTCTGGTTGCTATCACACAGGAAATAAATATAAAGAAAATGTACAGAAATTTTTCATGCATTTCGTGTTTTTCATAATTTCTCATATATTGATTCATGGGAGTCAATAGCAGTGGCAAGCTTGTCACTAGTCCAGAGTTTACTCAAATTATATTCAATTTAACTATAAGACCATAATAAGGACTTTGATTGGAATTTCAATGTCTATATCAAAGAGCCCCACACAACAGCCCTCCTTTTATCTATCTCAGGTTAGTAAAAGTTTTTCAGGCACAAATTGACTGGGTCTAAATGCAGCCTATTTGAAAGATGGAGCTGCAGCGGAAGCTCTTTTTATTTCAGGCAATTGCAGGTCCTCAGAAATGTCTCGCTGTATGAAGTTCAAAAAGTCCCAAGCCTGTACTCCTCTGTGAATACAATACTCTGAAAGCAGACAATTTATGAGGCCTGTGGTTGGGGAGACTTGGTGAACTGCGAGCTCTGTCTGGGTGCCGTTTAATTGGCCAGGTGAAACATTGTCCTATCTTTGCTTTGCACTGCTGCTCCTTAGCTCACAGCAAATTGGAGCCTGAGAGGATCTGAAAAAACCAAGACTGCTGCCTCATTTGTCTCTCTGCTGGTTTTGTATGTATGTATGTATGTATGTATGTATGTATGTATGTATGTATGTATTTATTTAGCCTCTGTCTGTCTGTCTACTGTGTTGAGTATGCATGCTTCCTCCTGCTAAGGAGAGACATGTGAGAGTCTGTGCTTAAATTGTTTAAGATACGTGCTTGAAGTATTTAGAGCAAACGTTTAAATGTCCTTGTGTTAAAATGCAACCTTTTTTGCATGTATACTGCTGAATCTTCATTTTATATCTCCTTTATTGTAATTCTGAATAGAGAAGAAACACCCAAGCTCACCAAAGCTCTACTTTCGCTACATCTTCATTTTTATCTTGCTGACTCCTAACAAGGAGTTTCATTTTGCTAGCAAGGAAGTTCACTTTAACAACATTCAAGACTTAAGGTCAAAAGATATGTAAATATTTACATGGGGGGAAGTTCATCTATATGCAGGTGCTTAATTTATTACCTGCACGCCTCCAAGAATGATAAAGCAGGTAGCATTTTTTCCTTTTCTGCCAATTCAGTGATTCGTAATTTGTAAAATGTATCATTTAGTCTTGTAAGGGTTTCGATTAAGTAACAAGTTAACAACATAAAATTCCCCAGTTAAATAACTACCATGAGGACAGCATGCTGGACTTAAGCTCACTCCTTAAGCTGGACTCCTCACTGAAGCTGATATCTCGCAAGAAATACTGACATAAGTTCAAAATTGCATGCAACAGAGACACGCCTCTGTTTTTTTGGCAAACTCCTCCCCTGACGCATCTCACATGCAGCTAACGTGCAGATCCACATGTACGTAAGTCTGTAGAGATTTGAATAGCAATGTGCGTGGTTATGAAGTCCAAACTGTGCGTGCAGCTCGACTCTGACTATGGCCCAGTGTCATCATTGCATGTATTTTGTAATCCACTTGTTGTAATGCCACTAGTTGTTAGTTGGTCATTGTGATCTGATGGACAAAGTGTTCTTGTTAAAAGAAAACACCCAGATAGCACGCACACATCTATCAGCACAAATTATCTCTCAACAGCATCGCCTGCAGCTCATTTGCTAATTGTGAAAAGATTTGCACAATATTTTGAACAACTGTTAATGCATTTTCTTGATATTGTTCTTTTTATTCCTTAAGACAAGTTTGAATTTTTATTCAGTTGCTGATTGTAGTTAATTGTGTGTCACCGACTAAATGATGCTTCCTCCAAAAAATTATGTTGATTCTTCACGGGAGGAAATTTTGCGTGAGGGGAAAATGAGCTGAATGTGCTCATCGCAGGACGAGATTTAATAAATTATCACCAAGAGGGGGTGCTGTCTTACAACACTGACTAGTTTAATTCACCTACCTGTTTGTGGTGTTTTGGCAGTTGTAGTGCGTTTTTTGCATTTGCAATTGCATTGCACATTTTACGTATGGGAAAACATAACTCCAGACAAATACGTGAACCCTTAATGTGGATCTACAAGGAGTGCTTGATCACTTAAGATCACGATGTCAGGATGAATCCTTATCTGTGTTTCTTCTGTCTCTCTCACTCCCACATCCTTCTCTTTTGTGTGCCGTGTGTGTGTGTGTGTGTGTGTGTGTGTGTGTGTGTGTGTGTGTGTGTGTGTGTGTGTGTGTGTGTGTGTGTGTGTGTGTGTGTGTGTGTGTGGGTCTTGCTTAAAAATCTCCTTAGAATTAGCATTTTTTTTCCCCTGTAGTCTCCATGGTGACAACAACCCCTCATACCATGGGTTGAGAGGCTTCATGGTGTCATGAGTTCAGGGCAGCAGTGTGTGATGGCTGGACGTCAGTGGGGTTTTGGTCTTGGTTACTTTTTTGCTGCTAAAATATAGTTAAAATACATTTATTGTAGTTTATCAATAATTGGCATCTTAGCAACGTAATGAATAATTATTGGATAACACTTGACATTAAGGTTCCCTTTACTGACATTGTTTACAGCATTAGTTAATATTCTACAACAGTTAGTTCTGGTTCACTAATTTGATTGTACAAGCGTCGTTCCAAGAGTGCTAATTTTTAGTATAACAGCACTGAGACATTTCACAGTGTGTATCACTCCTCTTATCTGTTCGCTATATAAAATTCCAATTCTAGCAGTAGTTTGTTACACTGAAACTGTTACTACACTTACTACAGGCTGTCAGTTAGTCTGTGCGTTGCATGGCAACATGCAACACTCTATTCAGCTGTGGTTTCTTTGGGAATTATTTTCGCTGAAGGACCAAAAATAAACAAATTGCCCATATTGTGTCTGATATGTCAGTTAATCAATACAGATTTCTTGTTTATAGAACTGTCGTATAAAAGCAACATCACATTTGCAGTCATGGTGTTGTACTGAATATCAGCGCGGCTGTGATTCAGCTTTAGGCCGAGTGCCACAGGTAATTCAGTACAACAGTAATTTTGCTCCTGCGATATTGCTTAATTATAACAGGTATCCACATTTACAGTGGATATAAGAGTTTACACACCCCTGTTAAAATTGCAGGTTTTTGTGATGTAAAAAATGAAACCAAGAGTCATGTCAGATTTGCTCCACCTTTAATGTGATATTAATCAGAATCACGTTGATGGCAAGTGTGTGATAATTACTTTTGAGCATGTGCCCCATTATGAAAGGCTGTGCACACTTATGCAGGTTATTGTAAGTTTTTTCTTTTTCTTTTTTTTCTCCGTAAAGTTTAGTTTTTCACTAATCTGACATGATTTACTGTACCTTGGTTTCATTTTTTACATCAGAAAAAAGTGCAATTTTAACAGGGTGTGCAGACTTTTTGAAGAACAGGACTCACCTTAGGCCTGTCCTGAAAGAAGAGGTGATTGCTTTATGACTACATGGGAAGCTCGGCTTCCCCTAAAATTTCATTAAAATGTGGTAAATAATTACCAAAGTGTCTGTATTATTCATCACTCCGGGTGAACTTCAGTAGTTTAGTGAATCAGATCGGATCGGATATCTCACAGACACAGTGTTAATATAGAAACCCAGTGAAACCCTAGCAAAATGGATACTCTGTACCCTGTCCTAAGGGACCGTGCAGAAGGTGGAAGCAGTAATAAGCTTATGCAACCTTAGTGACGTGCTGTCCAGCTCTGCCAGAGAGAGCCACAACTGGCATTGTGTTGACTTGATGAAGTTGCCACTGAAGAAGAGGTCCATCTGCTCCTCTCAGGCAAACCTTTCCCAGACCTCTGGGTACAGACACCACTCCCCTAAATGTATGTGCCACACCACTGGACATCCCTGGCAGTTTGGTAGTCTGCTTTTCAGAGTTTTATTAATTTCTTTTCATATTTTGTTTGTTATGTAAAGATTCTATTTATTTGTTAAGGATGGAAACTTGGCTTACCTGCATTTAGAAATAAAGCTTTAACCAAATCTGACTTCAGGTAAAATTATGACCAATTCACATGTTATCATTTAATAAGTCCTTTTACTAGGTTTTCTACCTTGTTGTTGCCTTAAATAGCCTTATAAACAAGTAGATCACATTTTCATAATTGTTTTTTTTTTTATTAGCAGCAACCTCAAAATAAAGCCAATCTAAATCTCAATTCATTTTCTTCCTTCTTACATTTACTACTTTTCGCAGACCTAAGCTTGATAGTCTGCTCAGTGCTCTCCTTTAACTGGTTCACTATTATAACATCTGCATAAATTAGGGCACTGGGGCATGTTTCATGTAAACTGGATGTATATGAGAGTAAATTGGGGCATGTCCTATGCATATGCCATGTAAATCGGGGACTGATTCACCATCTGATGTCTTTGATGTCATACAACAGTTTCTTGACTCCGATGTATATTTATTAATACATAATTCCATGTGCTCAAATCTAAAGTTACTTCCTTTATGAATAAGGGCCTTTGTGTGCAAAAAAGCTGAACTTAATTTTAAATAAGGAAGAAGCTCAAAATAATTGGCTTTCCATACTTTTAGGAGTGCTAAAATCCAAGATTTCAACACAGTATGCTTCTAAATATAATGTGTGTGTGTGTGTGTGTGTGTGTGTGTGTGTGTGTGTGTGTGTGTGTGTGTGTGTGTGTGTGTGTGTGTGTGTGTGTCTGCCTAGGTTTCAGCCGATGGGTCTAGTGGAACGGATTCAGGCCATTGCTCAGAATGTGTCTGAAATGGCTGTGCGCATGGAGCAAATCCTGCAGAAGAGTAAAAATGCTGCCACAGGTGCCTATACTAATTCACTCACCATTGTAAGACACAGTTCACCTTAATTTACCTTTATAAATTAGATTAGCTAAACGATTCATAATTCATAAGCAAAGGTTTACCAAACCTGAATGTCCCAGTACTCCAGGCTCTTACTTCAGTCAGGCATTACTGCTGTCCTCACTTGTTTAAACTTGTAGCTCTAGCTGCAGGTTTCGATAGATATAGTTCTCACCTATTGGATCAGTCATTGCCGTTTCTTGTTCCTGTAATCAACTGAACTACACTAGCGTTTTATTTCTCCAGCAGATTTTGATCTTGAAGATGTTGTCATCTTCTGATCAAACTATTCATATTTATTCTTTTATCTCTGTGTAGTCATTCTTTTGAGTTGAATTTTTTTTTTTTTTTGCACTCTGCTGGAATATTTTCCCTATTGTTACCACTGTTGGGATCATTACTGTAATCAAACAGAACGATGCATAATCCCTTTGCGTGTGATCATGCTCACTGGAGCTTCGCAGCCTGTTGAATAAAGAGCAGCCCTGCTCCTTTAATTAGGCTAACTGAGACCCGGTTCCACATGGCGCAGAGGATTTTTATTAATCAAGGCAAGGGGCTGTTGCCAATTGCTTGTTTCCCCCACTGCCTCAGAACACGGTGGGGTAAACTTTGGTCATCAGAGATGCATTTTAATTATGTCCACTGGCATGCTAATGCACAGTGATGCAACCAGAAGGACATAAATGTGACATTTTCAAACCAAAAGAAGGGGACCAGGGAGGCAGATAAGGATAAGATTTAGACTTCCTCTGCCTCATTAAAGCTGCCATAGTTTTGATCCGAACCGTTGTCGTACTCTTCTCTTAGGGAGATGTAATGTCAAACTGAATGTCTGTCTGTGTCATCTGCAGGGAGAGATGGAATGGCAGGGCAGTGTGAAATCCCAAAAGATCCTGGCTACCCGGACTGTGCAAGTAAAGTTGATGTATGTATATTACCTCTACTCATTAGAGATCTCTCACTGAGCTACGGTACATTCCTTCTATCATTTTCTTAAGATATGGACTGGCAATGTCAAGCCAGAACACCTCAAGTACTATATTTTCAGTTCTTTTATACCGTCTCTGCAAGAAATATAATGCAATGGCTGTATCTGTTTAGTGCTCCAAATATTTGTATTTTGGATTAAAATTTAAACCAGCAATGGTGTTTCTTTTGGAAAACCCTGAAAATTGGCTGCAGGAAAAAGAAGTAATTTTTCATTCAGGAATTGTTATTATAATAGCAATTTGCAGAACATAACTAAAAAAAAAATGTAAAAAGAATAGTGCACATCCTATTCATATTTGTGTTTGTATTCTTTTAGAACAATCCCTTCAATCTGAATAATGTAATTTGTACATGGTTTCATCCCTACTTTCTGGTTTGATTTACTTTGCAATGCTGAAGTGTGTTGCATGGTGGCACTGTAGATAGTGTTGCTGCCTCACAGTTCCAGGCTCCCTGGTTCTGATCCTGAGCTTGGAATAGATAGATAGATAGATGGATAGATTGCTTTACTAATCTCAAGTAATAAATCTGAGTAAATAAAACTATAAACACCAGTCCTCTTAATATGTAAATGGAGATATGCAACAAAGTAGATATGATCAACACCACTGTCTGTGTGGAGTTTCTGTGCACGTTCTCCTGTGTCCGCATGGGTTTCCTCTGGGTTTTCTGGTTTCTTCCCACCTCCCAAAAACATTGTTGGTGGACTGGGTAAGATAAAATACCCCTAGGCGTGAGTGAGTGTGAATGTATGTCTGCATGGTGTCCTACGATGGACTGGCGTCCCATCCAGGGTGTATTCTTGCCTTATATCAAGTGTTCTCCGGACGCACTGACCAGGATAAAGAGATTACTGAAAGTGAATGGGACAATGCTACTGTGAAAAGCAATAAATGAAAACTTATAGGTATTGATTAACTACAATTGGACTGCATAACAGTCTCTGTACCAATCTACAGACTCCACGACTCCCTGCGTGTACAATATCTGTCCTGTAGTTTCCTTCAGATCTACACTCTCTTCATCTTTGTCTGCCTAATTCAGAACTCCTCCTGTGGATGTCATACTAATGCAAACAATAATAAAGGGAAACATGAGGGTTTAATTAATCTATTTGCATATTTTTGGTTTGAATAATGCAAAATTTCATCTAATTTAATCTACAATTAATGCGCTGACAATGGTAAGCCATGTATTGCAGAATACTTTTTGTCAGGTCAGACTTGCACATTTCCATCTTGTTCAGCCTTACTTCGGTTTCCTCACTTCATTTCAGTGATGTTATGTGACTTTGGATATCTTTGAATTGTCATTCGGTAACAACAGAATGTTCTTCTGCTTCCTGTAAATCACGTGAAATTGTTTGTAACTCTCCCACATTGGTTATGCTAGTGGATGCGGGCCAGATGGACATCAGACCCCTGCTACGCCTTCTATGGAGTTGATGGCTCCGACTGCTCCTTCCTCATCTACCTGAGTGAGGTGGAGTGGTTCTGCCCCCTGCTTGCCTGGAGGAATCAGAGCATTCAGCCCACCACCAGCACCACACCAAAGACACAAGTGAGAGAAACGCAGAGTTTGTACCAGTGTTCTCCAAGAATCTGCTAGGAGATGGTTCAAGTATGGTATTTATGTCTTCCAATTTCAATGGAGTGTGCTAAACACTGGGGACAGGTAGTTTTTATTCAAATTCAACTGATTTATTGCGATTGCTGGTTTACATGCACGCGTGGATATTAGATAGACTAGAATCCTATTGGCATGCACGTGAACATGGAGTGATGTAGTGAATGCAAAGCACTGATTAATATTTTCAGAAGAAATGCTTTAATTTGGAGGGTGGATGGGCAGTTGAAAAGAAAGCTTGGCAGAGAAAGAGAGGGAAAACCATAAAGTATGTTGGACATTTACAACATTCTCAATTGTATTTAAAGAGAAGATCATAAAACAGATTACAGTAAAGTACAGCTGTATTCTTTTTGGACCATATTCAGAGTTGGCGGTTTGGTCCGAAAAATTACGCCGGTATTTATGCAGGGAAATCTGCGCGTATTCAGATTTTGTTTATGAACGTATTTAAGTCTATTTTCTGTGCTCTTCAGAATATGCAAATCACCTGTGTGTAGTCCACACCTCAATGCTTCCAGATTTGTATTTAGTAGAAGCATCCAAAACAGGGTTTTTCAATAACATCTAGACCACTGATTTTAACACAAGCACTTGCCTTTAAGCCCAAAAAAAATGGTGATATAAAATGCAGAATGAATAAGGAAATTGAGGTTTTTTTCCTTTGCTGGAGATTGAAAAATAAAAAGAGAAAATGAAAATGAAAAATAAAATGAATGAGATTGAAATAAGCTTCTAATAGCAGTCTTGTTAATTGTGAATATATTGCTGCATTAATAGTCTTAGTAGTAATTATCACATTAATCAGAGGCATTTGGTTTAATTTAACAATACGGCTTCCGCCCTCTTCATTCTGAAGCTTCTAAAATGGTATTTGATCCAGCACATCCTAATTTTTTTGCATTTTATTTTTTCAGTGTGGTCACAAGATACTAAATCGAGGTCATGAATTCAAAATGTGTGTGTGGGATATAACCTAAATATATACTTACCATGCTTTTAATTTGCTTAATTTTTGTTTTGTTGAATTAATGGTCACAATGTTTTTGGTAATTTGATGACTCTCCTGTAAAGAAAACATGCTGACAGTTTGAAGGATAAGCTGACCAAGCATTCATTTGCTAAGCTTATGGCTCAAATGTTCATAATTATATCCAAAAAATAATAATAATAATTGGTCCTTGAAATAAGCAATGTCTCTGATTAAGATGCTGTCTTAAGATGCTCTGATTTCCTCCATGTGAGGGAAAAAAAAAACATTTAAAAAAATTTATTCACTTTAAAGGCACAATAATATTAATTTATTAGTAGTGTCAAATTTGTGTGATTAATAGTGGTCTCAAATGGCATTCCATAGTTTTACGTTGTATATTTAAAGCTTGTGAGTTTTAGCATGGTATATTGTAGTTTCATCAAACTATCATGCAGTGGCACTGGACTGCTTATCGCTCAAGCTGGTAATGCACATGAAATATGCAGTTCAGAATCCTTCTGTTTTAGGCAAACTTCACCCCACGTGCGTAACTCTTGCACAACTTCTCAATAGTTCTTAAGTGTGGAGTTACGTTTGAGGTCTGAATATTTCTGTGTATAATTTCAGCATTAAAGCCTCACGATGTGCACTTAACTCAACCTTGAATACAGCTCTTTATGAATAATGGTTCAGAAAATGATTAATTTTATGCTGCGCTGCACAGCAGGGTGTCTCGGGAATAAGTATGCGAGTTAGGCATTTTGTACAGCCTGTGTTGTTTTTAGTAGAGTGAAACTAGGCCAGTTAGAGTAGACTGTTCGAACAGTAGTCTTACAGGAAGAATATTTCTGCAGCTGTGGTGAGTCACTGGCTCGTGCATGCTCATACACCTGACTCTCACACTTCGCCGTAGTTAAAGTGTGCCTCGCATAGAGTCGTAGAACATAGCAGATACAGTGCCCTCCGGAATTATTGGCACCCTTCATATAAATGAGCAAAAATTGTATAAAACAAACACTGCATACAGTAATTCAAATTTTCTAGTCAAACAGCAGAGGACTGTGTATCCTTGTTCTAAAAAATCATTCTAATTTTTTCTTAAAAATATATATTATTGACACACCTATGAAATATTTAAAATGAATTCAACCAATTTGGCATTCTTGAAAATATTGTGTTATTTTTCAATTATATTCAGTTATTCGTGCAATGTCTTTCTATGCATTCGTTATATTTTTCTTTGTGTCTTGTTTTTCTTATTATTATTGTGTAGCTTAGATACATTTATAGTGTCCTGTCTTTTACTGTATACATTATGCCCAGTCCTCACTATATAGCACTCTGGTCAAATTCTGTTGTCCTTAATGTACTTAATAAACAAATCTGACTGTGTATCTTTTTAGGCAATAGTTCGTGCTGATATGGGACCTTTGCTGGAGCAGGTCGGTTCAGGGAAAGAGTCTCTGAGCTTCATGAAGAGCCGGATACGCAGGTTGGCCGTGCAGTGGGCCGTAGCTGCCCGCAGGCTGGACGAGCATCTGCGCAGCCAGCAGAGGCACCAGAAGAGGGTGAGTTTACGTATTCACACATACCAGAGGCGCTCTACAACTTCAGATGACAGCATGGGTCATTATGTGAGTCCAAGCCCAGCATTGTCTATAAAGGATTGCATCTTTCATATGAGCAAAATTTGGGATGTTTATTTGAAGGTTTGTATAAAAGTGCAAAATACAGGGCAGCATCTGCTCAAATAGACAGGATTGGCTCAGGACCATAGAATTTGGTGGGGCTGGACAACATTAATTGTCAGGAAGCAGGTACAGACGCAAGTGCAGGTCTTCAATCTTGGCAAACGATACAGAAATGTAATCCAAAAGGCAGAGTAAGTAATCAGGCTCAGGTCAACAGACAACGTAAACTAGGATAGGCAGAATCACAAATGAGAAAAACATAACTAGATCAAAACCAGGCAGACAAACAGTAATTCAAAGGCTTGCTATCAACTGGTACAAAATGACACAGGGCGTATACATTGCAATGATAGTGAGAACTGAGAGTCCTTTTAAACTGTGTGTGGTGTGATTGAAATAGATTCCAGGTGTGTGTAATCAGTAATCTGGTGAGTGAGAACGTGAGAGAGCTTTAGTGTTATAGTAGGGTGTTGTAGTCCTTAGCGGCCATGTTTGTAGGCAGCACTGTATTCTGGGAAGTGTAGTTGGATGCCGATTCTGGCTTTTGCATGACATTAATAATGACATATTTTCAAACAAAATTAAGTCAAGAGGCTATGACAGGCTTATGCTATAGACTACTATCTTGTGAATATTTAGAGTAACCCTGTAATAGGCAGTTGAGGGTCAGTAGCATTCAAACATCCAGCATACACTAAAAAAGTATGCTGTCTGATAGATTCGGTCAGTATATATAGATTTTAATGTAAACCAGTTACATTATGAAATCTCATGAGGATGTTGGCACTGATGGGAACTACAACTACAGTATTATATTTATGCAATTGTAACTTGTGCGGTAGAATAGTGCAGCAGTGGGTAGGGTTTGATTGTGAGCTTGGTGTTTGATTTCATTCAGCGATTTGAAAATACATGATCAAATCATGTTTGAAATACATGATCTGAAAAGGGAGACACATTTTCTTATTTTTCTCAGCCTTTGTTTGTAGAAATTTTTTAGATTTAATTTTGCTATAAATCAAGATCTAGGCAGCTGCGGAGTATTTTTAAACTAGCCCAATTTGGCAACCCTGTCATTAACTGTCCTGTTTGCTGCTCCTCCCCCAAGCATGGGGCAGCACAATCCCTGTCCCAATGGGCCTCTATTAGTGCTTTGTGAAGTAATAACTCTATAGAGCTAAAATGGAACAGTGTGCGCACTGCCCTGTGATTGCGCGACATCCAAAAAGCAAATCAACAGAACAGCATCTCATATATGTCAAATAGCAATTTTAAATGGTTCGTCACTCGAAATGGGTAATTAGTATTTGAAAAATGGAATTTAAAATGTATGGAGCTGTGAATGAGGATTTTATGAAGAATAACATTTGTTGAGCGGTTGATATTTATATGGTGGCTCTGCCCCCCGCCCCATGAATGATCCGCCACTACAAAAAGATTAATTTAGAACCCACTGTGTGAATTACCAGACCTGCATGGTGATTATAATGGTGCTGGTATTATATTTGTGGAAGCAATTTACAGAAAAAGTAAAACGTTTTGCTATGTAATAACAAGATACAAATGGGAAAGGAAAAAGTGAAAGGTTTATCATTAGGAGATAATAGGTCAATAGTGTGTAGTGCTCATTAGTAGTACTACTATTGTTTTATTATGTGCTAATAGAATAAAAATATTTGTATGTTAAATATTCTATTGTTCTTCTTCTTATATCCTAACATATTTTAACTTGGGCAGTTGCTCATATTGCGTTCTCCTGATAACTACACATGGAATGTATCCGATTGCAAAACTCTTTAGACTTCCTATCTTTAGTTGTGGAAGCTGACTGCCTGGAGGAAGAGGAAGAGAGAAAGGCAGTATGGGCTCCAGTACATTTGCTCAGATGGAGGGATACACACTGATACATACTGAAGTCTTCAGGTTCCAGAATTTTCTCTGCTGAGAAATGTAAAGGCAATTCATTTGGGTATTCCTTATTCCTGTGTTAGAGGTCTTAATAGAGAGGATCCATAGCATATATTTCCTTGAAAAGTTGTTTATTTCATTAAATTGCATATTGTGCACTTGTACAGGTTTTTCAATGTTAGAGGCAGACACTGTGTGGTGTGTTTATGAATGTGCATAAACCACTCCAGGCTTACAACTCATTCAGGAAAATTAAATTTCAGTCTGTATTCTGTAGATGAATGACTCAGCTCTGAATGCAGCACAGAGTTGTACTGCAGAGAAAACTATTTCTCTCTTATGCACACAGTTATTTAGTGTTTGTCTGTTTCCTGTTCTGGTTCTTATTTGAAGATACAGTGGGATATATTCCTCTGGGCTGCAGTGATAGTCTAAGAATCCACATGGTGCAACCCAGGCTCATTCACGCTCCCGCCATTTGTGCTGCATCAGTATCCGCACACCCTGCATATATCCTCCATAACAGTTAAGATAGTCATCAATTATTCTCCCTTGCACAACCAGAAAGAAGTATGGATTTGATGACTATCTGAGTTTCCATCCTGACAGTACTTGCGCTCTTTCATTCTTCCCTGGTTTGAACTGATCCAGTACAACATTCAGATTAGATTTAGAGACTGACTGAAATGCATACATCAGGAGATAGGTGAGTGTGTACATTAATGTAGACATGTATCTTGCTGATTTGACAGGTCTGTCTATCTGGCTATTGTGGTCTTGCTTCTGCTGTTCTGCTCTGTGAATCACAGAAAGCAGCATTGTGGGATTTTCCAGCAGAATGGGCTCAGTCATGCTTGAATGGGGATCGTTTTCTTCAAATGCTCTTAGCTGAGACTCATGCTTCGATGTCCTGAGACATATTCACAATGCAGAGACACATTTTCACATAGGGAAAGGATGCTTTTAGTCTCTAGTAGTTTCAAACATTATATACATTTTTTTTAATGGACAACTTCAGCATGCATTAGGACACATACAGTCTCCTGTAGAAGATGCATATTAAACAGCGAACAAGCAAATGATGAAATTGTGTACAGACAGAATTAACAATATAGATAACAAAGAATGCAAAAAACGTCTCCAGGTTACGCATGTAACCATGTTTCCCCGAAGGGAACGAGACGCTGCGTCGAAACGCTATGGGAACGCCTTCCGCGTGACCGCGCTCTGAATCACATGTTCAATCCAGCCAATGGATGGGCGAGACGTCACGGGTGGGGTGACGTAGCGACCTGGAAGCATAAAAGCCCGAGCGGCAAGCGCCGCGCTAGCTTTCTGAGAAATGAAGCAAGCGTGGCAGGGATGCCGGAAGTGTGGCACTGAGACGCAGTGTCTCGTTCCCTTCGGGGAACCATGGTTACATGCGTAACGTGGAGACGTTCCCCTTCAGGAACTCGAGCTGCGTCGAAACGCTATGAGAACGAGTATACCCACGCTTACAAATTTACAAATCCCTGCCCACAGAGGAGGCAAGCCTAGGGCAACAGGACAGAAGAGCCAGGAGTGGCTCGCATATCCAGGCCGTAAAACCTGGCGAATGTCAGGGGCGTGGACCAACCCGCCACATTGCAGATGTCCTGAATGGACACACCTGCCAAGAAGGCCTTAGAGGCCGCCACACCTCGGGTTGAGTGAGCCTTGACCCCCAAAGGAGAGGGGAGACCAGAGGACTCGTAAGCCAGAGAAACGGATTCTACAATCCACCGGCTGAGGGTCTGCTTGGAAGCAGGAAAACCCCTCTTAGGGGGACCAAAGCACACAAGCAATTGGTCCACCTTTCTCCACAGGGCAGTTCTGTGGACGTACGCGTCCAGTGCTCGCACTGGACACGTACAGTTAAGCTTCCGATGGTCGGGCTCCCGAAAGGGAGGAGGACAGAAGGTCTGCAGCGCGACCGGCCGTGGTGCCAATGAGGGAACTTTCGGTACGTACCCCGCTCGGGGGTACAAAAACACTTTGGCCAAACCGGGCGCAAAGTCTAGGTAGGAAGGGGCCACAGAAGGGGCCTGAAGATCTCCCACTCTCCTAAGAGAGGAAATTGCCAAGAGAAAGGCAGTTTTCAACGTCAAAAGACGGTCCGAGATCTCCTCAATAGGCTCGAAGGGGGGTTTACAAAGAGCCTCTAAAATCACGGCCAGGTCCCACGAGGGGACCCGAGATCGTACTGGAGGTCTGAGCCTCAGCGCACTGCAGAGGAAACGTGTAACCAGGGGATGCCTGCCCACTGACTGACCACCGAGAGGGGTGTGGTAGGCCGCAATAGCCGCCACGAAAACCTTCAGGGTGGAGTGGGTCAGGCCTGCTGAGAGACGGGCCTGCAGGAACTCCAGCCCTGTACCAACTGGGCAGTGAACAGGGTCGAGCCAGCGGTCTCCGCACCAGGAAGTGAAAAGTTTCCACTTCAAGGTGTACAGTTTCCTCATTGAGGGAGCCCTGGACTGGAGAATGGTCTCAACAACCTCTGCTGAGAGACCGGAAGCTCTGAGTTGTGCCCCCTCTGAGGCCACACCCACAGCTTCCACAGCTCCGGGCAGGGTGAAGGATGTCACCCCCCGCCTGTGAGAGGAGATCCCTCCTGAAGGGAATCTCCCAAGGGGAGCCGTCCAGAAGGGAAATCAGGTCCGAGAACCATACTCGGCCCGGCCAGAACAGGGCTACTAGCAGCAGGTTGACCCCGTCCCGGCGCACTCTCACCAGAACTCCGGGGAGCAGAGCGACTGGGGGAAAGGCGTACAGACGTAGCCTCGGCCACGTCTGTACCATAGCATCCAGTCCTAGGGGAGCCGGATGAGTTACAGAGAACCAAAGGGGACAGTGCGACGTCTCCTGCGTCGCAAACAGATCCACCTGGGCTCGGCCAAATAGACGCCATATCTGCTCCACCACCTCGGGGTGGAGTCTCCATTCCCCGTGCATCGGGCCCTGCCTCGACAGGGCGTCTGCTCCCAAATTGAGACGGCCAGGGATGTAGACTGCTCTCAATGAGAGGAGCTTCCCCTGGGACCACAGAAGGATCTGGAGCGCCAGCCTGTAAAGGAGGCGCGAGCGCAGACCTCCTTGGTGGTTGATGTAAGAGACCACTGCCGTGTTGTCGGTGCGCACCAACACGTGGCGGCCTCTTAGGTCCGGGAGGAAGTGTTTCAGTGCTAGAAACACGGCCAGCATCTCCAGGCAGTTGATGTGCCAGTTGATGTGCCACTCATGACCGCTCCCCAACCAGTGAGGGACGCGTCCGTTGCTAGCGTTACGCGGCGACCAGGAGCTCCCAGCACCGGGCCCTGAGACAAAAAGCCAGGTCTCCTCCACATGTCTAGAGCACATAGGCATCGCCTCGTGACTCTGATCATATGGAGCGGATTTCCCTTCAGGGAGAATCCCCTGGTCTTGAGCCACCACTGTAAGGGCCTCATATGTAACAGGCCGAATGGTATTACGATGGACGCCGCCGCCATCAACCCCAGCAGTTTCTGAAACTGCCTGACAGTGAGTGACCGGCCTTCCCTCACTCTCGCGACTGCCGTGCGGATCGACTCTATCCGAGCAGGAGACAAGCGTGCCTGCATCGTGGTCGAATCCCACACCACGCCCAGGTAAGTGGTTCTCTGAACCGGAGAAAGCACACTTTTCCCGGCGTTTAGTCTTAACCCCAGCTCCTTCATATGGGTGAGAACGACATCTCGATGCCGAACCACCAACTGCTCTGATCGAGCTAATATCAACCAATCGTTGATATAATTTAGTATGCGGATGCCCTGGAGTCGCATAGGAGCCAGAGCGGCATCCACACACTTCGTGAAGGTGCGGGGTGAGAGTGCTAGGCCGAAAGGAAGAACCCGGTACTGGTAAGCTTCGTCCCCGATAGCGAACCTCAGGAACTTCCTGTGTTGGGGAAGGATGGAGATATGGAAATATGCATCTTTTAGGTCGATCGTGACGAACCAGTCCTCGGACCTGATCTGAGACATGACCTGAGAGACCGTGAGCATCCTGAACTTCAGTCGAGCGACTGAGAGGTTCAACTGCCACAAGTCCAAAATGGGACGCAGCCCTCCACCCTTCTTTGGAATAATGAAGTACCGCCTGTAAAAGCTGGACTCTCTGTCGTGAGGGGGGACCACCTCAATGGCCTCCTTCCTCAGGAGAGTACGCACTTCCTGTTCCATCAACAGAGCCTGCTCGGGGTCCACCAAAGTGGGAAGAACCCCGGAAAAATGAGGCGGAGGAAAGCAGAACTGAATTCGGTAGCCTCTCTCTATGGTACGCAGGACCCACTGAGACACATTCGGCAGAAGTTTCCACGCTGCCAGAAAGTTCACTAAGGGGATCAGCCTCTCGAGACTGACCTCTGGTGCAATAGGAGCGGCTAGCCCGGCGCCCTGGAGCGGCGAACCGACAGGGAACGGCCGAACTAACTGCAGAGACCTCCCACGAGTCCGCGAGCCTCCCAGGTCCTCCCGGAGCATTGCCGGGTGAGGACTGGGAGAGACGCTCGCCGGAGACCGCTGTGCCCTGAGACACCATAGGTGGCAGGGTTGGCAGACCGACCTCCCGAGGGCACCGAGGCCAAAAGCGTCAGGACTTTCAGAAGGGCCGGGCTCTGTTTTTGCTCATCTAACTTGGACCCCTGCAGTTCAACCTGGGTCTCAGCGGGCCAGTGAATACTAAGCTTAGGCCCGCGTAACCACCCCAGCTGCTCTTCGTATTGGACAGAATGCTGCTTAGATTCGGGGTCGACGCCCTCCACGTCAACCTCCTCGGAGGAAGACAGGCGGAGCGCCGAGTCCGCTCCCCGGGGGGAAGAAACCGCAGAGCGTGCTTCCGAACCCAGAGAGAGGACTGTGTATTTGGAGGGTGAGGAAGAAGAAAGGGAATGGCCCGTCTCCATTCCCTCCGCCAGATCCATCTGCGAGCCCCACGAGCGTAACCGCCGCTCTGCCTCGGCAGAAGCGGGGCCGGCACCGCGAGGCACGCGAGTGAAGGCTCCCTCCTCAAAGAGAGCCCTACGGGAGCGGAGCACACGCAGCGTCAAACGCTCGCAATGCGAGCAGCCGGCTCCCTCGAGAGCCGACTCAGCGTGCTCCACTCCCAAGCAGACAAGCGCCATCCGCTCTCGCCCATATGCTTTACTTTGTCTTTGGCTTTTGGCATGCCTCTGACAAAGAACACAAAATAGACAAACAATCTGGACAAACAATAGACACAGAGCGCCCATCCATTATAGAATGACGTCTCACCCATCCATTGGCTGGATTGAACATGTGATTCAGATCGCGGTCACGCGGAAGGCGTTCCCATAGCGTTTCGACGCAGCTCGAGTTCCTGAAGGGGAACTGAACATATAAGTACAAAAAAATAAGTGAAACTAAAACTAAGGAGAATATAAATAACAGACGTAGTGATTAGGTTATCCAAACATAAAGGAAATAAGGATCTAATCCAGAGGTGTCAAACTCATTATAGGTAACAGGCAATATCAGGGATGCAGGAAGGTGTTTTACATTGTGGGTGCTGGAATTTTAAACAGCGTACATGTGGCGTGAGCTATGATTTAACCCTAATGATAGTCAAATAATTTTCTTTTAACAGAGAATGTGTGTTAATTACAATAATTATACCACAGCATGGATGAACTCTTGAATCAGAAGGTGTTGATTAATTTCTATTACAGCAAACATGCCTAAATATTTACAACTGTAACATAAATTATAGTTTTCTATTAATAATAGGTTTATTGGTTAGTTTAATATGGTTAATAAGACACAAAAATGTAGCTTGTCATGTTACAGAGAAACTGGAAAGCTTGAACTCCTCTGTGCTGAAGAGTTGTGTCTCACAGATTCTCAGTAACATTAAATGCGAACATTCAAAAAGCTCCATTTATCGTTCATTAATAAATTAAAAATTAAAAGAGGAATAACCCACTATCTCCAACATACAAACACAAAAGGTTCTCAAAGAACTGATTTTTGAACTTGGTTTAGCCTTTGTTTTTTCTTTATTCATTTATATATTTTATTATTATTTTAGCAGTTGCAGATATAGTTGTAATTAAAGGAATCTTGGAAGTCCAATGTCAAGTGGGTCAGATTAAAAAAAATCAGTTTAGTAGACCAGTAATTATCAATATGCCAACAATTCCACTTAAATGTGTTATCTGCATTTATCTGAAAGATATGTTCTTAATGCACAAATGGATGAGTGCACTTAATTACAAAAATAAATAAATAAACTGAAAAAAATCTAAACAGTATATTATATATGAAATATAAATGGTATATGGTTTTACCATACAGTCTTGTGGAAGTGTGCACCCCTACCATCCCCATAGAGCAAGGCTTCAAGACACTAGTTCAGTACTGAATTGTATTTCAGCAGTATTTCAGTCGTTTGTTTGTTGTGGTGATTGTAGACAAGACTCTTTTTGTGGCAGTATAATCAAGACCGTAATGTGGTATGACTACAAAAAATATGTCATTTCATTTGAGCTGTCTCATTATTGTTTTAACAAGACAAGACTTAGACCACGGTTAAATACTAGTGTGACAGTTTATTTGCAGTTGATAATAATGTAAACAAAGACATGACAAGACTAATTGCAGGTACTCAAACATAAACACACATTTGAGACTAGCTATTGAACCAAAGGTAGCTTAGAAAACTAACATTCAAACAGCCAAAGATTAACATTAGAATATCAACAGAATATTTCAGACATCAGCAGTAAACAGACTTTGAATTGGCATGACAAGCACATGAGTAGCACGAGTGGTTGCCGCTTAAAGACTGTGAATGAACGTGGGTTTTATAGCATCCTTGATTGGCTAAGACCAAGCGCTGGGCATGGACTGCCGAGGACGAGCTGTTTGGTGCAGCATTCTCGGACATGCAGTTTATTACAGTGGTCTATAATCAAGTAAAAAATGTTGCACTATTTACCACCCAAGCCTTCTATTTCCATCATACTAGATTGCAGCCTGGGTCACGCTACATTACAGACTTTGGCAATAATGGTAGCTGTGAATAATGGAACCCTTCTTTTCCCTACAGTTCGGAATGACAAAGCGCTGTGATAAATGGACCTTAGGATGAACTGCTGACACAAACCTGGAGGAAAAACTGTGTTCTGTAGAAAAATATATTATAGTCAGAAAATATAATTGTTCTTTTATCTGTGGTATGTTGGGAAACCTAAATAGAAACCTCAGCCACAGTTTTGTAACCCATAGACATTAGTAGAGGTTGGTAGTAGAGTGTCTTTTCTGCCAGGCCTGTAATGTAGCTATTGTTGGTCTTTTCTTTTTCTTTTTTTTTTTGCCTCTGAGGTCACACTGGGATTTGTCTAGGGACAGGAATAATAAAAGGAGCAAAATTGTTTAAAAAGAGCTGCACTTTCAAGGGTATTCACCCAATATAAATGTAAATGCCATCAGTGTTGATGTTCCACACTTTAGTTTTCCAGTCATTTTAAAACCAATAAATGGAGTACAGTATCAAAACCATAAAGGTTCTGTCACTTTCCAATTCCTTACAGACTGCATTGTATATGGTTAATAAGCATCAGTCTGATAAGATTCCTCTACTAAATAAATGACTTTCTCTGCTTTTTTCTCTTTGCTCATCTCTCCCAGGTGCTAGTACATGTGGGTTTTCTGACAGAGGAGTCTGGTGATGTGTTCAGTCCTAAGGTGTTAAAAGGAGGGCCGCTGGGTGAGATGGTGCAGTGGGCTGATATCCTCAGTGCACTTCACGTGCTGGGACATGACCTCAAGATCTCACTGTCAGTCAAAGAGCTGCATGGGTGAGTTTAATATATTATATCTGCATTATATGTGCAGCTGCAAAGACACTGTTCGTGTAATTATTTTTTTTTCAGTACCATGGAGAGCTCCCAAGGCCGTTTTTTTTGCTCACTATATTGTATAGTTGTGCATTACATTACTTCATGCTTTCTTGGTACAATAGTCCATTCAGTTCACATAAATCAACTTCAGAACTGCAGCTGTAACACTTAAATGGCTCTTGTATGAACTGGGTGTTTGTTTTGGGTTCTTACAATCTCTATACAACCCTCTATATAAGCGTGTGACACACACAGACACACACACACAGACACACACATAAAAGCACACACAGTGCACTGCCTATTAGGAGCTATGTTGATTTCCTGAAGTATGACAGTTGCATCACCTTAAATCAGTCAGCCATACCTCATAAAGTTTATATCGATATTGGTTTTGCCATGAGCACTGAAGGAATCATTGGCTGAAATTGTTGATCAGTCACTCCAGAAGAGTTATCACAGGGAATAGAGATGGCCTTAGACCCAGCATTCTGGACACTATAACAGCATATAAGGGGTAAATCCAAGAGATATCCATCTAAATTGTCAGAGTAAGGTCCAATTGATTAGTGACCGTACATTGTACAGCACCACTGGGATTTAATGTTTTCTTTTATTCTCTTTTGGCAGTCACACAATATATTAAATCCATTCTGATATTTTTGGTCAAAAGGTGTAGTAAAAACAGCTTCTGTGTCTCTTCCTCTATGAGCCAGATCATTTCAAAATTTCTTGAACATGAAATGTTTAGCATTTTTCTTTCTTGCTTTCTTTTGCAAGCTTTGTTCAATCAATATTACTTTTAGCAATTATCAGATACACTAGAGAAGCTATCTTATTTAGGCAATACAGTACATTGTGATGCAGAATCAAAGAGCATATCTCATTGCCCTTTTTGTAAGAGGAGGGAAAATGACAGATTCTTCATTTTTATGAGCTCATCTGTTTAAATTGGTTTGTCAAATAATGACATTGTTCACCCATAAATCCCAGTAGAAAGATTATTAAGCAGCAAGAGACTTTCTTAGGCTCTCCATTTCTTCCTCTATCCATCACTTAACATCCACACCAATGACCAGTAAATCATTGTGTACATTAGCTCTGTAGGTTGACATTAGAATCTCATAAGAACACTATAACCTCCGGAAAGCATGTCCTCAGCATAATTCTATATGTGTTCAGGTTGACACATAGTCCTTTCTCTTAAAGCTACAGGTATACACTCAGACCTCTACCTCCTTTCGGATTGTCTCTGTGTCCTTCTACTGGTAACAAGTTCAGTGCACTTTTTACCAATATGCTGAACTGTTTTATCCCGTCTGTAAGGAGCAGCAAGGTGTTACGTTTTCTATAAAAATATATAAAAGCCAACATGTTTTAACCTCTCTTCTATAGCTGAAGTTCACTCCACTGCTTCCATGCAGAAACCCTAGATCTATTCATATTTTCTTACTCATTTGTGTGAACTATACTCTACCGGTCCCTGTGCAGAGTCTGCCGATGAGTCAGAGCTTGAGCAGCTCTGAAAAGCACAGCATGACAGCACTGATGGTGCTCCTCTAATCTGAAAGACTTTCAGTTATTAAATGCTCGCCTGCTGGGAGTGGGTGGTGCGCGTGTGCGTTTGTGTGTATATGTGAGCATGGGTGTGTACACTGTGTGTGTGTGTGTGTGTGTGTGTGTGTGTGTGTGTGTGTGTGTGTGTGTTTGGTTTTGTAGGGGATTTCAACATTCAGTGAAATACTGTTATGCATTACATGATGTGTTATTTTCCCACACAGTGTGCGTACATGTGGAAAACTGATGGTGCTGTTAATGTAGTGCATAAACCTGACTTGAGTGATGTCTCCATTAAACAATATTCAGCAAGATAAAGAGAGGGGGATTGGAAGGCGGAAATAGAGCTATAGTAATATGCAAAAGTGACACGTAAGGAAATGTAGTAAAGCAAAGATGCCTTCAAAAATAATTAAACATTCCTACATAAGAAATAAACACTTTAAAGAGCATTAATCAGTAATAAATAAAACAAAATCAATATTGGGTGCACTTTGTGCAGGAAATTGCCTGATTCGTTTTTCTGGGCATCTTGGAGAACCTGCCTCAGTTTTTTCTGACTTTGACTGTCACGCTTGCTTCTGTTTTTTTAGCAGGTAAAACCCAGCAGACTTTTTATTAAAATACGAGGGTTCTCTTGGTCAGAATAACTACAGTGGATAGGACAGCAGAAATTATACAGACAGAATATCGCTAAATATTTTTTAAACCCAAAATAAATTTTCAGTTTCATTTATATGCCCAACTTTTCTTTAAAAACACCATAAACATTCATGAAATTGCCTAAAGAGATAGGTACAGAGATACATTTCACACGGTATTGACTGAAACAGTAAGAAGAGTCCTCTTAGTCAGCTATTTCTGAGGCTTACTAATCCTGTAACAGCAATTAACGCAAACAAGCCTCAGCCAAGCACACCATTAAAGTCAAATATAAACAAATAAATTACATTATCACACAAAGTGAAAACAAATTTTCGGCCCAGTAAAACTAAGAAGCTAAACCTCAACGTAAATTACAGTTAGAAAGGAGATGCTACCATTTCAAACTTAACCCTTTAAATGGCCCTTTAAATCCAACCTTATAGCCGTCACTCTTATAACTACAGACATTTTACTATTAGTTTCACAATTACTTGTTTAGATTAGATTTAGGGTAATTAAGAAATAATATACCTTAATAGGAATAACTAGGACCCAGACCCCTTCGTTACAGCTCAAGTTAGCCCGTGCATAGCCATGCTGGAAGGAATTACTTCTTGTCAAACTTTGTGCTTATGAAAAGAAATGACAACACAAGCACTATTTTAACTCTCAGTTGAGACCAAGACCGCGTTTTTCGAGCCCAATACCTGTGATGTGATAAGTCCAACTATAAATGACAGTAAGTCAGAGACGAGTCCAAGTCAATTCAGAAATCATCTTGAAACCAAACTCAAGTCCAGTACTGGCCCTACTGGCTGAACATACAGGCTCAAATAAATATGACCTCACCACTGAGTAGTCCTTCACAATCAACTGCAGCTAGCATCTCCATGTTTGTATTGGAACGTCCACTTTTCAGAAGCTGTTCAGATCTTGATTGATGAATCCAAGGTCCCATTTCACTCATACATTTGTCACCTTGAGAAAAAAATGTGTTGAGAAGCCATTTCACATTGTCTTTAAAGCTGTCCTGAACTGGAATTAGGTTGAGTTCTGTCTATCTATTGATATATTGACAATTGATATATACTATATCAATGTATAATATATACAATAGACAATATATAATAATTTGTCAAAATCTGCCGACTTTTACAAGAAGAGGCCATTTAATTCTCATTGAAAGAAACCAACCACAGACCTTCTAGCAACAAGTATTTGTTTACAAAGCACTAACTGCGTCAAACAAAACTAAAATATTTTTTTAAGATGGGATGCTGTGAAGTATACAGTGACTATACCTGGATTTGAAGTTTATTTTCCATGCATTGAAGTATGGATAACCAATCAGATTTCACCCTGCGAGATTCTTAAGCTTGTGATCAGTTAAGAACACAAAAGATACAAAGGTTTTTGTCAGAGCGCCTGTAGCTGAGGTAAAGTTGAGAGAGAGAGAGAGAGAGAGAGAGAGAGAGACATTCTCGCACTTTTCATTTAAGAGATTCAGCTTCGTGCTAAAAGGAGCCAGGGGGTCAGCGAGGAGGAGCGACACAAAGCACACATCTATCATCTATCTTCCCCTTATCAAGCTTTTGCAATAATGATTCATCGTCAGCAGAATAGAAAGTTTGGGTCCACACCGCCTCTCTGCGACTGATCTGAAGCTATGTATTTTCTCTCTTTCGGACTCTCATCCTCCTTGCACATCCAGTGTCGAGACAGAGAGAAGGACGGACTCAAGGATTTTCGCCTTTTGAGACAGAAAATCATGGAAAGAGCAGCTTGAAAACACTGCCAGCATGCCTGTGAGCTCTGTAAGCCTTTGAGTTATTAAATGCTCCCCTGCTGACAGAGGGTGGTGTTTGTGAGTGTGTCTTTTATAGTCGTGTGTGTTTATTTTGTTGGGGGACTTCAGCATTCATCAAAATACTGTCATGTGTTACATAAAGTGACACACTCTTGCACATCGCCCACACACTTGAAAAGCTGCAGGAGTTGTTAATGTAGTGATAAAATGGTGAGTGATATGTCCATTGAGAAAAGATGTTTTGATGCTGCAAGATGCAGGGAGATAGGCAAAGAGAGAAAGAGAGAGAGAGAGAGGACATTCTCTCACTTGTATTGTCAGAAGTGTTGTTGATGAGTACGAGGACTAATACCCTAGAGTGGAAAGCATGCAGACAACATCCAAGAGTCAGACTTTTTGATGCACATAAGGCAGAGTCATGCTAATTATGATCATGAATTTATTTAGATGAAGATTTTACATTACAAAATAAAACATTAAAACTGTGATTTGCAATTTGTTTTTGTAAAAAAAAAAAAAAGGTCAACTTCATAACATCAGTTATGAAAGATAAAATGTGCAAGCTAATTTACTAAAAGGGTCTACGGAAACTTGCTCATCATAAACATCCATTTTTCTTGTTTGCCTTAATCAATATGCAATTTGGGGCATTTCTATTTAAAATGACAAAATATAAGGTAGTGTTTTTGCAAAAAGGTTTTGTTCTCTCAGTATAATTTACTCCAACCTGAAAGTTACTTAGGTAATGGTGATTATGCACACAAATGAATACAACTGAAGAGCATGTATTATATTATATTTAAAGGCTTTTTGTGCCATTTGAAGACAAAATGAAATATATTATTAATCCTTTTTTGAAAAACATGTCTCAGCATCTCACAATAATGAGAAATCATTTTTCTAATTATGGCTTAATATTACTGCAGTATGACTTTATATTAAATAATTGCAGCATGCTTGCATGTGTACACTTACGCTGTATTTTAAAGTCATCTTTAATTATGGTTATACTTGACATTACGCATATATGCATATACCTGTACATTCTGCATTTAAATTATAAACAGAAAGAATACTAAAGTTTACACTCTTTTATTTGATTAACACTATATTTTAATAGTTAAATGTAGGCACTCTTCAGCAACATGAAATGTAGCAATATAGTCCACGTACAGTCGCGCTCAAAACTTTGCATACACTGGCAGAAATTGTGAAATTTTGGCACTGATTTTGAAAATATCACTGATCATGTTTGGCTCCGTTTTAAATCGTAATGATAACAGAAATCACCCAAATGGTCCTGATCAAAAGTTTACATACCCTTGAATGTTTGGCCTTGTTACAGACGCACAAGGTGACACACACAAGTTTAAAGGGCGATTAAAGGTTAATTTCCCACACCAAACAATTAGTGCCTGTGTATAAATACTCAATGAGTTTGTTAGCTCTCACATGGATGCACTGAGCAGGCTAGATACTGAGCCATGGGGAGCAGAAAAGAACTGTCAAAATACCTGTGTAACAAGGTAGTGGAACTTTATAAAGATGGAAAAAGGATATTCAAAGCCTTGAAAATACCAGTCAGTACTATTCAATCACTTATTAAGAATTGGAAATTTTGGGGATCTCTTGATACCAAGCCGAGGTCAGGTAGCCCAAGAAAGATTTCAGCCACAACTGCCAGAATAATTGTTCGGGATACAAAGAAAAACCCACAGGTAACCTAAATAGAAATAGGAGAAATACAGGCTGCTCTGGAAAAAGACGGTGTGGCTGTTTCAAGGAGCACAATACGACGATACCTGAACAAAAATGAGCTGCATGGTTGAGTTGCCAGAAAGAAGCCTTTACTGCGCCAATGCCACAAAAAAAGCCCGGTTACAATATGCCCGACAACACCTTGACACGCCTCACAGCTCCTGGCGCGCTGTAATTTGGAGTGACGAGACCAAAATAGAGCTTTATGCTCACATACACATACAGCCATAAGTGCTATGTTTGGAGAGGGGTCAACATGGCCTATAGTGAAAAGAATACCATCCCCACTGTGAAGCATGGTGGTGGCTCACTGATGTTTTGGGGGTGTGTGAGCTCTAAAGGCACGGGGAATCTTGTGAAAATTGATGGTAAGATGAATGCAGCACGTTACCAGAAAATGGCAGACAATTTGCATTCTTCTGCACGAAAGCTGCGCATGGGATGCTCTTGGACTTTACAGCACGACAATGACCCTAACCACAAGGCCAAGCTGTCCCTCCAGCAGAAAAATGTGAAGGTTCTGGAGTGGCCATCACAGTCTCCTGACCTTAATATCATTGAGCCACTCTGGCAAGATCTCAAACATGCTGTTCGTGCAAGACGACCAAAGACTTTGCATGACCTGGAGGCATTTTGTCAAGACAAATGGGCAGCTATACCACCTGCAAGAATTTGGGGCCTCATAGATAACTATTACAAAAGACTGCACGTTGTTATTGATACTAAAGGGAGCAATACACAGTATTAAGAAATAAGGGTATGCAGACTTTTGAACAGGGGTCATTTCATTTTTTTCTTTGTTGCCATGTTTTGTTTTATGATTGTGCCATTCTGTTATAACCTACAGGTGAATATGAATAAGAAATTCATATTCAAAATTCCCATAAGAAATAAAAGAAGTGTGTTTTGCTTGCTCATTCATGTTTTCTTTAAAAATGGTACATATATTATAAATTCTCCAAGGGTATGCAAACTTTTGAGCACAACTGTGTACTGAAATTGAAACTGGCATAGGAATGAATAAGATAATAGTCTACAGATGATTTACTAAACACAAAGAACTATAAACTGGGGTGTCCAAGTAAAGTGAAAGCAAAAGGGACAAGTTGATAGTCTAGATGATAGTTCACAGTTTAGATTATTTACTAAATTACATTTTAAGTTTCTTTTATTTTGTATTTATTAGTAAATTGTTGTGGGATCGAGCTCAGCACCATACACAACCCAGCAGGATACGCTAACTGACATCCCAGCCTACCAAGAGGCTAGAAAATTAAACCGTTTTAATGTCTTCCAAATGACATGTTCGTGAACTAGTCAGTTGAAAATTACTCTCTCCTTTTAAAGAGAGTTGCACCAAAAATAAGACATGCTTTTCATGGCTATTAATCAAAGTCAGGAATTAGCAGTAGCATTGATAAATCAGATTAGGTGGTTCAATACAGTAATCTCTAATGAAATAAACTTTAATGCCATAATTTAATACCAGTGTAATTGTGCAAACCCTTTTGTTAAATTTCATTTTATTAAATGTGGCATATAATATGTCATGTCTATTGCCTGACTCCAGTAGGTCAGTTATATTCTATTTGAATTGCGTGACAGTGTGCCAGCCCCCACATCCTCTCTGTGACAGATCTAAAGCTCATGGATGTGTCTGAGACAGCAAACCAGTGTGCTGCTGTATGTCTGTCTGTCTCTTCTCCCCATTGGGTTCTCATCCTCCACCCACAGCCGGTGGACAAGAGAAGGAGAAAAAGGAGGCATTTTGAGGACTTATGTTATTGAACTATTACAGGTTCTCAGTTACTGCAGTGCCTGAACACACAGGCACATTTTAAAATGTGTCAGTCTAAGCTTGTGCTGCCAGAATCTTTTTCAAAGACAGGCTATATATCCTTAGGCCTTCTTTAGGGAGGCTTTTTTCATACTGACACAATCTCAAAAGAAATAAACAAAGAAATAAAAACAGAAATAATATCATGCAAGACTGTGTTCCGAGAGTGTGTATATTTACTATAACCACACTGGGTCGTTTCACTGTGTGTATCACTCTGCTCGTCTGTGTTCACCACGTAAAATTCCACTCCCTAATTTGAAATGGCTACTACAGTAGTGTTAGCAATATCATCAGCAGACATGGCGAACAATACATTTTTCATGATTATAACCGTTGACTTAAAATATGAGAGCTCATCAGATGAAGATGAAAAGGAAAAAGGGCCAGTTTCACTGGAAGCACCTTTAATGGGAATGTACAAATCTATTTGAGCTAGCTAGCCAGCTAGCCGACAGGCTATAAAGAGAGTGTAGCTTCTTCGGGATTGGGAACAAAAATAAATAAATCATTTGGCCATTTGTGTCCAAAATGTTAGTTACTTGATATTAATGTAATGTTTATAGAACTGTTGTATAAAAGCATTATCACACTCACAATTGTGCAGTTATACTGACTACCAACACGGCTGTGACTACCTACGGCACTCAGCCTGAGGCTTCAGTTTTTCCGATATTCAGTATAACCACACTCTTGCTCATGCAATATTGCTTAAATGACAAATCATGACTAGTGTACAATCATAAAATTTCTTCTTTATGATAGCAAGTTTTGCATAAAGGAAAAGTGATCTAATCTTACATCTAATAGATATCTGATCAAGAGAATGTTTAGTTGAATTAGGCTATATTCAAGATATTTGTACTTGCTAAGACGTATTTTTTTTTTTTTTTTGCAGTGAGATATCAATAACCAAACTTTTATCATGTACCTTTAGTCTACTCTTACTTCTAAATACAACAGATAAATCAGTGGTGATAAAACGAATCCATTGTATGGGTGATAAAGGCAACAGGTGTTATAGAGTCACCAAAAGCAGTGTTGTCACCTTATAAACATGACCTCATGTGGGTAGCCTATAAAGCATCATGTTATGCCTCAAGTTTGCTCTATCTCATTAGTGAGGAATTCCTTTTTTTTCCTTGTTAATTTTGTTATTGTTAAATCTGCACCACCAAAGGAGTGTGCATTATGAACACCAGCTAATCTTGGCATTGTTAACAGTGTCCATACAACAGACACAAGACCTTTTATTTGTATCATTTACATTTAACTGATTTGGCTGACACTTTTATACAAAGCTGCTTAGAACTTAGACTGGATACAGTTGGTGGTGCCGGGATTTTAACTCATGACCTTCAGATCAGTAGCACAGTGTCTTAACCACTGAGCTACCATTGCCCATTATCAGTGTGTAGGAGCAAGGGCTCTGGAGATTTTGTCATTTTAAAAATTCATACCTGGCTGTTAGGAACTTTCCCAACTTCTTGTTTTTTCTGGGCATGCAAGCTGTGCAGTCTCCCAGGCCTCAATGGAGTTGAATGATGGACAGCGATCAATGCCCAGAAAGTTGAGACTGGAAACTTCAAAAAGCAGTTACAGAGCCTTGGCCTAACTGCAGCATAATGCCAGGAGTAATTTTTAAATCTCTTGAGCTATGGAAATACTGTGGTGCCCCTGGAATGCCAAAATTACATAAGGTAGTTCAGCTAATGTGGAACATAGTCACTGTCCAGTGTGGTTCCTGGGTAGGGCAAAAGTAAACATTTTGTGTTGCTGAACCACTGGCCAAATTTTCAGTTATATGATTTTCCATAGCTATTGCTGCTGTGGATGATACATTAGCACATCTGACAGACTTTGTAACCTCTTATTAAGGTTAAAGTTACTGACAGGCACTCTATGCCCGCTAACCATAAGACTGGACCTGTGGTCCAAGATAAACAGGTCACTGTGGCACAGCTGATGACAGACTTGAAATTATAAGTCTGGCCCCTAGGAATGACTCTTGCATACTAGCATGTTTGCAAAGGGTCAGACCTTAGATATCTCTTCACACATATTAAACATCCTATCTGCTTTTGCAAAGGAGAATGTGTCCGGTCGTGGCTGTCACGGTGGAAGAGGCATCATGTGGTAGGTAGCTCAGTGGTTAAGACAGTGGACTCCTGATCAGAAGGTTGGGAGTTCAAATCCCAGCACTACCAAGCTGCCACTGCTGGGCCCTTGAGCAAGGCCCTCAACTGCTCAGTTGAGTATAAATGAGATAATTGTAAGTTGCTCTGGATAAGGGCATCTGCCAAATGCTGTAAATGTAAATTTGGTGGGTCCCTGACCAGCTGTTGTTTGTTTTGTTAGCTCATTGGATAAAAGAAGTAATAGGGAAGGCATACTTGAACACAGGCCCATTGAATACCATTTGCAATGGCTACCTCCAGGGCAGTATGAAGAGGGCTCTTGTGGACACTTCTGAAGTAGCAAAATGAAGCTCACCATCCAACTTCACTAGATTTTATAGATTGAATGTTGCTAGATGGAATATAAAGGGCAATTGCAGAACCGGAAGAATTTCTTTTCCTCAATGAAGAATTTTTGAGTGATTTTTATCTTGAGCAGAAACAGTATTAGTACTGTGAGTGGTTTTCATCCTCAGTAGAGTACAGTGTCAGCACTTAAAGTGAAAGCATATATGTTATATTAAATATGTGCCTTGTATTTGCATCTGATGTGAATGAGCCTGCCTTGTCATTCAATCTATATTCATTATTGACCTTTTTGTCTGTTTCTCATTTGTACCTTTGGCTCTCTATATTAGCCTGATATCGGTATCTTTGATCCCTTGTTTATTTTTTATTATGATTGTGCATTTTGAACTGTTGGCTTTGCATTTGTAACAGTAGACCAGAATATTGAATTGGAAACTTTTGCATATCATTACAAGTGACACCATGTTGCATTTTTGCATGACTAGGGATGGCAGGGCTGGAGCAAGAGTAAGAAAAATATCTAATTAAATTTAGAAAAAGTACACACTTCTTGACAACTCTCTGAGCTGAAACTGCATTCTGATACCCTGCGTAATGCCCTGTTGCTGAAATTAAGAGCAACAATTGCTTTTAACAATAGCTTTTAAATATAGCACTTTTGCATTAACTATTACATCATTCTTCACGTAAAAATGAATTTGACTTCATTTGAATTGGATTTGGAGTTAGTTGTGGACTTAGGAGCTCAGCAAGCCACATCTTCTGTGATCCACTATTGAAGGACAAGCACAACATTTGGTTTAACAAATAAAAGAAATTGTTTGAATTGTTATAAGACCTTCCAAATCAATCCAGCGGACTATTAACTTTACATCAGAAAGTTATTTTGTAATTGTTGATGTAAGGATCCTCTAGACTGTCTTTATCATACACCCCAAGAGATACAGCCAAAATATATCTAGACTGTTCTTTGAGCTGCATTCTCTGAGTTTTGTCTTTATCTACTGGACAGTCACAATGGGATGTTGTACGCTCAGTGAGAGGTGGTTGCTTACCTGATTTAGCGCTTAGCAGCTACTACTTACTTACTTACTGACAAAATGCAGTTGAAACGTCTCCATAACTGGGCTTCAGGGAATTACAGACTGCTCCTTCAACATTCTTTAGCTGCATCTGTATCAAGATGGAATCTATTAACGTATACCCAGCCATTTTGGTGTGCCAAGACTCAAGGAACATTCATAATAACAGGTTTGTATATAACATGAGACAACTGGAAAACAATATGTCTTGCAGAAGCAGTGTTATCATGGTTTTAAACAATACATTCATTCAGCGTTCAGTTCAGTTCAATTCAATCTAATCATATTAGAGAGTTTTTTTCTTTTCCCAAAAGGCAGTGTAACTCCAGTGTAATTGAGGACCATACTTCTTGATTTTGTTGACAGCCACCCACTGGTACAGGAGGGCGAAAAATGCAGGGACTAAAGCCCTTTGTGGCATCTGTGTATGTGCTTGTGTAAACCCCATTATTCTGGCAATTTCAAACTGACTTCACAAAACTGAATCTATCTCTCATTTAGCTGGTGTCCTTTTTCCTTTGTGAAGCTGACCAAGATATAACAACCTAAGGTCTGGCCCAGTACCCTTAAGTCCCTTAAACAGACCCATATTTTGTCCAATTATTCCTTACTTACATTACGATGGGCTCAAATATTAATTTACAGTGCTCTGTAAAAGGTCCTGCTACAAAATCCTGAATGGCGAAAACATTATACAGATCATTAATATGGACTTAACATTCAAAAGTCTGCTCCTATTACTATGGATTGAGATTTTTCTGTTGTGGTGGAGCTCTGTACTTTCTAGCACTTCGGGATGGGTTTACCAAGACACAATAAAACTGAGCTACTTGGAACAATCAATGGATGTATCTGTAGTCTGTGGAATCTTGTGTGTGTGTGTGTGTGTGTGTGTGTGTGTGTGTGTGTGTGTGAGAGAGAGAGAGAGAGAGATCCTCCTCGTGCAAGCGTGCTCTGACATCCAGCATGGCTCATTCTCTTCTCAGCATGATGTTGATCATCTATACCATCTGAAAATAGCCAGCAGCCCTCGCACTAAACCTTGCTGGCACTTGCTGCTTGTAAATTCTAGGTTGTACTGCAAGTCAGGCTTTAGTGAACTCACACACGTCCTCCCAGTGGAATTTTCAACCCCGGATCTTGTTCTATTACAGTGTTCTGTCAATGTATATGGTTGAGTTTCAGTTTTGTCCTGGTATAGCAGCTCACTTTATGCAAATTTACATTCTCCAAAAGTATCCTGGGATTAGTATACATCTCATTAAAGCCACCAGGCAGCCACAGCAGTTTTGAGAACGTGTAAACATTGCTGGCTAAGTGCTGCACTGTGCTGCTCATTATCACACATTTCATTCTCCCTGTGTGATATGGCACACTTACAATCAAATATCTATTCATTATCATAAATGAGAAAAACTCTGCCTCTATATTCAGCTCGCATACATTCCAGGATTCAGCAGATTAATAATTGAGCAAATCATGATCGGGGGTGACATGTAGAACATGCATAATGTTGAGCATATGGTTATATAGTAGTAGTGATGGTCTACCAATATGGAAATGTGTAATGCAGTGATATTCAGCCACAGAAAAAATATATGGAAAAGAGCCAAATGCAAGACAGTATACATACTGTAAGTTTACTGACCTGTATTTACATATTTACTTGATTAAGATTAAAAAGTAGTCCATATTAAAGCTTTTGTGGTTAGTCTGCTACATCCTCCTCACTTACATTTGTTCCTCTGTATATTTCTCACTCTTAGCCTAAGGGTACTTATCTTTTTTCTGTCTAATAGCTAATGAAGGTACTTTTGCATGTTCATGAGTATGTTTTCACTCCAGTGTCCTACTCTAATGAAGGCACACATGTCTCCACTGCAAGAGTGTATTGCCTATATAGTATATGTAACGTTAGTTCTACATTTTAGCAAGTCTTGATGGTGGGCAGTATTCAATACTTTACCTTTTTTTTTTAACATTCTACATAATTTTAATGTAACTGGGAAAATGTGTTGGAGGATGGGTTTGGGGCCAGAGAAATCTCTCAGATGGCCACCATTAGATGATCCTGTGTGTGAATATAGGAAGAAAACTATTTTCCAGCATGTGTTGGTTAGTCTGTCAGTGTATACCTTATACCATAACAGTATTGACAGATGAAAATGCAAAGTGCTGAAAAACCTGCAGAGCTATAAACTATATAATTCAGTAGCTACTAGTGACTATTTGAAACCAATAAAAACAGTATGTAACAATATGTCAAGAGTGAGTGTGGGTCTTGGGAGTTTAAGGAGTGAATTTAATTTAGTCAGGTCTTAACAATGTGTCAAGAGTGAGTGTGGGTCTTGGGAGTTTAAGGAGTGAATTTAATTTAGTAAGGTCAATACATATGTGAAAGTATGTGAAGATGAAAGACCAACATTCATTAGATGCTCAGCCTTCTCCTCCACACATGCTTTCTTTCTGCATGGCTACAGTAGGTGAAGGTAACAACTGTGAATGATAGTAATTAACACACAGCATAAGAGTTAGGGAGAATGTGTATAAAGGGGAAAAAGCTACAATCTCTACACACTATCTTCCAATATATTTTCAGTATGTAATCCCTGAAAGCATTCTTATATTCAGTTTTCAACATGGCTGTAACAGAAAGGTGTGACAGTTACTACTCTGCAGTAGCTCATTGATTAAAGACCTGAACCTGTTAACCAAAGGCCCCTACTTCCTTTAGGGGTAGAGAAAGGACAGCAAGTGTGAGAAAAGACAGCAAGAAATATGTACAGAAACAACATTATTTGGGGTTTCATATTGTCTATGGTCAAACAATATGTTTACTAACATGATTAGCAGAAAGGCGGACATAGATACAGGTTCAGCTTGTATTAAAACCATCTGCAGTAGAGAAAGCACAGGGACTAGACAATTATCACAGTGAGGGACAAACAGAAAGTCAGGCAATTGGCAAACAGGCACAAACTAGGACAGGTAGTGCGGGTAATTGAAAAACAACCCAGGGTCAAATCAAATAGACCAAAGAGGGAACGGAAATGGTTCAGAAATAGCACAGGCAAATGCTGGAGTGAGACTTCGCAGAGCCTGAATATGTGTGTGTGTGTGTGTGTGAGAGAGAGAGAGAGAGAGAGAGAGAGAGAGAGACAGAGAGTATAGAGGTATAGAGGCGTCTCAATAGAAATCTGGTGATTGTGTTCATGGATAGGTCATAGATCATAGACTTGTAGAATATTGATTGTCTGTGCAAATCAATATGAGTGAATGACAAACGTAGTAAATTTGAACCCACCATGGCCATCATGGTTTCTTCTTCTTCTTTCTGCTTTTCCCTTCAGGGGTCGCCACAGCGAATCATCACTCTCCGCCTATCCCTATCTTCTGCATCCACAACACTTGCACCCACTACCTTCATATCCTCATTTATTACCTCCATACACCTCCTCTTTGGCCTTCCTCTTCGCCTCCTGCCTGGCAGCTCCATGTCCAG
>CM040987.1:13784879-13815417 GCA_022985145.1 Pangasius djambal
TCCCTCCTCTGAACATGTCCAAACCATCTTAATCTGGCCTCCCTAACTTTGTCCCCCAAATGTCCAACATGAGCTGTCCCTCTGATGTACTCGTTCCTAATCCTGTCCAACCTTGTCACTCCCAAAGAGAACCTCAACATCTTCAGCTCTGCTACCTCTAGCTCTGACTCCTGTCTCTTCCTCAGTGACACTGTCTCTACAGCATGGCCGCTCTCACCCCTTTAATGTTAAATATTTTCTACAGCTTCTTTGCATGAAATATTTTATACACAATTATTCTCAGCTAGAACATGCAAAAACTGAGTGCAATTTATCAGCTTATTTATCACAAATTAGTACTCTTAATTTGGGAAAAAGTCTGCACGCAGCAGAGAATAGAATGAGAGTCCATGTGCATGCGTTCTTTAATACAAAATAAAAGCATACTAAGTGAAATCACAAGTAAGGCAGTGTTGATAACTAGATAGTTTTTCACGGTACAATCAGGCCAAAGGACAATATAAAAGAGTAAACAAGATCAGACATAGGATCAAATACAGCCTAGATGATTAGTGGAGTAACAAGGCACAGAACTTACACAGTGTTACATAATGTTTGGCAAGACTTCACAATGAATGCATGTTCTAGGTGTGTTTATATACTGAGGAGTCAGGAAGTGAATAATTAGCATCAGGTTGCATCAGGACTCATATGTGTCATACTCGTTTTGCATCAAGTGTGGATGATTATGATTATTATTTGATTATTTTTGTATTATTGTCGCTTTATATAGGTATTAGTTACTAGGTAGTTTATTATTAATAATAATAATAATAATAATAATAATAAATGTGAAAAACACCTTCTTTTTGTCTCAAATGTGTTTCAACTGTTTGTTTAAGGTGATTTTTTAGGCTGAATACTAATAAGAAATTTTGTTTTAAAGACTAGAAACTTTAAGTGTGTGGCGCAGTTCAGAGCTTGACAAGTGCTGCTCTTGTTGTTTTGTTTTGAGGTCACTCCATATGCTTTTGTTTGTTATGCCATGTGCTCTTGGTTCTGTTTTTGTCCTGTCATAGGTGTGTAGGTACCCTGCTGGTTAGTTGTCTCATCTGATCATGTATGCCTATTGTAAATTCTCAGCTTTGTTTTACAGTGTCTTATTCCTGGTTTTCCATCTCACTTATTTTCCTGATATATAAATATTTTCCTTTTGATGTTGCCTACCTGTGCTCTGACCCCCTCTATGAACTTTGACGATGATAAAACACACGTTGACTTTTTGCACTTGCGCCCTGCTTTCTGTAGCCACACGGTACAAGTTCCCACAATTATCAGGTATAAATAATTACAAATAGCGAGCTAAAATTAACCATAAATGCAAAGCCATAGTCTGGGTCTAAGAAAGTATCTATTGCGTTTCCTTTCATTTACTACAGCAGAAAGAGAAGGATATATGTGGGCGCTATCATGCATGAATCTTCAAAGAGTGATCAGTATTCATTTTAGGAGCCGCTCAGTACTGGTTTATGTATTTTCTCTGGTACCATCTTCCTCTGCTCAGAATTATGATATTATGTTCTCTCTCTTTCCATAGGACACAGCCTGAGTCCTTTTACTGCTAGATGACAAAGAGAATTACATCACTTTTAAAATGTGTGTGTGTGTGTGTGTGTGTGTGTGTGTGTGTGTGTGTTGATGGATGGAGCTTTATCATGCACTGGCAGGTTGCTTGCCTATAGTCATACATTTAACATGAGGAAGTGGCAGCTATGGCGGGGTGGGTAATTGAGAGAACCTGAACAACTCGTTCAAATTGTTTAAATGGATTCTGTTGACTGATGTTGCAATGTGGTTCAATAATATGACTTCTGGTCTCAGTGCTTCACACACACACACACACATACACACACACACACACACACATACACACACACACACACACACACACATGCTCCCACATTTTTGATTTTTTGAGCCTCTCAGATTTTCAGCAATAGAATGCTGGACTTGACCAATCAATAAAATGTTTATGTTCGTCATGCCTAGGATCAGGGTTGAGATAACAATAACACTTGCCAGAATACGAATTAGAAAACTAGAGAATTGAACAAAGCGACAGAAAAATTAACCAGGTACAGTAATGTATTCATACTCTAAAATGTCTTTAGATTTCATTACTGTTACAGAAAGCAAGTTTCTGACACTCTTATGGCAGCAGTAGAATGCTTGGATTGATTGCCCATTGAATCATAAATAAAACAAGTAGGTCTTGCATAGAACTGGGGCTGCTTTTTTAATCCAACCAAGGATGATGATAATTATTGTTATTATTGTTACACGTGAATCTCCCAGGTTTAAAAATTGAGTCTCGAATGAGGTCCTAAGAGGTGGTGTCATTCTTCCTGAATGTGTGTGTGTGTGTGTGTGTGTGTGTATGTAAGAGAGAGAGAGAGAGAAAGAGCACTTTTAATGCAGCAAGAGACTGTGTGTGTTCATTTTGGAACAGTACAAAGTGCTTCTTTCGTTCCGCATTAGTGCCTGCAGACAGATTGCCTGTCTGTGTGTGCCTTGGTGCTTTTAAGAGACTACACATCCATAACTATATTAAATATCCACAGAGAGTGGCATGACAAAAGAGCTCTTCCAGCACCTCCGCGCTCTTTTAGATTTGGATTTTGCTGCGCTAGTGCATGTGCACATTGTATTTGTACTTTGCTAATGGGCTGCTTTTCCCCCACCACAAAGACTGTAATACGGCTGTTTATCAGAACTTTCTGTGGGCTATTTATCAGCTCTGTTTAGATTCCATAAGCATACTCCTAGCACTGCTTTGAAAAGGCTGTTTTTATTCAACTTTTTCTCCCAGGTTTCTTGGCGTTCCCCCGGGAAGAGGAAGTTGCCCATTGCGAGGACCTTTGCCCTTCGACCTCATCTACACAGACTACCATGGACTGCAGCAGATGAAGCAACACATGGGCCTCTCCCTCAAAAAGCACAAGTTAGTGCGTGTGTGTCCATTATATCTATGTCATTAATCACCTTTCATGTTTAGATGATTCATCTCTTGCACTAATGATTGGTTTTGCCATCACTGTACATCACTGATATAAAGTATCAAGCATTTTAATGTGAATATTGATCTAGATCCAGACCATCTCTGATCAAAAAATAATGATGTAGTGTTCACTCTTTAAAAACCTTCAGTTTTTGGATAGTTGTATGGTCAGTAGCTTTTGGAACCATTTCTGATAGGGAAAACTTCTGTGGAAAAAAAAAAAGATTTCCCCAGAGGAACAGTTGGTGAACTTTTAAGCGTTGCAGATTTTTTTTGGAGAATGTAGGTCATTTCTCTGTTTTAATCTGTCAGACAACAATTTGAAGTGAAATAATCAGGCAAAATTAGCAAAAATGACAAGAGGTTTGTTTTTGCCTAACTGAAAGTAATTAAAGAACTGAACATTTAATATGCAAAAGTATCACTTAAATATTACTAAATGCTGTAGACATCACATTCATATTGGGGGGCCGCCATGCCTTTTCTTCATTGACATGCCCCCAACTCGGACAGTCAGAGCTCAAAGAAAAATATGAGTTCTCAAGTTGTAATCACAGCGTTGAGGTGGCATTCACAATGCGGGTTCACCTCATAAATACAATATTACTGACAGAACTTGAAGGCAGGATAAACTGAGAGGTATTTAAGGCTGAAGAGGTGATTAGTAAATGAGGTGCAGGTGAGTGTGATTAGTAAGCTGGTGAACTTTAGTAGGTTGACAGAGAAGGGGGCATAGCAGTCTGCATGTCTAACTAGTCTCAGTTATGAACTCATTAAAACTCATGTTTAAGTTAATTAAATATTTAATGTGAATGAGTTAATAGTAATAGTGATAAAAATGTATTGCAGAGCTACTACACTCAGCGCAACATGGATACATGTGACCCCTGACTGTCCCTCTGTACACGAATACTGTCCCCACCCCATGATCTCACATTCCTATATCATCCCCAGCTTGCCCCCATATGGCCTAACACCACTCCAGAATATACAGTTACAGTACACACTCACTGTCCACTTCAGTAGGAACACCTATACAGGTCAAGAGCTTCAGCTAATGTTCACATCAAACATCAGAATGGGGAAAAAGTGTGATCTCTGTGACTGTACCCATGCCATGGTTGCTGGTACCTGACAGGTTGGTTTGAGTATTTCAGAAACTGCTGATCTCCTGAGAATTTCACACACAGCCATCTGTAGAGTTTACACCGAATGGTGTGAAAAACAAAAAAACATCCTGTGAGCAGAGGGTCTGCAGGCTGAAACACCTTGTTAGTGAGAGAGATCAGAGGAGAATGCCCAGACTGGTTTGAGCTGACAGGAAGTCTATGGTAACTCAAATAAGCACTCTTTACAATCGTGCTGAGCAGAAAAGCATCTCATAACGCAACACATCAAACCTTGAGGTGGATGGGATACAAGAGCAGAAGACCACATCAGGTTCTATTCCTGTGAGCCAAGAACAGGAATCTGAGGGTACCATGGGCACAGACTCACCGAAACTGGACAGTTGAAGACTGGAATAAGCCCAGATGATTTTTTTCTAATCTTCAACTTCTAATCTTCAACTGCCACATGTTCATCATTTTATTAAACATACTTAAGTGTTAGCATCTTGTGGGCATGCCATAAAGTTTATTCTTGTTTTTGCAGCTTTTTTTTCTCTCAATTCCAGTGGATATCTACAGAAATCTGAAGTATTACCCAGTCTCCATTCTTGTACAGTTTTCTATAGTAGCCAATAGCTCACCTTGTAGTAAATCAGTAAGTCAGTCAGTCAGTCAGTATGGTATTAATAAGACTAAAGAAGTCTTTTTAATGACTTATCCATGACACTTTAGACAGAATATAATTAATAAAATTATTACCATAAAATGCTATGGTCCTGTGTGTGTTTGGAAACCATGGATCTCGCTTTGTACACAGGGGCATTGTCATGCTGGAACAGGTTTGGGCCTCTCAGCATCAGTGAAGGGACATTGTAATTTTATACCATACAAAGACATTCTAGACAGATTTTTGGGGAAGGCCCACATATAGGTGTGATGGTCAGGTGTCCACAAACTTTTGGCCATATAGTGTAGCTTAGAAGTGCTTTTCACTATTAGCCTGCACTAAAGCATTGAAATATCACTGATATAATGACCCATATTTGGGATGTCATCTGTTAAAAAATTTGCATACACAATCATGTTAAGTGGGACAAACGGGTCCTAAATCAGCTCTTTTGCTGTGACAGGTAAAAGTGTAGGGAATATAGGCTTGTTTCATGATGGAATGATGATATAAATCAGAAACTGTTCGGCACAGCACCTTGTCACACAATCCCTAGATATTCAGCTGAAGATTTCTCACTGGATTATGCTCTAAAGAGCAGCTCAATAAGCTAACAAATGATGACAGCAAGACACTTACTCGATGACGCTAAGTACTCAAAGCAGCCCTGAGTAATCTTAAACATTGTTCCATTCATTATGAATAATATTTGTAAACTCATGCCAAAACTGCTTCATGCATAAAACATTGCAGTTGTAATTCTTGATAGCTCTATTAGTAGCTGTCTTGTAGATAATGGAATTGCAAAAAAAATAATAAAATGTCTCCAGGAGATAAAGTGGAGGAAAGGACCCTTATTTGTCATGTGTATTAAATCCATTTAGTCTTTAGGTTCAGGCTAATTTCTGTTTTATTGTGAATCATGTCTCTGAAATGTCTCCATTTCAGTTTGTCTTGAGCTGCATATTTAATTTCGTTCTTAACGCTCTGGTGCAGTGAGCCTGAACCATGCTTTGACAAAATTCGAATGAATTAGGATAATATATTTCATTACAAGTTTAGGGCCCGGGGTTAAAGCTCCACCTGTTTACACAGCACATAAGAAGTCTTGTTAATGTTCTACAAAGCCTGTATCCACAAGTGTTATAATTTATAATTCTTCATGATTTTGCTAACAGTGCTTTAAAACATGTTAATGAACTCCAATAATAATAATCTTTGCACCTTAGTCAAGGACAAGTGGGTGCATGATGAATAGTACTGACATTTATGGACATTTAGTCGCAAAATAGACTCATAATAGTTAATGGTTTATTTTGAAGTCTTGAAAATAAATATTATATTTTGAAATTTTGAAAATAAAGATATTAAACTGCAATAATGTGTTTATGTTGCTCCATGTCCTTTAATTAGGTTGCACTTTCCACTTCATTAATAACGTTTTCAGCTAGAAAAAAAGGTTTCAAGTGCTTTACAACACACAAGTAGGAATTCTTAATTCTGAAATGCTTTTCTGCTCATCGCGGTTGTAAAGAGCGGTTAATTGACTTACCAAATCCTTCTTGTCAGCTTGAGCCAGTCTGACCATTCTCCTCTGACCTCATTCATCAGCAAGGTCACATGAGATCACATTTTTCCCCGTTCTGATGTTTGACGTGAACATTAACTGAAGCTCTTGACCTGTATCTGCATGATTTCACGCATCCTGATGCTGCCACATGAAGTGATTAAGTCAGAATCTTTCCCATACACAGAACATTAAACGAGCTTTATAATTATGTGCAGGTCATCAGTCATAACAGTAGAAGCACGTGACCCAGTGATTAACAGTGAATTAAATACAGTGCTTTATTTGAGCTGTAGGAAACATTGCTGAAGTTAAATTTAAAAAATGACTAATTCGAAAAGTGTCGACAGAGACATAAATCGTTGTAAGTACAGGATACATAGAAAGGGTTACTGAAGAGAAAAGGAAAGAAATTCTTATTTTTTAAATCAAGTCTCCACACTGCCTTTCATGTTACTTGCTAATAGATTTGATTTGCTCTAGCACTGATTCCTTCTGGGTGTTACTGAATGAGATTTTACCTAGGAGTCAGTCTGGTTCCTGACACACACACACACACACACACACACACACACAGAGAGACATGACTATCATGACTATGACTGACTCATAATTATATAACAACCAAAAAAAGATTTCTGTTTGCTTTATCGTGATGTCGTGATGTTACACTGTTAAAAAAAAAAAAAAGAACACTGTAGAGTTACTGGCAACCTGGGTTTACAGGAAACAACTGTGAAACATATTTATAGTAAAGTACTGCAATATCTCAAACTTTATGTGTAAAGTAACACATAATCCATTATATTAGCTCATTTGGCTGATCCAGGATGCACCTGAGCAATGTTGGGATTTGAATACATGACCTTCTGATCTGCAACTCAAAGCCTTAACCACTGAGCCGCCACAAGAAGCACACCTTTCACTGAATCTGTGCAATCTTTAGGGGAGTTAGTTCAGCAGTAGAAGTGGTTGAATCAATGTTGGTTAATAATAGTTGATGTGGCTTAGTGGTTAAGGCTTTGAGTTATAAATCAGAGGATTGTATGTTCAACTCCCAGCACCAACAAACTGTCCTGGTTGGGTTCTAGTCTAGACCCTTCATCTCAGTTGTCACCTGCATCAAGGAAATGTACTGTTTTATACTATGTAATATATTACAGTACTTAAAATATCTTTATCAGTTGTTTGTTATAAATTTTATAGCACTTTACTGGCTACTCAGGTGACCAGTAAATTTTTTTACAGGGTACTCTTTGGTGTAAAATGAGGCTTGATGCACTTCACTTATATCAGGACACTAGTTCTGGGCTGCTCACACTAAAGTAATTGTTTGGGTGCTCTGATTTTCTCTATTCTGTATGACAGGATCCTCAGTTTGATTGTGCAGTCAGTATAACGGTACAAATTGCTGCAATTTTCTGGACTTACAATGACTTCATGCACATCAATACATGGCTTTCTTCAGAACAATGTTCACCTTGTCAAATTCATACAAATTGATCACTGCTCTCAAATGCCAGTCTGAATTCACATTTCTCTCCACTGAGGAAGCTCTTTTCTTTAGTTTCCCTGGTATCTCTAAGATGTGTGAAATATTCTGCTGTTATCTCAGTATTGCAATACTTACACATACACAAACTGTTGTCATTTGAACTGGTCTGAGCATCTATATCATTGTTTCTGACAGATGTCATATCCGGGTGATTGACACATTTGGTACTGAGCCAGCATATAACCATGAGGAATATGCCACCCTGCACGGCTACAGGACCAACTGGGGCTACTGGAATCTCAACTGCAGACAGTACATGACCATGTTCCGTAAGTAGGGGTATTGGGGTTTTTATTCTCAGCACTGTGGAAGAGCAAAATGATTAGGCATAACTGAGCCAGACAGTTGTCTGTGTGTGTTGAGTGTGTGAGTTTGTAGCTCACTGGGCTGCAGCTGATACTAAGACATGCCCAAGGTGTGTACTGGTAGTTCGATGGAATACAATTATCAGAGAAACAGAGCAGGTGTTCATTGTCACAGCTGTGTGTCTGTATTTTGATTGTGTCTTATTGCAGTGTGAGCCAGTGATTTAGTCAATAGTTCATCAATAGTCAGTAGTGATTTAAATATTAACTGAAAAAAGGCTATACAAAAAAAACAACAGCAATGCAGTTTGCCTTGTCATTCTGTTTATCTTCACACAATTATGCTCTCTAAATTATCCTAATGCTGCTCTTGTTGTTCTGTGTAGCCACCTGTGCTGTATTTAAAGCATTATTGTTCTATACACTGCCTTATAGCAGCTGTACAGGAGCTCTGTGCCAGTCTGTGCACAGAGGTGCTGTACTGTCTCGCTCCATGGTCCTAGAGGAGTGATATTTCACTATATGGGTGTATGTAAAAAAGGTCAATAAAAATTAACATGACTTGAAAAGAAATCCTTATTGATAATTAAACTGGTGACTGTTAAATATCTTTTCATCATGTTTTTTTTTTTTCAATAAATTGTGCTCTCTGACGTGATGTCATCATTTTTTGTTTGTTTGTTTGTTTTCGGAGGGTTGGAAGTTAGACATTTTGCATATGTTGGACTCATTCTATCTGTAAAGTGCAGTGTAGGAGTGGAGACGCAGGACGCAATTGTGTGAGCTCAGCATGACTTTTATTGAGAGCAGTCCAAACATCATTGTCAAAAACTGTAGCAGGGCTCAGAGAACAGGCAGACAGTGTTAACCAAGGCATATCCATATTCATAGTAAAGGCACAGGCACCAATCAAGAACCAGAAAATTAAATAGGCAAACTGATCAGAAACTAATATAAAATAGGAGAGACCACACAACAGGGCAATAAACCAATGACAGGACAGTAGAGCAGACAGGACTAGAATCAAAACAAAAGACATGGAAGCATGTTTGTGTTTGAATCCGTGCTGCACTTCAGAAGGTGAAGTGCCCACTAACGGGGAAATACATGACATATTGTCCCACCCTGAAGGCGTGGTTTTTAAAGCACCTAAACATTGGCGGGTCCTGGACCCCTGAGCAGAGCATTCATTAGCTTCCAGGGTTCCCCAGACAGGCATTGCACAGAAAGAATGATGTCCTCAGCAGGGCAGGAAGGCAGAGTGGCATCCTCAGCTGAGCCAGAGGATGGAGAGACATCCTCTGTGGAGCAGTGAGGTTGGAGCATCAACACCCTCACAAGTGACAGACGGCAGACAACGGCAGAGCGACAACGTCATCCCGGAAGCCAGGAAACGGAGCCCCAGTGTTATCCCCAAAGCCAGGAGACTCCTCGTTGAAGTCAGGAAGCGGACCGACATCCTCAGCAGACCAGGGAGGTGGAGAGAGCATGATGTCATCGAAGCCAGGAGGCAGAGAGAAGACGACGTCTGCAAAGCAGTGACGTGGAGAGTCGTCCATGGTCGGTGTCAGGGTGTGGCGCGACAACCGCGCCAAAACCTTGGCGAAGCCTGGGGGCAGAGCGTCGTCATCAGCAGAGCCAGGATGCAGAGCGACGACCTCGAGCAACGACCAGGGCAGGGAAGGTGGAGTGACAGCATAGCCCCAAAAAAAGAAAAGAAAAAAAAAACCTTTCCAGGGGAAGCTCCTCTCTGGGGAACAGGAACACCCTTCTCAGGTGGCTAGAGAACTACAAGACTTTCTCCCCATTCGCGAGTCTTATCGGTAAATCGGTCTTCTATGTGTTGTAGAGGTGGAGAGACAGGAATTACGTGAGGTCGACTTTTATTGAGAACAGTCCAAACATCATCGTCAAAAATTGTAGCAGGGGTCAGAGAACAGGCAGGCAGCATTAACAAAGGCACATCATATTCATATATTCATATCCAGGCACAGGCACAGCTCAAAATCCAGGAAATTAAAAGTATCAGAAACACAGAACTGGAACCAGAAATGCGGAGGAAACACGGCTCTGAGCTTAATCAACAGAAATGTTCGATAAGATCTTGTAACGAGACAAAGAAGGAGAACTGCTTAAATATACAAACTGATCAGAAATTAATAGAAAACATGAGAGAACAATCAATGCACAGCAGGGTGATAAACCAATGGCAGGGCAGTGACAGAGATAGGACTGGAATCAAAACAAAATATAAGGAAGCAGGTTTGTACTTAATCCACACTGCACACCAGAAGGCGCAGTGCTAAGGCGGAATTGTATGACACTATCATTATTTTGCAAGCTACAGGGTTGTGGGCTGTGGTTCTGAATAAAATATAGTGAATTAACATGTAAAATTGTAGCAGTTGTATGGTAAATGCATATGAAATAAACATAGTAGAATATTTTTCTCTGTTCGTTTCTTTTTTTCTTTATCTTGGAGTTAATAAGACAAAAAAGCAGCTTATGTGACAGAGAAGCCAGAAAGCATAAAGTGCTTTGTCCTAAAGACTGTCCCATGGTGGAACATGTACTGACCTTTAGAAAAAAGCTAACAATGGAAACTCCTTTCATAAATGTTAAACAAATGCCTCCTAACAGAAATCTTCACAATATCAACAATTATAGGTTTGTGCATTATAGGTTTTTCTTTGTGCTTTATAGGTTTTAATATAAATCCTTTTAATATAAAGCCAAGACCTAGCAACTCTGTACAAATTGTTTCCCCATGCAGCACATACTCCTGACAACTCCTTCATGGGCTTTGTTGCTGAAGAACTAAACCACACTGAGAGGCTCAACATTCAAAGAGAGAAAGTGAACAATATGGCAGTGATCTATGGCAAAGAGGCCAGCATGTGGAAGGTAAGCACACACACACACATACACGCGCACACATACACACACACACTGAGCAAAGGGAAGCTTTCTTTCTGAATATTTTATGACTGTGAAAAATTCGGGGACACTGGATTTATGATTGTCTTCCTTTTCATTTCTCATGGACACTCATTTCAAAACACTGCTTGACGCTTTATACATCGTGAAGGGCCTGCGGGTGTCACCTCGGTCATGTAAAGCTTCACGACTGATAGCAATGTAATGAGCTCTTTTCACCCTGATTGATAGAGCTACAGAGACACAGGCATCCTCTCGAGTCGCATCTGTTTATGGCTGTTATAAATCTGGAGTCGATGGCTGCCGCGGTAATAACTCTCTGATGAGTTGTCAAACGCTTTCACCTGGTAAGTGGTGCCGGATTTAGCTTCTAATGTGGCACTCATCCCTGAGGACTTGAGGCTTGTGTATCATTTTATGGCCACAGTAGGCTCAGCACTTGTAATGGTACGCCCCGAGATAGATTGCCTATCAGAGTCTGTTAGGCACCATGACAGCATTGCGCTGCAGTGGCATTTTAGACAGCATGCAGTTAGCACTGTGACACTAATCAAGTTGTGATGAAGAGCAAAGCTTGCAAAGAGAGAGACAGACAGAAACAGAAAGAGAATTAAACATTATGTAAACATCAGTGGAGGAAGATGCTTCCTTCTGTTCCTACCAAAAGCTGACAAGCAGCCCACTTTAATCTCTTAGAACATATGCTTTGGCTGTCAGACTTCTAGAGACAAGTTGATGACTGATTTTTTTTTTTCTGACAGCATTCAAACACGCTGATCTATTAAATGACTGTTCTTGTCTTCATATCATACCATCTTTGCAGTAAAATGCCCTCAACAAGAACAATGCCGTGTAGGCCATTCTGTCACCTAATGCATTTATACAGTACAGGTGTCACTCAGCATGATGAGATCACGACTAATCCCTTTCTCTTTCTGTTTCTTTTTCTCTTATATGTACTTCTGCCCTTGCTGTTATCCACAGCTTGAGGTAAGTGAGACATTTAATAAATTGTTAGATGACAACAAATTTTGCATTTAATGGCCTGATATGCATAAATACAGCTGGAAGTGAAGAAAGGAGGTGGGAGAAGTTGTGTGTTGAATACCAGATTAATTAGATGCTGCTGCTACTATATTATACTATTATAACAAGATTTGGTAACACTTCACTTGCATCATGACACAGACATAACCATGTCTGCAGTAATATGCTGTCATAAGTTGTCCTAAAAGTTGATGTCCATTAATATAAGTGTTACATCATAATATTTGGCATCTTATGTCCTATGCTATTTTTTACTAAGTGTGCTCTAGCTTAGCATATGGCTTAAGACAGGTGTTACTGCACATACCATATGACACCTGTCGTAACACCACTGACAACATTTTATGCCACATCATTAAAATCACTCTAAAAATATCACACGTTTATAATAAAAAAAAAGGTATAAACGTATTATATTATAAACATGTATTATAAACTTTGACATTGTGACAATTATTGTGACAGTGGGTACGGTTCAACAGTCTCATGTTATTACAACTATTGCTAATATTCTATCAGATACATATATTGATATAGTGACAATAGATAAGCAACCACTTTTTTAAATCTATGATAGGCACAACCCGGTCTTGTGGATGCTCACAATTTATATCACTTCACTTAAAAATATATAGTTCACCCAAATACTAACTAAACACAGCAATGTCTCAGGTGTTGACATGACATGTAGATGTCACTACTAAAGCCCAATTTACACCTAATCTTTTATGAAACATTTTTAGCCACAAATGGGCTTCCATTTTAACCAGCACATAAAACCACAACGACTGTGATTGCATAGTAAAAACCCATCCACTCTACTCTGTTATATACCGACACGAGTCACCTCCATAGAAATCCACATTAAGATTACGGTATTGAAACAATCAGTGTATTTACATAATAGCCGTATTAATGCTGTTAAAACATCATTTGCATTATCGTAAATTTTACACTTCACACAAGGCCAGATTCTTTCTCCCAAATTTTTGCTACACGTCACTTTTTTCATGTATGGCTGAGAGGAAGATGTCATTCTGTCATCATTTTGCACATTATTTTTTAATTTAATGCCATTCAGTCTTGCTTTAGCCTGATATTGGTGTATTCAATCCCTTGCATGTTTTTAAATGATTTCTTGATTTTGGAGTGTTACACTACCCCTAAAATATTGACATAAAATGTAGTAACAGAGAAGACATGTAATATATTTGCTGTATGTTCTGATAGCCAACTGGTTATTTCTACCTCTAAGGATCAAATGAAATCTAACTATATGTCATTAGAAAATGTCATTGTGCTGCACTGCTAACACTCAGTTATTAAAGGGAATACAATACAGTGTCCTGTTCCTAGACCTTGTTTTCACATGTGTGCCAAGGTTACAAAATTCATTAATTCATTATAAAGTGTAATACCATTATATTCATTATAAACTCTTAATACCCAATACTGAACACCTCCATTTATGGTGCACTGTATGTGCCAAAAGTATGTGGCCACCTGACCAATCACACCAGTATGTGCTAGTATGTGCACCAGTATCATCCCATTCCAGATGAAGTTCCCTCTTTGCTGTTATAACAACTGCCACTCTTCTGGGAAGGCTTTACACCAGATTATAGAGTGTGGCTATGGGGATTTGCCAATTCAGCCACTAGAGCATTAGTGAGGCACTGATGTCAGGCAAGGTGGTCTGGGGCGCACGCAGCATTCCATCCCGAAGGTGTTCAGTGGGATTGAGGTCAGGGCTAAACCCCTTAGTTCCAGTGAAGACAGTCTAGACATTCTAGACAATTGTATGCTTCCAACATTGTGGCAACAGTTTGGGGAAGGCCCACATATGGGTGTGATGGTCAGGTTTCCACATACCTTTGGCCATATAGTGTAGCAAGTTATTTTTTATTTACAGCCTATTGCATTAATATTACAAGTAACCATTTTTAAATGTAATCATGTCACTGCCATTAGTTAACTATGCTGGGAAAAAAACACTTCCCGAAAGTGGTCAAATAGTTTTCATTAGCCATTAAAATCATGAGATGCAGATGGGAAAATGGCTAATTGAAACCATTTGTCGAACTCACATTAGAAAGTGCTGTTTGTTTTTCACATGTAACCAATAAAAAGATTAGTGTTTACATTTTTTTTTATGTCTTTCATAATGGGTATTTATGGGATTTACAAACTAGCCTGAACAATAACTATGCTTGAATTTTAATTTCAAATTGCATTCCACTTTTCAGTTTAGGCACCCTGTTTTGGCCAACATTTATTTATGTCCTACATCCTGGAATGCTTTGTTTAACGATGTTTTCCACCCAGGGATTTAACAACTGTACTTGTAACTCATTTTGAATCTGCCCTCTTCTCTCCTGCAGGGGAAAGACAAGTTTCTAACCATCCTGCACCGCTACATGGACATTCATGGAACAGTCTATTATGAAGCCCAGCGGCCTCCAGAAATCCCTGCCTTTGTCAGAAACCATGGCTTGTTGCCTCAACATGAGCTTCAGCAGCTTCTTAGGAAGGCCAAGGTATTGTTATTGTTTTTGTGAGTTTTAAATTATTTACTGAGTATCTGACATGATACCTAGGAACTGGTTTATTGTGCATTTCTTACATCAAAGCTTGGCCAGAGACACTATTAATAATAGGCAAAGTATATAGCAGAGGTGAGATCATAGCCAAATACAGCTAATATACAGCAGGTAGTTCCATAATAAAGGTTAAAACATAGAGAACAGAAACATGACTCAAGGAACATGGAAAACAAAAGAACAAGTAGATTAGATGCAGTTAGATACATGAATAAATTACTTCACACAAAAGTTGACAAGAGTATAACTACAAGAATTTATGTTACTCAAGTAAATTTGTATCTTTCTTTTTTCAGCTTTTCGTAGGATTTGGCTTTCCTTATGAAGGTCCTGCCCCTTTGGAAGCCATCGCCAATGGCTGCATTTTCCTTCAGCCCAAATTCCATCCACCTCGTAGCTCTCTCAACAACGAGTTCTTCAGAGGGAAGCCCATGTCCAGAGAGGTGAGCACTCAGCAAAGATCAGCTAGAGTTAAATCAGATTCACCAGAACCCGAACCTGAATTCATGATGCTTGTAATCAAGTGTAATTTGATGCTATGAGGAATTTGTACGTATCAGGTATAAATGCATCTCTGAAAATTGAAGTAATTTCTAGTAGTAGAAGTACAAGTGTACTCAGAAAGAACAAATTAGTCTGGATCTAATCTAATTCAACCTCTGAGGTCAAAGTTTTATATACTGTACACTGTTGCACTAAGAAAATGCTGTGCCTCTGAAAAGGCAACTAATTGTGCGTAAATTGAAGTAATTTCTAGCCATAACATTAAATCCACCTGCTTAATATTGTGTAATTCCTCCCTGCGCTGCCAAAACAGCTCTGATCCGTCGAGGCATGGACTCCACAAGACCACTGAACGTGTGCTGTGGTATCTGGCACAAAGACGTTAGCATCAGATCTTTTAAGTCCTGTAAGTTGCAAGTTGGGTCCCCCATGAATAGGACTTGTTTGTCCAGGACATTTGAGGGACATCCCACATTTTAGGGATATCTCACATTGAGATCTTGGGAATTTGGAGGCCATGTCAACACATGCAGTGTGGAAGGGCGCATTATCCTGCTGAAAGAGGCCACTGCCATTAGGGAATACCGTTGCCATGAAGGGCTTTACTTGGTCTGCAAAAAAAGGTAGGTGGTACATGTCAAAGTAACATCCACATGAATGCCAGGACCCAAGGTCTCCCAGCAGAACATTGCCCAGAGCATCACACTGCCTATGCCGGCTTGCCTTCCTCCCATAGTGTGTCCTGGTGCCATCTCTTCCCTAGGTAAGTGATGCACATGCACCCGGCCGTCCACATGATGTAAAAGAAAACGTGATTCATCACACCCAGCCACCTACTTCCATTGCTCAAGGTCCAGTTGTGATGCTCACGTGCCCATTGTAGGCGCTTTTGGCAGTGGACAGGGGTCAGCATGGGCACTCTGACCGGTCTGCAGCTACACAGCCCCATATGCAGCAAGCTACCATGCACTGTGTTCTGACACCTTTCTATCATAGCCAGCATTAACTTTTTCAGCAGTATGTGCTACAGTAGCTCTTATGTGGGATCGGACCAGACAGGCTAGCCTTCGCTTCCCACATACATCAGTGAGCCTTGGGTACCCTTGACCCTGTTGCCTGTTCACCGGTTAGCCTTCCTTGGACTACTTTTGGTAGGTACCAACCACTGCATACCAGGAACACCCCACAAGACCTGCCGTTTTGGAGATGCTCTGATCCAGTCGTCCAGCCATCACAATTTGGCCCTTGTCAAAGTTGCTCAGATCCTTCCTATTTCCAACGCATCAACTTCAAGAACTGACTGTTCACTTTCTGCCTAATATACCCCACCCCTTGACAGGATGTTATTCACTTCACTTGTCAGTGGATTTAATCTTATGGCTGTATATTGCAGCACATTAAATTACATGTAATTATTTGGGATACAGTTAAAATGTTTTTTGTTTAAATAGGCTTGTTGGGAGGACAGTACCACATGTTCTTAAAGCTGCAAATACTGCTTGTCTTGACTGGCAAAGAAGACAAGCATCAGGACTCTTTTCTGCATTGGCACTTAGGGGGTGGAAATAACTTCTTCTGGCTGTCCAAACAGCTGAGTCCTTTGCTGTTTTCAAACACAAACTTACATGTCAGCACTGACTCCTTTTTCTGGCAGGTTCCTAGCTTGTTGGCATCTTCAGACACAGGCAAAACTACACTAGAAAATATGATCTACTCTCATAATGCAGAGCACATGACCTCATCAGACGACTTCCAATCAAGCACCTGATTGCTAATGTAACCTAATTGCAAGCACAATACTCCTGTTAAATAGTAGCCTTTTTAAAGGATTTTATTTAAGCCTTTATAAGTCAATTGTCTTAAATTTTAATATGCTTTATGGAGTATATCTTAAATTTTATGCTAAAAAAACATGGTAAGATATGTAAGGAATTACACACAACAGACCATGCTGTTATATGAAAATAATGCATGCCCGGGGACTGAGGCGTCCCAATGGGAGTGTCCATCCATCCATCCATTTTCTGTACTGCTTATCCTACACAGGGTCATAGGGAGCCTGGGCCCTATCCCAAGGGATCGCAGGGCACAATTGCACACACATTCACACACCCCAGTGTGAGTGTATTATTTTTATGTAACAGTCTGTCATGTGTTATTCCTTATTTATCTTACCAAAATTTCTTCCACTTATACCGCAGCAATTTGTCAACAACTACAATGATTATTTTATCGGTCATTTTACCATTGCACATTTGAATGGTTTATTGTTGGATTTAATGTTATGGAATGTCTGAGAGACAAGTTGGTTCATGTTCTCACTTATGTTATAGCCATGATAATAAACAGTCACTCACTCACCAGTTCTCTCTCTCTCTCTCTCTCTCTCTCTCTCTTTCTCTCTCAAAAAACATAGCTCGTCATTTTACTGAGAAAACAGAGAGCATAAGCTCTTTTGTCCTGCAGATTTTCCTGTGCTGATAAACTTCGCAAAGCACTGTGACTGTTAAAAAATGCTTACAACTGATACTCCTTCCATAAATGTTAAATAAATGTCTCCTAACAAATGACATCACCACATCAATGATGTTAAAATTAATTTGTTAAACAACAACACATCCAAAATCCATTATTAGTCTTAGATTATGTGGAGCATCTGCGTACGAGCTGTTGCTATAGAAACAATAATGCATTAGAATGAGCAGCATTAATATTAACCATTTAATATTAATCATTTATGTTACAGCCAGAACTACCTGTGCTGTTATACAAAATTAAGGCACACCTTCCTACCAATCAGATTCAAACATTTAACTGCATTGTGGTATAAAGATAACGCTTTTCAATATACTTTTAATTTACACAAGGCATAAGTAGCACCTAGCAACTGTAGAGGTTGCACAATCATGACCTCTTCTTATATTATTATTCTAAATTAAGTTCAGTTAATTTTCATCATGACTGTTGGTTTCAGTGGATGTCTATAGAGTTTTTGCTTCATTTACACACACAACTGAAAAGAAAATGAAGATCCTGTATAAAACTAGACTCAGTTGGTGCACCAAATGTCAGTATTGTTGTCACTCACTCTGCTATTAGTACATGGTTTTAGGGTAGCTTGAAATTTTTATTTTCTGGCATCTCATCATTGCAAATTTGGTCTTAAATTACATTTGAAGTGTCATTAAAGTCTTAAAAAGTAATAAATTCAACATTATCCTATATATTCAGTTTATACTTGCAGACACGCTGTAATATGGAGTAATGTTAATCATATAGCTACACTATTTAAGATTTTGTGCCAGTGTAACATCACACCCCCATACACACTTACTAACCCATAGTGTTTATATAGTGATAATCCTATGCAATTCTTGTCTTTTATCCTTTTTTACTCAGGTGTCTTCTCAACACCCCTACACTGAGCAGTACATTGGCAGACCGCATGTCATCACTGTGGACTATAACAGTTCAGAGGAAATTGAGGCGACCATTAAAGAAATCCTGAAAGCCAAGGTGAGCTTAAATTCACTTAAAATAGGCAGACAGTGAAATTCTTGTGCAAAAATTATTTCTTATTAATCGGATTACATTCATCAGAATTTCACCAATTTTCACCATGTAGATTAGGAGCTATGGAAGTCCAGTTGAGTTGCCCATTTAAGGTAACAGTAGAAGTGCCAATTGAGCACAATAGACCAGTAGTATGGTTTTAATTTTACAGCTACAAATTTGATGAATATTGATTGTAAACTTTTCCAAGTGCTTAGCTATGAAATTACAATCAAATGTTTTTTAGGTATTTAGTCTCCCACACACTAGACAGGACGAGACTATGACTATCAACTTCTATAAGAGTATCACCTTCTATAAAAAAACAGACAAATTTAAACAAAATTAAATGTAGTACATATCGTACACACATAGTTGGAAACTTTATTACATATTTTATTAAAAGGCTCACAGGATTTTAACACATAGCCGCTCAGTTTGTGAGCTTGCCTAGTTTGTCACTTTTCCTTTTTGTTAAATATGGCAAATATACCCTGAGGACTGTGGTTCATGAGTGTGGGTTTCTTGTTTATTGCTGTATTCTTGATGTATCATCATTTTGATAATCTCTGTAAAACAAGTTATCTTGATCTTCATTGTGAAATTGCTGATAAAACTAGCTCACAACTGACTGACAGAAGGCAGTGAACTTCTGCTAAGTCACTTCAGTTTAGCGACTTAGTGACCGTGCGGTAACACGTTTTAACATAACTCATACGTAAATACAGGGGCGTGAGTGTAATATTATACCATAATAGTATCAAGAGAGGAAAGTCAAAAACAAGCTATGTCTTTATCTTTTTACTAACTTTTGACATTTTAGCTGGGTAACTTAATGAACGAAGAGTAGTGCTGGTGAGCCCCATTGTGAACCTGTTATGTCAAGAAGACTTATTGTAATCCCTTGGAGTTAGAGTTGGAGACAAATTTATGAACACTATATATTGGTATTATAGTGATAACCAGGGGGTTGGGCCAGCTGTTCATTAACAATTATCTTGTTAGATGGGAACATAACTATTGCTGTGCTCTGCCTTTGGCAAATCCAGTGAGGCACAATATTGGCTCATGAGGGACTGTTAGAATCTCTACTATGGGACACTGCACTATTAGCACAGTAGATATTGGTTTGTTCATCTTGAATTATGGGTCCTTCTGGGTTTATGTGGCTTCCAACCAATGCTGATACTAGTTGACCATGTTCCACATATTGTCCTGCTGTAGAAATGCCAGTAGCATTAATCACTTCTTGAGTGCTTGATCCATCTCCCCCACAAGCAGCAGACACAATCAATTGATCCTCCCCTCTGATGTATAACTTCAGTGCACTTCCCAACTGTGTGTAGACAGCCAAACACAGTGGTCTACAATGGTTGCACAGCAAATAAAAACCATTTCAGAAATCGGCAAACAGCTTATTCTTTAAGACAATGGCAGTACCGTAGTTGGTATTAACATAAAAATAAATATGAGAATGGGGATAAGACTGTGCATAAATCTCTACATAAAATATTTTTGAGAATTGAAACCAGATGCAGCTCTGTGGCAATCCCCAGCCTACACTGGCATCTAATTAACCGAAAAAGCATCTGCATAAATTTTACATGGTTGCATTTTGGTGGAATAATATAATCATTAAACTGCCTTTATCAGATTAACACCCAAAGTGTAATAAAGTTTGTAATAAAATTTTGTTATTACAAATGGCAGAGAGAGGAGATTACTTTCACTTCCATTTATATTTCTAGTAAATCTGAGAAATCTCATCATATTCTCCAAGACAATTATCACAATGAAGGTAATTTTCTGAAATGCCATATGAGGTTTGCATTGTGACAATCACAATTAATTGATGTTTCTGTGTTACTTCAGGGGCACTGTTTGTTTTCAATCACGTGCAGAATGTGTTTCTGATTGTGGATATTGATTACAGCAGTGGTGTTTGTGTCTCTGTATGTATACACAGGTAGAGCCTTTCTTGCCTTATGAATATACCTCTGAAGGAATGCTAGAAAGACTGAATGCTTACATCCAGCATCAGGTATGCTTTTGGTTTACGTACAAACACACACACACACTCACACACATACAAGCTGCAAATCATCCCTTGACATGAGCTAATTAGTTCAGCACGAACTAATTAATGACATTGATTTATTTTTTGCTGTGATTTCTTTTTACCCATATGAAGGATTTCTGTCGCATCAATAGCCCCTTTCCATCAGCCAATGAGTCCAAACTTTGGCCAGGGAATCCACCAAACCCTTTCGTCTTCATGCCCAGCTCCACAGGTGTGGTATGGGCCTCAAACATCAGTGCTCCGGCATCTTGGCCCCCTCTCAGTGCCCTGAGGCTGCTCCTCAGTCCTGAGGCCTCATCGTGTGTGAAGACATGCCAGGATGCTGGCCTCATCTGTGAGCCTGCCTTCTTCCCTTTCATTAACAATATGGAGGCTTTCAATGGGTGAGGATTTTAAAGAAAATGTTGCTTATCAAGTTTTTCAATAATATGAATGTCATTATGAAACTTATGTAGACAGCATGAGAGACAGCAGAAGCTTCACTTGTGTATTCTATCTGAGACAACACAACCACACACAGCAATTATTGATGCATGATATCTAAATTGGGTGGTGCTGGGATGCAGCAGGTAGTGTTGGTGCCTTACAGATCCATGCCCCAGGGTACACCACTGAGCCCCAATTACCATCCACATGTCCATGTGGGGTTCTCTAGTTCCTCTCACCCAAAAAGTATACGGGTATAAATTGAACTCCTGCTTTACTACCACAGACTGTTACACCATCTATAAGTCTGTTGACCAAATCTGTTTATTAATTTCACACTCTTTTTTCAATCACTTGTGAATAATATCCCAAGGTGCTTAAAGTCCTTCACCAGGGACAAGATGTCCCCCCTCACCTACAGAGAGCATTCTACTCTTTTCCGGAGCAGAACCATGTCCTCTAGGAGAGGACATGATTTGCATTCCAGCCACTTCACACTCATAAGTGAAACAGTGAGTGTTAGATGTAGGTGCATGCTGGGTGTGTAGGATGGTGCCAAGAAAACATCCATGCAAGTATCAGGCATGTTACCTCCAGCACCCCATACAGCCACAAACAGGAATGGAGAAGACAATCCCTTGGTGGAGTATTATATGCACCATAAAATAGTTTTGGCTTAACTTGTGTGTGCATAATTTGTGAATTATTACACAGTAGTCCATAATGCATTACATATGAGTCTATAATGATACTATAATATATAAAATAGTATTCAAACCCTGCCTCTATGCACTGACTGAGCAATATATTAGGTACACCTGTACACCTAATCATTCATGCAATTATCTAATCAGCCAATCATGTGGCCGCAGTGCAGTGTATAAAATCATGCAGGTATGGGACAGCAGCTTCGGGTAATGTTCACATGAACCATAAGAATGGGGAATATGCATACCTCAGTGATTTTGACCATGGCATGATTGTTGGTGCCAGACGGGCTGGTTTGAGTATTTTTATAACTGCTGATCTCCTGGGATTTTTACGCACCACAGTCTCTAGGGTTTACTCAGAATTGTGCAATAAAGAAAAAACATCCAGTGAGCAGCAGTTCTACAGACAATAATGCCTTATTAATGAGAGAGGTAAACAGAGAATGGCCAGACTAGTTTGAGCTGACAGAAAGGCTACAGTAACTCAGATAACCACTCTGTACAGTTGTGGTGAGCAGTAAAGCATCTCAGAATGGACAACACATCGAACCTTGAGGCAGATGGGCTACAACAGCAGAAGACCACATCAGGTCCCACTTCTCTCAGACAAGTACATAAAGCTGAGGCTGCAGTGGGCACAGACTCACCAAAACTTGACAGTTGAAGACTGGAAAAAAGTAGCATGGTCTGATGAATCTTGATTTCTGCTGAGGCACACAGATGATAGGGTCAGAATTTGGTGCCAACAGCATGAATCCATGGACTCAACCTGCCTTGTGTCAACAGTTCAGGCTGGTGGAGGTGGTATAATGGTGTGGGGAATGTTTTCTTGGCACAGCTAGGGCTCATGGCAACACTTTACCCATCTTCTAATAGCTACTTTCAGCATGATAAAGCGCCATGTCACAAAGCAAAAATCACCTCAAGCTGGTTTCATGAACATGACAATGAGTTCAGTGTTCATCAGTGGCCTCCACAGTCACCAGATCTGAATCTAATAGAACACCTTTGGGACATAGTAGAACAGATTCGCAGCATGAAAGTGCACCTGAAAAATCTGATTGTCATGCTATAGCTGGAGCCAAATGAAATGAAAGCCGTGAAGGGACCAAGCTTCTGGTGAACTTGACCCACGGTCCAGACAGATCTTGTGCAGCTAGCAGCCCACTATCCTATGCACCAACCTGAATTCGATGTGCTTATATATAGGAAAGAGATGTGGGAAATCTAGCAACAATGTTGCTGTTACTTTTTACTAATATTTACAAAATGAGACATTCTTAGTCATTATCCTTTTTATGAAACTTTTACATACATACAGTATATAGTCTATATAATATGGCAGTAGTCAGCTAAGCCCTCAGGCGCACTGAGACATTAACATATGGAGACACTTGATAGAATTGATCCAATGTTTTCTGGAATGTGGGGCATATCTAAAGGGCTACACACAAACCTGAATTTGTGACAGGACAAAAATAATTATTTTCCCTAAATGCTGAAAATATATGTGTGTTTCAAATAGGATTGATGTTCAGTGTGAGGCTTTGGAAATGGAGATGAACCATTTATTTCCGGCTGTGGCTGTCAAGGGGAGAGAGTGTTTCCTGCAGAAGGAAGCGCTCCTGTTCAGCTGCGCTGGGATCAGCACCAAACACCGACGCCTTTGTCCCTGTAGAGACTTCCTTCAGGGCCAGGTGGCGCTGTGCAGAGATTGTCTCTGAGATCTGTGATACACTGAGACCAGATCCTGGGCCAGATGAGGTGATTGCCTTCCCATAAACATTAAGGTCTGATGAACTAATCCACTCATGCCTGAATACAATGGATCCCTCAAGAAATGAGAGATATAAGAAGCATATCAGAGCTGACATTGGATGGAACAAACATAATCAGATTTCTACAGTTTCCAGACTGCTTGAGCCAGCTTCAGGATCTGGACTGGTTACGAGAGTACAATTTTTCTTTTTTTCTTTTTTTTTGTAGATGGCAAAAGCGGCTATTTTTCCACAATTATTCTTTGAATGTTGTTATATCCAAATGCACACGAAGCATTGAAACAACTGATAATGCTGATTTTTATAAACACATATGGTAAATGGTACAAGTGTTCTGTTCACTGTTCTGTGGTATCCTACCATCTTTTAAAGTGTCTTTTTTTTTTCAAGATATTATCAGATATATTATCAGAAGCCCGAACTCATTTGGAAACTGGCATAATTGGCATCTGAAAAGGCAGTGCTTTCTCAATATAATCAGCTCTAGACAACACAACACCAAGATTCACATACACATAAGAGTTGTTATGTAGAATGTCTCCTGAAGTCAACTGCAGTAAAACACAGTGGGCTTCATTTATCAACATATTCATATAAACTGTGTGTAAAGCCAAACTTTGGGTGAGCCAAACCGAACTAAAAATTTCCAATGAATTTACAAAAGTTTTGGAAATGCTGATTTTCTTCATCCTCGTGTGTGTGTGTTGATGAATGACAATCACCCATTATTACCACTCACATGCCTGGCACAGCTGATCTGCATTTGGTGACCCACAAAACTACATAAAAGGCAAAGCTCACACAGCTGAAACGATGAGTAAACAGCAAAAAAAATACTCTCAGAGGTAGAAGAGAATGTTATTTAGACTCATGTCTATGCCAATAATAATATATATTATTAACCACTGTAACAACACCTGAAAAGATAAAGACAAATAACAGAAAAGGTGAATTTGGTGTGAACTAAGTGAGGTGAAAAGAAAATATGAGTGGCATGAAAACGGAGGAGACCCAGATGATCCTGCACACCAAGCATATCACGCAGGGAAGCTATTTTTAAATTGTTTTAAGTCTCTCAGCTAACATACTGAACTGTTGCACTGCATGAAAGGAAGATGCTGTGGCAAATGGAACCATTTTATAAGGCAGCTTTTGTCCTATCATACCGGTCTTTAACCTCCTTTCCGTCATAAGCGTGGAGACTGCACACTGAGACTGCATTTATGAAGTTGTAACATGAAAGCAAATGCAATACAATTCAAATGTCTCCATGATTTGATTCATGATTCATTTTGTGTCTGAAACAGTATTTTAAGACCTGTACACTTTATGCAAGACTAGTGTTCATAGGGCTACATACATAATATCTGCATAAGCCTTTTATGACACTGACATAAAACTACATATAACGGTGTCATATTATGTTCATATTGTACATAATGTACATAAAGACTGTCAACTTTGATGTTAAGTTGACATAACACTCAAATCAAGTTACAGAATTCCGTAGAGGTTGTGTTCCTGGGCTCACTTACGTTACAATGCCATGCCACTGTCAAACAGTTGGATACAATAGCAGTGCTGGGTTTACTAATAGTTAACAAACGCTACCAAAACAGAACAGAAAGACAATAATCGAAAACCATATTGTAGAGGGCTGGGCAATGTACAAGCCAGCACAAACTAGGCAAATCCATAGAACAGTAAACTAGATTGAAACAAGATAAAACCAGACAAGATATTGTACAGATATACAGTATGACTCAGTAATGGCACATATATGAATGGAGTGAGACTTCACAAATTGAAGTGAGCAGTCCAGAGTATATAAAGGTTATGCTGGTTATTGGTATTTGATTAGACGTGCGAGCAGGGATAGGTTACTTGTGAGTCACATGGTCGTAACCCATCACATAACTGGCTGTGGAGTTTTTCAGCTGACATGGAGGTTGGCTGGTATTCATAGCTACTTTGACTGCTTTGGAGTTATTCCATCAATGTGATAGTCAACTGATTTTTTCTTTATCTCAGAGCCATGGCAGCCATTTTTCTCCCCTGACTCACTACTAATGTTTGTTTTAGTTTTTAAAAAAAAAAAAAAAAAATCCTGTAACTGTCCTGTAACTTTTAGGCCTGGAGAAAATATACAGAGAAAAATTACATTGTCATAAGTATTGATAAAAATCTTTACAGAAATAAGAAACACTTTTTGGAGAAAATATAGACAATGTTGTTGTTACAGTTTAATGTTTGTTAGTTGTTTATTGATGTGCTCACCTTTGTTGAAATAATGTAATAATCTCATCGTCATTATGAGGCTCTGACATAACCAGGACTACACTGAAGTACAATATCAGTTGTCGTGATGTCCTAACGTGTCACCCCTGTCATAACACAAACCTGTATCGACAATTGTCAATTTATGTAATTTGTTTCATGTTATGTCAACCTAACATCAAAATTAACGATAGGAGTATGGAAGTACACTGTGGACAGGCCTCAGAAACAAAACAAAAAAAAATCATTTGGGTAAGATTTCTCTTCTGGACATTTTCAGGTTCTGGTTTTCATTTTCATTCCATAAACCTGTAATTTCACCATAATTTGCTGATTTCTTCATTTGCATGATGCTGTTTGTTTTAAATGTGATGGGTTTTATGGCAGCCCTGCAAAAATTCATTTGAATAATTTATAGATTAACCCAAGTCATACAGTTCACATACTGTATAATTGTGTGTGTGCTACATTTTTCATATGCACATGAATATTTGCAAATAATGTACCAAGTGGTTTCATACAAAATAAAATCCCTTTTAACTTGAACTTGTATTTCTTACTGATTTACAGGACATCACCAGCGCCTCATATTTGAATGAAATTCTGTACTGAATGCCACATACCTTCAGCTATTACTGTAAGAATACTAAAGAGCAAATAGTTGATTGTCCTTTGTTTTTGTTTTAAGCAGAATATTAATTGCGTTCAGTGATAATGCTTGTGCAGTTTTGTCAGATGATTATAAATTGTCTATTTTTATTTTAAATTTTTAATTGTTTTTTTTTTTTTTTCAATTAAGAAGTGCTGTCATGAAACAGGTGAATAAGCATTCACTTAAAACGTTTCATTTTTACAAACCCTACTGATACAGTGGATTTTCTCCTCTTCTCTTGTGGGTTTCCTAGCTGAAAACTTAGAAAACTCAATTTACCTTGTGAAATTTCCAGCCAAAGGGAAGAGAAAATCTGCTGAGAAAATGAGGTGCACTTGCTCACAAATGAAGAACCATCTGGGAAAATACATTATTTATAGCACAGACAGAAGGATCCTTTCGATTTTCAATAACGCCAGCTTTAAATATCTGTATTATGTAGATGCAGTATTTTCCCTTCAGTTTCTCTCTCTCTCTGTCTGAATTTGTTTCCCTTAGTGACTGCAGGTTTGCAGGTAGAAAAAGCCACAATAAAATAAGGTTAAAATGCACTTGAAAAGAAGCTTGTCTTGGCCTATAGTAGATATTTTTTATTTCATCATCTGTACTGTTATATGATTATGCTAATTATTAGAACTATTTCAGAATTCTTTTTCACAGAGTACAAACCCTACTGGTATTTTCTCCCAGCAGGACCAATTAAACTGTGCTCCAGGACCAGATGTAGGAGTAATATGAGGTAAAGTCTAAGGGCAAAATTTCCTAAAATAGGTAGATAGGTGGGGGGGAAAAAATCCAATAGAAGCACATCAGCATTTCTAACTAATGAAAACCGTTTGATGTCAAAGTCAACTCTGAACCCAAATGCTGCCACGTCATTATAAAACTCTGGACAGGCTGACAGAGGCAGGTACACAATTTGCTGCTTGTCAAAGTCAGAGCTAAACTGCACAGAGCTTTTCTGCAATTAGATAAATGACTAAACAGAGTGATACTCTTCTTACCTGATAATGGGCCTCGTTTATCAGTCTTTTAGTAAAGTTGTGTAAATGTTTGCATAACTGAACTAAAAATTTCCACCAAACTTACAAAAGTTTCGGAAGCTCCGATATTCTTCATACTCACAGGCATATATTGATCACGCATAAAGTGCAAAGTGTGTTCCCGACAGAGCTCATTTGCATTTAGTGACACCCATAAAACTCTGTAAAAGTTCACAGAGGGCTGGAAACATGAAATGCAAAAGTGGAAGTTATTTTTACTCACTTCTATGCCAATAGAAATCTTTACAGTAACAGCAACTGAAAAGGTCCAACTCTAGATACAAATGACAGAAAAGCTAAATTAGGTGTGAATTAAGTGAGGTGAAAAGAAAATGGTGTGACTTAAAAACATATGAGATAAAAAGATCTACATTGTACCTAGGTGATCATGGACACCATGCACATCACAAAGGGAAACTTGTATTTTAAAATTGTTTTAAGTGTCTCAGCCAACATGCTGGATCTAAAGTGTTTTTAAAAAAAGATGCTGTGGCAAATGAAACAATAAGCTTTATTTATTTACTGCACAGACCAGCCCATCCTCCATTTATCCAGTGGCATTTCTTTTGTCATAATAGAATGACTAGTTCTAATTGTCTTGGTTTGTTTTGCCTTGCTTATAATTGTCACGAGTAATATAATATGACTGGGTCTTTATATCAAACGCACATAGTCAATGTACTTTATGTCAAATGCAAGTAGTCAAGACTGCAAAGTCCAAGACTAGGACTAGCTGAGATCAAGTCAAGACCAAGTTTTAATGGGGCGAGGCCAAGTCAAGATCAAGTCCAAATGAAAGTGATACTGAGTCAAGATCAAGATCAAAAACCATCAAATCCTTTTTGAGGCCAAAACTTCAATTCAGCTAGGTGGCTTTACTCAAGCATTGCACCAGTGATTAGGCTAGGTTTTCTTGAATAAGGAATTACATTTTGTCAAATTTTGTGCATGTGGAAAGAAAAGATAACACAAACATTATTTGTACAAACTCTCGTTTAAGACCAACATCAAATTTAGTGAGAACAATGCCCAAGGTTGAAACGTGTCCAAGAGTCCTGGTTCACCTCTTCCGATATGCTGACTCACTGTTGTTGCTGATGAGGCCCGCAACTGTAGTGTCATCAGCAAACTTGATGATGTCATTTGAACTGTACTTTGCAGCACAGTCATGAATCAGCAGAGCATACTGCAGTGGACTGAGCACAGCCCTGGGGAATGCCGGTGTTCAGTGTGGTGGTGCTGGTGGTGATGTTGCCGATCGCAAAGGACTGGGGTCTCTCAATGGGCTGGTAGTCATTCAGGCAGGACACAGACGATTTCTATGTCACAGGGATGGTGGTGGTTGTCTTGAAGCATACAGGGACAACTGCTTGGCTCAGGGAAATGTTGAAGATATCTGTAAGGTATTTCCTTATGTTGTCTCAGAAGCCTTACCATTATCATCTCTGCCTTGCTCATTAGCAATCTAGAATTAGTCCCACATTTCTGTAAAGCTGCATCGTGACAATAGAAATTCATCTAAATTAAGCTGAAATTGCAGAGAATGTGAAACAAAACAGAAGAACAAAAGGAAGTTTCTTTGTTAAACTAATACATAAGATTACTTTTGCTACTTTTTAGTTAGTGGTTCAGATGAGGACATGGGCTCGTCCAATATTAGTCTAAAGAGCAAGACTAATTCTGTCTGGAGAGCTGACATTTACAGAAGATATTGTTTCTTTTGCTTGCTTTGAAAGTTAACAGTAAAGGTGATTGACTTCAGTTTTTTTTTTCATTCCTCCCACAAAGCCAATTTAACCAAAGATTACATGCCTTTCTTGTACAACAAATACACTGAACACTGTCCTTCAAGCTTTATCTATAAAGTGTTTGATGAATAGTTGCATTATGCTGTGGTATACTGACCAAGTGAAAGAAGGTTTGGACTAACAATAGTCTACTTGTCTAAGTGACCTTTATGGTTTACTTGACAAGACATTTGGTTTTATTCATTTTGCAGATGTTTAAAGCAGCCTACAAGTGGGCTGAGCTGTTAAGGGATTAGGTCAAGGTCCCTGCAGTGATGCTTCGGTGATATGAGGATGTACAATCTTTCAATCTCTCTTTTGATTTCTTTAGGCATTTTTATGCAATGAGGTGTGGCTTGTGTGATGGTGTTGCTCTTAGTAAGCATGATTCATGACCTTAGTGTTATAAGGTTCTATATGGGAGATGAGCCATGTTTTGATATTCCAGCCAGCAAAATTTTAATGTCCTGTAATACAGTTTAAGGTTGCACATTTAAATGTTTATCAAAATTCTGATTTTCAGAAACATTTTCAAAATTCAGATTTAGAAAGTGGATTTTTGAACAGTGATCTAACAGATGTTTACTTTAAAGTTCAGTTTTAGCACATTGCATATAGCTAAATAATGTTGGTAATGTTTATTATAGTAATATTATGATAATATTTTATGATATTAGCTAAAATATTAGCTTTGCAAGGAGATATATTTTTAATACACTGCCCTCCAAAAGTTTGGAAACGCCTGAACAAAATAGGGTTTTTGGGCAATATCAGCATAAATCCTCTTTAGTTAGTGACCATTTTGCATTGATAATAAGGGACAACACAAACTATGAAAACATATTTTATTAAATAAAAAGTTTATGAACATAAACATGAACATAACATAGAAAAATACTCAAATT
>CM040987.1:13815517-13843912 GCA_022985145.1 Pangasius djambal
TCATCTTTGGGCAATCCTCCAGGAGGCTTGGAGTAATATATCAAGTCAATGTTTGAATAAACTGACTGCTCGGATGCCTAGTGTTGTCCCTTATTATCAATGCAAAATGGTCACTAACTAAAGAGGATTTATGCTGATATTGCCCAAAAACCCTATTTTGTTCAGGCGTTTCCAAACTTTTGGAGGGCAGTGTATGCCAGAAAACCTTTGTAAAATAAAACAATAACACCACACAACACCCCTTTATTTAATATGATGAAGTAGTCAATTCATTTTTGACCAAAATGCCAGATAGAAAGTTAATACTGCGGTCACAATGTGCATGTTCTCCTGGAGTAGTGGATCATTTGCAGGGATACTGACTTGTATACTGCATTTTTCTCAGGGCAATTGGCTTGTTATAGCCATAGTATATCCTGGACCCTTTTGCAATTATCCAAACAGAACTCTTGGCAATATAGTTTAGGACTTTTTATATCCATAAAGAAGTTTTATTCCCGTAAAATGGCTGTGTCTTGGCTGGTCAATAAATTAAATATGGCGTCTGTCAGGTACAAACACACGGGACAAATAAACTTTTAAGAAGCTGACATTTAAAAGAATTCCCTTGATTTCTGGGTTTTACTGCAGTACTAACTTCTTTCTAACAGGGTTTGACCTATTGAACCAGCATGATGTCTTATTTACTGTCTTTTATTGGAAGAGGGTGACCAGGTTGGTTTCAGCAGAGCAAACTGTGCATGTGCAAATGCAATTGATTTTTTTATAGTTAGGATATTTTAGATCATTTCTGCTTGTTAAACAGCCCCTTCTGCCAGAAACTGGTGGAGAGACAGCTCCAAGCTGGAATTATTGATTCAAATTATGCTCAGGTGTTAGATGTTAGCTGCAGAACAGAATGATGTGGTGTGTGCTTATAGTGGCTAATCAGTAGAAAATTATGAAATTCCTTTTTTTGTTCTCCAGCCCACTCATTTTCCCATAGATTTTTTTCATGCAATAAGAGCCTGTGGTAGAAATTGCAGAAATGAATTGCTCTATAGATAATTGATGCAACATTTAGCATGATATTTAGACAGTGTGAATTAATTTTAATAAATTGCCAAAAGCTTCTAGAGGTAATCACTATATCTGGGCAAACCTTAGGTTTAAATACATAGTTGAAAAATCATTTGAAGTTTCCATATTGATGCATTTTTTCAGCATTTATTTGTAAAATACATTATATTAAAATGTAACATTGCAAACTTGGAGACTAAGAGTGGCATGTCTGAAGGGATTATGATGAATATAGTCTTAAAAATGCTGAAAAGAGTGTAGGTGTCTTAGGCTACCTTATCTGCATTGCCCAGACTTTGTCATGCTTTTGTCATCAATTACAGCAATTGCTACTGAAAATTCAAAAGATTTAGCACAATATGTATCACAAGTAACTCCAACATGCAACGTGCAAGTAAGTACCTGGCTATCTATATATTACAGTGGCACTACTGGTTTGCTACTAGCCTGCTAACGTTAGCAAGCATGATAGTTAACATTATCAGATGTGTAATGCTGTTATTTAAAAATATTACTACCTGGTTATCCATAGAAACAGAGACAGGAAGAGAGGAACACAGAAATAGCCAATAGTAAAACAAATAGGCAGAGAAACAGGTGAAAGTTCAAGGGTGTCAAGTGAGGTTTTACAATGCCTATACTAAAGCTGTATAACATGGTGCAAAATTAACTAAGACTGCAGGTTATACGTATACACTCCACAGCTAAGTTCTGCTTCCAGCTAATTTAAAAAGCTACACTGATCAATGGAGCATGGCACTGCAACATGCAGAATCAGTGCACATACGCCATCTGGTTTAATAAAATTAAATGAACATCATTTATCCTTTCATTTACCTGGCTGTCCTTTCATTTCACATGGCACCAAGAGGCTTATTAGCCATTTGGGTTGTGAGTTTCATCGGTGAAGCTTTGCAAGATCAGATGAACTTTGTCATATTTTTCTATTTATAACCAAAGTCCTGCAAGCAAAGTGCACTGTATATGTGGAGGGAGGGTCCAGAGAGTGCAGCCATTCAGGACTCGGCATCTCTACCAATGTTATAACCTACCCTTAATGCCTATCCCATACTTTTTATTAAACTCATGAACACAACCAAAGCTTTTTCATGTTTGGACTTTTAGTGAAGCATGGAGTATCCCATGAAAGACATTCTAAACTCTAAGCCATAGATCATGGGCCTGTCTGTAAAGCTCATTAAACTGCCCAGCGTCTAGACTGGCTTAGTCACTGCTTACAATGTCTCTGTTTAACCCACAGGCCCTCATCTCAGCACTCTGCCATTTAGCCCATCAGCCAAAAAGAGAGCATGGGAATGGATCCGTCTCCATTTGTCATGAACTAATTATTTTCTCCAATGCAATTTCCACTGTGCTTGACCCTGTTTGGGATCCTGGCCAAGGTGCTTGACTCACATTGAACAAGCTGCTGAATTTGAAATTAGATGCAAATGGTATCTAATATCAAGCCCAAAATGTACCAATATTAATAATAGCAGCAATGATTCAGCATACAGGGCAAGTCAAAGCTTAAAGCTTTAAGCAGCAGATGCCCTAGAGTGATTTCATACAGCTGTGATGAGAAGACAAAGACATTCTATTCTCCATAGTGTACACTATGTGAGAATTGTTGTGTCTTAGAGTTCTATTCTGAAAATTGTCTTGTTACATCGACTCAAAACTACAACGCCAAATGCAGCCCAATTCCCTTTCCCTTTATAGCTGAAATTCCTAACTGGATCAGGAAGCCTGCAAGCATTGCCAAAGCTGTGTTTTAGCTTCAGGCTATAATTATCTAGAGAAGACAAAAGCCTCCCTCTGTTTCTCTTTAAAAAGCATTTTAGTGTCACGCCAATCCAAAGGCATTCATGCTTAGCTTTTGATACAAGTATGTCTTGGCACTGGAAAGTAAATGCATGTACCTTACAGCACTCATGGATACCTGAGTGCTATGCAGCATAGACATGTGTAGTTAGTGAGGAGGTATTGCTTTTCACCAAAACACTCTTGTAAAACTAAATAACACAGTCATTTTCATATACTTATACAGACATATTTAAATTTGTCACTACACTGTAAAAGTCCAGCCAAAACCGTTATTCAAACAGCATTACAGTTACAGAAGTATATGTGTCAAATTCCACTCCTTTAAAAAGAAAACCTCCATTTACACTTGATAGAATAGATTTTCAACACACAGGAGACAGTTGCCAGAGACAGTTGAACATAAATGCATGGTTTCAGTTGGACCTTTTCCATTCAGAGTGGAGGACAGTGCAAAGGGAAACCCACTAAACAGAGGAAATATGAGGATGACCAAAAACAATGATGGACTACCAAATAGCAATTTAATGCTAGCCCAATGCCAACTCACACCACTTTTAGCTGGTCTACATACTGGCATGCTGTGACAGATGAACTCATCTGAATCTTGCTGCCAGAACACTGCAAACCACAACTCAGTCTTGATATGACTGTAGCTCTGGCATGACATGGCAGCTGGGAGGAAGCGGACCCAAATCTGAAATTCCTACAAGCATTAAATACGGCTGGTTGCTTTTTTTTTTTTTGTTCAAATTATAAATGGATAGAAATCAGCTACATTTTTGAACATTTTTATGCATTCACTGTAAGTTAATGTATTACAAACAGAACATGTCACTTTAATTAAGTGTATACTCAAAAATGTACAGCTCCTCAATTTTTGCTTTTCAACCCAAACAGTAGAGACTTTACTGTGTGGAATCAACATGCCTGGAATCGAGAAATAGTTCCACCTCTTTGAGTGGAAAACAACTTCAGTGCAGTGAAGGCTGATGCCCCGACAGTCTCCTGGATCATGGACAAACCACAGTTTGAAAAGCTTCAGAATTGTGTGCTGCAGGAGGTGCTGAGCAACACTGTGCGACCCTAGGGAACTGTCCCGTTTCCTTAACTCTCTGTGGGACTGAACTGGGCAGATTATGCAGATGTTCTACACAGGAAAGGCACAGGCTATTCTTTATACGGTGACTCAGGCCTTTAAGTGTGTGCTGCAATATACAGGGCCTTGTCTTCTTGTCCGTTGTGACCAACGTTCGCTTTTACAGTATGCTGTGGTGTGCCAAACGGCTCAATAAACGGGTCAGGAAGGTCAGCACCAACATAGCACTGAATCCAAACTTATAAGAGGCAGTGACTTAAAAGAGAATGATCGCAGTTCTGGAAAACATTCTGAACAATTCTGCCCATTCCCTCCATGACATGATACAGCATCCAGCTCATTCCAAACAGGTGCATGCAGAAGCACTGCTTGGGAACTTCTACAGAGATTGCAATCAGGATCCACAGTACTTACTCAGATGGTAGCATGGCATCCTGGCACCTGTTTCCCAGAAGGGACAATAAGACAATCATATTACACAAAAACTACCCATATTTTTTTGGTGTCGGTAAATGTGTAGTTCGTCCTATCATGCCCACTGTAGTTTATATGGAATAATGCACCTTCATGAGAACACTACATTCCGAGCATTTCGTCTGATGTTAGCCGTTACACTGCTGTCAATAAAAGAACTGTCAAGTATCCAGAATGCCTCCTAACTAAGTAATCTACAGTTGGGCTTCTGGAAAATACAACACACGCACACACACACACACACACACACACACACACACACACACACACACACACACACAAAATCTCCTTCAGTGGGAAAACTGGATATTAAAATTCAGTCTAGCATGACACCACAAGTTTTATACAATGTAAAGTTGCTCTAGGCTGAAAATGATAAAAGATGAATAAAACTCGAATATATATAAAATATAAATCATAAATGCAAATTATGTTATAAATTACAGTGAATCATGTATATTAATGTTAGGAAAAATGCAAATATGTTGTTCAGTCCAGAAGTGATGTGTGCGTGTGTGTGTGTGTGTGTGTGTGTGTGTGTGTGTGTGTGTGTGTGTGTGTGTGTGTGTGTGTAGGCAGGCTTTTAGCTGATGTGGTTCTATCTATGTGAGAGAGCTCCCCTATAAGAGACGATGGGTATAAAAGATGTATGATAACTTACTGACTAACAATTAATCACATAAACTAAGTCTCCATCTTGTGCTCTGTGAGATTGTACTCTGGCACACTGAGCTCTGCAAGTTGTATATGGTTACGCAAGTCCTGCCCTCTTGTTTCATTAGAAAGGGTAATATGAAATGGAAGGCATTAATCATTTTTGATTGATGGCTCAGACAAGGGCATCTTTCATTTCATTTTTCACCTCAAAGTCTTTAGCTGATCTTCATCAATCTTTCAGACACCAGGGCAACCAACAACATGAACTTATTTAAAGGCTAATAAGATAAGAACCCACATTTTGTTAAGATGAGTTTGGCTGAATTGAGTCCTTATGGGAGATCCTTTTGTTCCTATTCATTTATCTGCACTTGTTTCTGCCATATACAGTATTTACTTATTATAATATTGAACAGCTGATGAAGGACCTTTGTAAAAATCTAAAAACTGCTTAAATGATTCATCGATGCTTAAAATGCTTGAAAGTATTCAGCCACTCTGTGTGAATTGTCCTTTTGCAGCAATTACAGAGTTGAGTTGTCTCAGATGTGTCTCCATGAGCTAGGCACATTTTGACTTTGGCAAGTTCTTTCATTCCTCAATGCAAATTTTCTCCAAGTCTGCCAGATTAGATGGAGAATGTTTGTGGACAGCAATTTTCAGGTCATGACACAAATTTTCAATTAGATTTAAGCCTGGGCTTTGACTCAGCCATTCCAAAACACACCTTCTTTTTTACTAGGCATTCTATTGTAGTCTTTGCCCTGTGCTTTGGCCCATTGTTCCATTGGAAGACATATTTCACTCTAAATCACCTCTAGCTGACTGGTACAGGTTCTCTGCAACAGTTTGCTTATATCTGGCTCCATCCATGTTGCCTGTGATGGCAACAAGCTTTCCAGTTCCTCCTGCTGAAAAGCAACCTGGGTGTTCGGCTGTATTTGGTTTGTGCCAACATTATACTTTGGCTTTAGACCAAACTTTAGTCTCATCAGACCACAAAATCTTTTTCCAAAAGCTCACAGATTTTCTAATATGGCATTTCTCAGAAGTGGCCAGATCTGTGAAGAGCTGATGATATTGTTGAGGTCTGCACAGGTTCTCCTATTTCAACCAGTGAGGTCTATAACTCCTTCAATGTCATAGCTGGACTCTTGGACACTTCTCTGACAATTGCCCTTCTTGCCAAAGCACTCAGATTGGCCCGATTTTGGTAGTGTCTGGGTTGTGCCATATTTTTTCCACTTTGTTATATAGATTTGACACTGATCCTAAGAAGGTTCAAAGCTTTGCTCATCTTTTAATAACCTTCTCCAGGTTTTTTCCTCCTAACATTTTGGTCTTCAATAGAGCAGGACTGATCTGATCTAGTATTTTAGTTGTAAAACCTCCCAAAGTCAGAAATATTTATAGTGCAAGCATACAATTGGACAATGGAAGATTTAACATATTTAGTGTGAGCTCCCAAAATTTAAATACTAGTCCTAATTTAGATTTAAAAAAATAACTTTCATCTCGACAACAAGTTGGACTGGAAAGTCAACTCATAGGCTGTGTACAGCAAAGGGATGAGCAGACTCTACTTTTTGAGGAAGCTCAGGTCCTTTAATATTTGCAGCAAGATGTTAGAGATCTTCTACCAATCTGTGGTAGCCAGTGTGGTTAGAGCTGGAGATCCAAAAAAAAACTCAACAAACTGATCAAGAAGGCTGACTCAGTCTTGGGCTGCTCTCTGGATGGCTTTGAGGTGGTGGTGGTGGTGGTGGGAAAGAAGACATTCAATAAACTCACAGCCATTCTGGACAATAAACAGTATCCCCTCCATGACCTACTGGTTAAACAGCGGAGATTCTTTAGTAGAAGACTCATTCAGCCCCGCTGTAGAAAGGACCAGTGCAGGAGGTCGTTTCTACCAACAGCTCGGAACAACAGCTCATTACAACAGGACAAGCTCATTGGACAATAGTTGAACTTGAATAGTTGAACTACCACCATCCATTCATATCCATATACACTGCCACTTTACTTCTATTCATTTTTCTTTCCTTTTCTCATATTCACTCTACACAATACTGTATATCCCTATTCATTTTATTACTGTTTACAATGTTTACACTGTTGACAATGTTTGCACTGCACTGCCACTTTAAATCAACTCATATACTGTGTGTGTATATATATATATATATATATATATATATATATATATATATATATATATATATATATATATATACAGTATAAGGAGCTAAGGGGTTAACAACTAAATATTTATGCCCATGGATTTGGAATGGAATGTTCAATACAGACATCCACATACTTTTGGCCATACACTGTATGTCCTGTTTTATCAAGATTTAGTTGTAAAGGAACCTATAGTACTATTAATATACCATGCAGTTCCACAAGTTGAAGATGGGAAGGCTGCCACATGACCTACTCCAAATTTTCACTGGCTGTTTTATGGCATCTTTAGGTTAAGGTTTCCCATTCATTCAACTGTTTCTATTTGTCAAGGAAAAAACAGTAGGAGTAATAAATATATGAGAGCCCTAGCAAAAAATTCAATTACACTGTAATAATTTCTGGATCACTGAAATGTTGAAACTGAATAGAAAGTGGGCTGATATATACAGTACTGTTCAAAAGTCTTAGGCACCCTATTTTTTTAGTACAAATTTTGTTATAGGTTTTTATTTTATGACTTCTACATTATTGATTCAGTACAAAAACATTTTAGATTCCAAACATTAGTTTTCCAGCACAAAATTAAATGTTACAGAATAAATGTTAGTTAAGAAAGCAGCATATTACATAAGAGACACTATTCAGACAAAAAAACATAATGAAGGCTGCTGGGTTTTGCTGCAGAAATAAGAAACAAGTGCGACAGTCAAAGTCTCCAGAAGAACTGTGTCTGCTTCTGCAAGATGCTCAGTAACACTTACAGCTCATTTCCTTATAAAACTACATATATTGTACCTGAGACTTTTTCTTTAAAGCGAAGAATCATCACACCAAATATTGACTTGTTTCATTTATTACTCTTTACTGCTTTTTATAGTATTTTTTTAATGTAGAAAAAGTAATTTCATTACTTTTGAAGGCATCTTTGCTCTACAGCATTTCTTTGCATGTGCCTAAGACTTTTACACAGTACTGTATGTTATGCAGTGGCTGCTCTCCCAATTCTCTTTCTATCTTTTGGTCTGGGAAAAGGACAAACTAAGTTCAATACAATATGTGTGAAAAATCATGTCTTTCAAAATTTGTTGCATGACAGTCAGAAAATAAATGCAAATTAGGTTTGTTATGTTTTTCAATCCATTTTGTCTATTATAATAAAAGCACATTATTTGCATTTTAAAAAAAGAAAACTCTGTGGTAAGGTGATTTTAAAGGAATTTTAATATAATTTTGTGAAAAAGATGTAATTTAAAGTATTTTTGACATTCCTTTTGCTTTAAAATGTTCTTTGGAGCACAGCCAATACTGTCTTTAATAAGGCACTACTTGCCTGGACTAGGCTGTCGCTCTAAACTGGATGCCAAAAAAAGAAGACGGTTGATCAGCCAGGCTGCCATGTGACCAAAGAAGTCCTTCAAACTTACCACAGGTCTTTCTGGCAATGACTGATCAATGTGTGCATGTGAGAATAATATCACCACTTATTCAACCCATTAATTAGTTAGTTTTCTTTTTCACATGCAATTTACAAGCTACCATTTGTAATTACACAAATATTTACCCATGTGGAAATCAGAACTTTAAGCTAAGGCTTTTCTTTTTCGCAATGTAAGCCGAATGACAGGATTTCATTTTCCTATTAGGGCTGTTTTCTGAATTGGGGTGTATACTTTTGGTGTGGCCTAAATTGGAAGGTGGGTGTTCTTTTTCGTTTGTTTGTTTTTGGTAATTATGTATTACTATGCCCCTGGAAACAGAACCGAGTTTTGAGAAAACCCTAAATTCATAAGAAAACCCTAAATTTTTGGGCTTAATTTAAACCACTACTACACTGACCAGGCAATCACAAAGGAGCACTGCACACCAGTGAACATGGTTTTTAGTTGAGTTTCATATGTGCCAGTTCACTCATGCCTGCTTGAAAGCAAAAACATCCCATGAATTTATTTATTTATTTATTTGTCTGTGGTTTCCCAGTCTTGATGCATACCTCTAGTCTAATCCAGATGTCCTGTGAACCTTTCTGGCAAGCTTTCTAAAAATCTTTTTTTTTTTAAATAGTGCATCTATTAATATCTATATTTGTACCTGTTTAGAACAAATTATCTGTTCAATCTAAATAATGTAATCATATTTGGGTACATACCCAGCTCCAGCTGAAAAAAAAAAACCTGCAAAAAAAAAAAGCATTTGTGTCATCTAGAAAATGGTGTTCTTTCCAGCCATGATTAAACTCCTCTGCATGAAGCTTTTAGCCTGAAAATCAGAGTTCAGTTCCGCCACGGATGGGACCAAATGAATGTGTAGTTGTATTGGTGAAGGCATTGAAAAGGTGAAATTACACAGAAGCCACCAGAGTCCGTTTCAGCCGGTCTCCATCTTTACAAGGTTGAGGAAAATCATTTTAGATCCAATTATCAAGCATTGGTAATGTTCCTTCAACACCACACAGCTACCCAATGAGAACAAAGAAATACTGTGTGTGTGTGTGTGTGTGTGTGTGTGTGTGTGTGTGTGTGTGTGTGTTTGAGGTACTTTAATAAAACACAAGCTATTCTGACATGTGAAAAGGAAGAAGTCCTGAAGCCTGTGTGACTCACAAAGTGGGCTGAACAATATCAATACTTCATTAATACCTAACACAGTGACAGTATATCCAAAAGAAAAAGGTTCTGTGCATTTGTTTCTGCTTCTGATTTCTCTTCTCAAACTGCTGTGTAGGTGAGGTAAGCCCTGTGCATTGTGTAGTTTTTCTTACACATAGACAAACAATGTTTGCTGTCAAATGCCTAGACCATTTCTAAAACAATCAGAGAGAAACGTCAGGATTTGTCACTGATTAATATAATTTATATTCTTCTATTCCACTCTATCCTATTCTTTTTTTTATGCTACCTCTTTAAGGCCATTGCAGCCAAAACAGAGATTTTGCTTCCAGTCAACTACACAAAATGTTGTTAATATTTTTAACATTGTTAAAAAACTTGTTTTATTTTTAATTTTTTCAGTGTAGAAGGGAGAAGTTAAACTGGCATTTTTTAATCACTCTATAATGAATTATATATGGTTTTCCAAAACATATTCATTTTTTGTTGATCATTTAATGAGTCACACTGAAAGATTAAATGTCTCCTGTAATTCTGCTGGTTAGTGACATCATGTTTATCAGACATTTTTCCAAAATAACTTGCTGTCAATGCACCATCTCATTTTACTTCCACATTATTTCAAGCACTATTTTTCAGGTCTTCAGGCCAGAACTTGATGTTTCCAAACATGTTTATAAAGCTATAGATAATGACCATAATGGGTACAATGAGGATGATATTTTAGTTTTTAAACTCAACATTAAAATAGGGTAAACTTGGTCAAGTGTCAGTGAAAATGGAAAATTGCAAACTCAAGACTTAGTTAGAAATGAAGAAATGAATAAATACACTAAATAAATGTTGATCTGAAGTTAAAGTGTAATCTAAAGTGCATAGAATATACGCTCAATATACATTTTATTAGGAATAGCACACTAATTCCGGGTAAAAGGTTACTTTGCTCTAAGAACAACCTTAATTGCCAAAATAATAATTAATTAATATCATGTTTTCATGTGAAAAGAAACTTGTATTACTGAAATAAAACTGTTTGAATATGATTTTTGCTATAAAGCAACTATTTAATTTTACCTGAAAGAAATCTTGGTCTAAGGTCACTTTGTTATGTAATATTTACCAAACTAGAATTTGCTTGCTTTTGAGACAATTATGTTAACTACTGGGATCAATGCTAGTCTAGCTAGTCTAGTCTAGTTACCACATTATTGAAACTTACCTCAATATCCCTTTTCAAATTAGTTGGAGTCCATGCTTTCTAGGGGTACAAAGAAGACACCACATTTATATGCAAGTCTTTGCTTACTCCAGCATATTGAAACATTTTACTAAAGTAGGGCCAGGGTGGCTCATCCTCAAGTTCAAAGCCACAGTCTAGTGGTTTACCCATATTTAAACCCACAGATAACTGTAGTCTTTAACTACATTGTGTAATGTGAGAAGGTCATGAATGTTGATGAAATGACTCAGCTGGTGATCACCAGATTCACCGGTGACTGGGGGGGCCATTGATGTACACTGAACTCATTGGCAAACTGGTTCATGGAACCAGTTTGGGATGACTTGTGCTTTGTGACATGGTGCATTATCATGCTGAATCTAGCCATTAGAAGATGGGTAAATTGTCCCCTAAATTTACATGTTTTTTGGGCCCAATGTGTGCCAAGAAAACATTCCTCACACCATTACACCACTGCCACCAACCTGAACTGTTGACACAAGGCAGGTTATTGAATGAATTCATACTGTTGATGCCACATTCTGACCTTATCATCTTCATGTCACAACAGGAACTGAGGTTCATCAGACCAGGCATTGGTTTTCCAATCTTCAACTGTCCAGTTTAGTGGAGCCTGTGCCCACTGTTGCCTCAGATTCCTGCTCCAGGCTGACAGGAGTGGAACCTGACATGGTATTCTACTGAGTTACTGTAGCCTTCCTGTCAGCTTGTAAAAGTCTGTCTATTCTCCACTGACCTCTCTCCTAAACAACACATTTCTGCCTGCAGAACTGCTGCTCACTTGATATTTGATTTTTTTTTCCCTCACCATTCTGTGTATATGCTATAGACTATTGTGCATAAAAATCCCAGGTGATCAGCAGTTTCTGCAATGCTGAAACCAGTCATCTGGCATCAACAAACATTTCACAGTCAAAGTTACATTTTTTCCCCATTCTGAAGTTTGATGTGAAGCTCTTGATCTGTATCTGCATGATTTTATGCATTGTGCTGATGCTACATGATTGGTTGATTGGATAATTGCATGAATGAGGAAGTGTATAGGTGTTTCCAATAAAGTGTCCAGTGAATGTACAAATGTTGACTCAGAAATGTTGACTCAGAATTTTGTTTCATCATGGTCAGGAAAGCCATAATAAATCTGAAAGTTGAAATTTAAAATTTCACTATTATGTTCACTAAGATTATATGATTTAGGATTTTTTTTAAATCTAATGTTTTGAGTTCTTGTTTATTATTATTATTATTATTGCTGTTGTTGTTGCAGCAAAAAATGCCATGAAGTGTCAAGTCCTGACAAGATTCTGACTAGGAAGCAAAGTGTCTCATGGTTTAGTGGCAGCTATAGAAGTGGTATGAAAATGAACATAGACTGCTGGGGTGTATTTATACCACTAAGTGAATTAATCAAGAACAGATAGGGCTGATAATCATATGCATAGGAATGTATCAATATTCTAGTGACAGTAACCTTCTGCCTCCAGCAGTGGTTTCATTCTTTTTCATGAAATTCCAAATTGTTATATCTGCTATGCCCAATGTTTGTGCAATGGCTCTGATTGATTTTCCCTCTTTTCTCAGCTTCAAAATGGCTCACTTTTCTTCAATGGGCAGCCCTCTGATCTTCACTTTAGTTTATCCTTTTTAACACAAATGCAGTCTTCACAGGCGAAACCCAGGGATCAAACCAAGAGTAGACATTCAAAGCTATTAATTGTTTAAAACATTCAATCAGGGCATAGTTGGGTAACAAGAAACACCTGTCAGTCACATGTTCCATTATTTTTGATCACTTGAAAAATGGGTGGGTTCAAACAAAAAGTGCCATGTTCTAAGTTGTTTAACATATCTAGATATATCAGGAAATGAAAGCTGAAATTCTGATTTATTGTCTCATGTTCATATTTTGATCACAAAACCAAGTGTCTTCAGTGTATAGCAAAAAAAAAACAAAAGAATTGGCCTTGCCCTTCCAATAATTTCAGAGGGGACTGTACAAAGAGTATGCTCCCAACTGCTCCCAATCCACCACTATCCTGACCAGGATAAAGCAATTAGATGGATGGATGGATGAATGAATGAACAACAAAAAAAAACCTCCTCAGTGTTCTAATGTTTATATTAATGTGCTACAGATTATAGAATCCAGACTTACATAGAGCTTGTCTGGGATTACAAAAGATTTTTGACCAGGGCATATATGCATTTTCAGGTAATAGTAATAATAATATGGTCCACAAAAAGTGCCAGATGAACTCCAACTCCAGACAAGGTAGACAGAAAACAAATGAATCAGACAATGTAAAATAAAAGAGCAGAGGCTGTATGCTTCTCAGCTGGGGTTGCATGACATTCAGTGTTTGTCTTTTCACACAAATAAAGACAAAACAAATGAGGTCCTGAATGAACACTCAATAGCAATCACTGTATAACAGAAGCACTTCAATATGGTAGAACAATTCATTCAAAGCTTTTATTTTAAACTGTAGCACAAACATTTGATAGCCTCTCTAACTTCCACCCACACATATTTCATCTCTCATTACAAGGAGGAAAGAGGTATAAACCAGGATTTAAGAGCAGCAGGGAGACAAATGAGACAGTAGTCTGGATTTTTAAGCACTCAGACTCCAATTTGCTATAAGCTGAGAAGCTGCAGGGGGAAGCAATGCTTCACCTGGCCAATTAAATGGCACCCAGACCAAGTTTAAAGTTTGCCAGGTCTCCATGAGTGCTGTACTCATACATCATCTGCTTGTAGCCTTTATTTAGCCACATACTGGAGAAAGTGGTTTACTAAATGTCAAATGTCCAGGCTAAATTATGTATCTAGCATAAACATGTCTGTAATTTTAAGCAACAGTAAGTTATTTAAGGACCGGGATGCTGACCTGACATCACTATGCTACCTAAAAATTTCTACAAAAAATCCCCAAGCCTATTAATCAGCAAATTACTATATATGTAGAGTTCTGCTACACAATATGACTGCATGTCATTGTTTTATTTCACAAATGAAACCTTGTCTCCCATCGCCCAAGTTTGGTACCATGCTATGTCAACAAGAACAGTAAATCAGAATGAACACAGGCAAAGAATAGAACATGGATTATGTGACTCAGATTGTGTACCAAAATACAGCTTGCTTTTTGTGTTCACGTCCTGCTCAACAGCTGAATTGTTATGCACTGGAGCTGTCACATTGCTTAATCGATGCCATCAGGCAAGTGTGTTGCAAAGTAAAACATTAGAGAACATCATTTGAATATCATTTGAATATCAATGAACACCGATGTAAATTGATATAATTACTGATGTAATTAGTAAAACTGATTTGCTCAGTTCCTTTAGAAAAACAGAATGCCAGTTCTGGAGAAAGCTTTGGAAAAGGACACCTCGAGCACAAAAAGTAAGATTTTTATGAAGTGCATCTTATTGCCATGATGCTGTAGTTACTCTTTATCTGCAGGTTAAAAAACAATCCCAGTAGACAACAACAACTATGTTTTTTTTTTTTTTACATGGGCTGCTACAGCAATCTTGGTTTACTAGATACTTTTTTGACAGGCATTTTCAAGCAACTGCCAATGCTTCATTCCATTCCATTCCTTATTTGCCATGGACACCAATCTTGTTTTGTGTACACTTTACACTGAAAAATTAATTAAAAAAAATTTAATTATAATTTTTTATGTCAAGTGGTTGTATGTATCTTTCTAGTAACATTTACTCATTGTTTTTTTTAGTTATATTAGATGAATAGTAGATGAAAAGTTTACTTCAAGTGAGTAATTCCAACATGATCTAATCATGTTCCATCTACTTGCATAAATTATGTAGATGAAGTCACAAATAAACTGATATGAGTAAAGCTAATCTAGGAGATGTGTCACACACACACACACACACACACAAAAAAAAAAAAAAATCAGTAAAAATTTACTTTACAAAATTGAAAACTATTTGCCTTTGCTTTTATTTTTAAGTAAAATTAACTTCATGTCATTTTAAGTAAAATCTACTTGAGTTAAACGTTTATATACAATCTGGTCAATATTTGGACAGTGACATGATTTTGATCATTTTGCCTCTGTACACCACCACAATGAATTTGAAATGAAACAATCAAGATGTAATTGAAGTGTAGACTTTCAGCTTTAATTCAAGGGGTTTAACAAAAATATTGCATTGACCGTTTAGGAATTACAGCCATTTTCCATGTCCCTCCATTTTCACAGGCTCAAAAGTACTTGGACAATTGAATGATAAGCAGTTTCATGGCCAGGTGTAGCCTGTTTCCTCCTTAATTCATAACAAATTAGGGAGATAAAAGGTCCGGAGATAATTCCAAATGTTGCATGGAAACTCTCAATATGTGGTCCAAAGATGTGCTGTTGCAAATGAAGGAGGTCATCATTAGACTGAAAAAAACAAAACAGACTTATCAGAGAGAGCAGAAACTTTAGTGGCTAAATCAACAATTTGGTACACTCTTAAAAAGAAGGAATGCACTGGTGAGCTCATGAACACCAAAAGGCCTGGAAGACCACTAAAGTGGATGATCGCAGAATTCTTTCCTTGGTGAAGAGAAACCCCTTCCAAATATCTAGCCAAGAACACTCTTAAGGAGGGAGATAGGTGTATCATTGTCAAACCACTGGCATCACTGAAGAACAGAAAGGCCAGATTAGACTTTGCTAGAATTTTTTTTTTTAAAGTCCCAGTTCTGGAACAAGATTCTTTCGACAGATGAAACCAAGATTAACTTGTACCAGAATGATGGGAAGAGAAGAATATGGAGAAGGAAAGGAAGGAAGGAAGGAAGGAAGGAAAGGAAAGGAAGAGCCAAAGCATACCACATCATCTGTCAAACATGGTGGAGGCAGTGTTATGGCATGGGCATGTATGGCTGCCACTGGAACTGGTCACTGGTGTTTATTGATGATAGAAGTAGCAGGATGAATTCTGAAGCATATAGAGCTATACTTTCTGCTCAGATTCAGTCAAATGGTGCAAAATTGATAGGACAGCGCTTCACAGTAAAGATAGATAATGACCCAAAACATACTGTGAAAGCAATCCAAGAGTTTCTGAAGGCAAAGAAATGAAATGTTCTTAAATGGCCAAGTCGGTCACCTGATCTCAACTCAAATGAGTATGCTTTTCACTTACTGAAGACAAAACTGAAGGCAGAAAGACCAACTGAAGGAGGCTGCAGTAAAGGCCTGGCAAAGCATCTCAAGGAAGGAAACTCAGCATTTGATGATGTCCATGGGTTCCAGACTTCAGGCAGTCATTGAAATGGCTATAATTCCTAAACAGTTAATGCAATATTTTTGTTAAATCCATTGAATTAAAGCTGAAAGCCTACACTTCAGTCACATCTTGATTGCACTGGCAAAATTACCAAAACTGTGTCGCTGTCCAAATACTTATGAACCTGACTATATATTCCATAAACAAAACAAGTCAAACCTTCCTTTATGTAAATGTTATTTATTTCATGCAAGAGATCTTAAATAAATTATGTAAATCTGAATGCTGTAGAAGTACACATCTAAACTTCATGTCTTGTCAGAAACATCTGATTTTGCAAGTCATTATTATTACTATTGCTAAAGAACTAATACCACCTAACTAATAACACTGCTCAAAACAAAAGTAGTACTCTAAGGAGAACATACACTTGCACATGTGAGTCTTCATAAAGATTTAACTGGCAAAACCCAATATGACTGCATAACCAAGTCCTGCACACACATACGACTGACTGAGAAAGAACATTTTTACCAATATTGCAAAATATTTCATAATGCAATAGCCCTAGGCCTTAAAAGTAACACAAAAGCAAATGTTGAAAACAACCCTTACATAGCACTCAAAATTAAATAATTTTAAAGTTCCTAAGTTCATAAGCCACACCCCAACCACAGGAGCAATATGCCAAAGTGGAGAAAATGGCTGCTCTCATGACAAACAATATCGGACATGTGCAGTTAGAACCTCAAGCAATGCAGGCTTAATTATTTATAATTGACTTTAATTAATCAAAATATGCTTATTTATTTTAAATTGCTTATTACTATTTTGTTGAACCAAAAGCATATTTAAATCGAACAGACTAGAAGAATTTTATTTACAAGTTACTAAAGGTCAAATTCATTTTTGTGTTCAGTGTTATTTGCTGTCATTTCATTTAATGGAACTGTTCAAAATATTTTTTTCAAGATGTTGGGGGTGAATGCAATTAAACAGAATTAGCAGAAAAATAAATGGAGTCTCTAGGGAAAAGAGCACCTGAATACACATTACATTTGAACAGGCACATTTATTCATTAATTTGTTCAGGAAGACACAACTGAGCCAAATGTTGTTAGGACAGAATGCTTTTGTAACACACTGGACTGAAAAGGTAGGACACAAGTGCAGATTTACTGAAGGCACAAACGTAGAATCAACAGTCCAGGTCAAAACACAGGCAATCAGAAGTATGCAGGTCAGGCAAGACACAATCAGTGAGCAGACTAGGTACAAGAACAAGGGTAAACACACTGATGCAGAGCTGGAAGAAAGCACAATTGAAGAAACAAACAGATTAATAACCAGGATGTCAGACCAAGGCATGTTCACAGACAGCTCAGTGACTTGTAAAGAAAAAAGACACTTTACAAAGTCTGTGGTGTGAGATTGTGATTATACTATGTGTGGCGGTCTGGAAGAACGCGTCACATGGTCACATTTTGACATTTACTACTTCATTTAGTTCTGAAAACTACATGTTTTCCTAAATTGTAATATGTTTTTCTTATGCATATACTGTATCTCAGCCAGAAGTGAAGTTCTAGCATTTTAAAATATGCTTACCCTCAAAGGTAAAAAGGGAGAAAAATCACTTTTTTTTTTTATTTTATTTATTTTATTATATATTTTATTCCAATTCCACTGACAGATGCCTGGAGTTTGGTGATGTTTTAATGAGCCTCCAGTTGCTCAACCTTCGTCACCAATGTGTCCCTGTCTTCCATTCTCTTTTTCTCTATCATCTTCCATGCCTCCATCTTTCTTGCTCTGTCCTCCGTGCTATTCTTCAATGCCTCCTGCAAAGCCTGCTCTTGAATTTCCTCCTTAGATTTCTTCTGCTTCCACATTCAAATTATTTCTCCAGTGTTCTTCACCATCCCTAAAAGTGATTTTCTCTTTTCAGACTTGCTATTTCGTTTACAAAATTGTCTTGCTACAATTTCTGTTAAAAAAAAACACTTCAGGTGTAAGTATCTAAATGAGATCAGTAACAATGATAGTGTGAGAGATTTCTGCCAGCTTTTAGCGCTTTGCTATCAAAATGTCACCTTCTCTCGCCCCGGTGGTGATGTCATTGTTCAAACGCGACAAGTGTTTCTCACACCTTTTTACCTTAAGAGAAATATTTTTATAATTAAATTCAATTTTTTTTTATTTCTAAAACATTTTATTATATAGTTTATTATTTGTTTAGTTTAGCATTTATTATTAAGATTTTTTTAATTATTTTTTAAAACATATTTTACAGTGGTTAATTTTGCAGAATTTTGTGGAGGCTATAAATAGCAACATATCTATGTTTTTTTTAGATCATCATTTCTCTGTTTTTGCCCCGTTCCCTTCGTCAATTTGAAGAAGGTTTTATTCCGGTGAATTGTCAGCTTTTGCAGTGACAGGCTTCAGAAAGTACAGTGTAATATTATAGTACTGGAGGAGTCAATGCTTCTGCCCATGCTTCAGTATTTGAAGCGTTGGAAGTGAGAACAGATTATTGAGGTAAAAGTCACTCATGGCGAGTGACAGAGCCTCACTGGCCTCTCTCTGTGTTCACATTGGGGAAATAATTGCTGATTAATTCAGCCCTTTTTAAATCCCTTGGCTATATGTTTTGATATTAATGTCTTTTATTATGCCATTTAAACATTATAAACCGTTATGGGCTGTTATCTGTCTGCACAGGCTGTGTAAGTACTCTTCTGGTTTGATGATGATGTGATGGCGCAGGAGCATTGCCAGTGGTGGCTCGTCAATACGGGCTGGTAGGGTATAGAGCTCCACCATCTATTTCAGCCACTACGCAAATGTTAATCTTCATAGAGGCGTCACTCACAAAGACATACATTTTGAATTATGCTGAAATACTAATTACCACTTTTGAGTGACCAGAAATGTAAAAAAAAAAAAAAGTGTTGCTATTTGATAAGACAACGTTCTGTTGATTTCCTCACCTTTCTAGATGCAATCACAGGGCAACTCACACACACTGCCCCACTTAGTGTCCACAGAGTTATTACTGCACCTAGTGACCAAAAAGGGAACTACAACAAGCACTAATAGAGGCACATAGGGGCAGGAATCACTCTGCCCCATGCTCACTCTAAGATCAGTTTTTCCGGGGGATCATCATCAGAACTAAATCTAATAGATTTCCACAAAAAAAGCCAAACTTTAAGTGCCTACAGAGTTCTATGATATTCAGAACCATTTCTGTTGTAATATATATTCCAAAGATTGATAATCTATCCTTTCTTGACTTAATTTTGATTCAAGATATGTTCGTAATCATGTTGTCCTACCCCCACCAGGCACTTCTGAGCATCTATCTGATCTATCCACTGCCGAGCCACTGTCTGTTCACAAACTGAATTAATTCTGTTTCACTCCAACCTGATTAAATCATGAAAAGTTTTTGGACATCCTTAGGCAGGTTTTGGATATCTTTAGGTAGGCAGACTGTTTTTACCACTGAGTTTGTTAAACTGGCTCTTTTCTAGATGTGATCTTTGCAGGTAGATCTCAAGGCAAGGTTAGAAAATTACTAAAATAAATTCCCACATGGTTTTGGTAAAATACGCTTTATGTTTTCTTAAAGTAGAGATTTCAAAATATATTATTAGCAGAAAAACCTTGGCCAACACCTGATTATTGGCTATTTTCCAGAATTTAGCTGGAGCAACTTCAGGTGGGTTTTTACAGACCATCAAACCACAGGAGATTTAAGACTACATGAGAAGACTCCCCTAAAATTTCATGCAGCAATTAAACATTTCTATATTAAATACAGACATGGATCTACACTCAACTTTATTAGGAATACCTATACACTTGCACATTCATGCAGTTTCAATACCAGACACCAGTGCTTCCCGTATTTTAAAAACCTCTAGATGCCACAGTATCACAGATATATGTTCATGATTTTTGTCAGGGTGTATTTCCTGATGATTGGGTGATCAGTTAAACCTGGACAGGGGCAGGGATTTGGTCATGGGTGTGTCAGGTTTATTTAGATCAGAATAACATCATATACTTTTTTTTTTAGCCAAGATGTTTAAGTGAACATAGGTGTAATAGATATTTAAAGGAACATCTCTGTAGATCTGCAGGCTTTAGAGAAGGTTAATTGCTTTACCTTATGCTCAAGTGTGAAACATAAACCAACGTGATCTTCTTGAGGTCAAACTGCATCAATCATCATTCAGTAATATGGCATGATTCTTACAATGCATTGTGGGTAACTGTCTACTAGGGACATAGTAGATAAACCCAAGTACAACAGCAGTTTTACCTACTATGTCCCTGTTTCCATGGAAACTATTTTCTGCACTGATCATTAGTGTTAATGGTGAGATACATGTTTGTCTCTTGGTTGTGTATGAAGCAAGATTGCTTAATACACACAACTGCACTGCAGCTTGTTGAGGACGTACTTTATGATGTCAAGTGCAATGTAGTGTACTTGCTGATTTTACAATTATTTTAAATAGATTTTATAAAATGCAGTTTATTACAGCATTTAATACAATTTCAGCCATAGTTAGGCAATTTTTATACAAACTCCCGAAAGTTACCTTAGGTGCATTAAGGTAATTTTAAAAAAAAATACAAATAAAAAATTGTAATGACACCAAAGGTACAGTGACATACTATTTAGTACAGTAGTATGCAGTTGGAGCAAAGCCCAGGTATTGCTCAGTATTACAGAAGAGTTATGAGAATAAAATAACTTAATTGTGCACATCAATGTGACTGTCACAGTTAATGAGTACCAGAAGAAAGAGCAAAACATCTCAACAAGCTTGTCTTGAAGCTCTCACTGGGACTGCCTGATCAAGCATTGCCTACAGAAACAACAAATATACTACAGAATGAACTAGTCACCTGATGTTAACTAGCTAGATTAAATATTAGTTCTGTTTAAGGGGAAAAGGGATGCTCCATCCTATCCATCAAGGGATGCGAGCTGGATGCACCAGACCGCAGGCTGAATGTACGGGCTTTTCCCAAGTCTCTGCACATCTCTGGGGCTGTTAGACACAGCAAGCCTACTATCTTTTCTTTTTTTAACCCAATCTGTGTTTACTTTGTTATCTAATCTGTGCAGTTTGTTCTCCAACCTGTCAAAAAGTTTAGCATGAACCAGACAATTCACACTAGCTGTAACACTCACCAAAGCTTAAAAAGACACAGGCCTTCACTAGCCATGTATCTCCACTAGGTTGTTATTCACCAGCCATGTATCCTGAATTCTCTAGCTCAGCAACTTCTCAAATTCCACATACAAACTCCACAATTATGTTAAATCTCCTGATTATTATTTATCATTCACTAGATTCCCACAAAATTAGAAAACAAATAAACGTCTTAACTGTTCAGCAACAAAAACTCCAGTTTGAAAGCCGTTGACCGTAGGGATACTCAGAACTTGTTTGTGCTTCATAGTACTTGATTATTGATTATTTCAATAATCTCAAAAATTGCATCTCAGAAAGGTCAGAATGACCATCTCAGCTATTTTAGTGTAAAGGTCCATTGCAAGAAGCAAACCATCAGAGATGTTCTTAATGGATTGTGATGTATTAAGTATGACAGGCCCTTAATCCAGTAAATTAATAAAACATTAAATTATGAGGCTTGTAAGAGGATGTCAGTTAAATGTGTGTGTTTTTTCATTATTGAACTCACAATCTGTCTTAGTAGAAAATGCACTGCTTTATTTTCCCATAGCCAAAAACACACATAAAATGTATGTGTATTTCAAGCTATTAACTGAAAGCAGCAGCTTCTCTTCAGGACAAAATAGAATCATTTACATACATTTCATTAGGACATTATTTAAAAAAAAACATGCTGTGTCTGTTCTTTAGAAAATAGACAATGTTTTCATATTATTGAGATGTGATGTGTAGATGTGTGTTTGCATAAGTCTGATGGGTTGAAAGCTAGTTGAAAAAGAAGAAGATGGGGAAATAAAGAAATTCTCAGTCTCTGTAAACTTCTGAATCTCCTTTCAGCTTCCATCACCTCCTTAGTATAACATTCACTTTGTATCCGGTTCTTCTGCCCTGGAAACACTCTAGGCGGCATCTCCTCCCTTTGGTCACTTTCAATACGGTAACATCTGTCACCTTGCCTTGCTTTCCTCTCCATAAGCAGCTCTCTAGACATATTCATTAGCACATTAACACATAATGAGATTAGACCGTGCTGCAAAGCTGTCTCTTTGCACTCATAATGGCAGACTGGGGGAAGTTTAAGCTATTAGAAGAGATATATTTTGTTACTACTCTTAGTTTCATCTGTGAGTCACGGCACATCAAGTCTCAGGGAGCATCCACCGTGTAATCCACCATGATCATGGTAAATGGATGGTAAACCAAATAATGGGAAGGATAAAGGAAGACAATGTAAGTAGATCTGGCCTTTGTAGGAAATTTATTTGGATAAGGTTTGCGCAAAGAAAAAGTGGTAACACTTCATTTGTATCCACGTAGACATCCTACAAACCATTTATAGACCATCTAACCAGCCTATCAACGGATTCTCAACAACATTTTAAATTACGTTACCACAGCATGGCTGAGTTCTTGAATCTCATTAATTTCGCATTCATTTGACAGTAGTTCTCCTGTAACATAAGTAGGTATATACTGTATACATGCATTAGTCCTAATGTTATTGTTCCTTTAGTAACAGTTCATACAAAGGGACTTGTATTGTGGATGCTCCACATAATACATCTAATAATAAATGGATAAAATAATGTGCTGTTGTTTAATGAAAAAAAGTGTATAATTGTTGATATGGTGAAGTTTTCTTCATTTATACATTTATGTGACATGTATAGTGGAATAACACACTTTGGACTGTGCTGTTATACAAAAATAATCCATTTTTAGGTGGGGTCACACCACCCTAGCATGGCATGTTTTGTATAACAGCACAGTTTGTCATGTTTTATTCCTTACTTAAACAGTTCATAAAATGTATGAATAAAGTCTAGATGAAGTAAATTTGAAATCTCATATGCGGATAGTCTGGACTTGTCAAATAAACTGAAAGCAAAGGGGACAAATTGATAGTCTATATATCATCAGGTAAATTTAAAAAACCTACACTGGATCATTCATTCATTCATTCATTCATTCATCTTCAGTAACCAATTTATTGTAGTAGATTAGGCGCATATGCCAGTGTAGCCCATGCAGGCCGATGCTAACACCTCACAGTCAGCTACTCTCCGTTTCCACGCTTTGGAACTCATTTCAGTAACACGCAAGGAATCGCAATACTCACAGTTCTGAAGGGCAAAATTGGTGATGAGCCAGGAAAAACGCAAAAAAGGAAACATTCACACTCGATGTAGAATCAGGTCCATGTTCACAGTTTCTCTATGATAGCAACAAATGTTGAAAGTTCATCTGCTTAAAACTCCATTGAGTGCTAACCCCTCACAGGTCAATGCTAACACCTCACAGTCAGATGCTAACACCGCTGACCCCAACTCAGTGTCAATTTAATGCACAAATCAATCTGAATTCAAACTGCTTGTTGCAAAACATTTTAGCTGCTCCACCGCTGATGCTTCCAACACTGCCTGGCTACACCAGGAACAATGGACATGAAGTGTGAATACTCTGGACGGGATGCTAGTCCATCACAAGGCACCATGCTCACACATAATTTCAAACTCGTTTCCAACCTAGTGGCAATTTAGAGTAGCAATTCAATCTACTGGCTTGTTTTTGGGAGGTGGTAGAAAACTGGAGAACCAAGAGGAAACCCAAATGGACACAATACGAACATGCAAAGTTGCACACACACAGTAACCTGAGCTCAGCATTGAACTGGGGCCACTGGTGTAGCAGTAATGATACCCACTGCACAAATGTGTCATCCCTAGACTATCCAAATAAAGTAAAAAATAAAAGTTTGATAGCCTATACAGTGTGTATAGATTATCTACTAAACATCCACAACCAGAAACTGTTAACATATTGTTTACAATGAATTGGTTGATAGGCTGGTTGATGACAGTCAGACAGGTTGTTGACAGCCTATAGATGGTTTGTTGTCTGTTTGAAGATTATCTAAATTGAACTATCCAAATAAATAGTTACCAAAATGCAGACAGATACACAATAGCAAATGTGCAATACTCTAAAAATCAAACTTGACAGATGCCAATTTACTAAAAATATCAGTGGTTTGCAAAATACCTGTCCTTGTTGGCATTCAACCTGATTGAAGTACAACAATCTTAACATTCTTCACATACAGCATGCTTCCATATGTGCAAATCCTCACTATTTTTTCCAGTAAGCAATAATAGTGATGAACAGCTCTGCCGCTACTTTTTGCGAATGACCCAGAAGATTTTTATCAGCATACAAAGGTGAACACTTGGTGTGCAAGTCTTGTAGGCAGCTCAGTGAACTACTTGTCTACCTGTAAGACTCTGGCCAAGAGAATACACTGTTTTCCTCTTTTCTTGAAGTAAACAGTGGGTTTATTACTAACATGATGTGCTTTTAAGCTGGTACTGTAATCAGTAAATGCAATGGCGAGTAACATTAATACTGAACTCTTTTTTTTTTTTTTTTTTTTACATCTCATGCATAAATATTGTCAGATCCACCATCATTACATCTCCAGGCCAGTGGAGGTCCCCTCCCAAAAATACTAACCCCTTCTTCTTAACTCATCACATATATATAAAGCCAGTTCAAATGCTAAATAATTGCAAAGTCATGCCAACCTGAGTGTTAGTGGAGGTTCTGAGCATTGAATCTTTTACCTATTGCCATGTCCTGACCCTTGCCAAGGGGTTTCAACTACTCATTAGAAGTTTCTTTTACCTGGATTGTTTGCTATTACTGTGTTTGACCTTTTGGATAGTATACTGGAATTTGTTATTAAGCCTCCTGCACATGGATGAGTCCTGTTTCTTACAACAATACAAAAAACTTACTATGTCTTACTCGGGCAACTACAGATACAGTATTATATCATCATAAGCTACACATACTCTTTAAATATTGTTGATTCCACATCTTTAGGGCCTTACTGTAATATAAACAACATCTATAGAGAAGTGACTCAGATCTGTGACTAAAAACTGAGACCGAGGCACAGGTTTATTGTATCTGATTGTCTCTAGACCTATTTCACCTACTGATGACATACTCACCAATGGATTCAGTCTGTAATTATGTAGATAAGAATGCAGAATGGAGAATTTGAATAGGCTAATCATTATAACATTAATCTTTTGATCATTCCTACCACAGAAGAGGTGATGCAATCTTGGTGTGTGTGTTTGTGTGTGTGTGTGTGTGTGTGTGTGTGCATGTAGATGCTGTGGTATATAACTCCTAACACCTGAGCAACTGCAGGAAATCTTCTGATGTAACACACTGCACATTTCTCCAGATTTTTAGCCAGAAGCAGAGAAATCTGCCCAATATATTCAGTTAATTTCATGTGTCCAGTGTCCAAAAACTGCATTTTTGCATCATAGCAGACCCTGTGGAAGTTATTGATTTTTTTTTATATATATATTTAATCCTTTGCTGTTGGGAACATTAGATTGATTGCCAAAATCCTCTGCCATTCTTTGTTCTTTAAGGTGATTCGGGGCTGAGGATTTTGCTGTTGGAAAGGGCATGTGATTGCAGTTTGATAAATAATGTTTCCTGTTGCTTCATCATTCACAAATGCTCCTAACTAACTGTACACTGAGAGTCCTAGCACAAAATTAAAACTTACTACATAAAGAGGTACTCACTATAAAGGGAGTTGTCAGCAACCTATAGCCTACAGTAATGGTTATCAACTGGTGGACCCAGTAAAGTATTTAATTGGACTGAACCACGCACTCAAAAACTACTATAGCAGAGATGATCAATGAAGCCTATGAACTGGCTAGTTTTTTTTTTGTTTGTTTGTTTGTTGGTTTGTTTGTTGGTTGGTTGGTTGGTTGGTTGGTTGCAAACCAGCTTGGCTTCCATGGCAGATTTTCCTGACTCAGGCTGTTTGAACCCAGACTTTGGTATGCTTGGTGAAACTGTTGTTGAGCCAGGGAATGGTTCAGAGAATGCCTCCCACTGGTGGTCTGGGATTCACTTCAGTCGAACAGTGGTGTGGTCTGCATCGTGTATGGAAGCTAACTGCATGTGCTGAGTAATGGAATTGGTTCAACTTCACCTTACTTCCTATTCCTCTCTTGTGATGCCAGGGAAAGGTTTTTCTGGTTATTGATATATATAAAACCAGATTGAACTGGGAGACTGGAGTACTGTAATTAGCTCGCCTTAATGATGCAAGCACTTGCACTGAGAGAATCAGGAGAAACATCTCACATCCCATGCCGACCTACATGTCTTAAAATCTTATTATATAAGAACAGCTCCTTGCTTGTAGGTATTCAGGCATGATGACATACCCTGCATCCAAGAATTGTATTCTTCACAATTTGAGTGTTTGTACCTTGGAAAATAATTAAAAAATACAATAAAAGGATGAATCTAGTGCCTACTATTTTGCAAACCTGCACAAAAGTGACATATGGAATTGCCCAAATGAGCCATGGTTCAGAAGGAGCTCTTCTATGTGAAAGCAAACCTACTAGAAGGAGCCCCTTCCCCAATCAAGCACAGAATCAGTCCTAGATGTGGGCTCAAGTATTTGGAGCAAGTGTGAATTCACCCTCTGTTGCAGCTTATATAATCACATTTATATTACATATTTAGCTGAAGGCAGCCCATTGAGACAGAGAAAGCTAGACAAGACAGAAAGGTAAGCTTTGATGGATACAAAATGTTTAAAAAGAATGGACAGAGATGTATACATTTATTCATCTCTCTTCAAATTCAAAACAGAGTAAAGGTGTGCACCGGGAAAGAAACATCACAGGAGTGGACAGTTTTTGCTATAATAGGCAGTCAGATATGAAGTTTGTGGGACAAACAAAGGCCATTAAGTTAATCTGCATTAACATTATTAGGTTGTTTGCTTGGCTCTGTATGATGTATCATTCCTTCATTAATCTTTAGTAGCTGCTTTATTCTGGTCAGAGCCACAGTGGTTTAAATGATTATTTTGTTTATGTTTTGAGAAATAGAATGCATGTTTGTATTTTACAATATCTCAGGCAAGTCAGACATAATTGCAGGAGCAGGAAGGATTTGTCAAACTTTTTGTACAAGCGGCCTAGAGTTGGATTAAAAAAGCTGACATGCACAAACATCTATTACCCCAAAAGTAGTAAAATGAAACGCAACTATGAACAAAATAAAACAAATATAATTCAAATAGTCTGATTTATAGTCAACTAATTTACAGTCAACTAATCATTAATGGTTAAGCATTAAAAAGTCATGTTAGCTGCTTATCCTGTTCTTTGTAGTTAAGGAATTTTATGTTACTGGACATTCACAAATTTTAGTCGAATACCCCTGTCCTACAGGCTATATTTTATAAGGAATTTATAGAAATTAAGTTTAAATTTAAGTTTAGGCTTCAAAGGAAAGAAAACGTAGCTACACAGACTGATGTATAGACTAATATAGTTACAAATGTGCCTCTTTTGTGCAAAATAATTTAAAAAGAACTATAAATGATCTTTTTAAACATTTTGTGGTTACATAAGAACAAATGCATAGACTATATCTCATGCACTATAACTCAAGGACAAACAGCATTATGATGCAGGCAATTATTAACTGCTGTAGCTAAAATAGAATATATATATGTGTGTGTGTGTGTGTGTGTGTGTGTGTGTGTGTATATATACACTGCCCTCCAAAAGTTTGGAAACGCCTGAACAAAATAGGGTTTTTGGGCAATATCAGCATAAATCCTCTTTAGTTAGTGACCATTTTGCATTGATAATAAGGGACAACACTAGGCATCCGAGCAGTCAGTTTATTCAAACATTGACTTGATAT
>CM040987.1:13844012-13854210 GCA_022985145.1 Pangasius djambal
TATATATATATATATATATATATATATATATATATATATATATATATATATATATATATATGTACAAGTGACTATAATTATAATCATTACATATAGGTTAGTTCATCTTTAAGGCTGTATAAAGTCAGTGTCACTGTCACTTGTGCTGGGTAAGTTGTTTTTACTGTATAGTTGACATTTGCACTTCATTGCCAACAGCATTCAGTGCATAGTCATACCTACACTCTTTCACAAATTAATGTTTTAACAAGATACTGACTTCAGACATACATCCAAATCATGGGAAAATAAAACCTCAATTTCAGGGAAAAGGAGAAAGATATTCAGTTCCCTCTGCGCACACACACATGTGCAAAAAGAATTACCTGGTGAAGCCTGAGAACTCCATGTCACTGCTACATGTACACTATTCAAAATAAATCTCAGGTCTAAGGACTGAACTGAAAAGAGCTTGTACACATAGAGAAGAGCAAAGGACAGTTCATTTAAAGACATGGGCCACACAGCTGATGCTGTTCTGCCTCCTCCATATAAACCACATGTAGCATGAGACGGGGAAAGTGAGAGTGTGTGTGTGTGTGTGTGTGTGTGTGTGTGTGTTAAAAACAGGGCACAATCAAACTCTTCCATCTCTAGACATTAAGCAATGCTTAATGAGCAAGAGCTGGGCAGCATTAAAGATTGTGAGTGCTTCATTAATTAACCTCTGTGCTTCTCTCTGGCTGCTCGAATGCCTTATGTGTTCTATTACATTACACAAAGCAACTCCATCACTTATGCGACTGAGCCAAAACACTTGGTGCATTCACAAATAAATCCTGGTTTCCAACAGACCGCACAAATTACCCATTCATTGCTCACCAGTCTAAGTATACATGTAAAACACTACACTGTTTTAAAACATCTTGCGTCTTTAACATATTCACTTACTGAAGACAAGACTGAAGGCAGAAAGACCCACAAACAAGCAGCAGCTGAAGGTGGCTGCAGTGAAGCCTGGCAAAGCATCTCCAGGGAGGAAACTCAGCATTTGAGTTTTGAGAACATGGGCTCCAGACTTCAGGCAGTCATTGACTGCAAAGGATTTTCATCCAAGTATTAAAATTATGGTTATATTTACAATTATGTCACTTTGTCCAGATACCTTTGAGCCCCTGAAAATGGAGGTACTTTGCTGAAAATGGCTGTAATTCCTAAATGGTAAATGCCATATTTTTGTGGAACCTCTTAAAATAAAGCTGAAAGTCTACACTTCAATCACATCTTGATTGTTTTATTTCAAATCCACTGTGGTGGTGTATAAAGGCAAAATCACAAAAGCTCTGTCATTGTCCAAATACGTCCGGACCTGATTGTATTTAAAAAGATGAAACCATTAACATTAATCGCATATCTATCCCACTACAGCATGAAGTTAAAGCACAGCAGGAAAGATTTTTTTTGTGTAAGATTATATCATGGATAATTTAAAAAAAAAAATCCATTCAGGCTCAAGTCAGTAAGTAGTTACTGAAAACTTTATGCATCTCAGTGTGAGACTAGGCTTTACCTGTGTTTAGAAAACTGGCTGCTTAGATAAGATAGAAACATTGGGTGTGAGTAATTCCTCAGTCGTCTAGTAAAATCAGTTTAGGACTGCAGCAAATTTGGTCTATCAATTTTGTTTATCTGACTTTGTATACAATCTTTCTTATTTGGGAATATTCCTTTGTAAAAAAAAAAAAAATGTTAGGCTGTTCCTGCTTTAAAAGATAAAGCAACTAACTGCAATGCTCTCATTTTTTATTCTAAACGAGACACATGCAGAATGTGCTCATCTGCTTGCAGCACCACCACCCCCACCCCCACACCTCTCTCTCTCTCCCTCTTAAAACATGATTTTCTGTGATCTTTCCCATATTAAACTTTCTCATCTAATTCAAGTGCCGTAGGCTGAACTTTTTAGCCTTGAGTCAGATTTACATTCTGAGTACACGTGAATGATGCTGCAGCACTCAGCCTACATCATCATTAAATCTTCACATATCAATACAGATTGTATAACCATAATTGTTAGCACTACTGTGTATATATATCGTGCTTCTGGCACAGTGCGGAGTAGCTACCTGTTACAGTAGCTCCGTGTTTGTGTGTTCTTTTTTATTGCTCTTTTGTTGCTTTTCGGGACCGTACAATTTCCCTCAGGGTCAATGACGTTTCTATCTATCCATCTATCTATATCTATATAGATAGATAGATAGTCAACTATATATATATATATATATATATATATATATATATATATATATATATATATATGTGTGTGTGTGTGTGTGTGTGTGTGTGTGTGTGTGTGTGTGTGTGTGTGCGTGTGTGTGTGTGTGTGTAAAGAATAAATATGTAGAGAATATCTAGAACCATCACTGTAGTTATAGTTAAAGCTCTAAAAGAATAAGGTTTCTTTAAGAGAACAGTCAGTACTGTTGCCTCTCTGCAGCAATTTATTTTTCACTGTAATACATAAAACAAGAACTTTAGAAAGTTGCTTGGCTTGAGATTGGGTTGAAAGCATATTGAGTCCTAGTTTCAGTCAAATACTGGATAAATTCATCCCTGTTTCTGTTTTTTAAATCGACCCTGACTTCCGTATTAATCTTTAGAATTAGCGTGATTTATTTTATAATGAAGTTCTGAGGTGACTTTTTTAGTTTTAACATGTTGGTGTATTTTCCCTTAGGGTTAAAGATTTTATACATTACCCACAAGCCCTGATAGCAAAAAAATCTGAGCGAGATCTGGCTTACTTTAGGCCCTTCTGGCTTAATTCTGGCACAGTTTTTTCACAGTCTTGTGTGAAACAGCATTAGGCTGAGCTCTGGCATGAGTTTGCAGCTTAAGGGCCATTCGAGGGGAGTGGACCGTGGTGGTATGTGGGCCTAAATTCAACCAGATAAGGCCCACAACCAATTTTGCTATCTGGGATCCCATTCAACTATCTGCTGATACTGGTACCAGTGGGAACATGGCCCTTGCTTCATCTCTACCTAAAGAGAGTGATGCAGCAGTGTTTTAGTCTTTTAGTCTGTCCAGCTTTGTCAGCTCCTCATTTGTACACTCAAACAGATCATCTTACAAAGCTTCAGCTACCGCCGTCAGTGCCATTGTGCTAGTCATCTTGTAGATCCCTAACTAGCCGAAAAAAAGTATCCACCCCAACCCTGACCTGGATAAAGCAGTTACTGACGGTGCGTGTGTGTGACTGAGAGTTCTGTGAAAACACATTTAGATTACATTTTCAGTACAATCAAAGTAATATAGCCGAACCATTTAACCAAAGACGTCTTGCTCAGAGGCTGTTTGGCATTCATCCGAACTCATCTGAAGTCACCAGCGCTGAGATCTGACTGTTGACCCTACAGAAATCCCTAGTTACTCCATATAACTGAGACCAAAAGGTGTAACTTAAATTTAACATTAAACCAATCCAAAATCCCCCATAGCCAGATAACCACAAACAATCTCCCTGTTAAAAGTGTCTGGGGGTAGACGCTGTCGGCTAACTCATTATCGAGGGAAAAGAGAGAGCGAGACAGATGGTGTGATACTGGCAAACTAGAGATTATCTGATGTTGGTGTGCAGGAGTATACACTGGTACATCTGCTTTAACTTTTCAAACAATATACCACTTTTGAGTTAATGTGATTTATTGATTACTTTGGTGTTATCAAAAGTTATCATGACAAAATGTAATGACAAAAACATTACATTTGAAATATAGAATTATATTATGCCATATCCGATTTTTGGATATATTTTTGGACCATTTTGATATGTCTATCCCTGTTCAGATGCATATAATGTACCATGTGAATGCACTGAGTGTGTGGATTTATTTCAGGTTGCTTATATTTACCACAAGATTTGTTCTGATTTTGCCTTCACTTCATCAAAGCAGGGGCTGCATCATCTGCCCTTATGTAATCTATTCAACCACTCGATAAGAAATATGTTTCCAAGTGCTCTCGAGTGGCCAACTGTCTAAGCTTTTGTCCTGTCGTTGGGAGATAGCATTTTTCAATCCTAATGATCACACAGCCATCCGTGAGGTTAAATGGGCCTGAGCACTGGGTTAGAACAATGACCTCCCTTTCTCCCTTGTCCGGGCGGGAGTTTTAGTGGTGTAATGATTGAAATGAATTGGGCAACAATAATAAAAAGATTATAAATCAATTATCAATTGATTATAAATCAATTATAAATTGATTATAAATTGCGTATGATCAATTATCAGTGATGAAAAATCAATTGTTATTGAAAAAAGACAGATAGGGACAGGTGTGCAAATAATAATTGATATTTTTAAACTGATGTGTGAATAATTAATGAGTAAAGTGATATGCCCATAACTCTGATACTTAAATTACCAAAGCTCATCTCTAAATTCACTTGTCGTCATTCACTAGTTAATTGGCCGACCCCAACAAATTTGGTCTTATATTGATCAGAGGCTATATAGAAGATTTAGTGGTATCATCAAATATCAAATCGTTGAATTGAAATTTTGATTATGGATTGGAAACGTATTATATCATGTGAAAGCCTGATACCTATTAAACAGCCACTAGTAAGGTGAAAGCACATGTTTTGTTACCTAATCAAATAAAATGGTGCCACTGAGAAGCATTATTTAATGGATTGTTAATTTTCTAAAGTATGTTCTAAATAAACTGTTGACAAGGCACCAGATTACAAGCATAGTGTAGGCTGCTTTTTTAAATGTCATGTTTAGCTCTCTGCTATTCAATCATTTAACACTTTACAAGCAACCTGACTCAAAAAGAAACACTGTGCAAGATATACTTATAGTGTAGTGATAGTGTAGTTAATGGCTGCTGTGATAACATATACGTTTGGGGAAAAGGTGAAAGGAGTCAAAGCTCCTAGCAGTGCATCTAATGGCCAAGTGCTGCAGATGTGGGCAACATGTTTAACCGGTTCTATTGAAGAGGATGACTTTTCTGAGCTGGAAAGTGCCTTTCTGACTGTTCTGAAGGTGGCATAAATCAAGTTTTAGTTTTCATCCTCCCAGATTGGCAACTGTACTATAGGTAAAACTTAGCTAGAGAATAGAAATTTGATATGATTAAATTGGCAGAAAAAGGACTAACATTTAAGTCATTCAACTATAAATCATTCATATAAAACTCCTTACTTTAGAGCTGACAGAGAGGCGTGTCTGTTTACCTCTCACGACTGAAAATGATCTCTATTCTATATTTGTCTCTTTTCGTTAGCCTACATCTCAGAGCTGCCTATTTTTCAATTTGTACTTTCTGAAACTTGCATCTGTTATAAAATCAATACTGCATTCTGCTTTTAGGCTCATCAAACACAAATAGTTTTTCAGGATTATCCTTAAGGGCAAAATGCAGTTGGAGTATGCAATAAATAGGAGAAAGAACCTTAAATACAAGTGATGGTTCTATAGGGTAAAGCATGACTTCCCTGCACCCGTACAGCATAGTATTATAAAACACAACTGAGAGAAGAAAAAGCAGGTACACAGGTATAGAGAATCACTAGTTTACTGATGTGATTGCCTATAGACAAGCACCTATAGGCAAGACCAATGTCAATCAAGCATGTCATGCAATAAGCCAGTGTGTCATGCAACAAGACAAGCTTTATGATAACATGGTAGTAGGGTGGGTAGCATTACTGCATCACAGCTCCAGGGTCCACGGTTCAATCCTTTGTGTGGAGTCATTCCCGGTTTCTGCATGGATTTCATCTGGGTGTCAAATGTGGGTGCACAAGGTGCCCTGTACTGGACTGTCTTCCTATTCAGGATGCAATCTCGCCTCGCTCCCAGTGTAGACTCTTGATACACACACACGATCATGTCTTGTATAAAGCAGTTATTGAAAATGAAAGAATAGTTACATGCTCATTGTCCACGACTCTTCCTCTGCCTCACAGCCAGCACTCAATCACACAAATTCTACAACGTTTATAGGAGAACAACTGTGCTGTGATATACCTTAAAATCAATATTTTGAGCAATATTTGTTGAGCAGACATCAAAGCCATAGAGAGATAAAGAAGGGGTGAGTAAATGATTGATTTTGAATAAACAGATCTGTAAGTCTATTACGTATACGTATATATGATTGCAGTGCATGACTGGATTAGATCTGGGGATGTGAAAGTCAGTCCAGCAATAAAAAAAATCGGTTCCATATGCAGTACCTTTCTAGGCTCTTTAAGCCATTCAGCGGATTGGTCATCTCAGCTTTCCTGTTGACTAGAAATAAATAAATAAATAAATAAATAACTGCAACAACACTGCCACCTGCTGGCTAATATTCAAGTGGTATATGTACTTAGTTGATAGGTTTTGAATTATGTTTGCTTATGTTACATCGGTCAGGTGATTGATTTAGATGTTTGTGGTTGTTGTTGTTGCTGTTGTTTATTTTGTTTTGTTTTTTAACTAACGTAGTCAAAGTTTGTATGCTTTTTGCATGGACACATAAGACACATACTTTATTGTGTGTAAAATAATTTCTGTCCCTAGACTACACCACAACTCCTTCGTCAAAAGTGGTCATACTTACTGTGTGTGTGTGTGTGTGTGTGTGTCGGTGTCCATTAACACTGACTGGGTGATCTATAGACTTAACAAAATATCATTTGTTTAAATATAAAAACGTTTTTATCACTTGTCTCTGGCTTTGCATATCACATTTACGGCACAGGATAAGCCTGGGAACAAATGAAATGAGTGTAAATGATGCTGTACGTTTCATCATTTCGTCTGTAACATCCAACCAGAAGCAGCACTCACTGCTAACGCCATTGATTTCTCACAAATATACTTCAGCAGCATAATATTGGCAATTCTTCTCAAAACATTGTCAGGTGAAGTAGCAATAATATATTATCGTATGATGTGATGTGACAGAGATGGAGGATGTTGGGAAACGCAAAATAGAATAGCTGATATTGAGTACTGAAATGAGTATCTTTCATATCTCCGCTGGGTTATGTGAGGGCATCTGTACCATCTGTTTAAACGAGAGAAAAGATTAATAAATTCTGACACACGTGGATAAATGCTGAAGGCAAACACCATGCTAAGTGGATGTACACTCCAAACATCTGCAAATAATACATTAAACGCAAACAGTACAAAAAAGATATCCTTTATCCTTAAAATCTTTGACTTTTCTCATATCATACTTAAATAAATGTATCCATTTTGTACAATTGCCAGAAAAAGCCCTATGATTTCAAACTTTTTTTGTACTGCATCTATTAAGTTAATCTTCTCTGACTTAATGATCAGAGATTCTACTGCTTTTCAGCCTCTTTTTATCTCAGCCAATATATCTTAGCTCTCATCTTCTTATCTGAAATAGTATCCACTCACAGACCTCTGCTAGCTTCTGCTAGGGCTTGATGTTTCAGATTTTTTATGAATCTTCAAAAGCTTTCCTATGGGAGGAAACAGCAGCAGAACATCAGCTGCCGGCTCCTTTCACTGACCCATTTCAAAAAGGTTTAAATCAAGGCGCTCTTTTTATTTGCTGCCTTAAGAGTATACAACAAAACATCAGAAAACCGATTCAAAAGAAGATGAAAGTCTTCAAGGCAGTATATACCCATTAATGTCAAAGTGAACATAGACGCAATGGAGTTCATCCACAAAGCTCCTGCTGGTCCTGCTGGTAAAATGATTTAAACAGCACTGCTGCCTCTCAGGTCCTGAGTTCAGGCTTTTTCTATGCAGAATTTCCCCAGTTCTCCCTGTGTTTGCTTGGGTTTCCTCTGGGTTTTCTACTTTCCTCCCATTGCATTGTCCAAAAATCATGCAGGTATGCGATTTGGCTACGCCAAATTGACCCCAGGTGTGAATGTGTGAGTGAATGGGTGTAACCTCATTCTACAGGTGAATTTCCACCAAAATTCCTTAGCGTCCATCGGTGAGCTGGGGGTTGAGTGGAGGTAACCATCTGAACGAAGGATCACAAGCCGAATTGGAAAGGAGTGAGATTTTTCTCAGCAACTGAGTCACTCTCGTAAACCTAAGTGGACGCCCCTCTGAGTGATGGAGCTATAAATTTAGTAAGTCAAACTACTGCTTGGTGCCCTGCGATGGCCTGGCATCCCAATAACTGAATAATTGAAAATTAACGTTTTTCTTTTTTTTATATATTTAACATATATGGAAGGAGTCTCGGTTGTAAGTGCTTTGTAACAGTCAAAGCTTTCCAGCTCAGGAACCTGTTCAGGACAGAGGAGATTACACTTTCTGGCTTCCCTGTATAATGACAGGCTGCATTTTGAGAAATATAACATAGATGAGAACAGAAACTACTTTGTCACTCAGACGTTCAAACATTAAATCTAATAAACTATTAAAATATGAGATGTAAATGAATAAATTAAACATTGTAACCGTTGTGGTATAAGCAGGGGGCATTATTTTTGTATAACAGCACGGTCTGTCATGTGTTTTTCCTTACACATTGGCTAGTTTTATGAGTAGATGATACTAGCTCACATTTCCTCATAGCTGTAAATTGATATTTGTTATACAATAATACAAATATGAGTCTAGAAAACTATTAAAAAGTGCCACATAGGATACGGAAATAAACCCCCTCACCAGTTTCCTTCTGAATGTGTGAGCTGATACTGTATATGTCTAACTACGTGTGCTGCCTTTTGCTGTGCTGTTAGCAGTGGCTCTGTTGCAAGTTCATTTTCTGTGATTAGTATTATTGTAGTCTTGATAGTTTGACTGCCTGCTTCCTATCCAGTGTTTATAGCATTCCTCAATACTAGGATATATTACACATGTTATTTGTGGAACTGGAGCTGGAACATTGCATTAGTTTCTGAGTTCATGGTGTAAACTTATCATATGTGTATGTGTGTATATGTATATGTATGTATGTATGTGTATATATATATATATAATGCATATTTTAGCAATACCAGTTTTATTTTACTATATTTAATGCATATTATAATAAAAGGTCATTGATATTCTGGAATCACTGTTTGTTTGCTTGTTGATTGATTGATTGATTGATTGATTGATTGATTAAGGCAAAAGGCTTCCATGTGCGCCAACTTCAGTTTAATCTGTTTAAGTAAAATTTCTCTTCTCTATTCTAACATTCTCTTTTAACTTTTTCTGTATATTCCCCAAATTACATTTTTTTTCTTTTTCTGGTTTTGTCAAGTGCCTTGGCATTGAGCATGTCAAGATGTATGTCTCACAGGAGTGTACTTTTCTTTGGTTCTATGTCAAGAGTTTTATTTATTTTTTATTTATTTTTTTTTGGTGCGAAAGACTCTTGAGGAACTCTTTCTGTCCTTTTTTTCTAGTGTGTGGTTGAGAGTAAAAGAAGTCACCCTTGGACCTGTTGTCCTTTTTTTTAATGGCCCTGCTTGTGCTTATTAGCATTTTTTTTTTAAACTTGATTTTTCTACATTTTGAGAGAAAATTCTATTATGTTTTTGAAAAAGATCTCATAAGTATTTTCTCCCATTGTTTCAATAGAATATATGAGGAGCAATGACAGTAGAGCAACTAAAATCTCAACAGAAAAGATACATCATGTTCTGGAGAGACAAAGAGCAACTGAAGGGGTTGAAATGGGTATACAGATATATAATGTAAGAGGTAAGTTAGCTATAAGTAAGCTATAAATTATAAGTGGGTCTTACCTTAAGATATTGTTGTAATAATTAATAAGAAGAAAGGATGGATGCATTGGGGTATTGATAATGGCCCATCTACAAGGAAACCCCTGGCTTTACGTGTGAAGAGCTGCACAGCCAATAGAAGAACACTACATTTTCAGTAGCAAAAGTAGCACGAATGCTTTCAAAACTTTAGCATTTGTTTAGCTCCTAATGTTGCAAAACCAATCATTATAAGATTTTCAAAACTTATTAGGAACTATATTTTAGCATCATTACAGCTTAACCTTGTTAGGACCTGTCAAATACACTATATTACCAAAAGTATTCGGTCACCCATCCAAATGATCAGAATCAGGTGTCCTAATCACTTGGCCTGGCCACAGGTGTATAAAATCAAGCACTTAGGCATGCAGACTGTTTTTACAAACATTTGTGAAAGAATGGGCCGCTCTCAGGAGCTCAGTGAATTCCAGCATGGAACTGTCATAGGATGCCACC
>CM040987.1:13862587-13891688 GCA_022985145.1 Pangasius djambal
ATATATATATATATATATATATATATATATATATATATATATATATATATATATATATATATATATATATATATATACAGTCAGGTCCGGAAGTATTTGGACAATGACAGAGTTTTTGTGATTTTGCCTTTATACACCACCACAATGGATTTGAAATAAAACAATCAAGATGTGATCAAAGTGTAGACTTTCAGCTTTATTTTAAGAGGCTCCACAAAAATATGGCATTTACCATTTAGGAATTACAGCCATTTTCAACAAAGTACCTCCATTTTCAGGGGCTCAAAGGTATTTGGACAATTGACTGACAAGAAGTTATATAAATACAAATACTTCTGGACCTGACTGTATGTGTGTGTATATATATATATATATATATATATATATATATATATATATAATCATTCTAGTCTTAGTTACTTTATTACTAATCATTGTTTCAGAGAAGGTTTCATACAATGTTCTTTATGGAGTTAAATTATATCCTATGTTTTTCCTATGTTATTTTGAATTACACAATTATTTTAAACAATGGTTTGAGAAGGTTTCTGTATGATTAAAAAGGTGAAATATATGAGGAATACACTGAAGAATGTAATTACACACATATGCTGTGCTGACTAAACCTGCATCTGCACGTCACATTTGCTTTGGAATTCAAACAACGAGCTCTTGATTACCGATAAAAGAAAAAGTGCCTCAGAAAAACAAATCTGAATTTGGTTCTGTCTTTCAAATGTTTGCTCTTCAGCTTCTTGAGAAAGCAGAATACATGTATAATACGTGGGAGAGTCGGGCATGAAATGGACCAGAAGGAGCATCATGTTTTGTTTTGTGAAGAATAATCAGTCTGGGGAATAAAAAAAATTCCAGCTTGAATTTCTCAGAACACATTAAGGGCACGCCAACCTGCACCAGTCTTATGCATGACTTCGACCTGACTGCGATTCTGAAAAATGTACTCTAATCAGCAAGAGACATTTCTAAGAAAGCATGAATGCACTCAGAATTAAAAGCTCTGATGGAACAGCGAAAGACCTCATCTTAAAGGTTGATGAGTTAGCTTCCTTCATGAAAACATAGAAACAAAACACATGGATATGTCCACCTTCACTGAATATGGGTTTATAAGGCAGGGGGCAAATGTGTCCTCCAGCATCAAACTGACAAACAGTGTTTTCATACACACACTAAAGGAAAACTGCATTGAAACACACTCTAAAACAAGCTGCAAGCAAAGCACAGCAATAGTGCAATATAGGAGGATATGCAAACAACAGTCAAGACCAGAGTGGAGGAAAGGAGAAGAGAAAACATGCAATTGAAAGGTAAAAATGAAGCGCGTGTGCTACGAAAGTTAAAATGGCTCTGAGGTAAAAAGTGGTACAGTACAGTAACATTTGAACATTGAATGTTCGATCATTGTGTTGTGTTACCCCAGTCTACCTTTTAAAATACCTTTGTTTATGTCTTATTAATAAATCTAAAAACCAAATTTACAGCAAGTTCATAAACAATGTTACAAAAATAATCTATATGTTGAAAATCGCATCATTCCTTTAACATCAAACGTCTCTTGAACTGTAACATTTAGAAAATGTTTTGCTAATCTAAAATCATAAAAAATGTTCCAGTCCCCAGCTGTGTTTCTATTCAAGTCTTGCCTTGGATAGATTTGTCTGTAATGACCAAGTTTTACAATTATTTTCAGAAACAGTTTATTTGCCACGTGTACAAGTACACAGGAATTTAACTTGGAAGATCAGTGCAAGAACATATAATGTGCAAACAATCACATGTGTAAACATAGAGATGTACAGACCTACAAAAGTTCAGACTTTAAATACAATACAGCAAACAATAAAAACCACAAAAATACACACACACATATACAGTACTATATGGTAAGGGAAGGTCAGTTCTACTTATGTGTTATTGATGGCTTGTTGAGCTTAGGTATCGTGTGGTTCTGGTTCTGACTGAGTGGTACCGTTTACACCCATCTTTGCGGAATGATTGACACACACTCTAGGTGAGACTCAAATCTCATATAATAAAGGCATTCTACCAATTCACAAAACAGCCCTATGACATTTTCCACTTGTAATTCTTGGTCTCTGGTTTGATCCTGATCTTGTGTTCTCTGGTTTCTACCCAACTCCCAAAAACATATGTAGGTAGAATGGCTACTTCAAGTTCCCAATCCATGTGAATGAGTGTGTGAATTTGTGTGTACCTGGTAACCTGCAATGGAATGGCATCCCATCTAGGGTGCATTTCTGCCTCACCCCCAGGGTTCCTGGGATGCTGCCCAGATCCACCACAACCTTGGCAAGGATGAAGTGGTTACTGAAGATGACTAAATGAATCTCACATTTTCAGTCCTTTGTAAGTTAAAATAGTAGTTAAGTTACTTAAAGTTACAAACATGTGTCTGAGTGTCTTCATCGCTATTACACAGGCATAAAGATTGAGACACCCTGGGCCCAAAGCTCTTTCCTGGTCTATTTCTGTCTGGAGGTAAAGTCAGTAGAGGGTCTTTCAAGTTTCTACAATCACCAGTGTGATCCGTAAAACTCTCGATAGGCAGAAATCCAGTTACACCACGTGCTGTGGTTAGATCCCAAACTGGGTCAGTGCTAAAAAGAGAACTTATGCTAGCATTTGAGATGATTTGTGACTTCTCATGATCATAAGGCAGAACAGGAGTCAGCAGTAGCTGGAACTCTGTGTAGGTGGAGTGTGAATGATGATGAAAACCAATCTTATTAATAGAAACAACTTCCTCAGCTTCGCTCCCCTCTGGAGAATCAATTCAGGATAGCTGTAAAACTGGAAGAGTGCGTGTCTGCCTTTGAGTTATTATAGTGACTACGCATAACCGCAAAGATTTATATAATGTTTCATAGTTAACCTTTATTTAACGTGGCCAAGAATCCATATGGTATCAGAAACAGTTAGAATACGACAATCCTTTATTATACACAAATATTACGACTTTTAAATTCACTGTAACAGGGTCCTTAATGTGTAGTTAATGATCAGCAGGCTCCTCCAGATTCAGGGAGCAGAACATTCAGTCAGAACCTTTGGCATAATAATAAGCACATGCCCTTGGACCATATCCTTGGCCTATTATAAGCCTTGCAGACACAGTTTCCTACTTTTCTTTCTGCTACTGAGCCAAATGTCTGCCTGATACTAATACAATAAACAAAGGCACCCAAATGAAAGACCAAAACACCTCATTTCATTTAAATGGCTTCATAATAAATGTCACAAGTGAATAAAAGTCAAACCTTCATGGATTACTCTTATATCACATGATCGATGTTGTTATTTTATTCATTCATTCATCTTCAGTAATCACGGTATCTCTTGGTAATACTGGGTGCAAGGCAGGAATACACCTTGGGCATCACACATACTATTAATTCATGTAATTAATGCTGTGCCTACTCCTAAATTTAACCATAACCTTAAGATTAGTAACCAAAAGGAAACATTTTGGCTCTTTTAGTTTCTTAAATACATTTACATTTAATGATAAGGGACTGAACAAGAACCTGAGTGGCCTTTTTGGATAGAAATGAACAAATCATTTTGATGTTGTAAAGGAGAAACCGGCATTTGCATGTCAGTTTTGTGAGGCGAGAAGGACTGTTGATTGTGCATAGTTACCCCAAGGTTGCCTGCAGGGACAGAAGATGAGATCTGAGAGTTGTCCAGGGATATCACAAGATCTTGACATGAGGATGCATCTCCAGGGATGAGCAGCAGCTCAATTTTGCTGGGATGAAATTTCAGCTGATGAGCTGCCATCCATGATGAGATGTCTGCTAGACATACTGAGATCCGTGCAGAAACTTGAGCGTCTGAGGAAGGAAAGGAGAGAATAAGTTGGGCGTCATCAGCATAGCAGTGGTATGAAAACCCATGTAAGGATATGACCTCACCAAGAAAGTGGGTATAGAGGGAGAACAGAAGAGGAACGGGTCTTGAGGTTGACTGTGTCGAATGTTGCTGAAAGGTTGGAGGGATGGAGATTGATGACAGTTTGGCTGAGCCACTTCTCAGCGATGGCCACAAGGGCGGTTTCTGTGGAGTGTGCTACTTTGAAACCAATGAATAGGATCTTGCTGCAGTTTATGTATAAAAAAAATAGTGTTTCATGTGGGGACCAGCAAAATATCCCCACAAGGTCAAAACTGTCACATATCCCTAGGGACAATGTAGACCACCTACTGGCATGTTTTAGGAAGGTGGAGGGAAACCAGAGAACCCAGAGGAAACCCACATGGATATTGTGAGAACATTCAAAACACTGCACAGACAATAACCACAGCTACGGATCAGAGCCTAGAGGTTTAAGGCACCAATGCTAAACTGTGCTGCCCTATTTTATCTTACTACTTATTTTAATTTATTTAATACTTCAATGTATTATAATTCTTATTATAACAATACTTTCTCCTCCTCCTCTTGGAATTATTAGTAATGTTCCCTACAAGTTTTGAAAGCTTTACAATGAATGGGACAGTTGTCCACATGGCTCTCAGTTAAAGATCATTATATTTCTCTCTGGGAAGATACTTTAGTCCTAGTAATGACTAGTTATGAGAATTCAGGGCCTGTTATTTTCAGGTTACAATTTAAAATAAAACAAAAATGTGGATCGTGTACAGGTTTCTGAGAATTGGGTTAAAGGTCATGTGGAAAAAAGACTAGTCAAGCCACACACTATCATTATCTACAGTGAAATAAGATTCAGTTTTCTCTTCTATCGAACAGTCTAAATAAAGCACTGAACCACAGAGTTTCTGTTCATTATTCACCTGCAGGTTTCAACAAGAACATTTTCTACAAAACCTGAGTACTATACAATACACATTACTGTCATTTTCGGTTCCCATGGCACAAACACTAATGTATCCTAAATAAAATAGATACCCCATGGGTAAAATTCTGCACTTTAAATGGGTTTTAAAGGTAAACTACACTCACTTTTCCAGATTAGAAAAGGTAATCTTTTGCAGCAGTAGCAGTAGGTATAAGAAGCCTGTAATAAACAATCCAATCCATAAGAATGTTGTTAACCGTCCAAGGAAAAGACTGTGTCTCTACACATATATATCAGCCTACTGCCGGATCAATATAACCTTATGTATACTAATGCAATACTAAGTTTTCCCCACATAATTTCTGACATTTCCCTCCAGTGCCATGCATTGTCCAAATGCAATATTAAAATACAAGTCATCCACTCCCTTTTATTATTCATGTTTGCTATGGTAGCATGTTGTCTTTTCAATATTGTGTGTGCTTGTAACACTGAATCCATAACCTGGATACAACTGATAAGGAATTAGTGGCTCAACATTGTTAAAAAGAAAATAAAAATACACTGACACATCACAGGTCAGTTTTAGGACAATCTCTAAAACAGCCATATACACCTCAACTTGGAGACTTAAAATTAGTCATCGTTAGAAATAACAGACATGTTTTATATTCATCTATTCATACTTGCTCTTTCATGGTGAGGCATCTTGCCGAACTAGTGCAGTTTCAATTATCCACCCAACAACACTTCATATATCAGAATCATAAAACATGCCATTTCGAATGTTCCCGTTTAGTAATTTCATATACAGAACAATAAAATGATTATAATGCATTGGAGAGCTGCAGCCCTAATGTCATTATAGTTTTATTTTCAGAACAGTAATTTGAAAGTAGTAATAGCAGTGGGGTTCTGGTGCAAAACTAACAGAACCACAGCAAGTGCAATGACAGAAATCTGTGATTAAAAAAAAAAAAGACTTAGATGAACAATTAATTCATTGGAAAAAATTTAAATGCATGTTACTCGGATATAATATAATAATCTGTTTCACGCTAAAGGTTTAAGCAGGTGTATTTTGTAGAATCTATGAGTGATATATGCTTGCAGTCGTTTGTGATTTTTATACAGTTAGAAAATATGTGTGAAAAATCTATATAGTCTCCTCATAAATCAGACCAAAATAACCTGCTAACTTGCAGTGTGCACAAGTCTTACAGTATTACAGCACAGTATTGTGTTTCATATCATCCTAGTGTTCAGTAGCAGTTGCATGAAAAAGCTTGGGCACCCTACTAAGTCAATACTTAGTAACACCTATTTTGGCAGATATCACAGCTTGCAAATGCTTTTTGTAGCCAGCTAGGAGTCTTTCGACTCTTGTTTATTCTATTCTAGGGCCATCTTGCATGCATCTGGCACAGCAGGTTTAAGATCTACACACAAATTTTCAGTTATGTTTAAGTCAGGGGACTGTGAGAGCCATTCCAATAGCTTCCGCTTATGTTTCCTGAAGTAGTGTTTGGTGGATTTTGAGGCATGTTTTGGGATCAATGTCCTGTTGTAGAAACCAATCTCTTTTCAGCTTCAGGTTCTTGACTGACTATATCACATTTGCTTACAGAATTTGCTGATATTTACTGGAATCCATTCTTCTGTCTACCTGTGCAATGTTTCCTGTGCTACTGGCTGCCAAAAAAAAAAAAAAGCCAAAGCATAATTGACCCACATCCACATACCTTTGTCTCTCCAAACATAACTTGGCGATTTTTGGCTAAAGAGTTCCATTTTTACTTTGTCAGTTCACAGCACTTGTTTCTAAAACGCCTCTGATTCACCTAGATATTGTTTTGCAGCCATCAGATGTCGACTTTTGTGAAGCAGTTGCAGGTAAGGTTTCCTTCTGATGACTCTTCCATGCAGATCATGTATGAGCAAGCAATGGTGCAGAGTAGAGTGGTGCCCCACCGTTCCTGTGTCAGCTAAAACTTCCTGCAGGTCCTAGTGTTATACGGAGTTTTTGCATTGCCTTTATGGGCAGCACACAGGAAGTTCTAACTGAAAGTTTTCTTGGTCTTCCAGATATTGCCTTGGCTTCTACAGTTCCCCTGAACTGCTATTGTTTAATGATATTATATTTTTATCAGAGCATTTTTACCAGTATGTGTATGATTATATAAGCATGGTATTGGACCTAATACAAATATCTATGCATCCTTAGTGGAACAAACATGATAAAATTACTTGAAGGCCAGAAAAGACTTCATGTTGAGACCAAGGAACAGACGATTCTTGTAGAGTCAGAGGAAGACAAAAGCAGGAAATTGGGCAATTTGGGTTTTGTCAAGAGAAAAGGGCTTATGATCATTTTCATAGACCTTCATATGCAATATGGTATGTGTGTATGTGTGTACAGGTTGTGTAAGGGGGTATAAAGCCTACCTTAGCTCCCACAATGACTCACACAAGAAACTGGCTGTGTGAAAGAGCACCAGCACTGCTAACAGGCAATGTGCCACTGCTGTCATTTTCTGTAATCAATCTGAACTTTCCTTTCCATTATAACATCCAGTCTAAACAAAGCACTACAACCAAATTCACTTACCAAAGAGTATCTCATCAGTATTTGACTTGAACCTCAAGAGATCGCGTGGTGCATTTGATCAGTAGTCAGATGACAAGTCAGATTGTTCTCATCATACTGTGTAAGCCTGGCTTAAAACAACTCCCAGCTGGGTTCCACAATAACAAGTTTGCTGGCTATTACTCACAAGTGAGCCGCCTAATGAGAGAATGAATAAGAGCTTTAACTGTTCCGCAAGGAAAAAAATCATTTAAAAAATCTTCTGGATCAGTTCTCCCATCTTCTGTACATTTCTTTCCCCAACTCTGTGAAGCTTTAAACAGGAACTAACATGACAAGTTGAACCACTGATGTTATTTGATGCCAAATGCCAGGAGGAGATCGATCTCACGCATGACCAGATCTGAGTTCCCTTGGAGCAAATCTCAGAACACCATTTTTCAAGTGGATCAGAGATTTGTTGTTTTTTGTTTTTTTTTAAACTGCATGTCTTCAATACAAACAGCCTGAGGGTCAGATAAAGACTCAAGTATGAGTTAAATCAAATTTTTTAACCTAAAGTTTCCACTCTCACGATTTTTTAAAGATTTTTTAGCAGTTACCAGCTCTTTTGTTGCAGACTATACTAAGAATTGCATGAGGCTTGTTAACCTTCTACTGAAGCCGTGAATTTCTATCAAATCTAGTTAAGCTGCCTGTAGTGAAGCTATTGCCATAGATCCTCACTCTATCTAGATTTATCTAGAAGCACTGTACTGTAAAAATGTATCTACTTTTGTCGTAACACTGTATAAGTAATTTCGGAAAGCCTAGCTTCCTATTTATCTTGTGCAACTCTCATTTATCTTTGAACCTGATAGGTTCAAACCTGATATTCTTTGATTCATAAACACTAGCCTCTCATGCGTTCAATCGTAAGCTTAATCTCAAATGTATTCCAAGAAACAAGTAATCAGTAAACAAAATCACTACCTAATAAAGTTTAGGGTAAAGTAAAAACCTCAAATCCACAATTATCTGTCAAGCTGAATATATCCAACTACATATAATCAGCAAAATGTAACTAATTGTTTTAGCCACTTCATTAAGTACAGAATTTGAAGCACCAAAACACATCTAGAGCTTGTCACTCCTACCACTTCTCATTTGAGCATATTCATAACATTTCTCATTTGCATACTTCTTTTCAATTGGTCGCAAAGTAAATGATAAGCACCGCTGCTGTAAAGCAGTTGGATGAGAGCTCAGGAGGAGCGCAGAACCATGATTGAGAAAATCTATAAATAGAGCACACAGATACCCACAGTCACAGAAGCACCTGTCAGCTGTATGCCATGCATTACTGCAGCACATCTCAGTGTGTGTTTAATTTAGCAGCAACTGCTAAACTGAATTTTATGAAGAGCTCTACAAGCTTCGGAACATTTCAACGTTAATTTGTTTGATGAGGTTCGAACGAAATTCTTACAGGAACTATCCAGTCCATTAAGATAAGAGCAGCATTCAGAAAGCATGTCTCTAGACGTAAAGGAAAAGAAAGAGGTACGTTTGGTGTTTATGGGAGCTGCCGGCGTGGGCAAAACAGCTCTAATCCAGCGCTTCTTGCAGGATCGGTTTGAACCAAAGCACCGGCGCACTGTGGAAGAGCTCCACAGCATGGAGTACGAGGTGGCTGGCATCAAGGTGACTGTGCACATTATGGATACGAGCGGCAGCTACTCATTCCCAGCTATGCGCAAACTATCCATCCAGAATGGCGATGTCTTTGCCCTGGTCTATTCTGTAGATGACCCCGAGTCACTTGAAGCCGTCAAGAGTCTGCGCAAGGAGATCCTGGAGATTAAGGAGGACAAGTTCACACCAGTGGTGGTGGTGGGGAACAAAACAGATTGTAAGGGTGAAAGAAGGGTGAATGCCGAAGACGTCGTTGCCACCATGGAGCTGGATTGGAACAACTGCTTCTTGGAAGCCTCGGCTAAAGAGAACGACAATGTGCTAGAGGTGTTCAGAGAGCTGCTGCAGCAGGCCAACGTGCCAAGTCGCCTGAGCCCAGCACTGAGGCGTCGCCGAGAGACCTTCCCCAAGAACGCAGGCGCACGGCCACCCATGAACAAGACCAACAGCTGCACCATGTCCTAAAGTTCACAGGACAAATGAGGAGGATCCACCGGAAACTCCTCACAACATTTTAACCCATTCAAACACAGCATCATTGTTATTATCTCAAGTGCTGACAATAGATAAGAGGGAAACTGCACCTAAGAAGAGAAAGGGAGGTAAAGGAAAAACTATCAATCCTCAAAATGTGAGGGAAAAGCAGGAACTGCTTATTGTTTGAAAAGAATACGCTGAATTTCATGGCAGTTCTTTTCAAATGTAAGTTGCACTGAACTTCTGAAGCTCTGATGAAAGCTCACTGCAAGTGTTAACCTGATGCAAGTGGACTCTGGTGGACAAGTCTTTAAAAAAATGCTATAAAAAAAACTATAACCCGGTTGTGTGGACTGTAGTGTAAACATAAAATCCATTCAAATCCATTTTGTTTTGAAGGTTGCTTGTATAAGATTTGCATTGGTTTATAGGCCGTCATTGCAACAAAGTACTGAGCCATGTCCTTGGATAAGTCTACATCTAGTTTAAAAAAAAAAAAAAAAAAAAAAAAATCCATGAATGTAATGAAACTCATGTAGTTTTGATATTCTAGAGTTAATTATGTTACACATTTTGTATGTTTTGTTACTGTATGAAAAATAAATATTTAAATGATCAGACATCTGACTGATGACTTAAAATCAATGAAACGCTTCTGAAAAACACCACTGAATATGTGTGTGTGTGTGTGTGTGTGCGTGTGTGCCATGATGGCAACATTAAATTACAGTTTTAATATAATTTCCAAAGTATCATACATCAGGATCATATCCAGTCAATCAATAGGCAAGGAGAACTCTCAGGACGTATAGCAGGTTTCACATTTAAAGGCTTGCAATACTTCACGGAAAATAAATAAATAAATAAATAAATAAAAAGCCATTCTATAGTCATATTTATATTACTAATACCAAGGAAAGAAAAGGAGAAAATACTAGCCTTAAGTAATACCAGAAATCTTCACATAGTTCTTGACCATACTGAATGCTGAAATCATTAGAGGTATCATCTAGCAGTCTACTACCATCTAGTGGAGATTTGAACCGCTTGCATCTCCTCAGCGGGTGCTATGCATAAGTCTCTTATTGTTTACCCTAGTCAAAGCAGAAATAAAATGACAGGGAAGGTCATAGTTTGTTACCAAATGTCAACTTTCTCTTCTCCTATTCGTATGGGATGTTGGCTGGTTCCTATTGCCCGTTATACAGAATGGCCTTTTGAACAAATTAATCTGCCAGCGGATTCTCTTTGAAAATTTTCTCTGCAAGGAGAATTTTTTGTCCAAATAAACTTAGACATAGTTTATAGGTTCATACTTTGGTCATAGGCAAAGTTGAATCATGTTCACTGCATTCAGACACAGACAGGTCAGGATGATAGATTTAGTATATCTCTTTAATCATTATTCGCATACCAGTTTCCTTAGCAACAAGTCGAGATAGCGTATACTACTGCTTTCATGTGGTCACTAAAGCCGCACTGTATCTTGTCCTTGTCTATGACAGTCCCAGACATACACAGACTGACTGAGAAGACTGTCCACACTATGTATAGTCACATATTACTCTATACACCTACATGTACTCTATACATGTACATGTACAGACACAGACACAGACATTTCCCCTTTTTGAGACAAGGTGTATTGTTCCCCCTGAGCTGAAACGGGAAGTAATTTTAATGTCAGCACTCTACTTCCTCTTAAAAGTCTCGTTAAAACACACAGCCGCCTTTCTGGTTCACCTGGGCCAGTTTGCATTTTGACACTCGGACTGCTTGAGCCTACAACACACAGGTGAGTCTTAAAACATACACAAAATCTGTTGCCTATTAGCAATAGTCTGAAAAATGTGATATTCTCATTTTGTAACTCTTAATTCTTTAAATAGGTTTGAATGAAAATCAGGACCGTTGAAAAACTTGACCAATTCTTAACCTAATACATCTGACTTTGATAACTACATGTTGAGCTAAACTATGTTTGGGGAAATCAAGAGTAACAAGAGATTCACCCTGCCGTTTTAGAATTGTTGTAAGGTAGCAAGTGGCCTGCAAAATGTGGCCTGCAGTGAGTTGCTGTCTTTGCCCCTTGACTTGGTCTAAGCTCCTCAGTGTCCCCAGAGTTACCCTGAGGAGTTCTGAGCAAGTAAAGGGTCTGTGACTGAATCATATAGTGATCCTGTTAGTGGCCAGCTGAAGAGACTGAATGAATTAGTTAGACAAGTATACACTTTTAAAATTCAAAAGATCAAAATGACACTATATGAACAAAGCTATTGAAATGGTCCGGGAGACCATGCGTGAGGAATGTGATCTGTGAATCTGTTCATGAAGACTAGGATTATTTTTGAACTGGTGTATGGTGATAATTCATTTGGGGTTAAGTACAGATCATATATTTCTATACATGTTTATGATTCATATTTAGTTTAATAAAAGACACAGTGAAGCACTAATAATTCAACCGTTTTCTTTATTTACAAAAAATATGGTTACAAATCAACTTCAGCAACGTAACTTCACAAAACATAATCATCCGTTTTGAATAGTTGGAATGCAGCCCAGATGAGGGAGATGGGGGAAACCACTAGATACAAGAGAACAACAAGGAACTAACTTTGGCTGCAAAGCAACTGCTGTTGCTCTCGCAGAGTCACACTCACTCACCACCTGCCTGGATGCCACACAGCAGGAATGAGTTCTGAACAGGAAGTGGAAGTGATGAGTGAGACGTTTGAAAGAACACTGTGAAAAATAAATGTGTAAAGCAATGAACTGTAGCAACACTGCAATCACGTCAGATTCGGGGGCAGTGGTGGCTCAACGGTTAAGGCTCTGGGTTACTGAAGGTCAGGGGTTCAAACCCCAGCACTGCCAAGTTGCCACTGTTGGGCCGTTGAGCAAGGCCCTTTAACCCTCTCTGCTCCGGGGGCGCTGTATCATGGCTGACCCTGCACTCTCCTAACAAGCTGGGATATGCGAAGAAAAGAATTTCACCGTGCTGTAATGTATATGAGACAAAATAGAGGCTGCTTCTTAATATAAACTAACACAACGTTGGTAAAGTCTGAAAAGGGCTCCATCCCAGTACACACACACACGACACAAAGTATACGGACACAACAACAAGAGGACACAGAAACCACATGGCTTGGACGCAAAAGACGTGCAAGTTTTTCCTTAAATGTCTGTAATTCAGAGCTAACCACTCTTAATACACAAATCAGCATAATGCTTATCGGTAGCTCTACAGATTTAGGGCATATTGGCTCAAGCACTGATATTGGACAATTTTTATTAAAGTGCTTTCTGAAATAAAATACTCACAAACTACAAATTTAGTGTATGCAAACCAATTTTGACCAAATGCCTTTATTTGGCAGAATACTTCAGCAAGCAACAGAACAACATTCAAGTGTCTCGCATATGTCTCAGGTACTGTTGCAGCCTTTTAGAGCTATATAGCTTATAGTAGTGCAGAAGTGTAAAAGAGACTTCCTTCATACTGTAACAACTGTCAGTTCCTAAAATGTAACTTAAATTTGTATTTACCCTGGCCTCGAACAGCTTAGTTTATTGTTATAAATTTAAATAAGCTAATATTATTGGTTTAAATAATCATTTTTAGAAAACCTGGCACTCCTAGCACATGCAGAAGAGGACCTCCTCCCTCAATTCCTCCTCACCTCCTCTATTCCTTGTAAAGACTTCCCTTCCACAGTGAGGTCAAAGCTAAGCCTAATCATCTACAGTGATGTTGCGGAACAGGTAGGCCATGGACTCGCCGTTGTGGATGCGACGGATGGCCTCGGCCAGGATCATGCTCACATCCACCGTCTTGATCTTCGGGCACTGCAGCTTCTGCACCTCGTGTGGGACGGTGTTCGTCACCACTACCTAGAAAAAACAAACCCAGAAAGGACATTCACGCCAGATTTTCAAACCAATTACAGTAGTCCACATCGCCTAAGTGATATTGTTACAGTTATTGTGTTGTGACGCCTACCCCGATTCGACTGACAATGCTAAGTCTCTGCCTATAATGTCTAACAAAGTTGCAGGTGCTTGTAGAAGGATCTTGGTCAACTACTCTATTCAAAACATTTTAAATTCTTTTATATTCTTAGGTTTGTGGCCTTCCCTCTTCGATGCAGGCCACAGATTTTCAGCAGGACTCCAGAGACTGATTGGTCATTGCAAACTGATATGATGTGTTTCTTTAACCATTTCTGTGTTCATTTGAAAGTAGAATGTAAATGCTGCATGCAATCTATTGCCATGTTTGAATCTCTTGGCAGAGGCAACTAGGTTTCTATTCTGATACTCAGCAGAATGTATGATACCAGCAATCTTCACAAGAGCCAATGAACCACCAGCCACAAAACCTCCATATTTTACAGGTGCTTTTCCTTATATGCAGCCAAACACGCTGATGACCAGGAAGTTTGATTCTGGTGTGCATGCCCAACTAGTTTTATTTTGGTCTCGTCTGACCACAACACATGATGCCAGCTGTAATTCTAATGGCGCTTGGCTCAGGTGCTGCACTTTGTGAGTTGCTTTCCGGAAGTGCATCTTTCTTACAAAGTTTCCAAACAGCTGCTTGTTATGAAAGCGATTCTGTAAATTCTAAAATGATCACCACATAAAACAACCATCAGCGTGTCTTCCTATTTAGCTACATGTTTATATACCAATAAATCATGCAAAATATAAGGCTGTGCTTTCAGGAACAATGAAAAGAAAGCAATTAAATGTGTAAATTACCCACCATTGCTGATGAACCCAGAACAGCTTCCAAATGTTTTGAAAAAGGGCAAGTATAAACTGAACCATTATAGAAATGTTCTCAATCGACTAGCATCTGCTGGTAGGTTTGTCTCTCTGACACACCCACATCGACATGACATCATTTATTACTATATTTTGATTCACCTCACATGTAACTTGGTTATATCAGGAAGTAAAAAACAAACTTCAAAAGCGAGCATGATGTTAAAAATGGGAAAGTGACCTCGTCTATGGCAGATTCCTCAATGAGGCGTGGGGCATCAGCTGACAGCAGGCCATGGGTGGCCATGATGTAGATCTTATAGGCTCCTCTCTCCTTCAGGATCTCTGCTGATGCCACAAAGTCTTCCACATCATCAATGATGTCATCCTAGATGAGGGTTTAAAATAAGTACAATATACTTTTATACACACACACACACACACACACACACACACACACACATGCATGTGTGTTCTGCAATGTTCAGATACACCATGCCATTTACAAGTTCTTCAATGGGCATGTAATATGTGCCAGGTGTATCTGCACTCTTCCCGGTAAACCACTGAAACTATTGTGGGTGAAATGCAGGAAGAAAACTGTTCAGGAAACAGTAGCAGGCCAGGCCACAAAGAATATGCCATATTTAAAGTCACTACAGTCACTTGGTTTGCACATTCAAACAATACAATGAACATTAATGCTCAAAAAAACTGGTCTACCTGATTTATACCACACACCCCAGACATGTGACATATAACTTGTTGGAATGTAGAATTTGTGTGAAGTGGCAGAGGTTGTAGCTAATAAACTGGCAACTCAAGTGGTGTACATTTTTAAAGCCTTCACCTCAACTTTGGTCATGAAAAAAAGCATTAACTTGATGTCAATAGTATAGTAACTACTCTGAAGAATAATTAAGAAAGGTGTATCTTACAACAATGATGGCGATGCGTCCTCCAACATCTCCCACCACTGTAATGGGTGGTTTCTCCTTGGCCATCATTACTAGAAAAAGAAATTTCAGCAGGTTTTCATTTTAATACTTAATACAGGAGAGGGATACCATCAAATGAAAAAGGCTTCAGAGTCAGTGTAGATTGGGTAAGATGGATTCAAGCATATGTCATGTTCTATCATTACATGTCTAAACTAATCCATAAGTGTTCTTATACCACAGAGCTGCTGAACTCTTCAATCTGATTGGTCAGAAGGTATTAATTTTCTACAACAGCACGATTCTGACAGTAGTGCCAGCTGTAATTCAAATGGTAGGTTTATATTTATAATTATGTCATTCTAATAAGTTATCATTTCTATCCATGCGTGTCTTCTTCAGTCAATCTCAAATATGGAAACCACAACAGAGTAATATAGTGACTGAAACGCAGGGATAGTAACAGTTCATTCAGAGACTTGTGTGGAGGTTGCTCCATATAATCTAATAAAAAGGCTAATAATAAACACATAAAATGGTGAAGATTCACGGGAGACAGAACTTTGTAACCATTTGTGACATTTTCTGCCTCAGGAAAGTCTTCAAAGACAGAGGACATTGCGCTTTCTGGTTTCACAGCAATATGACAAGCTGCGTCATGTTCTGTCTTTGTTTCTCTTATTAACGTCAAAAAAAAAAAAAAAAAAGTTACAGCTGCTATAATGCAAGTGATAACAGGAACTAACTTGTCTCACGGACGTTCCACAACATTAAATGCAACTGAAAATGGGTAAAAACATCATGTATTATTGATTAATAAATAAAAGAATTGTAATTGTTATCAAATTGCTGTGGTATAAGAAGAATAAAACACTTCGGAACGTGTTGTTATTGTCAAATAATCAACTCCGCTTTGTTTTGGGTGGTGTCACACCTGCCTGATGCTGATTGTTTTCCTATAACAGCATGCTCTGTCGTGTTTTATTCCTTACTTAATGATCCTTACGTGTCATCTGAGGAACTACGCAAACCCTAGGTAAGCTTGTAGTGCCTCACTACAGGGCACTTTTATGGTTTTCTTTGATGGTTCCCATTTTACCCCACCTACAATTCTGGCCAAATTAGTAACGGCAAACTCATTGCACCACATGCCATGCAGAAATAAAAAATGATCGTTGTTTTTTTTTTTTTATCCAACATATCCAATCATGAAGGAGAATGCATCCAAAGGCTACACAAAAGTCTGTGCAGATAAGATGCAATGGATACGCCTAGGATTTGTTACTCAAAACCAGCAAATCTGAGCAAATCTGGATGAAATTCTACTGAAATTCAGGGGCTGATCAATACTGCATGGCCGTTCTCATTTGATATTCAAGACTTCTTGTCAAAGGCACAGGAAGACACAACCAACAAACACACTTGCACACCTGAATAAGGTTTAACACACAAGGGCAGATTGCAGGTTCGGAGCAGTTAAAAAGTTAAACATGCCATCAACACATGCCTTTCACCTAGTGAGCGAAGTACACTCACTTATTGGAAAAGTTAATGGAACGCAATACAGTACTGTATATTAAGTTGAGAGTCTGACAAGGAATTTTAAAATGGCCTTTTATTTTACAGTTAATTGTAAAGAGCTCTAATTTTAATCCATGCAGCCATTTTATTGTCATTTCATCTGCGGAAAAGGGGATCAGTATCATTTTAGGCTTGTGATAATGTAAAAAGCCGTTACTTGTACTTAATCATAAAACTATACGTTTTATAACTTCAACTCTGTTGAAGTCTTGGAGACGCTTACAAATGGTTTTTTTTTTTTTTTAAGAAATGCTTGGTTAATTCTCAGTCTTTTATTTCTAACATCAGATAGGTTGTCTGTCTGTTTCTTTTCTCTAGTTCTTTTCCTCAAGGTCATGTGTTTCCAAGCCCTGGCAGAGGTCTTAGTCCCAAGCAGCTACAAAACAACTAGTCTAAATGTCTAACCTACAGACTTCTCCACAAGCAGGCATGATGTGTTGATTAGCAACATTGAGGCCAGCTCAAAACCAAACGCATGTAGATATCTCGGGCATTAAAATGGTTCCATTTGTTCCAAAGGATGATAATTACAAAAATATTTTTAAATGAATCACTTCATTTGGAGGCTTCTCAATCCTGACAGGAAGCACTCTGAAATGTATACGCCTGTTTCTGCTTACAGTACTCTGACATAACTGCAAAATAAAATGCTTACGTGGATTACACATAGTCTCCAGCTGTTAGATTTGATGATGAATATAAAACAGGCAACATCGAAGAGAACTGATTCGGTAAGAAACCCTTATCATCTTAACACAATGACTGAAAGTTTATTTAGCATAGATTTACATCTAAGCAGCACAGAATGCTTTTGGCTGCAGGTATTGAGAGGCCTCGATTACTACGTGCATGCATAAAGGAACCATTTCAGTGTGGTCACTGCTGTGATCAGAAGCAAAGAGAGTTATCCATCGTACTTGGAAGCTCTATGCCTGGGAACGGAGCTTGTTGCTTGCCTATTATCAACAAATAAACACCACATTAAATAATGTTCACACAGACAGCTCATAAAACACAGAAAGATGAGAGCGAGACTTCAAAAATCCTCAGAATCCACTCAGAAATGAGCTAGGCTACTTTCTCAGTACTACTTACTGCAATCAGTACCATTAATTCTGTTAATCGTAATGTTTTTATAACAGACGTTTAATTTCTATGCCATCACAATACCGTGTTCTCTTTTTTCTTCTTTTTATTTCCATGAATCTTATATTATATGGACTACAGCAAAACATCTATGAAGCATCTGGAAGCATATCTGATAATATATTCTGCTATAGCGTTTTGTGACGTTGAATAGCAATTCTGATCAATAATTGGAATGATGCTATAACTAGATTAAATCAGTAGTTTGCGTTCTGATTTTTGTTCATGCATTGTTACAGCTACATGTAAAACTGCACACTAAAAGAGACGATTCGCCACTTACACTGTAGAACGGTTACAAAGTGTTATAAATTCAGCTGAGATCGAGATGGATAGAACAGATCACAAAGACTAACGCTGGTAGAATATCTCTTAGAGGTCCCTCTGAGAATTGTCCAAGTCCACATGACATATACAAGCACAAATGAAACAGAATTAACTGTTAAGCAATAATAATTATACAAAACCAACAAAGTAGTAGTCCCAAAAGACATTGTGAACTAGTTCTAATATTAGGTTTTGGACATTTCCAATCATCAAAGGAATTAGAAGATGATGTGTGCTTTATATTTAAATAATGCAAAGCAATAGAAAGAAAACTGTATTGCTGGGTGCTTCAGAAAGGCTGTTAGTATTGAGATGCAAGAGTTTGCACTTATTTCCACCATCCCACACTGCAGAGAAAGCACATGTACCTAACGAAATCAATAGCTAGTCGATCTATATTTGAGCTAAATTTTAGACACTCAGTAACGGCTCTACTAATAGTCTTTTTGGGAAAACCATCTGTGCTAAGGCCTTGAATAATTCTGTTGCTCTGAGAGGGTTTATATAGGGTCTATACTGGTAACTCTTACATGGCAGCTCAAGGCCTGGGTGGCCTGTAGTGTTGCGCACGCAGGGAGGAGATTGTCGTCCGTCTGCCATGTCCGATTCAGAACACTGAGCTTCCCCATGAATAACGGCCAGGCCCAGACGCAGCCGCTCCGCGTATGACTGAGCCCTGTGATCAGCACAGACAGAAAGAGAGAGCACATACAGAACTATCAGCTGCACATCAATTCCAAAGACAAATGTTATATTTAAACACACTTAAGCTTAATCAGCTTTGACACACGCCTATACATAATCTGTACTAATGAAATGAATGTAATAATTAATAAAAGAAAGTTAATTGCTAATGGCATTAACTTTATACCGCTAAGGAGTAACCAAGGCCAAGGCAAAGTCCTGTACACAAGTACACATCAACCAGGTTTTCTAATATAATTATTTTACAGATATCAACAACACTTTTTTCTAATCTGTTTGTCAGAGTAGAGGGTTTTTGAATACCTGGAACTTCTTATGTTTGATCACTATTATTGCCACAGACCAAACAAAATGATACAGAATATAGCAAGTAATAAAAGGAAACCTAAATTATTGTGCATCCTATTGGGACACTTCTCAAAAACCATAAGTCCATGAGCAAACATCCTTAAAAATCAAACACACATTCATCTTACTAAGGAAACCGTGTATACTTAGTACTGAATGTAAAATAACACAGGCTAGATATTACAGCAATACAATTGTAAAATTTGCTTCAAGGTAGCCAAGTATGTTCATCTTATTTAGTAGCAATATAAACAAGACCGCCCATGCTTAAGTATCCTTCAGGCTGCAGAAGTGTGCTCTTAGGTTTAGGGTAAAATAACCTTGTCCCTTTATTACTAAAATGTAAGATATTCCAACAGAACAGATGCATTACATATTACAAACAAACTGTGGGCACTTACAGGTACAACTAGAGACAGTAACAATACCTTTTTGCTGCAGATGGAGACTTTGCAACAATAATGGCATTTCTGTAATCAGGGACCTAAAAGAAAATTCATTTGACGTAAGCTTACAAAATAGCCTCAGTGATTTAAGTGCAACTTAAATGTTAAGAGGAATTCCACTCAAAGTTCTCTTACCTCTTCTTGAATGTACTGTAGAAGGAACGGAGAAGCACGCAGGTTATCCACGGGGAAACTGAAGAAACCCTGGATCTCCTTCTGATGCAGGTCCATAGTGATGATGTGTGTCAAACCTGATTAACAGTGACATTTGATTAATGACACAGTGACATAATGATTAAAGATTTGTGGCAGGATCCTGCGAGAAAAATCTATATCAGTGGAAGCAATCTATTTCAGTGAGAAACAGTGCAGCAATTAAACATAGAAGAGAAAAATAACTATTAAGCATGATTTTGTTATTACACAGCAATTTTGTTATTATGCACAGCATAGCACTCCATATACTACAATCCCTTAAGCCTCTAATAGAGAAAAAAATAATAACTTGAACACCATAATCCATTTTCCCCTTAACCCTTAGAATTCCAGCCTATTTGTAACATTTTTTTCCCTTTTCCTTTTTGTATTAGTGTGCGTCTGTGCAAATTCTAATAATTTTATTATACCGTTTTATGATATGCAACGGGGTGCTCCGCTCTTGGCACTAATACTTTTTTAAATATGTTTGTTTATACCACGTAAGATTAAATTGCTCATGGCAGAGCTGAAACAAAAAATGTCACTTAATTGGGAGTTTATTGCACTACATGGAGTATACAAGACTTTATTTCCTACACAGCTTAGTGCACTGCATATATAGTGCACATATATAGAGATAGAGGATTTGGATTTCGACCAAGCAAAGAAGAAAAGTCTGAATAATTTAAGTGAAAAAACAAACACCTTATTTTGTAGCATAAATAAAAGCTGAGAAATAAGATGACTAATAATAAGGTGTGTGTTTTGAGGACTTTGCTAAACATTTTTTTCTAATCCAAACCCTTTCACGCAACAACGTAATCATAATTTATTATTTCTGGACAGCTGTGAAACTGAGAAAGTGGGGCGTAAAAAGCAAATGCAAATGAACTTCAGTGGGTTCTACAAGTCAAAGCTGTAATCACAGGCTGTTTGATACCTGCTTTGGCAAGCATGGACGCCAACAGTTTACACACTATGGATCCTCTCTTCCTCATCTTGCACTGTTTGCTATACGGAAAATAAGGGATGACTCCGATAATGTTTTTGGCGCAGGAGGTCTTGAGTGCATATGCCATGACTAGCAGCTCCATGATCGCTGTGTTAACATCTCTGCAAAACACACAAGCACACACACACATATTCACAGATCAGTCTAATTATATTCCCAAAGAAGTTACGCAGTAGGGCAAAACAATGGCAGTAAAATACTTCTACATGCAGAACTTGTCATGTTGAAGTCATACTTCTGGTTGTGTAAATAGCTTATAGTTTGTGCATAAAATCAGACAGGCAAGTTAACCAGAAATGCCGTTCTGTAAAATAGTTAAATAGAGATAACAACAGATGATCTATTCAAATTACATACACATTTAGTCTTTGAGATGGACGTGTCTTACTCTCACTAACGCATATTCTACCCATACTGAAAGACATGCCTTACCTGGGAATGGTCTGGATGATAAAGATCGTTTGGCCTCGAACAGACTCTTTGACATCAACTCTAGTCTCTGTGACATAAAGAAGTCAGTCAATTCTTGAAAGGAAAATGTAAACACCTTTAAATACAGTTAGACTTAACAGACAGACCTACAGGCAACTGATTAGAATGAAAAGAACATCATCATGCCACAGCCCTGTAAACATAAATCATACGATAATGGGAGTTGATTTCACCTCTGTTCGCCTCCTGGTAAACAACAGATTTGCCCAACTCCACGCCAAGACGCCTAAAGAGTCAAAAAGAAATCAAGTAGAATTTTATTGTGTGTACAGCGTTACAGAGTAGGAGGAAATCCTGCACTTGCAGAACCATGGAAAACAGCGTGACCGGCATGGCTATAGCAAAGCTAGCTTCACAACAGAGATGAATCCATGTTTCTGAACACTCTTGCCTTAATCATTTGAATAGTAAATTAGGCATATCAGAGTATTATTTCATAGTAGTCACAAGAGTTGCATGACTAGCACGGTTGGAGGAAAGCATGCTATCCACAAGCATGTGTGCTCTGTGCCTGCGGGTTATGAGAATTTCGCTCTTTCCTCGCAGCATCGTTTGTTGCACAATGCCATGAAAATGTGCTCCCTGTGCATTAGCTGCAAGTCTAAAAGCCATTCGACGGACAATTTATTTTTCCACATGCATCTTCATTATAGTCCATTAACTGCTTAAATCCTGGTCAGGGTTGCAGTGAATCCGGAGCCTATCCCAGGTGCACAGGACGGAAAGGCAGGAATACACCCCGGATGAGATGTATTGCAGTGAATCATGCATACATACACACGTTCACTCACACCTAGGGCAATTTAGAATATTCAATCCACCTACCAGCACTTTTTTAGTAGTGCCCACAATTTTTTTTTTTTTTTTGCAGAAAATGCCAACCCATTGTCCTGTATTTGGATGTAACTCAAAGCAAGAGAACAAGCAATCACTTGTCAGCACTGAGAGCTCTGAAAATGTAGGTGAATTCATTTTAAGAGAGATTTTATGCAGGGGTTATGGCAGGGTTGCAGCTGCTGGTGAGGCAAGACTGAATTAAGTGATTTGGGGTGTGCATCAGCACTGCAACAGAAAAAGAACTTTTTTTTTTTTTTTTACTTTCTTTCGGGTGGGAGTGTGTGGTCACATATGAAAATCGGACACAAAAATTGGACACAATCACTAACAGGAGAGCTGCTGGTGCTCATGTGGCATCGTCTGATGCATTTACTGCTTTCATTCATCCATTCATCATCATCATCATCATCATCAACAACTACTTTATCCTGGACAGGTTTTACGGTTTAGGGTTTTAGGGTTTAATTGACTATTTTGTTTATATATCACCAGAATTCACGAGAAAACATTATGGGCAAGTCCGAACAATATTTCAACTCAATTTTATCTGTATAGCACTTTTAACAATGGCCACTGTCACAAAGCAGCTTTACAGAAATGTATAAATTCAGGATGGAAGTTTTAAACTTATAAATGTATCCCTAACGAGCAAGCCAGAGGCAACGGTGGCAAGGAAAAACTCCCTGAGACGACATGAGGAAGAAACCTTGAGAGGATCCAGACTCAAAAGCGAACCCATCCTCATCCGGGTGACAACGAAGCGTGCAATTAGAAGTCCCGGGGTGGGCCAGATTGGTAAAACATTCACGATTTCATGCCCACACCTCTACCTTAAGAGGTGTGCAATTAACTCCTGTAAGACATTTGTCGCGATGCATATCTTGTCTATTAGTTTGTTAGGGATCCACAGAGGACCACTGCTGACCCCCAGTAACCTCCACTACCATGTCAATGTCACTGATGTCACTGATGGATGGGGGAAAAATACGGCTGATAATTTTGTGGTGTAACAGATGTTCTACACTCTATATTGCAGGTTTACCTGATAAACTGACCAGTGAGCATACTTACAAATCAGGTATGCCTAATAAATTGGCCGGTGAGTGTGTATTACTCAGTATAGAGTGCTCGGCAGTCTTAAAATTCCAGAAAACTGTGGTGATATGTGCACTGACTGATATTTCAGTATTCAGTTCGTCAGTATTTCCAAACACATTACTTGACTCTGTGCTTATTCTGTTTTGCTGTTGTTTAAACAAACAAACTGACAAACAAACAAACCCTGGCTCCGAGCTAAATAGTTAGCTAGCTAAAGAGACACACTGAGGTGGTAAAGCAGTTAGCTTGTCCTATGGAATGACGAATGGTTTTAGCTGAACTCCCAGATTAAACCACACACTTGACTAGCTGCCCACATTACACACCATGACACTCCATTTTACGCTAATTAGCTATTTGGCTAGTAATTCTCCGAAAACCAGGTGCATAGCTGACAGGTTATTAACTGTTTATAACGACCTAGCTAGTTCACTAACTAACAAGCTGAGTTAGCTAATGTAACTAGTGTGTAGTCAGTAGGCGTGAGTGTGGAAGAACAGGATACATACTCAGTAATCTTCTTGGCAAGCTCTGTGCATGCCGCAGTGGAGTTAGCAGAGAAAACGCGATAACCGCTTTTCGGCACGTTCATTTTGAAGAAAAGTAAACGAAGAAAAGAACTAGTTCAACTTTGGACTGCTATTCCGTCAGGTTTGGCAGAGTATGCTTTAATCTGCTGTTATTTTTATTAATTTTTTTCGGTTGACTGTTGAATGTGACGAAGCCAGTATCAGCGTGTCACTAAAACTTCACAATAACACCAGAACAGGACTGTTAACCAACACAGCCTTAAAATCACCAGAGCCCCGTTCCAGTGTCCACATCCTGCGGTTTTCTGTTTCCAAACAACCAAGCGTTTATTTTTCTTCTTCTTTTTTTTTTTTTTTAACCCCCCCCCAGGTTTATGTTGCGATGAGAGCTCAAACTGACCTTCACTGCCGCCGGGAGGTTTGGAGAAGCGCAGACAGAGAGCAGGACTGGATTCTGATTGGCTGTGCTCGAGTTCCGCGCCACACCACTGGGCCCTAACTGTGAGTGCAGCTACAGTACACTGGCTGCTGTCAGGACATTTGTGAGCCCTATTTACCTTTCTAAATCAGACTTTATTGACATTTTTCAAAACATTACAGTTATCATATATATACATATCAATCCAGAAAGTTCATTTTATACACAAAAAAAGTCTAGGCAGTATATACATTAGAACAAATATCACATTACAAAGATCAACACATTTTACAATGTCATTCAAGCATTTGAACATTTCACAGTCATAGGTAGAAGACCAAAAAAAAAAAAAACAATCACAAAATTAGCTTAGAGTTTAGTTTTTAAGTTGTGTCTAGGTAAAACATTTCCTTTTCTTACAATCTTCAGATGTAAGTCTTTTGAGATGATTTACAATTTGTTTAAACACAGCATCAGCAGGTATATTACATTGATTGATAACCATTTTGCATTTTGTGTTCCATATTTTGTAGTTCACAGTACAATTTTTCCCATCCAGCAATGCAAAGGGCCATCAGATGCCCCCGCAGACCAGATTACTTGTGTAGTGGACAGGCATGGCAGTGACATAGTAGATATTAGTGGTGTCCTATTGGGGTGTATGATAAAATGCAGCAAATGTCCTACAATAAGTCATTACAGACCAAAACAACCTGAGAGTGCATTCACATATGCAGCCTGTGGGTTAGGAAATGTGCATCTGGTGCATTTTCCTCCTTTCTTCGTACAGTCGATGTCATAAGTTTATATAGGCCTTGCAGAATCTGCAAAAGGTTAACCAGGGATCATAAAAATTAAAAAAAAAATTTTATTTAGTACTGCCCTGAATAAGCAATTTCACATAACAGATGTATACATATAGTCCACAAGACCCAAGAATAACTGAATTTACACAAATGAACCAGTTCAAACGTTTACACACACTTGATTTTTGATACTGTGTTGTTACCTGGATGATCAACGACTGTTTTTATGTTTTGTGATAGTTGTACATGAGTCCCTTGTTTGTCCTGAGCAGTTAAACTGCCCACTGTTCTTCAGAAAAATCATCTAGGTCTTCCGCATGTGACCCCTTTCCAACGGTGGCTATATGATGTTGAGATCCATCTTTTCACACTGAGGACAACTGAGGGACTCATGCACAGCTATTACAAAAGGTGCAAACATTCACTTGCTCAAGAAGGCATCACGATACGATAGAGTCAGGGGGTGTAGACTTTTGAAAAGGATGATTGGTGTAAACTGTTATTATTTTGTATAAAGGTCTCATTTTGTCATTTAGTACTGCCCTTTAGAAGCTACATAAGAGATTTATATGTTTCCCAGAAGACAAAATAATATCAATTTACTCCTATTCAAAACTCTGTATTAATAGTACAGAGGCAAAATTATGAAAATTGTGTCACTGTCCAAATACTTATGGACCCAACTGTATACACTACATGGCCAGAAGTATGTGGACATTCCCCAAACTTTTGCCAGAAAGTTGTGGGCATATGATTGTCTAAAATGTCTTTGTATGCTGTAGCATTACAATTTCCCTTCATAGGAAACTAAGCAGCCCAAACCTGTTCCAGCATGACAATGCCCTTGTGCAAAAAGCAAAGTCCATAAAGATATGGTTTGCCAAGGTTGGTTTAGAAGCACTCAAGTGGCCTACATAGAGCCATGACCTTAACCTCACTGAACACCTTTGGGATGAACTGGAACTGGCTTCTCAGGGTTGGGGATCAGTCATAGGTTGCAGGTGTCTAGTACACTCTGAGCGAACATGTCAGCAAGAGTGTCAGCTCCTGAATCTAACAGCAATGTTGTGATTTCCTGGTCAGCAGCACCTGAATGCAGAGGCCCCATTCACTCTTGAACCAGCCACATTGCAAGGGAACACTTTCAAACATTTTAGGTACACATCTGGAGTAGTAGAGTCATAAGGGAGGTGGGTTACGTTAGGAGGTTCCTTAGGAGTGCTCAGATGCTGCGTGTGTTTCCATGAATTAGTTTACATATTCTGCTGTTTTCTTTCTGTAGACCAAAGACCACCTGATGTTGATGCTCGTGCATGCTTAGTTACTGGACAACATGGGCAAGAGAACACTGCTCCATGTTGAGGTTATACCATTCTTTGAGCAGATTCCCTGGTTTTTGGCACCAATTTAACAAATTCAAAAGCACCCAACTCTGAGCACACAGCAGACCCAGGGTAAGCTTTTATTAAACATTTTCCATGACCCACACAGTAGAAACCATAGCTCACTGTCAGGAAAAGGGAAGAGAAATACAAACACGAATCAGGAAGCAAGCCTTCAGCCAGAACCCCTCTGGCCATACCATACTGCCAACTGCTAAAAACCTTGCATAAGCTGTTTACTGGCTGCCTGGATGGATGGATATGTGGGGGGTTGTCTTCATAGTAGATACACTGGTACAATTCCCAGATTATTGTGCCTCATTATTTAAAAAAAAGTGGGCAGTCAAGTAAGACATCAAAAACTATATAAATATGTGGGTATCTGAGGATAACTAGCAGATAATTTTCACACTTTGACCAGAGGAGAGCATTCAAGAAAAGACCACCATCCCAACCACCCAAAGTACCAATGTTGGCATGCCAACAATTTAGTATGTGACTGTATCCTAATACATACATCACTGCAAGGTGTCTTGGTCATTATTCAGAAGATGACAAGATGTATGAATGAACCTAATGAAATGTAGCCAAGTACCTATTTGAAAATGCTGTGGTTTCTGTGAGCTCCCTAGAATCTGAAGAATGTGAAAGAGAATATGGAATAACAGACAGCAACACGGACTTGAAACAGCTGGATGTTCAAAAAAAAACTAGATCGTCTCCTTCATTCAACTCAAAGGAATGCACTAATTTACAGACTTGGTTTAGATATTTCAGAAATGTGACTAGAATGGGAAAGTGGTAATAAAAATCATTTTAATAAAAAAATAAAATATCAATGCTCATCTATTTTGTATTTCCACCTTTAATATGAAATAAATGTGAAATTCAAATTGTGTACTTTAACAGAACTTCAGTTACATATATGAACAGAATCAAATTAGTTAAATAAATCACTATACAGCTTACTTAGATTTTTTTTTAACCATCAAACCAATATCTTACCAAATAAACGGTATTTGCCCATGTCTACCACCTCCCTCACAGTACAAACTCTCTCCTATAACAAAACAAATTATATTACACCACAAAAGCAAAAATAATACAGAAATATACAACACATATTTAGGCGTATAGCATACAGTATATGCAGAAATATGTTGCTACAGTATCTTCTGACTGAGAGGTAAACACCAGAAAAATCTTTTCCATGTTTTGTTGCAATGATTTAGATTCTAAGAAAAAGTATTTGTTGGTTTGGGCTTCTTGTTAAAGCCTTAAAGGTTTTATGCATGCATCAGATGTGCGTGTATCTTTCCGTGCTGTAGAACCCATTTAACCCAAAGCCCATTAACTATACAAAGAACCCTTCTTTTCTTAGAGTGTAGATATTCATTAGGGAAACACTGTGTATGCCTTGCCAAGATACAGAAACCTAACAAGCATTCTGTGATGGACAAAAATTTAAAACCTTTATGCTGTGATTAGTTTTACACCAGTTGAAGGCTGTCTGATCTCTTCATTTGCACTGAAACTTCACAAGCTACTTTATGGGTATCCTAATAAAATTTAATATTGCATTTCAAATATCAGGTATGGAAAAATTTAGTGTAACATGATATTTGTCAGCTTTTAAATAGCACAGGCTGGGAGGAAGCAGCAAGTGGAGTAGCTGGCGTCGTCTTCTTTATAGACTCTTCTAAGGCCTCATAAACTAGTCTCAGATTCTCCTTCAGCTGTGAGATTTGTTGTTCTGCTGTCTCCTTGACCAAGCTGAGTTCTGTCTGAATTTCTTGGAATCTCTCTGAAGCAACTTTCTGATCCTGCAAACGAAGTAATATAAATAAAGAGGGATATGAAAATTGACTGTGACCCTGCCCAGTTACAGAAGATGAATGAATGATCATTCATTTTGATTATTCATGATGAACCAGTCATGATTCATGATGAAAGACTGTGGTTTGGATAAGCTCCTTATTGTACGTACCATTTTGGCAGCATAGAGTTCATTTTTTAAAATGTCAATTTCCTGTTCCTGACAGGACTCTTTTACCTGGAGCCTGATCTGAGAATAGACAGATCAATATTATAGACACAAGTCTAACCAGAGAGATGCCAATATCAGTGATAATCGGGGTCTCTAACGAGTTCTAAGAATTAATTTAAAAATCGAAAATTAAAAAAAACAGTGCACTAACCATCAGTTCATATCGTCCCGTATCATGAACCAGCTGATTACAACCATCCTTTGCCACTGTTGACAATCTCATGATCTCCTCAGCAAGGTGACTAGTTAGCTCCTATACAACAGGCAAATATGCAGTTCATTATATATTCATCAACACACAGCAATATAACCGATCTCAGAACATATACACACATATATATACACATATATATACACATATATATATATACATATATACATATATACATATATATTATATATATATATATATATATATATATATATATATATATATATA
>CM040987.1:13921617-13936409 GCA_022985145.1 Pangasius djambal
CTGAAAACTTACTTAATAATTAAACAAAATCTATTCAGGCACATATAAGGAAATTATTTTATATCAAAGAGGAACTTTGTTCATCTCACTGTGATTACTGATAATTATTAGTGATTACATTTAATTTCTCAATTGACAATATTGAATACTAAATAATTTTGGTTCATTTCTCAATACCTACAATCATTTTTGTGCTAATTACTAAGCACAATGCGTCAAAGCTAATCAAATGTGAGCACATATTACTTACCTGGTACATGGAAAGCAGGCTGCTCAGAAATACCAGGCAGAGGTCGATAGTCATGAGGTCGCCGGATCTTCAGTGCCTGCCCCTGAAAGTTGATTCCGTCAAACGCCATGGCCTGTGTGGTTTCATCTACAGATCGAAACTGAAGGAAAACATTTTTTAACACACACTGTAGTCACGAAGACGGATCAGAACTTTGCTCTACATGCACATCATATTATGCTACGGTTGCTATATAGGTGAAAAAAATGGTCAAGTTCGTCATCCAGCCTGTGTAGTCTGTGAGGTATGCTTTGGATGTAGACCTCAATCTGATCTGTGGCAAGACTTGAAAATTGCCATTTACCAATGGATTCCAGTTACTGGGAAAAATATCAGGATCCAGAAGTACAAAGCTGACAGAGACATATCCCAGAAGACTTGCAGCTGTATTGAATAATTGAGCCATTTTTAAATTTCTGGTTGTACCACTACAAATTGTGGAAAATTTCAAGGGGGTGAATACTTATGCAAAGCACTGTATCATTGTCAAAGTACATTGATTTTATTTAGAAATGATTTTATATAGACTAAGCTTTTCCTAAGATTAAAAAAATAATAAGGAAATAAGAAAATAATAAGGAAAGAATAAGGAATGAAGAAATTAAATAAGACCAGATTAAGAATATTATGATGTAAATGTGATTTAAAATAATTTCATATTTTCGTAACTTCAGAAGAAGTAATGTGTTTGAGATCCATGTACTCATATATCTAAAGAATTTCACTCTTTCTGTTATTCGTCATGCCCTTTGATTGTTGTGCATTCATGCAGTATATTTTAAGCATCCAGAGGACAAATAAGCAACCCAATGTGAAAGGTTACTTACCTCAAGGAAGGCAAAGTTCTTATCCTGATTGATCTGCACTGCAAGCACAGGGTTGCTGGGTGTTTGAGAAAGTCCAACAAATCTCATTTGAGTATTAAAGAACTCTGCCATTGACTCCTAAGGACAATAGAAAGTGGTTTGTTATTAAGATTTAAAGGGTATATACTTCTTCTTGTAAGGGATCAGCTTAAGCAATTGCCTGTCAATACAGACATGAGAAGCTATAATGTCAATCTTGATGATAATAATATGATAATTGTCAGGAAGCACTTTAAGGGCAAGCCCTCATTTACAACGGTGCCAAGTTACTAAAAATGGAAGACGATCCCAGTGAGACATGACCGTCCTACTTTTCTATACACAACAATATGACGAGTTGAATAATTAGTTTTGAAACTGAAAGCTGAACAGCATCAGAGTGATCACACCTGTATATCTCCAAATTACAGAATCAAAAAAGAAACAGTGCTATCCTGCTAATTTGGGATACTCACCTCAGTGACTCCAAATGGTATGTTGCCAACATACAGACGTCGCGCTTGTCTGGTCATTTGGCTGCCAACAGCAGGCACCTGCGCTGGCGTCACAGCAATTCCTGCCGTACTGGACGTAGCCAGCAGAGCTATGGTAGGGATCTGCCCAGCAGCTACAAAAAGTGGATAAATACACTGCTCAAAAAAATTAAAGGAACACTTTTTAATCAGAGTATAGCATCAAGTCATTTAAACTCCTAGGATATTGATCTGGTCAGTTAAGTAGCAGAGGGGGTTGTTAATCAGTTTCAGCTGCTTTGGTGTTAATGAAACTAACAACAGGTGCACTAGATGAGCAACAATGAGACGACCCCCAAATCAGGAATGGTTTTACAGGTGGAGGCCACTGACATTTTTTTCCCCTACTCATCTTTTCTGACTGTTTTAAACTAGTTTTGCATTTGGTTAGGGTCAGTGTCACTACTGGTAGCATGAGGCGATACCTGGACCCTACAGAGGTTGCACAGGCAGTCCAACTCCTCCAGGATGTGTCTCCCAGCATAGTCTCAAGAGCATGGAGGAGATTCCAGGAGACAGGCAGTTACTCTAGGAGAGCTGGACAGGGCCGTAGAAGGTCCTTAACTCATCAGCAGGACCGGTATCTGCTCCTTTGTGCAAGGAGGAACAGGATGAGCACTGCCAGAGCCCTACAAAATGACCTCCAGCAGGCACCTGGTGTGACTGTCTCTGACCAAACAATCAGAAACAGACTTCATGAGGGTGGCCTGAGGGCCCGACGTCCTCTAGTGGGCCCTGTGCTCACTGCCCGGCACAGTGGAGCTCGATTGGCATTTGCCATTGAACACCAAAATTGGCAGGTCCGCCACTGGCACCCTGTGCTTTTCACAGATGAGAACAGGTTCACCCTGAGCACGTGACAGACGTGAAAGGGTCTGGAGAAGCCCTGGAGAACGTTATACTGCCTGTAACATCGTTCAGCATGACCGGTTTGGTGGTGGGTCAGTGATGGTATGGGGAGGCATATCCATGGAGGGACACACAGACCTCTACAGGCTAGACAATGGCACCCTGACTGCCATTAGGTATCGGGATGAAATCCTTAGACCCATTGTCAGACCCTACGGTGGTGCAGTGGGTTCTGGGTTCCTCCTGGTGCACGACAGAGTATGCAGGCAGTTCCTGGAGGATGAAGGAATTGATACCATTGAATGGCCCCCACGCTCGCCTGACCTAAATCCAATAGAACACCTCTGGGACATTATGTTTTGGTCCATCCGACGCACCAGGTTGCACCTCAGACTGTCCAGGAGCTCAGTGATGCCCTGGTCCAGATCTGGGAGGAAATACCCCAGGACACCATCCGTCGTCTCATTAGGAACGTGCCCTGATGTTGTCAGGCATGCATACAAACTACTGAGTACCATTTTGAGTTGCTGCAATGAAATTTCAGCAAAATGGACTAGCCTGCTGCATAGTTTTTTCACTTTGATTTTCGGGGTGTCTTTGAATTCAGCCCTCTGTAGTTTGATCATTTCCATCAAACGATGTGGCATCCTTTCGTTCCTAACACATTACCCAGTCCATATCAGTATAGATATCCTGCATGATATTTTTCCCCATTGAGATCTGATGTGTTTTCAAAGTGTTCCTTTAATTTTTTTGAGCAGTGTACATTACAGCCTTTTTTTTTTTTTGGCGAGGGGTTGGGCGAGGGGGGGTTTAATACATTAGTGTTTGATAGAAGGATTATTAGTTAAAAATTGGTTTTAAAAAAAGCACAATATATTTGAAACAGTGGTACAAAGAAGAGTTACTAACATTGAATGTTATTTGCACTACTGCAGCTTGCTAACTAATCCATTAATAAGCAATTTGTAGGATATACACTAATCAACACACCTATCATACACTCTGCACAGAGCTAAACCTGACAGAGGCACAGGAGTGCTAAATAGGACCTCTGGCTGGGCTGAAAATAACACCTCCATTTACAGTCATGATAAAATTTTAAAATTCTTGGCCAGAAATGATTGATAGGACACATTATTTGAGAAAATGAAACAAAAATTTTGCCTTTTTTATGGTTTGTACCAATGTATGAATTATATAAATATGACTCATCACATTTTAAATCATTAGAATGACTTATATAGGAAGTATCATAAAACAGCAATCAATCACTAGTAAATACTAAAATACAATGCAGTGTTGCCAACTTAGCCCTATTTGCCATTAGACTTGGCAACATTTTAGACTCTTTTTAGTTACTTTATTTCAAAATGGAGCCTAGGGACAAGTCTAGAGAATTTTTAGGCATATGTTAGCAGCTGTCCTGGACTCCAGCTCACATCACAGCTGCTGGTAATACGAGTTGAGAGAGCAGGATCAGTCGACTTACCACCATTGTGTAAAGTCTGACTGAGCCGCACTTGTGTGAGCAGACGTTCCCATCGACCAATCACTGATCACCATCGTTTCCAATGACCAATCACCACCATGTCCCATCCTAAAACTTCTTTTAAACATTTTAAACTCTCTTCTTGTCTATATTTAAGTAATAAAAGTGAGTAAATCTTTGTGTCAATTTAAATCCAATCTATGCCTTTTTGACTGTATTGTATGATTGTTTTGTCTGTTTGCTTATGAAACCTTGTATGCTGCCATCTCGGCCAGGTCTCTCTTAAAAAAAAAAAGAAGAGATTTTTAATCTGAACTAGATTTTACCTGGTTAAATAAAGGTTATATAAAAATAATAAATAATAATATTTCCCAACTAATATTTAATAGTCTGTGGTGCCATGACCAAAGACTACTTTTTTTTTTTTAATAAGAAATGCGTTATAATTTATTATTTTCTATTCTGAGTGGCTTCAGAAACAAAATGTAACAATGATATGCAAATGATCATAAGTAATTAATATGCAAATTAGGCTATGGCATCATCTGGCAACTTCTAGCAACTTTTTGAGCATGCACTAGCTACCTTCCCCTGAAAAGAGGTGGCAACACTGATGTAATGAACTGTAACTTCACACAGACATGAAAACTGTGCATATGTCCCTTGGAAATCAGCCAGTTTACCTTCCCCAGGTCTAAAATATGTAATGCTTTGGGTGTGACCAGGGATGCCACAGACTGAATAGTTTGAAATAAAGACAATGGAGGAGAAACAAAAATCACTGATGTTCACTGTTCTGTGGAGCCTGATATTTGTCACTAGTGCTGGGACAAAGCTTTAGTGTGACTCTGCCCAACAGCTGGGAACATGAAGAAATTTATAAGATATGATAATTGTGTGAACCTAATTTTGAGGTTTTCAGTATTTTCCCCCAAAGCAAATAATTAAAATTAAAAGTAATTTAAAAGTAAAAGAAGTGATTCGATTCGAATCACGATACTGCTTTCATGATTCAATTCGATTTGAATCTCAGAAAATTTGCACAAAATTTGTATGAAGAAAAAAACCCAATGCAAAACAATGCATTTTTGTCTTTATAAAACTAAATAAATTAAAGATTGTTATGAACAGAGTTTATTACTGTAAACAAAATGTAATACAGATTCACCATACATAAAAAAAACATACATTTATAAATTCTCCCAAAAATTTGTGTCTGACCTGGGGAATTTGAACATGATTGACTGAAATTTAATGAGCTCCGTAGCAGAAACAGAGCTCCAAAGTTGGCTAAACTGCCCGATTTCTGTGGCCTCTTTCTTGGGTACTGTAGATCACAGAGGCACGGGGCTGGTGTTCTTTGAAAGCTACTGAAGAGCTCTTTTTAACTATTATAACGTGATCGTGTAACCGTATAATGTATAATGCGTGGTGGTCACTGCATTCTGGAGCTATCGGGCTATCCGTCACTACACAAGTGCAGATGATTCTCCTCTGAAGCTGATCATGTGACCAGCATGTGCTCTATATGTTTTAACTCTATGGGATGTGCAGATTTTGACCTCTAGTGTTCAAACAATGCAATTGCATGAGATGCATCATTCATATCACACATTTCCACAATGCACATCGTCACATTTTTGCATTACGATGCATTATGCCACAATGTCTCGTTTCACCTCTATTAAAAAAATGGACACCTGAAAAGAATATTGTCATGCCATCATATACATTACAGTCTTATAACAAATCAAGAACTGAATCTTGACTAAAAAATGCTATTACTAAGTATTCAACAAAAGATAAAAAAAAAAACACTGAAAGATATTTTAGACATTTTAGGCACTCTGCTCTGTCCAAAGCTTTTAATGCACTGACTACATGATTAAAGAAGGAAATTTGCTGTACCTTGCATAGCTTTGTACTGCAGTGGTGTGATGTGTTCAAATCCTGGCGCTGGAACATCCCAGTATTTGCATGTCTTTTTCTTTCTTGCTCTCCGTGGAGAATGACTGAACAAGACAAAAAAGTGTTGTCCAACTTGCTTTTGTGTTAGACTTGCTTTTCATTATAGTGCAGTGACATTTCTGCTGTGATTTGTGATATCCCTAGCAACACACTCATGCTACTCTGATTTTATTTTTGGCCTGCAATACTGCTTCGTATGATGCAAGTGTGTTATTATGCTATTAGATCTTATAAACATGTTTTAAAGTGAACTGAAAAGACAATTAAATCAAGAATGACATGAATCAGACAATTAATCATCAGCTAAAATGTAATTGTGAGTTGAAAGTCATTAACCCTGCATTCCAAATGGAAGGAAACTCATTTGAAATCAGCGTCACATGTCTCCATCCCAGGAAAGGCAAGATCATAATTCAGTTCACCACATGAAAATCTTACGAAGGTTTCAACAACATGGGGACAAACATGACACACTCACTGCTCCTACTGAGGAATATTTTTTTGCATTGTTATTTTAAAAAATGTCATAGTATCGTAAACTGTGGTAAAAGTTCAGGTATTTATTTTGATATTAAATTTAGTAATATTGATCGATATTCAATTTTGGCTAATCAAAAACATATATCGGCAATATCGGCAATGGCCAATATTGCAATAATGATTAACAATATATTGTGCCAGCACTTTTTTCCACCAATATAGCTCTTAGGTAAACACAGCACAGAGGAAACTATCAGCATTGCAGGTATTCCCTGTACTGATCTGATCCAGTGTTTTAAATATTAACATTAGATGAGAAGTGGCTTGTTAAATGAATCTTGCATAGGTTCAACAGCTCTTCTGAGCAAAATATTGAATAAGACCTAGGCTTGTTAATAATCCTGTACAGACACCTGTGTTTTTTATGATCTCTGGAACTGCTCCGGCGATCACGGCTTTTGCGTTTCTCTCGGCTGTGATGTTTCTCACCACGACTTGGTGAGCCACTCCGGCTCCTTTTCCTGTGCCTCTCCTTCTCTCTCTCTGCAAAGGATGAGTAAATATCACTCACCAATTGGCTTTTTTTTTTTTTAAAGATAGGAGACTATTAATTAAATCGGGAAGGCCTTTACCCTGACAATCACAAAGCATCTGCAACAAGCACGCAATGCTATTTCCAATGCAGTCATCATCATGACACAAACACATGACAGTTAAACATCCTAAAAACATGCCCTTATCAACAGTCATTTGTAGATGACACTGAGGTAAATGCAAAGGCCTATTTTGTAATAGAGCTCGCAGTTATTTTCCTGTGCTAAACTAAAAAAAAATATTGTATAGACACTATATACCTAAAGTTTATATGCATCTGACTTAAGCCCTGTTTGGTCTGGATTAGTTTTACATAGGTAGGTGGAGTAATATAATTTATTACCAGTGTATCTCTGGGATTTTAGTCCTGTCCAAATTTGTCATGTCAGTCATTTTTAGGGACTGCATGATCTATGTCTGGAAAGATTACACTATCTTTTACCTAGTATATAAAGACTTGCAGAAAATACTCCAGATAATATCCTCTATCCATCCATTTTCTGTACCGCTTATTCTAACACAGTGTCTGAGGGAGCCTGGAGCCTATCCCAGGGAACTCTGGGCACAAGGCAAGGGACATCCTGGTCGCCCATCGCAGAGCACAATCGCACACATACACACTACGGACAATTTGGAAATGCTAATCAGCCTATAACAGGTTTTGGACTGTGGAAGGAAACCGGAGTACCCGGAGGAAACCGCCGAAGCACGGGGAGAACATGCAAGCTCCATGCACACAGGGTGAAGGCGGAAATCTAACCCCCAACCCCGGAGAGTTTAGCACTTTTTCGTCAATATGCAGACACCATTGTCTGCTCCTGAAACTAAATCAAAATCTAGTATTGCAGAATATGAAAAGCCGAACAACAAAATATTTATGATATTTAGCAGGACTTGTCAAAGACTCAATTTGAGGGATTCGGACAGGATTAAAATCCCAGGCATGTAATTACATTAGCTCACCTCCCCATGCTCCTGGAGGTTAGCACAGGTATAACCTACATGCGCTCCCTGGTATTGTCACGTGACTCACTAAGGCTCAAGCGCAACTTGAGCGACCTCAAACCTAACAAGCGGTTATAGTAAAGCTCAAAACACTTCAAGTTTGCATGAAAGATGAGAGGTGAAGGTAGTAAGTATTGAACTTTTGGTTTTCGACCATGCATACATGGTCAAAAACAGTCAAATGTCCGTACTTTATACTTATAACAAGAGAATCACTCTATTACAAGCATCTTCCGGCAACATTACTACAGAAACAAACCCAAACAAACCCACATTTATATTACATTTATACTCAAAAGCTACCTAAACGTTCATCAATTAAAACATTACCGACCTAACCCGACTTAACTGAGGAACCAACCACAGACTATCGGATTCCCATGGCTACATCCCAAACGCCTCTGTACTGCGCATATAGTGCACTACACTGAGGGCGGACGCCATACAATGTAGTGACAGCGAGTGCACCTATGTAGGCTACAGGCAGACAATTGGGACACACCTGTGTTACGTTCAGTTACCGGGTGGTAATCAACTACCTAGCGAAGAAGCTAACGGTTTAACTATCCATGACTATGTAGGTAATAGCAACACGAGAGCAAATTATGAAACGACGGTATTAAATGCAAGGTACAGACATTAAATGTTTGAAGGTAAACATATTACCTTGCCTATTTTCGCTCAGCTGTTTCTCGAACTCTTCGAAATCGGACATGTTTGTCGGCGGCACCGGAAGCGTTCAGTGAGCAGAGCAGATAAAGCTGCGGTTATTAGGAGAAGGTGAGGATGGATTAAAGAGCTTTACACTGGAGCGGAGGAGCTCGTGCAGGGTCCAGGCTCTGCTCTATAGCGCCTCACTCGGGGATCTTTTCAGCTGCATTCGCACACGTTAACCTCGTGTGGGTTGTTATCCTGGGGCACACGCACTTATTTTAAGAAAGGATGCAAATAATCCCTTCATCAATACACACTATTGTACACTACACTCAGTCTTCTAGAAGATGTGACAACAGTGTGTTATGCCTGACTGATACAGTATGCCTCCTGGTGTGTGTGAGCATTTTTACATTCTCCCTTTCACTCTTTCTTTCTCAGGTAAAATAGGATGTGATCAAGTACTCCTAAGGGCATCCTGGGACTTTGATGGGGGTTACGCATGAGGACGAGTAGCATGTATGTTCCTTCCATCCATCCATCCATCCTCCATACTGCTTATTCTACACAGGGTCAGGCAGCCTGGAGCCTATCGTCCCAGGGGACTCAGGACACAAGGCAGGGGACACTCTGGACGGGATGCTAACCCATCGCAGGGCACAATCGCACACACACACACTCACTACGGACAATTTGGAAATGCATGTCTTTGGACTGGGGAGGAAACCGGAGTACATGGAGGAAACCCCAGAAGCACGAGGAGAACCCCCAATCCCGGATGTGTGAGGCAACCGTGCTAACCACTGTGTCCCCCAGCATGTGTTGTTGTTATTATTATTATTATTATTATTATTATTATTATTATGCACTTCAACATGGGCAGGAGTATAGTAATAATACAGGGTGTACAAAAAAATCTCCATACATAGGGGAAATTAACACTTTTTAGCAAAATGTCTTCCAAAGTTTTTCATAATTATTATATATATACACAGTTGAGGTCAAAAGTTTACATCCCCCTTTCAGAATCTGCAAAATGTTAATTATTTTACCAAAATAAGAGGGATCATACAAAATGCATGTTATTGTTTATTTAGTGCTGACCTGAATAAGATATTTCACATAAAAGATGATAGTTGTTCATGAGTCCCTTGTTTGTCCTGAACAGTTAAACTGCCTGCTGTTCCAGCATTTTTGTGTATTTGGGGGGGGGGGGGGGGGGGGGGGGGGGGGGGGCTGGTGAAGAAAACTTTTTGAATTTGAAGATCAGGGTAAATTTAACTTATTTTGTCCTCTGGGAAACATTGTAACTATCTTCTGTAGCCTCTGAAGGGCAGTACTAAATGAAAAAATATGATATTTAGGCAAAATAAGAAAAATGTGCACATCTCCATTCTGTTCAAAAGTCCACATGGGTTTCCACCTCCCAAAGACATGCCAGTAGGTGCTTTGGTTGTTGAATGAGTGTACGAATGTGTGTGCTAGGAAAGTAAGCCATTGTCAGGATTGAGTGAGACTACGTCATCATTTCCTGTGCTTTGATTTTGTCCCTAAATGTAGCTATTTAAGTACAGACACATTATATCAGTTCTAGTTACTTTCCCAGTCAGCCATTCTACCCTGTGTTCAATGTCATTTCTGTATTATTCTAATTATTTTAAAAGCTTCAGAAACCAAAAAAAAAAAATTGTTTGCTTACATTTCGAGTAAAACATCCTCGATCTCTTCCATTCTTCAATTCACAGCTTTTATTGAATCCAGTTGTCATATCTTCACCATTCTCTACATTCCAGCAATTGTTCCAGCAACAGTGAATTTCAACTACAAGTTCTGTCTGAAAGCAGAACAATATAAACAAAACAATCTAAATCAAATTCTCAGTTTCTCACCAAAACATTGAGTTTATCCATGGGTTTACTGTTTTGACCTATCAAATATCAGATGTGCACGTGAGCAGAGGAGAGAATTTGCATGGGTAATGGCAAAACAAAAATATCACACATATTGCATTTCTCCAAATGAAAGTTGTCCAGGATGTTTCTTGTCTTTTGACCCAGCATGAGAATAATGTGCAGCAGCTTCATTAGCTCCTATGCTGTCTAAAGTTGTCTAAACACTGGTATTTATTTATGACGGTCAAAATATTTTGATCTGACCATTTGGAGAAGCCCCCTGAACCAGACCCAGTTCCAACTATTAAATGTTAAGACCGTCAGTGCATTGATGCCAAACACTTACTATAACTTTGTCATATTTGTTAGCACAAAGATTAACTGTTAACAAAAAAAAGCCCCCAACCCACTCAAATACTTGACAACGGAGGTTATGCAACATCTGCAGCTGGGAAAAATTCCTATCTTAAAAGTAACCTGATACATGATTACTGAATGCTATAAATGCTTTTTAAATATTTCAATTGGTTTTATTTAAGTTATTATTACTTGTGTGCTAAATTTTTATATTTACTTGTTTTTGTATTGAAGGTCATTTATGTTTTGTACCAAAAGAGTTTTTTATTTTTTTAAAAAATTTTTTGGCAGAAACCACAACTAAGTAAGGTACAACACATGACAGTGTGGTTGATTAATTTCCTATAACAGCACATGCTGAAGTGTTTAATTCCTCTTATGCTGCAGCAATTTTGCCAACGATTACATTTTTTAAAAAAATGATTAATTAAAGAACAACACATTGTACATTTTATCTGGTTATAGTTACATTTAATGTTGTGGAACATCTGCAAAAACAAGTTAGCTCCTGTTATCACAATATAAGAGCTATAAACAGTTATTGCCTCACCAGCCTCATTTTTCTCTCTCATTTGTCATTAATAAGACAAAAAAAAAAAAAACACTGGAAAGAAACAGTTCTCTGACGTCCTCAATGGTGAAAACCTGAACAAAGAAATAGACTCTGTTTATTATAAGCCTGAGATTATGTGTTGCATCTGAATTAGTTGTTCCTGTAAACTATAAAATATTAGAATATATATTAGGTTTAATGTAATAAACTATACAATATTAGGTCTAATACAAACCTGTGATTTGTGCTTGTGGCTGTCACTACGCTCAGAGCTGCTGTTATAGAAGATTAATTAACACATTCTTACTAATCAGATCTCGGAATCCATTTTAAAGCACGTCTACGGAAATAAACTGATATTTAAACCCATCTCTTCTCTTGAAATAGCGCAATGCTCTAAATGCTGCTATGCTCTAGCTTCAGCTCTCTCACTGCTGAAGCCCTGCAGATAAGTGATCAGTAAATCTGTAACAAGGCTGTTTTTATTTGCTTATTTATATTACTACTACTACTGTACATTTCTAAATTACTCAGATGCCTGAAAACCTTCACAGACAGACAGCTTCAGCTGTGTGCTATTAAAAGCACAGAAATCTCAAAGCTCTTGCTGGTGGAGCTGCTGTTCAGAGTTTCGGAGCTGAGCTGTGAGTAGAGCTGTGCAAAAAGATTACAGATACTAATGATCTAACCCTGGACAAACTAACCAAAAATATTCTCAAACCTCTTCAGGATTCCGTAAGTCACACAGAGCAATATCTTATAAGTACGTATGTGTCTTTGCATGTATTGAAGATCCTGAATGTTGGATTGCACCGTAATGACATGTCACTGTCACTCTTTTGTTAGCACAATGAAGCCTAGTGTATCAGTATAGTAGGCTAAATAATTTGCTTGTCCATTTGACTTAACTGTCCCTATTGAAACCTTTTTCATTTTTTGCCTCAGTGCTGGTAATTTGCATGACTGGAATTTGTCCTAGGAGTATATTTAGGGATGGGGAATATATTTAGCCCTTCACTAAACACAGATGCTGTACACAGTGACGCGACTCCAAAGCGTCTAGACACAGTCTGAATGTTGCTTAGTGATTACAGCGCATGCATAGAAAGACTGTTGTGAATTGTAGCATCTGTTCAGTTCAGATTGTAAATCTATGTAAAGACTTTCTAAGATGCTATGATTTAAATGTCTGAATTGGACCAAAAAAAAACAACAACTTTCATAACAGTATTTGGAATTTCTCATCCTAATTTACTACATTTTGAATGTATTCAGTTTATAAATTTGCTGCTTTCTTGACTGGTCATTTTTTCATCGAAATGTCTTTCAGGTTTACGTGACTTGGTACTGAAGATTTCACAAACCACCATGGATAAATACCACAGCGCAGTACGTCAGTGCATGCACAAGTCATGAAATATTGTAGACTACTAATATTACACAAAACAGGAGGTCTTTTACCTCATTATGTCTTACAGGAGTCACAGATGACCACGGTTTTGCTGCTGTCTCTTGTGGTGGTGGTCGCAGCAGGAATATTCCAGCTGTACAGTGTGATACTGCAACTGCTGCACAAAACACCTGTGCAAAACAAAGTAGTACTAATAACCGATTCTTTATCAGCCCTGGGGAATGGTATGCTATTATTTCATGTAATTCCTCGTGTATTTCATGCATTACTGTTGACCCTTCAGTTCTGATTATGGTCCTTTGTTATTTAAGAGTGTGCAAAACTCTTCCACAAGCGGGGAGCTCGGCTGATCCTTTGTGGGAAGAACTGGGAAAAGCTTGACGCTCTTGCACAACAGCTGGTCAATGAATCAGATCCTATTTTAGTAAGTAGAGAAATTGACACTGTGAACATGAACTGATTTTCATTTTATTTACACATTTTCATTTATACAAATATTATATGTTGTGAAATTGGCTTACAACTTTGCTTTTTCAGAAAGGATCCCTTTATATTACATAGTACATAGTTTAATTTGTCTTCTAAATTAGTGTGTGCAAATCTTAGACATCTTCCAAACATTCTACAAAATAAATGATGCCGTTAAAGAATATAAGGGATCTGCAGAGACAAAAGCAAGTCACACCGCTAACATCATTTAAGAATTATGGCAAGTTCTACAAGATGTTTTAAACAAACTATGAGACTTTTTTTTACTGATTAATATTTAGACATGTATATGATTGCATTACAGAATTTCTTGTACATGTGCTTAGGATTTTAACACTACAGTGGCAAATCCACTATAAGTGTATTTGGTTGTATAAACTGTGTCCTAATCCCAGGGACTAGACAACTGCAGTTAATACAAACACATGCGAACCAGAGACTGAGGAACATGGAAAATCAACATGGTAGGAGTTTTTTTTAGGATGCAAAGTTACCATGATACACCACCCCAATGAAGTGAATACACTGATTTTCCTTTACTTTCTCTTATGCTTAAAATCTGTTTCATTCTCTTTATGCTGATTCTTATTCTTTGTGAGTGTATCCTGTACCCGGGTGTTGTGGCCTGATGAGATAAGTGATAGAATGTACGTAAGGAGATAGATAAGTGGTGCATGCAGTCATGTGAAGACCTTTTTATCATACAATGTGCTAAGCCTGTCTGAATATGTTATCGCATAAATGACCTAAAAACTTGTTATATATTGGGTAAACTTTCACACATTTAGTTAGACAGGAAGGGCAACAAGTTGTGTGACAAGGCCGAAACAGAACTCTGTCTACACTCCCGTATTTCTCCACCTGAAGAACTTCTGCAAATAAAATTCATCTACTGGGAGGATCCTGTCTCCAGATTTAACATTCCAGTAAACTACTATTAGTTTTAAATCACTCTTATCACTCTTGGTCTTAGTGTATGTATATATATATATATATATATACACACACACACTGCCCGGCCAAAAAAAAAGTCGCTGTTTAGATTTGAATAGGCAAATACATAAGAGTCTATGAATGGATCACTATTAGAGTGATTATAATGTTTCTAGCGTGTTATATGTTTGGCAACAGTTCTTTTATTTTTAAAAGATGAAGTGTGTAGCTTTTTATGTGCTCATCACAACTGTTACGATCGCCAGCTGGAGTGCCCACGAACTCCTCTAGAGGGCACTCCACCTCAGACTCTGGCTATTGTTCCTGGACTCAATTTCCCATGTGTTCCTAGTCCCTCATGTGATCTTGTCATGTGCTCCATTGTCTGTGTCATGTTCTCATTGGTTAGTTTTGTCATGTGTTCTCCTTGCCCCGGTTTAAAAGTCAC
>CM040987.1:13936509-13981621 GCA_022985145.1 Pangasius djambal
CTGTTGATTGTTTGGTGTTTCGTGTTTCCTAGTTTCCGTGTTGCCTAGTTTTCTGTGTTTGGACCCTTGGACTGTTTTCCCTGTTTTTGATTGTTTGCCGCCTGCCCTGACCATTGCCTGTGTTTTGGATTACTCTTTTGCCTTTACCTCAGATTATACTGTTTGCTGGTGCTCGACCCTGCCTGTTTTGACCACGATTATAATAAAGCCTTGCGTTTGGATCCCCAACTCCGTTGTCCTGAGTCTACACGTTACAACAACATTTATTTCCATCAAGCGGTGCATTAGTTTTTGGTCAAGATCTTGTACTGACAATGAAAGAGGTGAGCACTCTGTAAAGTCGTCTCCAACACATCCCAAAGACTCTCACTGAGGTTAAGGTCAGGACTCAGAGGTGCCAATTCATGTGTGAAAATGATTCTTCATGCTCTCTGAACCATTCTTTCACAATTTTAACCCTGATGAATCTTGGGAGTGTCGTCCTGGAATATGGCCATGATACGTCTTTCTACATGGTTATTAAAGAACTAAAAAGCTACAGTTCATCTTTTAAGATTAAAAGAACATATAACATGCTAGAAACATTATAATCACTCTAATAATGATCCATTCACAGACTCTTATGTATTTGCCTATTCAAATCTAAACAGCGACTTTTTTTTTTGGCCGGGCAGTGTATGTATTATCAATTGTATATGTATATCATTTAGTAGATGATCCATTTTTAATCTTGTAGCATATTTTAGTTGTGTGCTACACATTATGTGGCATAATTTATACTGATACACCAATATCAAAGATGCATATTTCTCTTTTAGGTTGTACTGACATCTCATACAACACAATTTGCTCTGTATAATGCTTGAATATTTTGCAAGGCTTTACCTTAAACAGACATACAATCCATCTGCATCTGCAATCCATCTGCAAGCCTATTACCATGAATAGAACAGAGTTAAAAATCAAAGTGCCAGAAAAGACTCCTTAAAGTGATGATGAAGAAAATGCATTTTTGGTTTCCTTAACACCCTTCTGATAGATATATTTTTGGTGCCACAGATAACTACGAACAAATCTCTCACCATAAATGTTACCATTATGTGAAGGGATGTGTTGAAAATTGATTATAGAGTTACTGTGACTAAAGTGGATAAACATGTGCTGAAACAATCTTTAGGGAACCAAAAATGGTTCTTCTATGCCATCAATCTAAAGAGCATTTTCTGGTACTACACTGACTGTTTAAGAATGTAACTGTTAACATTCCAGTTCAGATGTGAATTAAATGGAATTTACTATCTGCTCAATTACAATTTTTCAGACATTCCCACCAAAGCTAATAGAGCTGGACTTCACAGACATGGAGACATTGCCAGATGTACTTTCAGATGTACTTGACTGTTATGGCTACCTGGACATGCTCATCATCAACAGCAGCATGAAAGTGAAGGCACCTGCACAGTCTCTGTCTCTGGAAATGGACAAGATGGTTATGGATGTCAACTACTTTGGACCAATCACACTGGCCAAAGGTATAATATAATTTATAGTGTGTGCCACATCATTTCCATCACCTTGCTCTTGAATTGGTGGCATGGCGTCTTAAAACACAATGATGTTTTATGATTGCAGGTGTGCTGCCCTCAATGATCTCCAGAAGGTCCGGCCACATTCTCCTGGTCAACAGCATTCAGGGAAAACTGGCCGTTCCCTTCCGAACAACTTGTGAGTTTGTTTAGATGACACTGAAATGAGGGCTTCACTTTAACTTTCACTGTTGTCTCACACACTGACTAAATCCAAATGCTTCTTTTTTTTAATCATATTAGGATCAGTGACCATCAAAATATTTGAAGGGCAATAATGAAAAGGATGTAGTGTGATGTTAAGATTGTGTAGCTTCTATAACTCACAGTAGCTTCAAAACCAACAAACACTTAAAAATAAAAATATTGCAAATAATCAGCTATTATAATTAGTCTCACCTGATTATACTGCACTGCCATTGAATTCTCAATTCTGATTGGTCAGAGGGTGTTGATTAATTTTCTATGACAGGACAGATCTGGGAGTAGTGCTAGCTGCAATGTTTGCAAATGTTTTTAATTGTTGATATGGTGAATTTTTTAGCATTTATTTGGCATTTATGCAAGGAGTCTCCAATGTCAGTGCTTTCTAACAGTTGGAGGTAAAACTGTTTTAGTTTTCCAACATGGGAAAGTCTTCAGGAAAGATGGCTTCACACGTTCTGGTTTCTCAGTAACAGGACATGCTGCATTTCTTTTTTTTTTTGTCTTAACTGATGAGGCTGGTGAGGGAATGACTGTTTATTAGCATTTATACCTAATTTGTTAAAACTACTGTTATATACATTCCACAACATTAACTGTAAAATAAAAACAATGATGCCTTGTTCTGTAATAAGTAAAAATTGTTAGCGTTGGCAAATTGTGGTATAAGTTGAATAAAACACATCAAGATGCACTGTTATATGGTTCTGTTTTGCGTTGGACCATGTCACACCACCCAATCATTTTTTTATTCCATACATCAACTGTCCCTGAATTACAGTACTGATATCTTTGCCAATGCATTTTGATGCTTGGAGAAAAAAAAAGCAGCGCTAATACCAAAAACTTTTTTTCAATTATGCTGACCTCCTGCTGTTTCAGATGCTGCCTCCAAACATGCGGTGCAGGCCTTCTTCGACTGCCTAAGAGCTGAGGTGCAAGAGTCTGGCATCTCTGTTAGTACCATCAGTCATACCTTCATAAACGCTGCTCCAACAACCCAGCATACCACCACAAGCAATTCCGTCCTGTCAGGTAAATCCACCTCACGATCCTCTCATGAACCAAACAAACACACAGTCCCTCTTGACTTTTGTCCTGTTGTCTCCTTCTCATTGAAATCTGCAGTCCTAACAGGACAGAAATCTCATGGCATTTCACCGGAGAAGATGGCCAATGCAATACTGCAAGCGTTGGGCAGTAAGAAGAAGGAAATCATCATGGCCCACTCCATCTCAAAAGCAGCTATCTACGCCCGCTCTCTCTTTCCCAACCTCTTCTTCGCTGTAATGGCAGCAGGAGTAAAGAATGCTGCAGGTGTGAAGCCAGTGCAGTGAAATGTGGCATTATTTGAGTTGTATTCGAAGACGAACCTTTTCTGGATTTTTTGTTGACATGGTGGGAAAAATTAGCATATTGTTCACTCTGCAAAATGACATGTTACAATATTTGTAGTAAAACATTTAGATTTATGTTTGTGATATACTGTAAATGTGGCTTTTTTGTACACCTTCCTTCTAAGGACCATTCTTCAGATCTATCTACATTTTTATGGATTTCTGCACATCACTGGTAGTTTTTTTTTTCTTCCAGTGTTTGGTAGTCTTTGTGTCTTCCATATTTGGTCCATTTCTGAATCATGGCTTTCACTGTTGGTGATGGTTGTGACATATTTTTATTACCTTCTCCACCTATATGATAGTTTAGTATTTTGTAATTTATGCTTTAGGTCTTGTAACAGATGTTTTCTTAATGTCACTGACTTTTAACATAAGTGTTCACAGCAAACTGCTTGAGCGTTAAAGCCTGTTGCGTTCCACCAAACGTTAAATATGTGTTAACTGTTTTATTTAGACACCTCAGTAAGGTATATGTAAATAAATTAATCCAGACACAGAGGAGGTGTAAACGTTTGCACTCAACTAACATAAGTTAAGCGTATTGTCTCAGGCAGCAGAGAATTTTTCCTTTAGTGATGAATTTGTGAGCAATTCTTTTTTTTTTTTGAAAATTACTGTAAAAGTTATAGGTATGTTAGTAAGAGTACTTTTTTTCTACATTTACAATTATCATTTATTTATCAGGTCACCATATACTGTGTACATATTGTTTCAGTAATATAATTTAATATTTAGTGTGGCAAGGTGTTGCAGCAGGTAGTGTTTCTGTCTCACAGCTCCAGGCTCCCCGGGTTGGTCCTGAGCTCACGTTATTGTCTGCGTGGAGTTTCACGTTCTCCCATCGTCTGCATGAGTTTCCTCCGGGTTCTCCAGTTTCCTCCCACCTCCCAAAAACCTGCCAGTTCATCACAGTGTACCATACACACACATTCACACACTCATTCTTGCCTAGGAGTAATTTAGCATAGCCAGTCCACCAACTAGCAGGTTTTTGGGAGGTGGGAGGAAACTGGAGAACCCGGAGGAAACTCAGGGTATATTCCCGTCTCGCTCACAGGATGCGGATCACCACCACGGCCCTGCCGAGGATAAAGCAGTTACTGGAGATGAATGGATGGATTGAATAATTAGTGAGGTTGCAGAGGGTTCAAACATTTTATCACAAGAGCACTAGATGAATTAAAGGAATGAACTCTGGCCAGTTTGAGTCACTTCGAAAGGATCAAATAATTAAAGTCATAAATAAAGCCTTGTAATTCAGCTTCATCTGCTGTGAATTCAGATTTAAACACACAGCAAAATCCTCCAGTGTTGAATTAACACCCAGAGTGATGATTTAACACTTTCAGAGTTCATTTCAACCCAACTGGACATATATAAACTTATATAACTTTATATATATATATATATATATATATATATATATATATATAAACCCACTGTAGGGGGTTAATTCAACACTCTGGCTTTTAATTCAATACTGGAGATTTTGCTGTGTATAATATAGACCAGGAAATGAGTAATTTATAAAGAATATTTTTGAAGCTTTTAGAGTAAACTAGCACTGCCCGATTTTACTGTCCCTGCTCTGAGAGGTTGTGGCGCGTTTGTGAAGTTACTGCGCCATCTTGTGTTCCTCTGAGGAAATGTATTACTTTCGTCGACTCGCTTCCGTAAACATGGCTGAAAACAAGGACAAGTCGTTAGCATTATCATAAACGGCATCAGTTGAGTATTGAGCCATGGGACTGCACACAATGCTATCTCGAAACGCCGTCTGTAGAGGAGCTCGGACGCTGAGCAAAATCAAATTAAGCACGTCTCCATTTTGTGTTTCGAGCAGCGAGCCATACCGAGTGATTCACGACAGGCAACAGCGTCGTTTCACTGTCACACTGGGCGACGGAGGTGACGTGTAGCCTTCTTTTATTCCATCTCCTTAAAACGTCTAAGTCATACATACTAAATAACTCTCTGTTCAAATTACCTTTGTGTGTTTTTTGTCGCTTGTAATGTTAAAGGTAAAGTGCAAAGCGCGGTGCTGAAGTACTCACGCACGAGTGACGCGCACGTGCATTTGTTATCAACTGAAGTTCCGGAGTCTTTCAGAGGTCAGGGAGTAGCTGCGAGTCTGGCCAAGGTATACTACCTTTAAACACCATGGTAAAATTAAAGTTGATTTTAGTTAAAACATGTAATAAATGTTGTTACCATGAAGCCCCACAGTAAAACCATAGTAGTATTATAGTTCCCTGAAGTACCACAGTAAAACCATAGTAGTATTATAGTTACCCTGAAGTACCACAGTAAAACCATTGTAGTATCATAGGTACCCTGAAGTACCACAGTAAAACCATAGTATCACAGGTACCCCGAAGTACCACGGTAAAACCGTAGTATCATAGGTACCCTTAAGTACCACAGTAAAACAATTGTAGTATCATAGTTACCATGAAATACCACAGTAAAACCATAGTAGTGTCATAGGTACCCTGAAGTACCACAGTAAAACAATAGTAGTATCATAGTTACCCTGAAGTACCACAGTAGAACCACTGTAGTATCATAGTTACCCTGAAGTACCAAAGTAAAACCATTAGTATCATAGTTACCATGAAGTACCACAGTAAAGCCATTGTAGTATTATAGCTACCATGAAGTACCACAGTAAAGCTACTGTGGTATCATAGTTACGCTGAAGTACCACTGTAGAACCATTGTAGTATTATAGTTACCCTGAAGTACCACAGTAAAACAATAGTAGTTTCATAGTTACCATGAAAAACCAGACTAAAACCATTGTAGTACATATTTACCATGAAGTACCACAGTGGGGCAGTCGTGGCCTAATGGTCTGAGAGTCGGACTTGTAACCCGAAGGTGAACCTGGGTTTGAGTCTCGGGTCCGGCAGGGATTGTAGGTGGGGGAAGTGAATGACCAGCGCTCTCTGCCACCCTCAATACCACGACTGAGGTGAGACCCTTGAGCAAGGTACCGATCCCCCAACTGCTCCCCGGGTGCCGCAGCTAAAATGGCTGCCCACTGCTCCGGGTGTGTGTGTGTGTGTGTGTGTGTGTGTGTGTGTGTGTGTGTGTGTGTGTGTGTGTGTGTGTGTGTGTACTACTGTGTGTGTGCACTTGGATGGGTTAAATGCAGAGCACAAATTCTGAGTATGGGTCACCACACTTGGCCACAAGTCACTTCACTTCACTAAAAACATTGTAGTACCATAGTTACCCTGAAGTATCATGGTTTTCATTTAGTACTTTAGGTTCTCAACTTTGTTTAGCCAGTGATCCCATATATAGTGATATATAGTGATATATAGTGATCCCATATATAGTGATTCATATAGTGGCAGAAATTATAGGCCCACATCTAAAGAGGTCCAGGCTTATGTGTCACACTGCATCTTATCCAGATAAGGAGAAGTAATTATTTTATTATTTTATTTTATTATATTTTATTATATTATTATTTCACATAATATTTTCATGACCAGAAAGCCCATTTACACAGGAAGCAACACAGCATGTGAATGTCAGGGCATTATTTTCTGTGCCCTGCTGGTGTAGTGCTGGTTCAGTGGTTTAAGACAGGAAAACGAACATTTCCACCATTTTGGTTTTAAAGAGAGTAGGGGAGAACGTAATAATATTACCACCTGTGCAATCGGAAACTGTGCCAATCGCAAGAACTCCCCTAGATGGTAGATATCTGAGTGATATTTTGGGAAAAAGAACTAATAAGAAAATGTCATGAAAATGTAGATATATCATCATGATATATTTCTGTATTTTCATGATAATATATAGGAAATATCGTGGTCAGGTACAAACAAAAGAATAATAACTGTGACAATAGGCTGGATTAGTCGGAATTCCTTCCGGAGCAGGAGGATGGGGAAACCAGTGGCCTGTTCTACTCAGATTTATCTAAGTATTAGTGACAAATTAAGAGTAACATGTATTTGGTAGATCTAACAAAATGTCCTAATTTTATTATCTGTTTTTTTTGTTTGTTTGTTTGTTTTGCTACAGGCTGCACTGGACTTTGTGGTTGAAGAAAGACTAAAAGCAAGCATCTCGTGTTGGTATATTAAAAAATATGTTGATGAAAATCCACATCGTGGATACCAGGTACACATTGAAGACTAATAGATTATTCAGCCATATGATCTAAAGCTCCTATGAAAGGAGTCGTAGGAGCTGAATCCTGACTGTGCTGCTAATTTAACTGTGGATTTAGCTAATTAATGGAGGTTTTAAATTGACCGTTGCATATCTTACAGATAATTAATTTGAAAATGAATGTACAAAATGCAACATCTGTTAGAATATCATTGTCTAAAAACAGACCAGATGGACTGAATGGATGAAGCATGGTAAAGGCCATATTGCCTTTATTTAATGAACTCTTTGCCCATAACTCTCATATTACACCAGAAAACATTTAACAAGTCATCACATCATTAAACACTGGAAAGTGTACTTGTATGTCATGGCCACAAAAATACTGATGTATATATGCCTATTTCAGTGCCACAGGAGAGATGGAACGATTTATTAACTTTTATGTTATCCATTATCTTTGTGTGTTTCTTTCTGTTAATAAAGATTAAAATATGAAATAATCCTGGATTAGTATAAAGCTGTGTACAGACTTTAGCTGTACTGTTATTTTCTTGCAGCAGTAGTAAAGGCATTAAACAGCTTTGTCATAGATTGATGAACTTGTTAATTAAATATAAAAGTGACCTGTCCATATTTCATACCTTTATCAATAACCAAGAGGCTTGTGTAAAAGAAAAAACATACAAACCCACGTCTAAATTTTATTATTATAGCACACATTTAATAAAATACATCAAAATATATCTGGTATCTGATAAACAGCTAATTTTATTTATACATTTCTCATAAATCTACTTTTATATATAGATTTTATATATAGATTTGCCAAAGCAAGTGTAATCAGCCCTGCTGATTTGGCTGCTAATTTTAAAACTAGATATTGTAGGCAAAGCTTTGCATTTTAATAAAAAATAAATCACCACCTAAAATGATAATGTTCCTTATAATGAAAATAATGCTAATGGCATTTGTCAGTGTTACCATCTTTGGGTGATGTATATAAACGTATATATATTCTCATTCATACTGGGTAATGAAGAAATCTCGTTCAAAGGCAGTTAAAACCCTTGGGCTCTTCGGTTGTACCATAGGAGGAACCCATAAAGATCGTTTCCCTATCAGGAAGGGTTCCAAGTAGAACTCTTTTAGGAAGCTAAGCACCCTTATTTATCCAATGAACACCTACCCCCTCCCACCCCCCATCAATATTCCACTAGAATTCCACTAAAGTCCACTAAGTACCAGGGCCTCTCCTGGCTCTTGCCCTCCGAACCCACTGTCCTCTGCCCGAGGCCCTCATTGGTGTCTGAGTCGGCACTCTCAAGGGTGGACGTTGTGGTGCCTTCCACAGCCAGGCTTTGGGTATCTTCCCTGCCTGCAGCTCATCCACGAAGTCCTCCACCTTGTCGAATTTACTGGTGAGTTTGGCCAGGTTGTCCTTCAGAGTGTTGAATTGCTTATAGAGGTCATCTACTGCATCAGACAGAGACTTGATCCTGTGAATATTATAACAGATGTACAGAATAGATGTTTGGGATCTCAGTGATTTCATAGCAAGGGTTGCCATGTATGAGGTAATGGAAGTCAAGTCATGGCACAATGTTTTTTTCTTTATTATTTTAATAGGAACCGACTCAATACCAGTGGAAGCTACGCCAGAAATTATCAACTTAACACATGTCAGCAAAAAGTAATAAAATTAGGCTTATTAAGTTGGGTAGTAAGATTAAATTATAGTTATTCAAAACAGAACACACACACACACTTTCCAAGTAATTGTTTTGGCAGACGTCATGGCTCAGATAGGCCATGGCTATGGTAAAGTAATCCATAAAAATGACTGAACATGAGAACATTTCGCCCTGATTTCCCTTAATAAACACAATTATCAGGTGGCTCTTAGAAAACTACATTTCTGTTGCTCTTCTTACCTGGTCAGCTTACTTTTTAATGACATTCTGTAATGCATAATAAATATGCATTGTGAACAGCCATTCACTCACCTCACATACTCAGGTAAGACTGAAGCATGGTCATTGACCAGCAGATCCTTCACCTGGTACATGATGGCATATTTCCAGTTGTCCAGCACTTGGGTCAGGTTTGAGCAGCTTTTGCCATTTGTTTTTTCTATGAGGTAAGCAGTTACACAAAACATCTACAAATTATGCCAAATATATGCATTGATATGTGCCCGTATAATGGGCAGGAGCTCAGTGGTGGAGCCATATTTATAACCCATATGGAGAACATATATCTATCTATCTATCTATCTATCTATCTATCTATCTATCTCTCTCTCTCTCTCTCTCTCTCTATATATATATATATATATATATATATATATATATATATATGTAGATAGATAGATAGATATAAAGTATGTACAGTACTGTGCAAAAGTCTTAGGCACCCTTTTTTTTAGTACAAACTTTGTTATAGATTTTTATTTTATGACTTCTACATTATTGATTCAGTACATTTTCGATTTCCAAACATTAGTTTTCCAGCACAAAATTAAATGTTACAGAAAAATGTTTGTATGTCAGTAAAGAAAGCAGCATATTACATGAGACCACTTTTCAGACAAAAAAACATAATGAAGGCTGCTGGGTTTTGCTGCAAAAATAAGAAGCAAGTGCGACAGTCAAAGTCTCCAGAAGAACTGTAGCTGCTTCTGCAAGATGCTCAGTAACACTTACAGCTCATTTCCTTATAAAACTGCACAAATTGTACTTGAGACTACTTTTTTTTTTAAGCGAAGGATCGTCACACCAAATATTGACTTTGTTTCATTTATTACTGTTCACTGCTCTTTATAGTATTTTTTTAAATGTAGAAACATTTAGTTTCATTATTTTTGAAGGCATCTTTGCTCTACAGCATTTCTTTGCATGTGCACAGTACTGTACATGTATGTGTTTGCAAGTAAATTTTTTAGTTAAAAAAAAAAGTCCCTGAAATAAGAGCACTGCGAATCAGTTATACAACATTTTAGTCAACATTGTTCTGCAATGATGCAGAACAAGCACTACAGAACAACACAGAATGATGTAATTTCAGCCCCGAATCCAAATGAGTAAAGAAAACTGTTACCTCTGTGCTCCCATGTTTCCTGAGTGCTCTTCTTCTGAGCGACACATAAAGAGATGAGCACCAGCAGGATCAGATCCCTCTTCAATCTCATCATCCTTAGCACAACACTTATGTCATTTAAACTGTGTAATCCTTTGATATGCAGCCAGTACAAATATTATAACATATTACCCTCATCTTCCCCAGTTCATCTGCTCTCAGTTCATTCAACAACAGCATATGTTTCACACATACCCCCCCCCCCCAACCCCCCCACCCCACCCCCGTCCAAAAAAAAAAAAATTCCACATTTTCTGGACAAAACAAAGTTAGGCGGAGTCTGGCATAGGAGTTTAGAGTTGTATTGTAACCACATGTCTGTATGTAATTGATATGCAGTGCACACCATAAATCAAGGCTGTGTTCTAACATAAAGATCATGCATTGAGTCATCAACAAAGCTACATATCAGATGTATGATTGTCTAATAGTGTCAAGCCTACATGTGCTCCTCTCAGTGACCTCACTGCACATGTGATAAGCATTTGACAAAAAATAAATATATATTCTGACATATTAAATGTTATGATAATACTAGAAGTAAATGATTGGGTCATAGTCAAATACCTTTAGTGTGATGACTGTGCTCTTGTGGTCAGTGATATCCAAGGCTTAGATTAATACAACTGTATGTGCTGACAATGAAGCAACATGTCTGGAGTTGCTCTCTTATATCAGCATCCAAAGCCCAAAAGCCATCCCTCAACCTGCTCCCGCCTCCAAATGTGCACAGAAAGAGAGAGAGAAACAGAGAAAAAAGATAGATAGAGAGAGAGAGAGAGAGAGAGAGAGAGAGAGAGGGAGAGAGAACAATATAATATCAAAGTACGTTTATACACTGAATGACACCATAGTTACTCACGGTGGCTAACGGCACATTTACCTATATAGTTATATAGTTATTTCCTAATGTTAACATTTTAATGTTAACATTAGCAAATAATGTTTTAGTAGCATCTGCTTAGCAAACATAATTTGGCACATTGCTGCCTCACAGCTCCAGGGTCCCTGGTTTGACTCTGAGCTCAGGCTACTGTCTCCGTGGAGTTTTTTATGCTCTCCCTGTGTCCACATGGCTTTTCCCCATCAGCAAAAAACGAAGAATGGAGCATGTAATTGATCGTTTATCTAGGTATGTCTAAAAACCAGTTGAATCCAAAGTAGGAGTCAGATGACAGCTAGAATAGCCATCACAGCCAGATGTATAATAATTTCCAGAAACAGGTCAAAACTAAAGAAAAACTCTACATTCCAGTACTGCTTTATTGCTTTCCCCTCACACAGTAGGAAAAAATGTACATCAGGTGGATTTTTCCCTTGGCAGCACCCACAATGTAATTAAATATGTTCCTTGGTCATTTGTATCTTGATCAACAGTCGTAACACCTGGCAACTAACTAACTAGCTGTTTTACTAAATGTCTAGTCGAATAAAGTATTTTAAGTTAATGCTACATTTTTTGTATTTATTTAGAAGAGGCAGTGTATTTTGGATAAATTCTGCTACTAAGATAACTTCAGGCCTCCAAGGTGTCATATAACAAGCTTGACAAACAAGGAAACAGCCTTTAAGATGACAACAGGGATTCGACAGGTGAGATCAGCAGTGGTAGGGTTGGAACAGGAGCTGAGGAAGATTCTGTGACATTAAGAAAGTAGCTTCACCCCATTCTCGCTTTTCACATCAACCAAAAGTGATCCCTAGCCCACCCATCTTCTGTTGCGATGACTCAAATCCAGAGGTGCCGATTAAAAATCAGTCCTGGCAGAGGTCATGCTCAGCTCCAGTAGAGAAACTCTTCATGTAAGGGCATCACTCCAGCGCTGCATTCCTGCATCTCAGTGTAATGGTCTGTGGAACATCTGGGCCTTTTTTGTGAGCCCATGCAGCCTGGAACAGGAAAGATGACAGTGGCAGACCTGGAAATCTGTAAATGACGCATTTCATAAAAACCTAATTTGAATATTTTATTGATGCTGCATAGTGTAAAATGATAATTTATATCACTGTCTGCCTAGAATGAAAAGTTCATGAGAGTGACTATGTCTGAAGGCAGTGTGAGAAACTGAATAGCAGAAGAGTTGTGTGTTAATTATATCAATGTTTATATCCATAGACCTACAGAGCCAGGTTGTTGTTATTTCCTTAGTGTTTCCACTGTTCTACTTTTGAGCACTTTTTCCATTCTGGTTTCTTTGATGTTCTTCAGAGAACTTAACAGAAACTGAAGAAAACCCAACTTGGACAAATGTTTAAATGAATGATTTTGCTGTGTTGATTGAGCAAAAATCCATGAAAAAAGTCGGTACAGCTAGGTTTAATACACTTATTCAACCTAACCAAAGATTTTTTTCGTAAACCTAAAAAGATGAGTTTTGTGAACAACACTCTGCGCAAGTTCATCCAAAAAAAAATGATGAACTTTATTTATTAATTTTAAAAAATGTATTAATTTGAGTTAAGTCACTCTCATTTAGGAACTGCCTCTCATATAGGAGAATGCAAATGCCAATTTTGGATTAACATCTAACCATTTGTTTACTATGAGACAATGAAGAAAAATGAGTGTTTAGTGATTTTGAAAAGAACTTAACAAACATGCCTACTGTGCATAGAGAATTGAGCTTTTGCAGCAATTATATAATACATTTCTTCCCAAATTATACCTGGCGCATTATATTTTGACCAAGCTATGGCAAATTAAAAAAATTGATGACTTTGTATGAACTAGTTCCATCAAACAGGAGTGTTGACATAAAGGATGAACATTTAATGACTGAAACCAAAATAGAAACCAGTGTTTTGTTCTGAAACAACTTTCCTGTTCTCATGCAGATGTACACTTTTGTGCTTGAATTACGTAATGATAATATTGTGAACGTGTGGTGAGACCGTTTTTGGATAATGTTCTCGAAGGAGTTGGACTTGGAGGAAGGCTGGAGTGTGGAAACAAATAAAAGCTTGTAGTACTGTTGGAAAGGGAACAGACTTCTGTCCTCGTGATCTTGCTTTTAGAAAATCTGTCGGTTCCCAAGATGAGGCTGGGTCAAAAAAAAAAAAAAAAACATTTGCAGGAGTAAATCTGCAAACCTTTGCAGGAGTAAATTTGACCACCAATTGACCAGAAAGAGAAAATACCTAGCTGTAGACCTGGCTGTGTAAGTTCTACAGTATAGAAACACACACCAAGAGAGGCACTGAGCTAATAGTCAAAAGAGGTACTATCATGGATCAGTACCCACCTGCACACACCCTTCAACTCCCTGAGCAATCGCACATGCATCTAATGGACTAGCCTAAGGTTTTAGTCACATTTTTCGGTTTTGGTACCAAATTTGGGCCCGGATTTCTGGCATCACTGCTAAATGCAAACATAACTAGAGGTAAAAAAAAGGGATACATTTATTCACCTAAAGGTCCTAGGATGTTTCAATAAGAGGAGAAAAAAAACAGTCATTAGGGAGGATAAGTCGATATCAGCTAACTAACTTTAGCTAATGTTAGCAATATGTGCTGCTGAGATAAAATTGCCAGTTTGCAGCTAGCTAGCTAACACAGGTACAAGGCAGCCTGACACTCTCTGCTGCACTGCTGCTTGTTGAAGATGTATTGTACATAGTTCATTTTATTATGGCAGTTGATTACCAGTATAAATGAAGCACAGACACAAGAACATTGATGCAGTCAGTCCCCTATTTGGACCTCAAAATGGCAGCGATTATACAGGGTGACATCACTTGAAATGCAAGGATAGAAAAAAAGCCAGAGACTCTAGTCATGAAGTCATGCATCTACTTTGGACTTGTGGACTTGTTACACCATTCCATGTATTCTAGCATTGTCTAGTTCTATGCCTAGTTTTGTTTTGTTGCTTAGTTACTTGCTTTAAGTTTATGGTTATCCCCCTTGTGTCCTTCACTTAACTTTATTCAATTCCAGATATTTATAGTTTAGTTCACCATAGCAATGCTAGTTCTATGCTTGTAAATGAATCCTCACTCACTAGCGTCTACACACGTTTTGATCTGATTCATGTCACAGGTGCAAACACGCAGTAGTTGGCCAATCTATAAATGATACAAGTCAAAAAAGAGTGAGATAAGTACAATTACAAGTCAGGCAGCAACAAGGCCCATCATTCGTCACCTCAGCATTCAGCAAGTAAGAGCACAGAAAAAGAGTACACAACTAGACGTACACATGCATGCACAATGAAAGTACCAAATGGGGTTTTGGCGGTGAGTACCAAAACACCCACGGTATCTCAGTAAATTACACTGTGTTCGGCTGGAATTTGTCACAGCCACCCAGTCAAATCTAGTATAAATTTTGCAGTGATAGCAGTGAAAAACCCCCACAAAATATGTGCTTATATTTCCTCTACTGCTTCTGTGCAAGCCAAGGCTTACTGTCTTGAACTGATACGCGAATGGTTTTTAAATACACATAATCATTCCAAGTTATGGAAAATGATTCTGGTAGCCATGCTACTAGCAGAGTATACAGATAATTCAGTCTGACAGCTATTAAACTAAATTTCAATGGAATTTTCTGATCACAGCATTTCATCATTCCCATGAAAAACAGCCAAGGCTTATAGAGAAAGCTGTATCTTTTTGTATTAATAAATTAAAATCTAATACAATGTACAGTGACCATGTTTCAATTTTCAATTCAGTCTGTTTTTTTCCCACTTAATATGTATGATTTATCCAATGGTATTTTAATTAGACTGCATTCATAATATGCCTATCATTCTTCCAAATGATCCTATCAACGCTTCTCTCCTATGAATCCAGTTAAGTTTTCTCACATGACATTATATTATTTTAATGCATATTTTAGTTTTAGACTTAGTTTCAGTAGTCAGTAGTCATATTTCTTATTAAAACCAGAAGTAGAGCTATTTGTAGGCTTTGTGCTAATCCCCCAAAAAATAATATTTCTCATCATTTTTGTGTACCACTTCCTCTGCATCATCTTTTCACTAAGTCTACATGTTTCCACTAAAACAGGAAATGAATCATCAGAATTTAGCAGTCTGAACTAATCATGAGCAGGGTCTGTGCGTGTTAGCATCATGGAATGACCCACTGGCAAAATTCCCAAACTTCCTGATGGCCAGTCCTCCACTGCCCTATTTATGTTCCTGAGTATTCTATAATTACATCTGTTTTTTTTTTAATTCTCTGTCCTTTAGCTATCTAACTAAGTGAATGCCTCTCAATCACAACTGATCTTTCCAATCAGCCTAAATACTGCACATGAAGACAAACAAAGGCTTCCTTTATATTTAATTTATAGAGCAACCAGCACGTGTTCCAGCATGTTCAGGCAACTTCACTCAAGAAGAAAGTTCTCAAATCAACAAAACGCTTTAACATTTCAACCACTGTTACAGTTAAGTTCTGATTTTTCCTGATTAAAAGTCTCCTGCTGCCTGTTCCAGAGAGAGGAGAGCTTTGAATGATGAATAGTCTGAAGCAGAGTGCCAAGACTGTTCCTAATATCTTGCCAGGGGTAACTTTGGTTCCAGATTCATGCTAAATTCTATATTCTGACCCTTTACCCTACCCCAACCCCAGGTTCAGTACTGGATCCACTAAAGTCCATTGGTCAGGCCAGGATTTCTCCACAGCCCAGTCTAACCTGGACTTGGGGGAAGAATGACAGCCACCATTGTTATTGACCTCATCAAGAAGAGCATGCAGGCTCACATTCTCTGTTTTTTTTTTTTTTTCATCCTTAATTTTATCGGTTTGAATCATAGCACTGAATAGAAGGCATAGAGATGGTATAGCAAAAAGAGACGTTTAATTTTGGCAGCATATGTCTGCCACATCTTATTTGATAAACAGAAAAAATAATTCAGGCTGTGTCTCGTCACTCTTCGTAGCATTCATCATGTGTGCCTATTAGTGACAGTAATTATTCACATGTTGGCGGAGTTTGAGGTTTTGCTGCATTTTGCTCACAGGATCATTCTGAAAAATGGCGAGATATTCTGTCCAACTGGTCTTGTGACAGATATTTGCACTTTCAGTTGGCATGGACATCCACAACATGGCTGCAAATGGCTGACGTAAGTGTGCATTCAGTGTGCAGTTTTAGGAAGCTTTTATAATATTGTAGATTGTGTAAAATGTATAAGTGCTAAAGATACAAGAGTAGAGTCTGCAGTAGAAAATGCATTGTTACAGAGAATTACAATGGCTTTGAGAATGGCTGCTGAAAAAGAGCACATGCAAGTGAAAGATAGATGTGGAATTTTTTTTTTTTTTTTGATTAAATGGCAGAATACTACATAAAAGCTCTATAAATTGTCTTGAGACAATCAATTTTCCGGAACTCTGATCTCCAAAACAGAAAACCACATGCAGGTGAAGCAATTACTGCCAAATCAATTATCTGCTGTTCATACTATCCATCTTTCTTTGATCTAGGAGTTTCATATGTGTGTCCATATGCATATTTATATTTATATATGATCTGACACCAAAGTTTTGACTTACATCTTCCATTTTTGTTATTTCAGGTGGTGTGTCATTGAATTAAAAGTAAGGTAATTTGGTGAAATTTGTGTACCAACTTGCACGCATACAGCAGCTTCAGCAGATGGGCTTAATTTAAGCAAATGGAAGAAAAAACGAGGGTACATTTCCATACAAGTGCCAAATAAAATAATACACAATTTGCCCTACAACCAATTCCAAATGACAAATCGAAAGTTACAAATCTGGACCTAATCAAATGGAAACAAACTAAAAGTCCATATGAGAGAACCTAATAAAATAGGACCATTTGAAGGGCTCTTTGGGATAGTTAAGGGGTCATCACTTCTTAAAGGGTTCTGCTTGGAACCTTCTCTGATAGGAAACTCTGCGTATTAGGTCTCTACACTCAGGGACAATCCAAAAAAAATGATTTAATTTGATTCTAGATTTATTTATTTACCAGTTATATTCTTCTGGAGTCAAAGCATAGATATTCCATATCCATTAATTACTTTTTTATTTGTTTTGGGATTTTGCCTTATAAATCTTTTTTTTTAGGTTAAGGGGTTCATTAGCATTGTGCTTTGCTAAGCTGTGACGTTTGATACCCCAAACCCCCTTGCACTTGTGGCACCTCCTGTAGCTGTGTATAAACTCACCAGGATGCCTTAAAGACTGGCACTTCCCAAGAACAGTTTATGCATAAAACTCATCTGATCAATGCATAATCCTACCTGGAAACCATAAACTCACTTCTCCTGAGAACTGCTGCTGTAATCATAAAGACAGTCCTGTCAAATCCTTCAACACACTTAGTGTTGTTTGCCTCTCTGCATAGTATAGTGATGATGGCAATCCCACTTTTTCTTTTAAGACTTGTTTCTGCCAGAATTCCTTCCTCATGTCATCTCATTTCTTATCACTCTCACCTCTGGCTTATCTGGATGTCTGTAAAGCTTCTTTTTTACAGTGCCTACCAAACCAAAAAAAAAAAAAAAAAAACACATCAGAGATTTTGGATGGTTAAGGGTTGCTTCTCAGTGGATTCTATCAGTGGAAAAACCTCTGTTGCAGACCTCTACATAACTTTTTAAGGATGATTCAGGTCATGGTGCTAGATGGGACTGTTTTTTTCCCCTAACCATTTAACCCTTTATGTTTCTTCAAAAAGGTTTCTTTTATATACTAATCTTTCTTTTGCTCATTTTAAAGGGCAGTTTACATTTCTGTCAAAGCACTATTACTATTATAAATTTTAACTGTTTATGCTGTTTATATTTAATTATCTCATTAAATTAAATTATAATTAATTAATATAGTAGTATAGCCAAATTAGTAGTATAGCCATCACATCTTAATCATGATCTTTATCTTAAGCAACTAAAACCCTGATTACCTGAGAATCCCTCACTGCAACTGAGGATTGCCATGATATTGCTGTGGATAACTTCATTTGGATACTTTATATTTGAAGCTAAAAAAAACTATATTTGCACGTGCACTTTATGTAGAAATGTGTAGTCTCTTGTAGTTCTGTGCTGTCTGATGTAGAGCCATAGTCCTGGAGGAATGTTTTTTCATTTCACTGTGTACAAACTAGCTGTATATAGTTGAAATGACAATAAAGCCACTTGTCTTGACTTATATTGAAGATTGTTTCAACACACATAGTACTGATCTTATAGCATACAGTTGTGGAAGAGCAATGACTCATAATTGCACTGTCCGGTGTCACCCGCAGAAGGATGAGTTCCCTTCTGAGTCTCAAGGTTTCTTCCTCATGTAGCCTCAGGGATTAGGTTTTAGTTCCAATTTATCACCCATCTGTGGTTCTTTATTGTCTGTGGTTTTCCTAGTCATCCACTAGATGGCATATCAGAGCAAAAAACATTGTGGGCCTTAATCTAGTGCAGTGTCCATTTATTGTCTGCAAGTGGGAAAAAAAACTTCAGTAAAACTAACAAAAGGAATATAAACACTGAATGTATCAGATCATACTGAGATCATACTGTAAAACAATGACCTTAAACCACTGAATTCAACTAATCTGATCAGCTAATCAAATCGATGGAGAGGTTTGGAACTGGTCTGTGACAGAGCACTCAGAAGGAAAATTTGTTCAGCTTATCCCTAAAATATACTGGAGCTATCTTCTACAAAATGAGTGCAAGGTGAGGCCATGGCCAAGACCTGGATTCCTCTGGACAGCCTGCCTGTCTGGACATGTAGCCAAAGAAAAAATGCCAGTTGCAGATGCAGTATGCAACGATTGAAAGGTATTCTGTAAATCATGTTGTTCTCAAAGTGGGGTTTGTGAAGGTAGTTACATTAATCGAGATCATCAATCACTATCAAAGATCTTATAGTTGTTAGAGTTATTAGTGGGTTATTATAAGCTTATTTAAATGAGTTTTATTGAAGACCCTGTAACTAGTATGCTATAAAATATTTCCAGTACATGTTTTAACACAGCGTAACTGGTTTGGCTTCTGTGGGTGGAAGGTTTAGGAATTAAAAGCTCCAGTGGCACCAATAAATGAATATGATGGTAGACATTTGTCTAACATGCCTAATAGGTGAATAATGCTCATAAAAAGAGAGGTCTGTGGAATTATTATTATTATTATTTTTTTGGTTTTGTTTTTATAGAAGATCCTGGTTGCCAAAAGTTGGAACCTTAGAAGGTCAGGAGTGAGAGCTATTAAATGCAGATTGTTTTCCTCACATATTAGGAGAGCTGACAGCTGTGGATTGAAATGAGAAAGATCAGAGATGTGATATAATTAATAAAGAATTTAATTAAGTAATAAGTTTGTTTATTATATTTGCTTATATTAAAGCACTGTTTAATGCGATTTTGATTGGCCAGAAGGTTTTTGATTAATGTTCTGTAACAGCAGCTCTGACCGTAGTTACAGCTGCAAGGTTTCTATTTATGGGCTCATTCTAATACATTACTGTTTCTATAGTAACAACTGACACAGGGATGGCTGGTGCTCCACATAAACTGATTAAAAACATGTACTTGTTGATTTAGTGAAGCTTTCTGTTAGAATACGCATATTTATGATTATGATTCCTTGGCTTGATGTGGTCTATTACTTACATAATGCATTACTACCATACAGAATAGTTTTTATACAATGTCATAGCTGGGATTTTACCTCGGAACCGCATATAGCGTAAAGAACCATTAACTGATTTTCTTTTCTTTCGTGTGTGAATTTCTATGTTTTGTATCAGAGCTGCAGCTGATTCTACAGCAAACTGATGAGCAAGAAACATCTTGGAAGAAATTCTAGTTACCCAGATTCTTCCAGATTTCTCAGATTTACTGGTGCAGCTTTGTAGCTTACTGTTATCTGAAATATTACTCTCTGCTGTTGCCAATGTAATTTGTCAAGTTGGATCTGGAGTTGAGTATTTTCAGAAACAGGGATGAAATGTAGAAGTCTCCTTCTGTCAATCGACATATTTAAAGGATTTTTAGATTATTTTTAAAATGTGGTTTTTGCATGACTTAAATCCCTCAAATCTTGTAGGTCGTATGGCCAAGTTTTCTGTGGTTTTCACTGTATCTCCAGGCTTCCACACTAACAAAGTAAATAATGTCATATTCCTTTTCGGAAACGATTTTTCTGTGCTCTGTTAAGCTCTACTGAATATCACATCACCTAAGTTATGTATCAGCTGCACCCTGACTGAGCAAAGAAGCAAGATCTCATTCATACACACACTCTTTCTCTAATCCCAGCATTGTGACTCTCACATGATGCAGGAATGATCAAGATCTCAGCTATGCTCTTTTACACCGCTGCTCTCTCACAAGCACTCTCTTTATCTCTGCCTTTTTTCATGCTTCTTTAGTATTGACCAGCATGCAAGTGTGCACAGAAGGTCCCATACCAGCAATATGAGATGAGCTCCTTTTGGTTTTCGAGGAGGATTCCTTTTTTCTGGAAGCCGAGGTCAAAAATACAAGATGACGTGACCAAACCACTCATATCAAAGGTAACAATGTATCAAGTCATTTATTACTATTTATATTCTGCATTATTCAGAATGGACCGGAACATGATTTCTGTCATATTAATGTGATTTTCCCCACCATAAAGTTAAAGAAATCATGAATTAATTAATAATCAATGCACATTAAAATTATTCAACTTTAGGTTAAAAAATAAAACAGGTCATTCTGAACCAAACAGTGTGTGAAGGTTAATTTTAAATGATTTTTATCATATTTGAGAGTCTCTGATCAATAGGATGCAGCAGATAGGTCCAAACATTTCATTATTTAAGATTTTACTACCATTACATCTCCTAGGTATCCACTCGGAATGGCATTCAATACCTGAGCACAGACATCAGCACAGAGCGCCTAACCGATTCGAGTTCACTGAGCCATGACGAGCAAACCAAACTGTCATCCTGGACCTTTCCCCATTTACAGACCCACAATTCCTCCAATCTTACTGACTTTCTGCTGAAATATGTGCTTTTCACTAGCAACCTGCTCTTCTCTGTGCTGGGCCTAGCCACCTTAGGACTCGGTTTCTGGGGTCTTGTGAACAAGGAGTCCTTCGCTCAGGAGAAGCTGGATGGCCTTGGCACTGATCCCATGCTGCTCTTAGTTTTTCTGGGCTTGCTGCTTTCAATGCTTTGTCTGACAGGCTGTGTGGGAGCACTGAGGGAGAACAACTGCCTGCTACGTACTTTCTCTGCAACACTGCTAGTCCTTGTAGCTGCTCAGGTCCTGGTGGCCATTGTGGCCTACAGCCTGCAGGGCTGGATTACTGAGCTGCTGCGCACAGCCATGCTGACAGCCATGACGCGCTACCAGGACGACCTGGACCTGAGGTTTATTACAGATGAGATCCAGATCGGGCTGCAGTGCTGTGGGGTGGATAACTATCGAGACTGGGAAGTCAACCAGTGAGTACACAATGACTAGAAATGACTGAAACTAGGGACACTATCAGTAATACTACTACTACTACTACTACTACTACTACTAATAATAATAATAATAATAATTATTATTATTATTATTATTATTATTATTTCATTTTAAGAGGGTACAAAAGCAAACACTGCTATAATAGAAACAGGTAACCTCCTGCCATTATGGCCATTAAACCACACATCACTTCCCTGTCTGAAAGTTATTACCCTTTCTGTTACAGGTACTTTAATTGCTCATCTCCAGGCATGCAGGCATGCGGAGTGCCTCCCTCATGCTGTGTGGATCCACTAGAGAATGGTACAGTGTGGAATTCGCAGTGTGGCCTCCATGCACAGCAGCTGGATGAGTTCTCGGCTCAGAGTGTGATTTTCCTGGGGGGCTGTGTGGGCACTATTTCACGCTGGCTCAACCTGCACTCTGAGCTTATTGGCATAGTAACAGCTGCCCTGCTTGGAGCCCAGATCCTCACACTGTTCACTGCTACACGCTTGCTGGATAGGATCCAATGGAACAAAACACAAGCATGGTGAAGAGGAACGTGATCTTAACGATTCTTTGTCACGGAGAACTACAAGGAACAAAAGACTGGCAAGTTAGTTGTATCACAAAAGACTGGCAAGGTAGTTGTATATTAACTCCTATTTATCACATTCTGTATGTTTTACTTCTTTCACAGCGAACAAGTGAATAATCATTTCTCCCCATCACTTTTCCTATCCTGTTTGGTTCCATTAGAAAGGACAAATCTTTCATACCAAAGACATATAGCTATTGAATTAGTTGGTAGTACATCCCTATTCTTCCGGTTTCATACAGTCACTGTTACTGAAAGAAAGGTACATATAGGCTTCCATGAAAAGTACAAAATAAGCTTTATTCAGTGCTCGAGTCATTCCAGTGCTGCTGATGACTGTGGGTCTTGCTTGTCCTCCAGTGCAGAAGCATCATAAGGCCAGTAAACACAACACAACCACAGCACTCAACTGATTTTAGACAAGACACATATGGCTGCTTGAAGACATGAAAATAAACATTTACTTTTAAATGATTTTTGCTTAGTCAAATTCAATCAGGATTGTAACATTCAAAAAATGAACAATTTCCACTACTGAGAGAGCTGCTCTTAAAAGCAAGAGAGTGGCACATGAGAGTCACACTATGATAATAATGGTGAAATACAAAGAAATACTGTGTTTAAAATGTAGAACATGACCAGAAACATATTTCCATCACAAATATTTTGTTGTGTTCAGAAACTCAAGAATTACTCAAAGAAAAAAATTGAATATATGCAGAAATACTTTGGTGTATTGTTGAAAGAAACTCCACCACAAGAGAAACTGAATTGGTTTTTGTACTTAAATATAGCCTACTTAAAGTATATATTACAATAACTTATGTGTGTACACACACCACATTGATGAACCGACCACGGTAATGCTTTACGTAAATGGATTGGAGTTTAAAAAAAAGATGATAAACGTAAAAATAAGAGCGAAATAAACACTGTAGAGTTAAAGGTTAGAATCAATCACTGCAGTAACCACACTATGAATAAATATTTAAATACAGTGCTTACTTGAGTGAAAATTATACCTCAGGTGATCTTTGGAAAAATGAAGCGTCCATGGCATGTTCTACATGGAACCCTACCTGATAGGGAAACTCTGGGTTGTACGATTCTACAAAGAAGCTTTAAGGGTTTCCCAAGATGGATAAATCTTTAGGGTTTAGTTTTTTAGAGTGTGCACATGTACTATAAGGCTATCCACCCTGACTAATTTCACCATTATATACTAGAAATCTATATCTCCTAATATATGAGTATTGGTTTTTTTATGTTATGTTTTTCCCTTTGTTCCCCTTTTCATCCTCTAAACTATGAATGTAGAAATCCACCGCTTACTGCTAGATAGAGGAACACAACTCTATGTAGTACGGGTATTTTTTTTTGCTCAGATGATGCCATACTGAGATAATTCGTGAAGCTCCAGATGACTGAATGCTTCCCAGGGGCAGATCACAGTGATATCTGCAAAAGAGAACAACATCTGTATTAGGCTTTCAGGTCTGTTATCCTTTTTACATGGATGCTGATTTAAGGAGGTAAGAATGAGGCTTTTATGTAATGCGTACCAGTTCCCAAGCCTTCCATTCCAGGAATTTCATCACCAAATCTGTAAATAAACATGTACACACATACACACACACACACACAGACACAAAATACAGTTCCAGTGACTTTACTGAATTTGAATTTATGTCAAAGGTGCATTGAAGTGTTGTTTTTTCACTAGGAACCTTTGTAGTTTTTTTCCTTTAATCTATCATCTATATCTCTCTCTCAGTTATTATCAGCATTATAAGCAACTCACACAAACCAATTTATGACTCACACAAACCCCTTCAAAAGCCTTAGGAGGCTCCTGGTAAAATGTGTGTGCCAGTTAAAGATAATGTGTCCTAAAATCCCAATTTTATTGCATCATGTTACTCAAAATGACTTATAATCTGTGGAATATACATTTGATTTAAAGAATAATGTGTCATATTCAAATGCGAAATTCACCCAAACAAATAAAGTAAAAATGTAAAAGAACAGAATGTATCGGTTAAAGTTACGAATCTAAAATTCCACAAAATCCACATATTTAAAAGCATCAGAAAATAAAAATAATTTACCCGATGACGCCTCTCTTGGGTGGTTTGCTTTTGAACTGCCGGGTGGATCTCTGTTTGAAACGCGGTGGGCCCTTGTGTGGAGATCCAGGCCCTGTGGCTCGGGTTGCCATCTTGCTGCCAGCTTTGTGTTCAGATTTGGACACGTCCACATTCATGAATTCACGCTCTGTTTGTAGGCTCATGGATGAAAGTGATGGATACAGAGTGGACTGTCTGCATGCAAAGAGGTGAATGGATTAGAGTAAGGAGATAAGGCCAAGGTCGGATTGTGAATGACTTATACTAAGACAGAACGTGATGCATAGTATTATCAATGTGAACCGTGGTACATATATTTGACTATCATATAAGTTAAGTGAAGTGTTAAATCCATTTTAGATTTGTTAGGAATTTAAATCAACTGCTCTAAGCTGCTTTAAGTCAGTTTATGACTTCCAAAAATAAGTAGATTATTTATTAGTGTAACTCATCAGTTTTGAAATGTGGTGAGTAAAAAACAGGGATTCTCCCTTAGTAGTGAGTAGATGACAAAAGTAAAAAAAAAAAAAAAAAAAAATATATATATATATATATATATATATATATATATATATATATATATATATATATAAAAAACTACAGATATTTAAAATATCTAATTTTTTTTTTTTACATCAACATCTATTGACTTTCTCCCTGTTGAGTTCATTTCAGTGCTTGGTGAACTTTCATTCAATTCAAATGTTTACTTGCTCTTGGTCTTGCCTATGGCCAAGATATTTTAAACATCTGATTTATTTATTAAAAGCACATGTTGCTGGCTTTAATCTCCAATTCTGCATGGAAACTTGACTTCATAATACCATTTCCTTCTTGGCATATCCAAGCTATTCTTGAGAAGCTATTATAAAACCGTTAGAGAATCAGTTTTGCTGGACCACAAGGGCAGTCTCCGTCTTCCTCATTACTATATATCATTCTACTATATTTGATGACTCATGGACTCAATGTAATAAAACCAAATTCCAGAGCTAAAGTGAGGAGCAAGATTACTGTAACCTCCTCCAGTGACCCTGTAAGCCAGCCAGGTCTCCTGGCTAGTGGGTATTTAATTAATCTCATTAGAGAAAGGACAACGCACAAAATGCTGAACCGAGCGCAAGCGCTTTAGCTTAGCAGCCAATATAACCAGGGCGCCTGGTTTCAGTCCCCGGTTCAGTCCTCAGGCGCAATCAAATTCTGTTTTTGTAATACAGATAAGATACAAGCTCTTAAAAAAAAAAAAAAAAAAAAAGAATATGGGTGGCATTAATTAGTGCTTCATGTGCATCTGTATGTAAAAATGTGAAAAGGTACAGTGGGGTCCAAAAGTCTGAGAGCACTAATGAAAATGCTTCTATTTTGCATTCTTTTCTAATTTAATACAACAATTTTCATTACAAATTATATGTTTGACAACAACGTGAGTGAGAAGCAGAAATTTACAGTAAATATATCTAAAAACATATCTTTGAAATATTTACATGAATTTCAGAGTTTCTTAGTATTTGGTATGTCCCCTTTTTGCTTTAATGACAGTGTGCACTGGAGCTGGCGTGGACTCCACAAGTTTGTACAAAATCTTATGGTCCTTGTTCTGGTAATCTTAGATCGTCTAAACACAGGCTTGAATAGAAGAGATTAGGCATGAGGAAAATATGACCTTTTGTACAAAGCAGTTAACATGGTCAGTATCACAAATTTGCTTACATTTAAATGGGGACCTACGGAATCTTCAATATTAAATACGCAAGATATTGAACATTTACTTTCTTTGTTTTAAATATTTCAATTTTCTAAAACCTTCTGTTTATTTCCGATTTTAAATGAAAAAAATCCCACATTTTCAATGTGGTCTCAGACTTTTGGACCCCGCTGTAGTTCAGGACTCAGCCTGGCACTATTGCATCAGATCAACTCACATCTGCAGTTAAAAAAAAAAAAAAAAAAGAACTCTGCTGTCATTTTTGTGTAAAATTGTCTTGTTGAAATGTCCATTTTCTCCCCAGACTCAGTTTCTTGACAAATGAGAAACTGTCCTGTAACATGTACTGACACATCACTCCATTCATGTTTCCTTTGATGATGTGTAATGGCCCAGTACCATTTTCAGAGAAGTAGCCCCATATCATGATACTCTTACATACGTAATGATCATATTCTGATCATATGTGCTTTCTCCAAACACGACAAGCTGAATTGTTGACAAAGAGTTAGAATTTAGAGTTAGAGAAAGAGCTGAATTGTTGACAAAGAAACTTTTGTTGCATCTGACTGTTGCGTTCTGATTTGTCTGCTTTTAGATGTATATTTCTGTGCTTCTTATTTAGCAGAGGAGTTTTGCGTGGGGTGTAGGAACAGAGATGACTGCAGTGCAGGTTATTGCTTATTGTTCTCTCTATAACTGTTGTTACTGCTGCTTTCAGGTTCTCCTGCAACTCTTTTTCCTTCCTTACCATTGGTCTGAAAGGGATGTTTAAGGTCTTTGCTCTTTGTTATGGCTCTGTATTGTTTAATAATGCTATGTCCCTGAGAACATTAGGAAGCTCCCTCACCTTCACCATGATGCTACATGTTGAATGCAATCTTCCCAACCAATGGCAACATCTTTTATAATGACACCAAGTGCAATTCAGGTTTCTAAGATAATTCAGATAAAAAAAGTTAAAATAATTTAAAATATGGTTCCCTGGTGGACTAGTGGCTAGCATGCGGTGCTCTCACTGCCATGGGCTGGGTTCAAGTCCCAGTCAGGGAACCGACCACAGCTACTGGAGGGTTGCATGAGTCAGTGCACTCTCATTGCCAGTCCCAAGCCTGGAAAAAGGGGAAAGGTTGCATCAGGAAGGGCGGGAAGGTCAGGAATTAAAATATGCGGACGGGTGATATGCTGTGGGGACCCAAACAGGAGCAGCCAAAAGAGGGAGTATTTAAAATCCAAGAGGACTTAAAAAGTTCAAGAGGGGAAATTTGCTTAACACTTTATCTTATGCTTATACCCTTCCTTGCTAGCAAAGGAAGACTTGCTTCAATTAATTTCCATTGTTTATAAAATTAATAATAATAATAGTAAGTGCTTTGTCTGGGTTGTGGTGAGTCTGGAACCTATCCCAGTAACACTGGGCACAAGGTGGGAGAATTCAGCCAGAATGGAATGCGAGTACATCATAGGTCACCATGCACACACAATTACATACTCATTCACACATGGGGGAAATTTAGAGTAGTCAATCAACCTACCTGGATGTTTTTGGACAGTGGGAGGAAACTGGAGAACCCAGAGGAAACCTATGCAAACATGGTGAGACATGTGAAACTCTACACAGATAAGAACCTAAGCTCAGGATCAAACACAGGACTCTGGAGCTGTGAAGCGGCAATACTACCCACTGCACGACCATGCCACCAACTTCTTACAATTCTCTTCTTTCTGTATTCTGTATGCTTCTGCTTGCCAAGGTCTACCTAGCATTTATGTGGCATTTCAAACATGATGTCCTCTCCTGAACTGGTTAGCTCATAGGTGGTATTAAACTTTGGCCACATATAACATTTTTTTCTGAGGACAAATGGAATTTCTTAATATTGCTTTTTTTGTACAAAGATACAATTTTGTCAGGTTCATTAAAAACTATGCATGGTAGTTGCATCAGTTATACAGGCCAAAAGTTTACAAAACACCTAGGCTAAATCTCAGTTATTCACAAGTCCACAAATTTCATGTTATTTTACATTTCTTCTGGCAATTCAGTTAGGGCATCTACTGTGTACATATCAGAGATAATCTTAAAACAGTCAAGTAGTGACAGATTTATTTCAGCTTTAATTCACTATATCAGAATTCCAATGGGTCAAACATGTACATACACCAAGTTGACAGTCTCTTTAAACAGTCTGGAAGATTCCAGAAATGTATGTAGTAACTTTTAGAAGCTTCTGATTGGCCAACTGACATAATTAGGAGTTAATCAGTGCCTTTTTGTCCTACCATGTGAAAATCCAAGCAACTCAGCTAAAACATCAGAAAAAAATTGTGGACCTCCACAAGTCCAGTTCCTCCTTAGGAGCAATTTCTAAACAACTGAAGGTATCATGAGCAGCTGTACAAACAATTGTATACAAATATAAAATCTTGGGACTACATAGACACTGCATCATTCGGGAAAGTGGCATAAATTAACTCCCAGGGATGAACAAACTTTGCTCTGAGAGGTTCGACTGAACCCCAAGACAACAACAAAGGAACTGGTGAAGGAGTTAGAGGAATCAAGTACCAAATTCTATACATCCACCATTAAGAGGGACCTACATTGCCATGGCCTGAGAGGCTGTAATGCAAGGAAGAAGCCTCTATTGTAAGGCTGGCATAAAAAGCCAGACTGAAGTTTTGCAGGTGATCACCAGCCTTTTGGAGGAGTGTTTTCTGGTCAGATGAAACAAAAATTAAACTGTTTGGCCATAATTATCAACTCTATGTATAGAAGAAACAGGTTGAGGCTTTTAATCCAAAGAATACAATCACAAATGTGAAGCATGGGGGTGGCAGCATCATGTCGTGGTGGTATTGTACTGGAAAAGGGACTGGTGCACTTCAGAAAAATAAATCACATCATGAGGAGGGAGGATTATCAGCCAGAAACCTCCAAAATGGTTACCTCCAAAATGGTTTAAAGACAACAAAGTGAGAGTGTGAGTGGCCATCATAAAGCACTGACCTGAATCCCATAGATAATTTAGGGACTGAACTGAAAGAATGGCTGAGCAAGGAGGCCCACAAACCTGAGTGAGTTACACCAGTTCTGTAAGGAGAAATGAGCAAATACCCAGCAAAGCATTGTGAGAAGCACGTGGAAGGCTACGACAAGCATTTGATTCAAGTTCGACCAACGAAACGTGTGGCATTGGGAAAAATTGAGTTTGAATGTCTTTAGCCTAATGTATATAAACTTTTGTCTGTTAAGTTTGAAAATACTGTTGCTGAGTCTTACATAGATTGAGAATAACAGTGCTTAACAGTGCATAATTTCCTGATAAGTGCATAATTCCAAAAGAAACTTTTTCATCAGAAAGAAAGTCATATTTTCACTCCAGGAAGGGTGTAAGTAGCACCCTTTCCTGTAAAAGTGCCCTAGTGGGTCGAGAGACTCATTGTACACAGTGGATTTACATGACAGCTGGGATAACATACCAATTTTTATTTCTTATTTGGTATTTTTTTTTAAATCACTCTTTCTTTCATTAGAAATTCTGCAAATTTCAGGCTGAGGTAACAATTCTTCTATTTTTAAAAAAGACAACAATGATGACAACACAGTAGTGGACCCAACGAGAATAACATAGGTATGTATTGTATGTGGCAGTTTTGTTTGTTTGGTCAGTCAAGCTCAGGCTTTTGCTGGGTATTATAAGAAACATCACCATCAATATATACTTGTTCATAACCTCCTATTTTGCTTATTTTATTTGATAAGGAAAAAGTCATGCTACGTTCTGCAGGTTAACTATGTTATGAAAAGACTCTGGAAGTATTTTGGGCTGGAAATAAAGAAACCTATTTACAAAACTATCAGGTGTTAAGCTGATCCTTTAATAATTTATTAAGTTTAAGGAACCTAGTAAGCCAATCACAGCATATATCTCTTACCTTTACCTTTACAACCTTTAGATCGTCAAGAGCACCAAGTTTGTTGGTGTTCACCTGGCGGAGAACCTCACCTGGTCGCTCAACACCAGCTCCATAACAAAGAAAGCCCAGCAGTGCCTGTACTTTCTGCGAAGGCTGAGGAAAGCACATCTCCCACCCTCCATCCTCACCATGTTCTACAGAGGGACTATCGAGAGCATCCTGTGCAGCTGCATCACTGCCTGGTTTGGGAATTGCACTGTCTCAGATCGCAAAGCCACCAGCATTGTGGATGACCCCACACACCCCTCTCACACACTCTTCACCATCCTGCCATCTGGTAAATGGTACCGAAGCATTCAGGCCCTCACGACCAGACTGTGCAATAGTTTCTTCCCTCTTGCCATCAGACTCCTCAGTACTTAGAAACTGGACTGAAGGAACACACACACACACATAAATATATACACACACACACAACTGAGCATCCTCCATCCTCTATGCAAGTTTTTGCACATGTTTATGCTGCTGCTACTCTTATGTTTACACTATTTCAGCTATTTATATCGTACTCTGTAATATTTGCACTATTGTCACTAGGTCACTTTTAAACAGAACTGTGTACTGGTTGGAGCTGTAGTTATTGTACTGTCTTGTTCTGTCTTGTGCTGTCTGCACATGTTTGCACTTGTGCACTTATGTATAAATTATGTAGTCCCTGTAGTTCTGTGTTGTTCTGTGTTATGTAGCACCTTGGTCCTGGAGAAACATTTTACTATGTACTTGTATATGGCTGAAATGACAGTAAACTCCACTTGAACTTGAACTTGAACCTACTTAACTAACATAAAACCTGGTGGAAAAATGTACAGTACAGAAAATGTCAATAAGCAAATGTCAATAAGCACAAATTTTTCCTGTCTTGCAAAGACCCTGATCTGCAATATGTTTGGCAACCAACCAAGACCGAGGTTGGTAGTGACATGCCCCAGTATGAGCCAGGAGAGCGAGGCAGGTTGTCCACCAAGGACATCCTCAAGACTCAAGGTTGTAGAAAACTAACCCATCTCTACATCGGACTGTTCAAAACTATGCAAAGAATCAATCACGTAACTTACAAATTCGATCTGCCATGCAACTGCCACCATGCACCATTGTTCCATGCATCACATCTGAAACCAGGCATCCCTTGTCCACTAGCAGGGTTCTGTCCATAACAGCCCTAGCATCTTTAGACATTGAAGGACAACTGGTATATTTGGTAAAAGAATTCCTGAACATCCGTCACAAGGATGGTAAATACTTGAGTGGGAAGGCTATAGTCCAGAGGAAAGGTGCTGGCTTCCCACTCAAGATGGTCTAGATCCCCTTCTTTGCAGAGAATTTCATGCCCATCACTCAGATCACCCAACTCCACATTCTCCACATTCAGGCAGACTCAGGAAGAGCTCTGCTCCCGGATATGACTTCTTCGGGTGGGGTTCTGTCATGTCAATGCCGGAATCATCAACAAACTCCATTTTGCAGAAATGGCTTCAAACATGGCCACCATGGACGACACTTCCCATTTTACAAAGCCATTGCCAAATCCATTTACTCTCACCTAATGACTGATTGCTTGTACCTGGCACACACACACTATATAAAGCCCTCACAAACATTCTCATGATGCAAAGTATTGTCTTGTGTTCCGTACGTAACATACCAAGCCTTTGTTTGTCTTTATTTGTCTCTGGTTTATTAGTTCGTTTTTGGTTCCCTGATTTCTCGATTCTGGTTATGCCCTGTTCACTTCGTTTGCCAATCTCCTGACTCTCTGCCTGTTTTTTTGATTATGCTTTTTGCCTCACTGCTTGGAATTGTTTGCTTGTCTGTTTGCCTGTCTGTTTAAATAAAAGCATAACTTGCAAATGCAGCATCTCTGCAGCCTATCTCAGCACTTTGTTTGCACATGCTAGACTTTGCCTTAATTGTGCAATAAATACACCTTCTTCTATATGCTCTTGTCAAACAAAACTTAGTGCAGCACACTGCTTTGGTGGGGCATTGATGAACCTGTATAAAATAGATTTTATGACAGCTTTCATTATCCCTTCTTATTACTTCAGAGGTTGGATAAGGTTCCCTTTCTCCAGAATATACTCATGTAAAAATAGCTCTGTTGGACATTTTCAGGGTTTCTAAGTTCTCTTTCATTCGTAAGTTGTTACTGTTTATTTTTTACAGAAAATGTTGTAATCTAGAATTACTTTTGCCATCTGTACTGTGCTGTCTCTTCATGTCTCCACATAGGGCTGGAGTCTATTTGTTCTGTATGCATTCCTTGTATGTTTTATTCCATATTTGCTAAATTTTTAACATTAGTATACTAAATGAAGACAGCTAACTGGAGGACATCAATGTTTATGGCACCAAATAGTTTTTAAACAAAAAATGTTAAGTAAGTTTTATATAATTATTTATTTAATTGCACTTTAATTCTTAATTTGAACTACATAATGCCAATTTGCAGCTATCCAGAAAAAGGGACCACCTCAGGAGGGTTGACTGCGATTAGTGGAAGGTAGGAAGGACTGGAAATAGTTGATTGCCCTAGCTTGGTTAGAGTGGTCAAATATAATAGTTCTTTTTTTAGCTAGATTAACTTCTCGTAAATAATGTATTTCCCTCTCTAACACACAGCCCTCTCTCTCTTGGATGCACTGTAAAATTAAAGGTTTTAATTTTTAATTTTATCCCAAAAGTTTATGTACACCTAGACTAAAGACAAAAATTTCAAAACTCCACATGTTTAATGTTACCATACATTTCCTGTGTTAAGTCAGTTAAGGTACTGTACCTATTTAATTTCCATTCGAATGGTAATTTCAAAATAATAGCTAAAAATATCTCCAGGTTGCGTATGTAACCATGGTTCCCCGAGGGAATGAGATGCTGCGTCGAAACGCTATGGGAACGCCTCCAGCGTGACCACGCTCTGAATCACATGTGTAATCAGTCCAATGGATGGGCGAGACATCACGGGCGGGGTGACGTAGCGACCAGGAAGCTTAAAAGCACGTGCGGTAGATACAGCGGCAGCTTCGAGAATGAAGGGATGCCGGAAGTATGGCACTGAGACGCAGCGTCTCGTTCCCTCGGGAAACGATGGTTACATACATAACCTGGAGACGTTCCCCTTCAGGAACTCGAGCTGCGTCGAAATACTATGGGAATGAGTATGCCCACGCCACCAGACTTACAAATCCCTGCCTAGTGTGGAAGAGCACAGCTAGGGCGAGAGAACAAAAGAGCCCGGAGTGGCTCACATGTAGAGGCCATAGAACCCGACAAAAGTCAGGGGCACGGACCAACCGCAGTGTTGCAGATGTCCTGCATAGGGACACCTGCCAGAAAGGCCTTGGAGTCCGCCACACTTCTAGTGGAGTGAGCCTTGACTCCCAAGGGTGAGGGGAGATCAGAGGACTCATAGGCCAGACAGATGGCATCCATGACCCACTGGGCAGCTCTGAGGACGTATGCGTCCAATGCTCACACTGGACACATACAGTTAAGCCTCTGCTGATCGGGCTCCCGAAAGGGAGGAGGACAGAAGGCCTGAAGTACGACAGGCCGTGGTGTAGAGGAGGGAACTTTTAGGAATATACCCCGCTCGAGGGTAAAAAAAGCTTTGGCCAGACCGGGAGCCTAGTCTAAATAGAGAGGGCCACTGAGAGGGCCTGTAGATCCCCAACTCTCTCAAGAGAAGGAGGTTTACAGCAAGCCTCCAGCACCACAGCCAGGTCCCACGGAAGGACACAAGATCATACCGGAGGCCTCAGCCTCAGCGCACCACGGAGGAAACATGTAACTAGGGGGTGTCTGCCCATAGACTGACCACCGTGAGGGGCATGTTAGGCCGCAAAGGCCGCCACATAGACCTTCAAGGTGGAAAGGGTCAACCCTGCGAAGAATCGGACCTGCAGGAACTCTAGCACTGTACCAACTGGGCAGTTAACTAGGTCGAGCTGGCGGTCTCCGCACCAAGAAGTGAAAAATTTCCACTCAGGGCGTACAGTTTCCTCGTTGAGGGAGCTCTGGGTTGGAGAATGGTCTCAGCAACCTCGGTTGAGAGACTGGAAGCTATGAGTTGTGCCCCCCAAGAGGTCACACCCACAGCCTCCACAACTCCGGGCGGGGGTGGAAGCCCGCCTGTGAGAGGAGGTCCCTCTTGATGGGGATCTCCCATGGGGGGCTGTCGAGGAGGGAAATCGGGTCCGAGAACCATACTCGGCCTGGCCAGAACGGGGCTACTAACAACAGAAGGACCCCGTCCTGGTGCACTCTCTCCAGAGCTCCCGGGAGCTAAGCAACTTGGGGAAAGGCATACAGACGAAGCCTCTGCCAGGTCTGTACATGGTATCCAGTCTGAGAGGAGCTGGATGAGTCAGAGAGAACCAGAGGGGACAGTGCGATATCTCCTGAGTTGCAGCAGATCCACTTGAGCCCGGGCAAACACTCTCCATATCTGCTTCACCATCTCGGGGTGAAGTCTCCGCTCCCCGGGCCTTGGCCCCTGCCTCGACAGGATGTCTGCTCCCATAGTGAGATGCCCAGGGATGTAAACTGCTCCCAACAGGAGGAGTTTCCCCTGGGACCACACAAGGATCTGGTGCGCCAGCCTGTAAAGGGAGGCACTAACGCAGACTTCCCCGGTGGTTGACATAAGAGACCACCTCTGTGTTGTCGGTGCGCACCAACACATGGCCAACTCTTAGGTCTGGGAGAAAGTGTTTCAAAGCTAGAAACACGGCCATCATCCCCAGGCAGTTAATGTGCCACGTGAGATGGCGGCCGCTCCATGGACTGCGGGCTGAGCGGCCACTCATGACTGCTCCCCAACCGGTGAGAGATGTGTCCGTCGCTAGCATTACACGGCGACAAGGAGCTCCAGCACCGGGCCCTGAGACAAGAACCAAGGTTTCCTCCATATGTCTAAGGCACGTACGCATCGCCGCGTGACCTTGATCATGCGAAGCGTGTTTCCCCTCGGGGAGAACCCTTTGGTCTTGAGCCACCACTGTAGGGGTCTCATGTACAGCAGGCCAAAAAGTATCACGTTGGACGCAACTGCCATCAAAGCCAGCAGTTTCTGGAACTCTTTTCAATGAGTGACCGGCCTTCTCTCACTTTCGTGACTGCTGTGAGGATCGACTTGATCTGAGCAGGAGACAGATGTGCCTGCATCATGGTCGAATCCCACACCACACCCAGATAAGTGGTTCTCTGTACTGGAGAAAGCACACTTTTCTTGGCGTTTAGTCTTAACCCCAGCTCTTCGTGTGGGTGAGAACAACATCTCAATGCCGAACCACCGCCCACTCCGATTGAGCTAATATCAACCAATCGTCAATATAATTCAGTATGCGGATGTCCTGGAGTCGCAGAGGAGCCAGAGCAGCATCCACACCCTTCGCGAAAGTGCGGGATGAGAGTGTCAGGCCGAAAGGAAGAATCCGATATTCGTAAGCTTTGCCCCAAAGGCAAACCTCAGAAATTTCCTTTGTGTTGGGGAAGGACGGAGATATGGAAGTATGCGTCTTTTGATCGATCGTGACAAACCAGTCCTCGGAGTCGTGATTGATTGTGAGCAGTACCGCTACGTTCCCTGCCTGTTCTCGCTGCCTGTTCTCGCCTCATGTTTCATCTTTTCGCGAGCTTTAGGCATGCCGCGGCAAAAGCGAAACCACATAAAAGGACTAGTGGATCTGGCGGATGAGGAAGAAGAAAGGGACTCGCCCGTCTCCATTCCCTCCACCAAATCCATTTGCGAACCCCACGAGTGTAACCACTCGCGAGGAACGCCGCGAGGAACGCTGGTGAAGGCTCCCTCTTCAAAGAGAGCCTTCCGGGAGCGAAGCGCACGCAGCGGCAAACGCTCACAATGCGGGCAGCCAGCTCCCTCGGGAGCCTGCTCTGCGTGCTTTGCTCCCAAGCAGACAACACACAGGCTGTGTGTATCCCCACCCGTAATATAGCACGGGCAAGGAGAAACACACGGCCTAAAACGCTGCCCGCTTTCGCCCTCATGTTTTGTCTTTTTGCCATAATGCTTTGAGAGACAAACAATACAAAATCAGACTGACACACACAGAGCGCTTGCTGAATGACAGAAGGCTGCCGCTGTATCCACCGCGCATGCTTTTAAGCTTCCTGGTCGCTACCTCACCCCTCCCATGACGTCTCGCCCATCCATTGGACTGATTACACATGTGATTCAGAGCGTGGTCACGCTGGAGGCGTTCCCATAGCGTTTTGACGCAGCTCGAGTTCCTGAAGGGGAACATATTTATTTCAGCTTTTATTTACTATATCAGATTTTCAGTGGGTCAAAAGATTACATACGGTTTGTTAGTATTTGGTGGTATTGCCTTCTAATTGCTTGAACTTTAATCAAATGCTTGGGGTAGACCTAGTTGTGACCGAGTTTTAACTTTCTGGCTAATGTCTTCTGATGTTACTTCAATATTACTAGTCTATACTCCTTTCTCATGATGCTATCTATTTTATGAAGTGCCCACTGCCTGAGGAAGGCTCACAATATTATGACGGATTGCACTGATCCAGCTCACAACTGGTTCGTCAAGCTACCATCTGGTAGGTGCTTTCGAAACTTACAGTCATAGACATCGGCCTGAGGAACAGTTTTTATTTGCAGGCCATCAGACTACAAAATAACCCCATGTCACTTGAAGCATGTTAAATGTCATCTTAAGCACATTACTCATTTTACATTTATAGGACATTTACCACTGTGTCACTCTGCTGGTCTTTTGACCATACATACATAGATATTTTCTGCTGCTCTTTAAGTAGATATTGCACCCAACTGCATTCCAATATTGCATTCTATTTGTATTTATTGATATTAGTAGTCACTTCTCTTAAAGAAGGTTTGTGTGTTCTTTTCTGATGTATCTGTGTCTTAGCAAGTTTACAGAACCTCACCACAAGCATTTCAATATACAGTTGCCTCTGGCATACTGTGCATATGACAAATAAAATGACTTTGACCTGTCCTTTTTCCAGCAAAACACCCCCACGACATGATGCTACCACCCCCATGCTTGACATTTGAGGTGGTGTTCTTTGAATTAAAAGCCTCAACCTTTTCCTCCATACATAGTGCTGATCATTATGGCCAAACTGTTACATTTTTGTTTCATCTAACCAGAAAACACTCCTCCACAAGGATGGAGATCTTCACTTTGGCTTTTTTATGCTGGTTCTACAGTAGGGGCTTCTTTCTTGCATGAAAGCCTTTCATGGTCTTGGCTAAGTTGTTAGGATTTGCCCATGGTATCAAGGGCAAAAAGGCACTGGCTTTAAAGGTAGGCCCGTTTACAGCCACAGGTGCACTCCCAATTAACTCCTAATTATGGCAATTGGCTTGGCTAAAAGTCATTATATCAATTTCTGGAATCTAGTCCAGAGGCCAAACTACAGAATCACAATGTTGTCACTATACTTAAAATGACATTGTATTGAACTGTAGCTAATTTGTTTTGATCAATTAACACCATCATATTATAACTGTCATTAGATGCTACAGGATTGTATTTAACTTTAAAGGTAAACATTTTTTTGATCAATTCACTCTTTTATTAAATGATTAAATGCAGTAATTTAAATGTATACATATAGTATAAGGCTGTAGGTAATGCCACTGCCAAAGTTAACTTCAGGACTGTTAAATACCTGCTGCAACACAATATTTTAACCTTGTCTACTGTACATTTTCCAATAGGTGGGGCCATTGCCTCACTGCAGAAGCTACATCTCAGTTCCTTCTCCACCAGAGAGCACACTAGTTCACCTAGTGAAAATAAGTAATAATAAATAAACTGAATACAGATTCAAAATCAGTGACACTGTTGCATAGCTGGGAGAGGACCTGTCCTAGGAACTGGCTATATTAATTAATTCATTCATTTATTCATTTTCAGTAATCACATTATGTCAAGTTTATGGTGGATTTGGAGCCTGGCCTGGGAAAACTAGGCTCAAGACAGGAACACACTCTGGATTGAACCTTCACAGGGCATCACACATACGTTTGCATGCTTATTCATATCTAGCAGGGAATTTAGATTCACCAATCCACCTACCAGCCTGTTTCTGGAAGGAAACTGGAGTACTATCAGCTGGGATTTAAACTCACAACCTTCTGTTCAGTACTACAAAGCCCTTAACAACTAAAACATGATACGTATGTAAGTAGAAGTTGCCACTTACATATAATCTCCATAGGGTATTATTTCACTATAGAATTAAGTCAAGTCAAAACAAACGGGTTTTTAATTTTCATTCCTCTATATACCTAGTATACATTGACACACAATGTCATTTCTTCAGGATACATAGAAGTTTGATTCTGCAGTTACATGACGATGTGAGATGACTGGGAAAAAAACCCAATAAATGCAAAGAACAGTAAATGCACAAAATAATAATATTTAGTAGACAGGAAAACAGAACAGTATTGTATGCGAAAATTAGTCTGTAAACTATTGTGTAGTGTAGTGCAGCTATATTGGGTGAAAGGTGGCAGCCAAAAGAGTCTTATAACTGTAAAAGTGTCACATAGCAGCATTATAAAGTGTAGATGATGTCCAATGTACAACAATGTTCGTACTAGAGTCATACTGAGTTAGGGTTTTGACCAGTCCATGTGAGTGTTGACCGCAGTTTTAGAGTCTGGTGGTGGTAGCATAGATGCTCTGGTATCTACTACCAGATGGCAGGAGGGTGAAGACTCCATGAGAGGGATGAGAGAAGGTGTCCACAATGCTTCTGGCCTTACAGATGCAGCGGCTGTTGTTAAAGGTAGGTAGGTAGAGAGAGTTTTCCTGATGTCCACTTCAGACAGACAGAGTATTTGGTCAGTGGAAGTTGGGGTATCTTCCCTGCCAGCATGTTGTTCTGTGCTTAGAACCGTGCATAGAAATTGTTCAGTGCACCTGAGAGTGAAGCATCACCACCACAGGCACGTAATGTTGCTTTGTAGTCCGTGATGGCCTGAATACCTTGCCACATAGGCCGGGTGTCCTTGGTGTTATGAAAGTGACTCTGGATTCTTTGTGCATAGTTGCACTTTGCCTTTCTGATGGCACTTTGCCTTTCTGATGTGGGTCCTTGCTGTGCATAGAGCTGCCTTGTCGTCTGATCTGAAGGCCGTGTCTCGAGTTTTCAGTAGCATGCGCACTTCTGCAGGCACTTTTACAATATACAATCAAAAATACTCATTGGCACAAAGGAGGAAGGCATGCAATCTCACCTCATATTTCTTTGGATGATTTGATTTGCTAGAAAATGAAAAAATCTATCTGATACATGCATCCTTACTCCAGATCCTTGCAAGTTAAAAAACACATGGAAAATTGAGCAGGGTGAACAGCACATTTCACATTCTGTTCATGAGGACACTGACAGACCAGTCAATGAGTCCGTCGGGACTTGTACCCTTACCCCTCTGAAGATAAGCACAAAATGCTTTTGGCTAGTTGTCTAACAAAATGTTGAAATCAAGAAATAGTGATTGTTAGGAAATTATATCATTAAGACAAAAGTTAAAAGACTGATTGGGTCAGATTGGGTCAGATTTAGAAAGGAAACACCGTGAACAATCTCTGTACAGCTGTACTCTACAGCTTTGGTGAACCAAATCCAGTAAATTGAGGAAAGTGTGAAAAGAAAGTTTGTAGTCAGCTTAAGCTTTCATAATTTAGTTCGTCTGAAGTGTCTAAAGTGCCTAAAGTTCTCAGCAGGCACCAAATATACCTTAGCACTTTGATTCTGAGGGCAATATTCAGACCTGGTTTATGCATGTATTTAAGTTGATTTTTTGCACAACCCATTCAGATTTTTTAAAATCACCTGTATGTAGTTCCTGCCTCCAAACTTGCTAGATTTTCTTGAGTATAGGTGTCTGAGAATATTTCAGTAGTGTCTAGACCAACACTTGCTAAACACTTTTGAAAGGCCAAAAAAAAAAAAAATCAGGGATAGAAACTGTGGGCTGAAGAAGAGAATAACATTTTTTCTTTGTTGTAAAATGTAATATGAATTACCAAAAAAAAAAATATATATATATATATTTAACAAATATTGCACGAGCAAGAGTGTGGTTATCCTGAATTTTGGCACAGCTGTGATTCCTATGACCATAGGCATGAGGCTGTAGGCCAATTGCCATAGTTAACCACACAACCGTGACTGCAATATCGCTTTTATACTGCAATTCCAAAAAAGGAAGTATTAATAAGAAACTGAGATTTTGGACACAATATGGCTAAATGTTTTGTTTATTTTTGCTCTGTTAGCGGAAATAGATCCTGAAAAAGCTACACTCACTTTATAGATAAAGAACTTTAGCTTTCATTATTTCATGTACAGTTTTATGTATACAATTATGTATACATAAAATGTATATGTATACATAAAAATATACACCTATTTATTATGTACACCTAAGAAACTGTTAACATTGTATAGTCGAAAAGATCAACACTTTACCATGTGAAGGGTTTCCTAAAATGCCACACATATGTGTGCACTGCTAAACAAGAACCCAAATCAATCAAAAGACGTTTGAGTCAGTGAGGAACAGGAGGTCACTGAACAAACTGCTCTCCATCATGGACAATCCGTCTCACCCACTCTCCAACACACTACAGAGTCAGCGGAGCTCATTCTCCAAAAGACTCATTCAAATTCGTTGTCACAGAGAACGTTACAGGAGTTCATTCTTACCATTCGTAATAACATTGTACAACAGATCACCTGTGTGTGATAGATGGTAACACTTTCACATTACACTACTACAAGCAAGCTATCATTTAGACAGCTGTCATTATATTCTACATTCTCACTGGTTCTTCATATTCATTATTCACTGCCAGTTTTCACAAGTGTACTTATGTAAATACTGATGTAAATCTGGTTAAATCTACAACTGTGTTCCATATCTGCACTACATTTAATTTAACTTATTGTATTTTATATTTTATATTTTGTGTGTGTACGTGTTGTATCTTGCTACTGACAATGCTGCTGTAACACAAGAATTTCCCTCACGGGATCAATAAAGTCTATCTATCTATCTATCTATCTATCTATCTATAAATGTAGTGGTGGAAGGTGTTTTCAGGGCGTACTTTGAACCTGAAAGTAAAACAAAAGATAGGAGCAGCTTTTGTCTCAGCATGTTTTATTTTGAACAACCCCAACAACCAAATGGATGTAATTTGATCTCAGCACTTTGTGTGGACATTCTAGAGCTAGCTTCTGCAATAAACCCACCTTCTTCTTTATGTTTTCTGTGAAGCGAAACTTAGTGCAGCTCAGTGCTCTGACTGAACACTGGTGGACCTATATAAAAGACATTTCGTTCTATAGGTTTCATTACTCCTTCTTATTACTCTAAACGTAAGCTCCAGTTCTCTTTCTGATGAATATACTCATGTAAAAAATAGTTTTGTTGAAAGTTTTCTTAGTTCTATTGGAAGGTTTTTACTTTTGTCATGCTTAAGTTGTTAATGCTTGTTTTTACAGTTTCTCCTAAAATGCTGTCATCTAGAATTTGTTTTGTCATCTGGACGCTGCTGTCTCTTCATGTCTCCGCACAGGACTGGAATCTATTTGGTCAGTATTTTAACATTTCAAACAGTAAAACATTTATATTGCATACAAGTTTTTTTTGTTGTTGTTGTTGTTGTCGTTTTGCTTTTAAATGTTGCACTAAATTAAGGTGTCTACTTAGAGGAAAGTAACACCTGTGGCACAGAAAGAGCAGTTTTTCTACAAAAAATGCATATGTTGTACTTACTTAATTTGAACTACATAATGTCAATTTGCAGATGTCCAGAAAAAGGGACCACCTTTGGAGGGTGGATTGCGGTTGGTAGGAGGTGACCTGCCCAATAAAGGTCGTGTGGAGATTTACCATGATGGCCAATGGGGGACAGTCTGTGATGATGGTTGGGACCTGAATGAGGCCCAGGTAGTTTGCCAGCAGCTTGGTTTCCCTGGAGCTGTCTCAGCCGCAGCAGGAGGAACATTCGGAGAAGGCAAGTTCTAAATTAAGAAGTGGTTACTGCAGATGAATGAATGAATGAATTATTAATATAGTTAATTAGATGGGATTTTGTTTTAGGTTCTGGTCCTATTTGGCTTGATGATATGAACTGCAAGGGATCAGAGAGCTTTTTGTCCAGCTGTCATTTTAAAGGCTGGAGTGTTACTGACTGTGTTCACAAAGAGGATGCAGGGGTGGTCTGTGAAAGTGGTAAGCCATCTCATAGTTAAATGTGTCGTATATCCTCAGCATTCTCAGTCATAAAATTGCTTTTGCCTTAAAATTTAATAAATCTGTTTTGTTACCTTTCATGAATTAGTGTTAGGTCTGGGTCCTTCATCTGCTTTTATTCAAATATTTACAGGAAAAGATATGGACAACAGCCGTGAGTTCCAACTGGACCACAGCCTGGGCCTGTCTGAAGAGCTTGGGAGACTTTTTGATAGTGGGGACAACTGCGATTTCAGCGTTCTGGTCCGTGACCCCAGTGATGACCAAGCTGGACAGAAGACAATTTGTGTCCATAGGCTAATTTTCTCTCTCTACCCTCAATTTAATATTTCTAATAGCTCTAACAACCTCACAGTTGAAATTAGCCAAATCTGCCATCCCCATATCTCCAGCTTCTTGAGGTAAGTTCCACTGATTGAATTAACCCATCCAGCAAGATTCTTGTTTTTAGGTCTCATGACATGCAGTTCCTTCCAGGTATCTGTACACACGCAAGATTGACGTCACCATCTCTTCAGCCCAGTGCCTACACCAGCTATCCTACATCTATCAGTTGCAGCAGCTGTTGGAGGAGATAGGCAGAGTCTTCACTTTGCTCCTTCCTCAGGACAGTACCTTACGTAGCCAAGTGTCCCTGTATGAGTATGGTGTCCGTACAAAGGACATACTGCTTCAGGAAAATGTTCTTCAGTACCTCTCCTGGAACTTTGAATTCCTTATTGACTCTCCGGCATGGAAAACTGTCTCCATACATATGATGAAGGCACTTCTGTCTCGTTCAGATTTAGTGGTGAAAGATGAGTTTTTTGTGCTTCAGGCTCTAGAAGACTCAATTAAAAAGAAAGGAGAGACAGTTAGTTTAGAAGACAAGGTCAGCCTACTGAGTCACATTCGCTTCTCCATGATTCCAGTAGAAAAACTTTATGATATTCAGTTCAGCTCAGGCATGTACCAAAGCAATGAAGCATTTTACCACAGTGCTTTGCTGAAAGGCTTCCTCTTCAATACACTGCCTTTCTCAAAGATCAAAGAGCGTTTTAATAACTTCGAAGACTATCTGCCCAGAATCTACACTGCTGAGCCATGGGCAACTGTCATCAATGACACTTCCAACAGTGGCTATAACACTTACAATTATAATTATAGGTATGGTTCTGGCTATAATCCTGTCTCATTTACGACTCCTGCCCACAACAGTGTGATTTACAGGCAGCAAACGATCAATTGGCTGGTGCAGGTTCTTCAGAATAGTTGGGAATGCTCTAACCAAGGTTTCTCTTGTGACTCTTTGCCTGTAGCCAGACTCTATAGCCAGTATAGCCTGAATAATTATGAGACAACTATTCGCTACAACAACAAGCTAATTCTCTCATGCAAGACTGAAAACATTGTGTTCCATGTCCAAGATTTTAAAAGTGGCAAAGCTGTAGTTCCAACCAACAGCAGTTTGGGTCTACCCCATCCCTGCCCTGATGACTATAGATTTACTTTTGTTGTGCGTCCGGAGTACATTTGATTGCATTCTCTTGCACTCTGGGTCTCTGCCTGCAATTTTATTTCACTTCTCTTTCTAGCAAATTAGTGGCATACCACTAAGTATTTCAGTAAACATTTCTCAACTGTCAATGTGAAAAAATCAACATGATCAAATTAAAGGTTGCTGAACTTCACCATGCAAACACTGTGAGTCTATCGACTAATGTTTTCAATCATTGTGTTATTGCAGATCAGTATTTGGCCAACTGTAAGCAAAGTGTGTCCTTTATGTTTAAAATAAAATAAAGTATGATGTACAACAAAAGACAATACACACAATATATAAGCACATAAATTACAGAATAACACATTATACAGTGAACATGACATTATACAAAAACTATACAAAAGCAATGAGCTTATATATAAGACATGAATTGATATAGACTTATGGTGGGGTGTGTGTGTGTGTGTGTGTGTGTGGGGGGGGGGGGGGGGGGGGGGGGGGGGGGGGGGGGGGGGGGGGGGGGGGGGGGGGGGGGGGGGGGGGGGGGTCTAATTTACCAAGGCTGAAAATGGGGGAGTCACTATGAACCTTAAACCTTAGGATCATGTAATGAACAAGAGCAACTGGTTGAGAGGCCTAACAATTGGAAAAGTGGCTGAGGATGTTGGAAAAATAAATTGGTGCCTGTCACAAAACAAATTATAAAATTTTATAATTAAATTTGAGTTTTTAATAGAAAGTTTTACAACACTGACAGGTCGGAATAGGACAAATATTGTCTCTCTTTTGAGTGAAAGTCAGCAGTCTAATATTTTGGAAGATTCTGGTAATACTTTGTGTGGTTATTTATAAGAATAATTTAACAATCGTACAAAAGCCGTTAGATAAATTTACAACGTTCGAAGCACTTTACAGCACCATAAGTGTAGTCAACAATAAAAAGCCGTCACAGTCCCTTCCATTAGTGCTTATCTACAGACCCCCGGGACCGTATTCAGAATTTCTTAGTGAATTTACAGATTTTTTAACAAACTTGGTTGT
>CM040987.1:13987532-14049057 GCA_022985145.1 Pangasius djambal
AACATGTTCATGTTTATGTTCATAAACTTTTTATTTAATAAAATATGTTTTCATAGTTTGTGTTGTCCCTTATTATCAATGCAAAATGGTCACTAACTAAAGAGGATTTATGCTGATATTGCCCAAAAACCCTATTTTGTTCAGGCGTTTCCAAACTTTTGGAGGGCAGTGTATTACAAAAAAGGAAAGCCTACATATATTAATTGAAGTTTTTTTGAAGTTAGAATATTACTAATGTTTCTACTTAATTTATGACTAATTAATTCACATAAATGTGTAATAATTTCACATAAATGTGACTAAATTAAATGTTAGTAATCCGTACGCTGAAGTATGCTGTGCTTTATTTTTTTTGTATAATTATAAACCTTAATGTAAAGCATTTTTTGATGGTTTGTTTGTTTGAATTTAGAGTCTTTTTCAAATTAGCACAAAACAGAGTGGATCAGATTATCACAGTGTGGATCAACATTGCTGAAATATTGTTCAGTTGTGATTTTATCTCTCTCTCTCTGTCTGTCTCTCTCTCTCTCTCTCTCTCTCTCTCTCTCTCTCTATGTCTGTGGCAGTTCCTTTCAGGAACAGTCTAATTTTCACACATGAATATGAAAGTCGAGTTTCCCATCATGAGCATGGCAGTAAGACAGCATTCAGACTTTAACCTTAGCTGTGTGTCAGGTCTATCAAGTGCTGTCTGGCACTTTAATGTTAGTGCAGTGTCATTACTGAGTATATGATACATTTTAATTCCCAAATTGTGCCCTTTCTTGCACTACAATCCTAAAATTAAGTGGATGCAGGACAAAAATGTACTGCTGTGACATGGCCTGAAGTTTACTGTAATTTATACATAAAAAAAACTTCTTTATATAGAAAGGGATCAATTGAGCATATAATACATACAGTGTATATCACTGCTATTTTAGACCAAATGCTTATAAAAACCAGATCTAGTCTTGTACCTCAGATTCATTTTAATACAGCACTTCTTCTTTAGATTCAGTGTGTAAACATCAGAGGAACTTAAAACTGGATTCCTTTATTACATTAATCCCATTTAAAATGTTTGATATCAACTAGTTGGGTGTAATTATGAGTTTTGTAATGGCTCACGTTCTGTTTGTTTCTGTCTTTTCATGTTTCCTCCATATGTTTCCTGAGAATGGAGTAAGTCTCTATGTTGAGTATAAACTTCTTTGACTCATGATTAAACTCTCCTACAACAACAGAAAGGAAAACCCTGTCATTTCCCTTTCAACTTTTTGCCTTTTATGGGCAGTAAAAGGAACTCTTGGTTTTTGCAGGATCAGTTAAATTAAGTCGTTTTTTTTTTTTTTTCTTTCCAAATTTTAAACTGCCTGAAAGGTTTGGAAGGGATATGAGTAATAGAGTTCTTTCAAACCGACACACAAAATTCTTGATTGTTGCCATACTATCACTGTACCATATATGCAACTTATTCATGATGTAGAAATACAGTTCATCTGCATGTACTAGGTCTTTATAGGATGGCAAAATGCTTTGCAAACTTTTTTTTTTTTTTATAAATTCCAATGATACCACATAGAGCTCAAATAAATTGCTATAATGAATTTCTCCTCATTTTGAAATAACTACAATTAGTTCAAATAGCCCATAACTACATAAACACACTTTACAGCAGGACATTATCAGTTAGTACAGAACACCACATGGCATTACCACGATATATTTCATTGTCATGGATTAATCAACTGTAATATTCCTGGAGATTTATCGGGCATCTTTAAGTTTGTTAAAAAAAAATAAATAACTGCGTCGATTTATAAAGACTTGTCACGAATGCTTAAGTATTTTACTACTACAGAGCTTAGAATTGATATATGGTACAATATTGCTTTCAGAATTAAATAGTAAGTCGATGCCATGTGGAAGTGTTTACGTGACCAGTATGATTGGATGAGTTTCACAATTACTGACGCAAACCGTAAGGTCAAAGAATTAAGCCTTGCTTAAGATCAGTAACCCATTGTTTGTCCACATATGGTACACATCTCTTTGGTTTCACCAGTGGCTTGAAGCAATTCAATCTGACCTGATTGACACTGAGGAGGTGGACAAACTCTCTGTGGATTATGACTAGAGCCAGTGAAACACCATCCATCCTTGGTTTGAAAAGGTGAGGAAGAGAAATGAAAAATAAGAACTGCCTGGAATGAAAAACAAATAAGTATTTGGGCTGACACACACACTGACCATCTCCTTTCCTTGTCTCAACCTGCCCGATGTCTCACCACCGTCATGTAAAATCTACAGAGAAAACATTCATCACTAAGAAGATACACCCCACGATTGCACAAACTTGTGCTACCCTTCATGGAGAAAATTCAGTCTACCACTTTGATGACATGAGGAGATCAGTTTTCAAAAGCAATGTGTCAACCTAAGTCATCCATAACAATGGTTTCTTAGGAAACATTACTACTTTCACTGTACTCGACACTGTCTAAACAATAATGAATTAGTCATGTAATGAGACGGTCCTTTCAGCTCAGACAATGTTTTTTCCATAAAATACTTTAATAATGCATTCAAAGCCCATTTGTTTCAGTGCAAATCCTCTGATGCTTTTGAGATGATTTAAATATGGGTGGGACATAGTGAGAAATACCCACAGGAACCTTGGAAAAACAACTAAAATGAGGGGTGGAAATGTATGAAAATCTCTTCTGTTCCTCTTTTGTCATCACTTATAATTAAAGAATGGGTGGTTAAAGAGTCTCAGATGTACATCAGCCCGTTAATGAGAAGTCCGCATGGGCATGGCCCATTTAATGTTGTATACTGCTTGTACACTAAGCTATATTAAGTAAACTATACTATAAACTAAGTAACACATATATAGAATAGATATGTCTAATAGTTTCAAAATAGTAGCGTGTATAAATGCATGGCTTCCTGTCAGATTAATCTCTTTTAATCCCTTTTATTTTTGTATGAGTGTAGTGGGTGGGTGTTTTTTTTTTTCTTTCACTTTCATCCAGAAAGATTCCAAGAATTCCTGAACATTTCTCTGCCAGGAAGTCTGCATCACAGGACTGGTAGTGGGAGTAAGAAACACTCTCCAGATACCTTTGGAATAAGGAATATAACGTCATGACCAGTAAAATTAAACAAGGACTGTTTACAAAGAAATATTCTGTTGTACTCACCTTTGTGTTGACATGCCATATGGTGTTTAAGGATTGTTCCTCACATTTGATTTTAATCTCAATGAGAATTAGTATCAGTAGCAGAATTGCTTTTATTAACAAAATGTGTTATTATCTCTTAAATACAATGTAAATTTCCAGGTAGCATACGTGACTATTTCAACAACATAGCAAATTCGTATGTGCCAGTTTGTTGTTTAAGGTCATGAATCCCTCGTCGCTTCTTTACATGGTTTATGTTTTTTTCATTGATTTCTTTTTTTATTTCTTGAAGATTTATACCGTACTTTTAATTCCAAATAAAATTTTAATTACTTTTTCACCTCAACGTGTTTGTGTTGTTTTTCCTTCAGTTACATGTAACACAAAATACTCCAACCTGTAGTCCCTGTATGAAAGGTGCTGAATAAATTCAAGTACATTATGATTGTTGTTATTGTTTATATTTACAACATACTTAATGGCCCAACGCGACTGTCTCGTGGATCTGTGGTTAATAATATTATATAATTATTATAGAGATTTACCATTTCAATACTGTGTTTCAGTATCTAGTCAGTACTAGCTTGAAATGCTGGATTGGTGTTGAATCAGACTAATACATTTTCCAGTCCAATCCACATATTCTATGCCATGAACATATGTAATGTTGACTATCACAGTGTGAACACAATCTATCGAAAGCACATCACCATTATGCTGCTGATATTATATGAAATTCATCAGCAGAATCTTCAGCATGGTTACTGAGTACTGGATCAGTTCAGTATCGGATATCAGAGCTCTAATATTGGCATCATACAGAACAGGGGTAAAGGAATATCCAAGGATAGCCTTATGATCACATTACAGGTTTTTTTTAGTTTGCTTTTATAGATATTGAGGTATTTTTCTTTCACTTACACCTTTTACAAATAAGGCTGAACAATAATTTTGACAAACGATGTAAACAACATATTTCATTGCTTTTTTCATGTTCACTACAGTGGACTTGCGTTTCAATAGTTGCAACATGGCTAGGTGGTATTCTATCCGTCTTTTTAATGGTATAATATCATTTTCGCTTCTTGTTCTGTTATTTGTGATATATTTATTACTGAAAATTATAGGCTACATATCTCTTTTTTAAAATATTAAATGTTTTGCTCTTATATTGCCATTTTTTTTTCATTCTTAGAATCTAAATATTCAGTTTTATTTGTCAGAAGTTGTAGGACCTCTAATGCTGTAAACTGGAACATACAAACTTATAAAATAAAATAAAATAATCTTATAAAATAATCTTGGGCCATTTTGAATATCATAAACCATTGCATTTGTTGACATAACATTTTTATAATGACTTACTAACACTGTATCTCTGCAGATATGTATAACCAACATCAGTTAAGACTGAATGTCCACTGTGATAGACTTTAAAAAAACAATCCTGTCTTCAGTTTTAACTAGATTATGAAATGACTAATCATATTATTAATTTATTTAAACCCTTGGACATGGATTTTTAAAAAGCAACCGTCAGAGACCCTCTGGATATACATTACAGGCCTATAATAACTACAGTACAGAACCAGTGATATCAAATATATGTACAGAAGAGTGAGACTGGTGCACTGGTGAAATATGACATGATTCTAGTTTTGTAATTAAAAGACAGAGAAGTGCATATCCGTCATCAGTCACATCTGCTATCCACATTTAACAGTTAGACTGAAAGAATGAATCAGAGTGGGAGAAAAGCAGTAGCATGGGGAGGCATCTGGTGGTGGGCTGCAGACTAAGGAAGAAAGTGACCACTGTTGATTCCCTTTAAACATACGTCACTTCCGGGCGGTGGTCTGTTAATGAGCTGTACGTTAATTAATTGGCTCATATAAAACAGATTGTTTTCCCTACGCATTACAAGTTCCCGGCAATTGGGCGAGGTTTTGGGATTTGTCAGTACCCCTGCTGGATGTAGTGATGTCCACCTGTGGGCGGAGCTTGAGGAATAAAAAGCAGCCGTTCAGACGCTCGCTAGCAGATTCCCGAGAGTTGCCGCGAGATCTGCATCGCCTCAGGAAGTGTCTGCGCTTAGGCTGTGCGGTTTCCTCCTCCTTCTACTTCTTCACTGTGAATTCGAGAAAGTTTGTCCTGTCCTGTCCTGTCCTGACTTGACCGGGTTTTGCTTTTTCACATTCGTTTTACTTACATATTTGTACGTAATTTAATTTTTTTTTTCGCTTCAGAGAACATCGTTATTCTTTTTTTTTCTGCAAAAATGACCAAGCCGAGTAGTTTGTGCGCTCCGTTGTTGCTGCTTCTGGTTTGGCGGGCGGGGGAGGTAGCGGAAGCCTGCAGCTGTTCTGCTAAACATCCTCAACAGGCTTACTGCAACTCCGACGTCGGTAAGACCATTCATTATCCTCTCTGTAGCTGCTAGAAAATAAACAAAACTAGTCCATTTGCAGGAATGTAGCGTTTTTTTGTGCTGTTTGTGATGCGTGGAATTGTGCTGAGCTTGTTTACAGCTCATGTAAACATCTCCTCCTGGCTGGTCCTGTCTCACACAGCACTGGTTCAGAGCGGTTCTAATTCCGCAGCAGCAGCAGAAGAAGAAGAAAGCAGCAGATGTACTGCTCTGGGGAAAATGTAGTTTTCACATACTTTTCTTCATCCCAGTCTGGTTGATGGATTAGTGATAGATGAAACACATTGCTTAGTATTTCTAGATGAATATAGGTTTGCTGCTGGTCACAGCTGTACGATTTTGAAGGATGAATTATTTTATATTTTGGGCCTAACAGCCACGATTCATGCAGCGTTCAAGTTCAGCAGGTAAATAAACACTGTACATCCAGGTTCAACACTGTAGACCTACAGAAAATAGCACTATTCTGCTGTGAGACCGTACTCACACCACTGCATCTCTATCAGTGCATTAATGCATCAATCAAATACAAGCCAGGTTTCCTCATTTTTAAGCTATTTAATAATAAATCATAGGTTACAACCTGAATCTGATCAGACTGTGTGCTTTCTAAACAAAAGGAAAACACCCGTTTAGTTGATCAGACGACTAAACTTTTGAAACCGGTTTTGGAATAAACTCTTCTTAAGAGGTTTTGAAATCCCAATGTTGATTCTCTCACATTTTTTTGTTGACCTAAATTGCAACGAAATCTTTGGCGCACGTCATTTGATCATCTTGGTCATCTGGTCAGCACGGGTTGCCGTGTTCTGGTGTTTTCACATTTATCGGAGGTGGTGATGCTAAGAAGGATACTGGAACATCAGGAATGATCACTTCATGCATTAATTTTGCACTGTGTAGAAAATGGTAGAGACCAAGACAAACTAATAGAAGAATTTTTTCATTAACTCAAGGTGGCGGTACTTAAATTATTAAGAATGTATTTGTTTTGCAACTCTTAAGCAGCCTTGCCTTAATGCAATCTTTCTGGCCTGATTCAGACAACTGTATCAGTATAAGAGTGTATGTTGAAACCCAATCATCTTCCTCATTTGTTCTACCACGCCGTTTTTTGTTCCTTCTGCCAGTTGTCTGGTTAATCCATCTGGGTTTTACTGTTGCACTGCCCAGCCTTTTAGAATTATTCACCAGCTGAAAAGCTTGATCATCAAGTGAGTTTGTCTGTTGCAGACTGACCACTGAGGTTATTTTAAGGAGTGAGAGGAGATTAAAATTATCTGCTCTGATACACATGCCTCTGAGGTTTGTGTGATGATGAGAGCAGGAAGCCACATGACTAAAGGCAGGATGGGGTGGTCGCACCTCGGAAGTGGATCGTTTGAAAGCCTTTCTGTAAATGGACTCCTAGTCCTACACCCTCCCTAACATTCAGATTCCCGCATTGGCCGTCCCTGCAGTGACAAGGCAGTACTTGATCACCATTGTTTTTAAAGGCCTGCTCATGGAAAGCCACTTGTCATCTTCATTCGCTCAGACTCTCAGCTTATTGAAGTTCCAGAGATGAGAAAACATTGCTACATTCCATTGGAACCTCCACCCGACCATCTGGCCATGCCACGTCATGTGGTTTTCCTGTTCCAGCTTTCATACACCACAGAGAGTAGTGGCATTGGTTGAAGGGGTCTGCCACAGTCGCCATGTGCCCACCTGAATTCTGTCTGTTCTAGTCACAGTGACTGGACTTTTGGGTAACTGGAGTTTCCATAGTCCGTGTATCTTTTGAGATCTGTAAGCTTGAAGGCTGGAAGAATCACTGATACAGTAGCGGAGCATTTGTGCTGGTACCATAATTCTTTCAACATTGCTTTGCGTCAGTTTGAGAATACTTAGATTGCACCACTGATGAAGGAAATTTCCTGTTTCTCAAACTTTGTGTACATCAAAGTGCAGTGAGGTTACTTCCTGAATTTTTTCCTGTTGAAACTAATAAGTAATAGAGCATAATAATAGTAGAATAATAGAATATTAATAGAAATAGATTATTTATGGAAGGAGTCTCCAGTGGCAGTGCTTTGTAACAGTCATTAAGTGTTCTACCATGGCAAAGTGTTCAGGACAGAGGAGGTTGTGCTTTCCAGATCCTTGGTAACATGAAAAGCTATTTTCTTTTTTTTTTTTTTTTTTTTTCTTGTGAACTTCAGGAGAGGAAAAAAAGAGAGGCTGGTGAGGAACCCACTAGCTGCCATAACAGAAATGATAACTAACCTTGTGGATGTTTCACAACATTAAATATAACTGGTTCAAAGTATGACGTTGTTCTTTAAAAAAATACAAATATTTAAATCTTTAACAAGTTGCTGTGGTATAAGAGGAATAAAACACTTTGGGACATGCTGGTATTGGAAAATCAACTGCAGGGTGGTAGCAGTGACTCCTCCACATCACACCAACCCATCATTGATTATTTTCCTATTCCTTACATAACGCATGCATGGTCTTTTTAATGCATTGTAGACCTTTATGTAGAAAGCTACATCTGTAACAGACTTGATGCAAATCTTTATTTAGGATTTATAGATGAGTAAGGCATGTGCTATTAATTTAATAATCTTTTATAGGAGCTTTTTTAAACGTTGTTGGCATGTTAGGCTTTTTTTTTTTTTTTTTTTTTTTTCCCATGGAGGTTCATCAGTTTCTTGCTCAGATTTAGGAATCTTAGATAAAGCTGACAGCATATGGAACAGGGCAAGCAGGGCAACCCAGGACAGTGAAACGCATTCAGCGGCATATCAGCTGAATGAATCTGGCATGGTTCATTGAGCTAGAGCAGCACGCCAGCCTTAGTTTGAGAGAATTTTTTCCATGGGTTTTCTGATATCTTGTTTTTACAGTGGGAACAGGAAATACCTGCAATAAATGTAAATATCCTCATCTGGACTGGTATCTGAATCGGTTCAGGAGTTCTCTCTGTTCCATCTCGAAGTCTAGCTCGGTGCTGGCTAGAATATATGTCTGCATTCTCGAACAGCTAACGTGTTTTCATAAATTTGTGCTTAACTGTACATGTAGAGAATAGATTAAAACACTTCCGACAAACGTGCAGTGTTGCACCCACCAAGTACACAAACCTGATACGACTTCTGTGGTGACGGAGTTAAACATGATAGTCACGACTGCTCAATTTAACCACTCGTCACTTTATCATTCAAGTTGGAGCATGCAAATTCCCACAAATATGTATTGCTGGGACCACATGACCTCCATGAATGAGCCAGCAAAGTATATCCTGCTAAGGTCAATCCTCCTTGCAGTTGAAGAATTGTGAATGTTCCCACTTCCAGTAAACACGGAGCCGAAAAGGGGAATGGAACGAGTGAGCAGAAAAGAGGACCTGTGCCTGAACCTGGATAAAACATTGCAGCCCTGTGTGCGTTCACTCACTGATGAAAGTGCCGGGTTTGACTTTCTAAACGCGGACCTCCTGTGGGTGTAGCTGGCATCCCGTGCTTGTGTGTGGCCCGGAGAAAAGCAGCTCTGTGCTCAGGAGTGGGCACGGGGAGGGTATGTGTGGCCTTTCTGAGAACACACTCGGACGTGTGTGCTGTAAAGACAGAGAGGCCACTGAAGGCCATCAGGACTCGCTCGATGGGAATGTGGGTTATGTTGAATCTTGAATGGAGGAAACTATTTATTCTGTTTTATTTTTATAAGAACATAACAACGAAATTCATGTCTCCTTTATCTTGCTGTGCCTTACTGAGCTTGTGCTTGAACAAGAGCCAGGAATCGAGAACTGTAGCAGTATGCACTTTTGCGCACTTGTGTCTATTTTGGGTTGAAAGAAACACAAACAGTGTGTACTCTTCCTCTGTGTGTCTCTTTCCTCTTTTAAAAGAAGCGGTTTGTCATTTTTAGATCCCCTTTTCTCCCTGCAAGCCGAACTGCAATTACAATGAAAATGCTGATTCTTCTTCCACAAAAACCAACCAGCCGCTCTGTCAACTCGACCTTTTAACCCGTTAAACTCCTTAAATTCCGTCAGCAGGTCCAGACTTGCATTCCTCATTCTTCGAACTGCATACCTATTAGTACCACCGTAGCTGCTGAATAAATCATTCTAGCTACTACATAATACGCTTTAATGTGAATGACGGATGTAAATTAAGCGGGGGGGTTATGGGTTAATGAAAAGAGGTGGAGCTGTGCAGCAATACTGAGGGTGGAGCCTGAACTTCTGGGGTTACTGCAAGTACAAAAACAGTTTTATGCTTTAAAAGCTTTAAAATAGGAGGAAAAAACATCAAGAGACATGAGGAAATGTCTTGTTTAACGAGACTCTGAGCTTATAAATGAGTCTGCAGCACACACGTTGCAGGGTGCGAGTGAAACGTTGATGTCAGTGCAACGCAGATGGATGGGCAGGAGATCTAAGTGCCTGAGCAATTAGCGAACAGCATGCTGTGGCGGGACCACTAGCCAGCTTCTTGAGCTTCAGGCAGAATTTTTTTTTTTTTTTTTTTTTTTTTTTGCACCAGGCCCAGCACATTCCTCCCTCAGCACTAATCAAATACTCATGCTTTTCCATATGCAGTTCACAGGAAGTGGACTTATTGAACTCAGAAAGACGGCAGTTATCTTCTCACAGCTGATCTCTTAAGTCTGCTCAGTTTCTTTTCTTTTGTCTTTTCTCTAGTTCTCAGAGCCAAAGTGGCTGGACAGCGAGAAATTGTCACAGGCAGTGACGTCTATGGCAATCCAATCAAGAGGATCCAGTACGACATTAAACAGTTGAAGGTATTTTTTTAACACTTCTCAGTTCTTAATTCAGCCACCTAAAGAAATCTGGAGACTTATTCGTCGTACACAGTTAGGGAAACTGAGACATATTCAAGGTTGTTTTTTTTTTTTTTTTTTTTTAATCACTCCCCCAATATTCAGTTTATATTTAGAACTTAATATTTAGAAGCAGCCAAAATTCTCAGCATAATTGGGACCTATATAACATTTTTCTTTAGTCATTGTATTATTATTTGGTATTGCAATTCACTATTATTCAAAAAAGTGGAAAATAAAAATGAAAAAAAAACAAAAAAACACTGAGTAGGTATTTCTCTGCTTTTCACTGGTATGGTAGTTATTGGATTACTCAGTGCTAATGGGAATTGGTGTGTAATTACAGAACGGGGGGCGGGGGACTACATTTAAAATGCTGTAACTATATTTGTGATTGAGATACATGTGAAAAGGACACTTATTGAAGTCCAGGAAAGCCATTTCAGATTCAGAATGCTCTAGCAGAAAATGTCCAAATTTCACTGTATGAAGGGTATTCTCAGGCCGCTACAATATAACAAATACTATATTGCTAATATATAAATATTAGCAAAATATTAACTTGGCATGTATTGCCCCATGTGAGTGAAATGCATGTAACATGACCTTCCAGTTATACTTCTCTTCATTATATTTCATCCGTTAGATGTACAAGGGACCTGAGCGTGAGATTGACGCCATCTTCACTGGCCCTTCGTCTGCTGTGTGCGGTGTGAACCTGGACATCAATGACAAAAAGGAATACCTGATCACAGGTACTGCAACTGTGCCTGATAAGCCTCCCATGTTAACACTGCCCTACTTATCAATAACCGCGTAGCAGAGCTGCGATTTCATTAGCCGTCTCCTCTCGCTCTGTGCAGGTAAACTGGAGTCTGATGGCACGATGCACGTGACACTGTGTGACTTCATCCAGCCATGGGAGTCCCTGACCCTTGCTCAGAAAAAGGGCATGGACTCGCGTTATGAGATGGGTTGTGAGTGCAGGGTATGTATCAAAACATTACACAGCTGTTCATCCAAGCCAAAATCATCCATGATTTTTCACGGAGCGCTGGCTTCAGCAATCATGTCGTCCGAGTAATTAATACTACTGCGATTAATCATTTGTTCTCTCTCTCTCTCTCTCTCTCTCTCTCTACACAGATTGTCCACTGTGCCTCTGTCCCCTGTACAATCAGCGATCCTGCTGAGTGTCTATGGACTGACTGGCTTATGGAGAGCTCCATGCAGGGTCCGCAAGCTCGGCACTACACCTGCATAAAGAGAAACGACAATTCTTGCGCTTGGTACCGCGGAGCCGCTGCACCAAAGAAAGAGTTCCTGGATATCGAAGATCCATAAACCTGCAGTCTCCTGACTTTACAGCCACCTTTTAGAAAATCTCCCTAACACTGCTATGGACCCTTTAAATAATCACGCCGTTACTCAGTTGCATTCTGTACTTTTAACATAGTTCTGGTGATATGACAATGTAAAAGAATATGGCAGAGACAACGTTCTCTGGTTTTCGTAAAGCACTTTGAGTCCCCAGTAGCACCTAGATGCGACCGTGCTGTTTAGGAAAAAAAAAAAAAAAAACGTTTACTGCTTTTAATACCACTGTTTTGGGTTTTGGTTGGAATTTAGATGACTAAAATATAGGACATTTATGTTGACATTTAAGGAAGGATTAAAAGAACCGAATCAAATTTGTTTTAGGAAGCATAAGTGATTTATCTACCCCATGCCTTGATGTTATGGTCTCTCTGAAATGCCGTCATTGACATTTCTCATACAGATACAGTAAATAAAGTAAAGTAACTTATTAGAAATAACCAAAGTGATTGGACTTATGTGTACAATGTGGACTTATACAGTACAATAGATGTAAAATAAACTGCTTACTATACTATGCACAAAAGGCATCTTGTAATAATTTATGTATGTTGTAATATATACATGTTTCTAATTTATATCTAAACACTCAATTTTGGTGATTCATTAAAAGATAGGGCTTTTTATTTGCATTAGTTTTTGTGAAACTTTGGCGCAAGGAGTTTAAGCAGATTTAGGACGGTTAGAGTTTCCAGTATGTAAGTGAATCCAGTATTCCAGTTATTCAACCAACAAATGTGTAGGAAAGGTCACAAAGCCTAATTCAGTCATTCTGTATGGTATCTTTTTTTTTTTTATTATTATTTCCATATGTGTGTGTTGTCTGTCTGCGGGGTTTTTTTTTTTTTTTTTTTTTTTTTTTTTTTTTTTTTTTTTTTTTTTTTTTTTTTTTTTTTTTTTTTTTTTTTTTTTTTTTTTTTTTTTTTTTTTTTTTTTTTTTTTTTTTTTTTTTTTTTTTTTTTTTTTTTTTTTTTTTTTTTTTTAATTCTTAAATGTCCTTTTTTATATCATGAGGAGAAAATCGGTAGTGTGAGATTTCCGGTGCTGGAACCACTTGGGAAGATTAAGCGAGCTACCCTGTGCATGCCTTTCATACTCCTGTATTATTCATCTTGGTGTAACAGTTCCATATTCATGAATAAAAGAAAAGAAAAGCACTGACCTGGTGTCTAACTCATTGTACACTGGGCTTGTTATCCATGTTTCCTGTTGGAGGGCCTGCCGCATGAAATATTCATTGCAAACTAGGATGATAACCGAACAGCTCAGTATAATGTTATTGCTATATTGTGTCCTCAGCTCTTTGGTGAGGAGGACTGCTGGAATATATTTTATACAAAAGGATTGTGTTTGACCTATGGTTGTTTATCAAAGCACCAATATGATCATACCGCTATTTCCTACTTAACTCCTCCGTTCTTCTCTGTTCTCTTCGTTGAGAAAGAAACATTCATTGAAATCTAGGGCTGTTATTTAAGGAAGACATTTACAGTAAGCTCAAAGATGTTTAAATGTTTAAACGATGGGAAAAGGCATGTTTGCCAGACCTTTAGGAGATGTATAGATTTTGTCCAGAGTGAGAATGTTTGTGTGATGATTTAGAAAAGGCTGTCAGTGATGAATGTCCCTAGATGTCTCTGCTTGCTGCGTCATTAGCAACTGGACTTTGTAAGGTGGAGCCAATATACAGTAATTCAACATTGTACAATAATCTATCTAATAATCGCAAGCTTTTGCGATTTTTATTCATTTATCAATGCCATTTGTATTAGTGAAGTATTAATTAAGTATTACTGTATAATACTAATAATTAGCATTAATGCCAGTTGTCTCAGTTGTCTTCGTGTTCACAGTAGACTTAACATTCTTATGTCCAGCTTTTAATAATTTCTTAATCCCTACACAGAGAGTCATCTTCTCTCCTTTCAACTTCATAATCAGGTCATATTGTCTGGTCTTTTTTTTTTATTTTAAATTTATATCACACTTTTAATATATATACCAAAGTCCAGTGCCATAAATCTAAGATCAATTTGTCAGAATGTAGCTAAAAATGAGCATTTTTTATAGAAAAAAGTGATAAATTAATTAAAAAATAAATAAACAAACAAATAAATAAACTATATCCAGATAACTATGTTAACAAAAAAATGACCTAACTAAAATGAGGATATGTTTATTAAAATACATATTAACCAAAAACTACAATTGAGTGCCTTATCATTTCAGCGTTTTATCAGATTTGGCTTTGAATTGATATCAAACTGATATTTCTGGCAAAGATACATTACACAGTACAGCCTTTAAACTAGCTAAATAAACATTTTTGCATTAGTGATAACATATAAATATAAATAAACAAAAAAATGAAAGCCTTTCTCTGTAAAGTGGTGTGAAACTGTATTATAATATATATAATATATAATAATATTACTATGTCATGCTTTGATTTACTTTTCCATTAAATAGGACTCAACTATTCATTACCCTAAGCTCCAATACATTCCTATTTTTTTAAAGGGATCTTAAAGGATCTATTGCATATTTAAGGGATCTACTAAGTGTAGGCTTCTACAACCTCTAAGGGCCCCCCAGTGGTTCCCCCACAGCCAAGGAGCCCTGAAGTGCTCTAAATAACACTTTTATCGAAACTATAAGGGTGTAGTCCTGAGTAACTAACCTCTTCACATTCTGATTTTTTCCCCCTTTTACACTATGCCTGCAATAACATCCTCCCAGGCTAAAACATGGCAGTTCCCTCTCTCTTCCTCAGCCATAGTAAACAACAGAACGTGATTAAAGCGGTTGGTAGAAGGACATGTTTCTGAGCCTCCTGATTGGATGTTTGCGATGTGAATGAAATGTGTCGTCAGTCATTTGCGTGCAGCCGATTGGTGTACGATCGTGTCCGTTAGCCGTGGCCACGCCCTCCGGTAATGCAGCACGGGAGAAAGAGAATGGAACAAAATGAAGGACTTCGCGGCATCCGAAGCTCTTCAGTAGAGAACTAGATTACCGCGTCCTGATAGTTCGTGTACGGGTATGTGGATTGTATGTTTGTGTGCGTGGTAAAGCCGTGTGGACGGGTTTGATAGTATGTTCTGGGATTGTGTGTGTGTGTGTGTGGAACAGAGGGCGGTGATGGTGCTGCAGCAGTGTGAAGCGCAGTGTTAGTCCTGTAGCAGTGAACAGTGTAGCAGGAAGTCTGCTCACTTAGCAGCAGTGAACTTCTACAGTGTCACCTTGTGTCTGTGCAGCAGGTAACAATGTACTGAACACACCCAGGCCTTCAGGTCTGTCCGATTCAGCAGCTGTTTGACTGCGCTGATGTTTGCGGCACGCTGGTCGGTGCCATGTTGTTGAGCCGTTGCTCCGTGTGCGGCTCCTGGAGCTAACGTTAGCCACGAGATAGCAAGTGCTAGCGGCTTAGCGCGCCTTTACTAGGCTACATGCTGGGATAAAGCTGACCTGGCGAGCTCTCTGTGCTACGGTCTTGCCAGTATTTACCAAACACACACCACAAAAAGATAAATAAATTTAAAATATAAAAAAACCATTACCGTATACTTTATTCAGTGCTAACTAGTTAGCTTAGCGCGTGGCATACTGCGTTACCAGCGTGTTAGCTAGCACTACTGCAAACTAGTCGTGTTTTAACTCGAGCGTCTTCATGGGTTTTTAGATTTATTTCTAACCTGAAGCCGTTATGAATTTCTGTACACATTTAGGCTAATATGTTTGTGCTCCAGTCTTGAATAAATAGCTAACTACAGCTACAACTGTCTGTCTTATTGACCAGCACATGCTCTACTAGAGTGTGTGTGTGTGTGTGTGTGTGTTAGTTAGCTCGCTAGTCTGGAAGACATAACTACCAAATCATCTAAATGTAACTCCATAAAGTGGACTTTGTTTAGTGTTATGAGGCGTGTGTGGTGTTGTGTTTGGAGCCGAATGCTAAAGGCTGACAGGATGTAATGCTAGCAGGACAGTTAAGTTCTCTACGTGGCCAAGCTCTATATCCAGCTACACAACAGCTGGAAATGACTATTTATTAATATTTATTAGTTTTATTTTTCCCCCAGACGTGCTGTTCTGAGTCCACTCTTGGTGTTATGTAATGTTTACAGCAGCTGTCATGTGCACTGCTAGCATTTCTGCTCGCCATTTGGCAGAAGGCCTCGGTCTGTTAGCACGTGTTCTTTAAAGAGCAGTTCCAGTGACTGGCCTGAGAATGTGCCAAAAATTATGATTTGGAATCTGTCTTACCTCGTATTTTGCTTAATTCTGAATTTAAACAAAAGTCCTGTTTGATTACGAGCGTATTATTGGGGAAAAAAAGGTGAGGGTTGTATATAGAAACAATCAGTCAATCAATGTTTATTTATAAAGCACATTTAAGAACAACCAAGGTTGACCAAAGTGCTGTACAGAGAATATAACTATGAAGAATACAAAAAGAAAAACGAAACAGACAACAAAGTAAAGCAAATACAGTAGTAAAACAGTGATCAGACCAATGTTCATGGAATATCGAAAGGCCAGAGAGAATAAATATCTTCAGAGCAGACTTGAAAACTGAAATAGAAGGGGTTAATCTGATATGGAGAGGTAGACTGTTCAAGAGTTTCGACCGGCGGTCGTAAAGGCGCGATCACCTCGTGTTTTAAGTCTGGATCTGGGAACAGAGACTAATAGAAATGAGTGGAGGACATTAATGTCAATCGGTACTGGGGCGTGAGCTTATTTCATCACAACACTGATGACGGCCATCCTTGTGCTCGTCTATGGCTACGTTCAAGAATGTTACGGATCGATCTGAGAACGGCGTTCTGGTTTCAAAACCATTTCCGCCAGGTGGTTATTTAAATATGCAATCTGAAGGTTGTACAAAGTGACATTAATCTTTAACAATGCTATCAAACTGGATAGCGGGCACAACAACCGCGGTACAGCATCGTCCACCGTCTTGTTTGTTTTGAGTTGAGTGAGTAAAAATACGTCATTGTTTTTGAATAGCTCCGTTTTCTCAGTCCACACTACAGCGCAAAAACGGCGGTTTCAAGTTTCGGTTCACGTTTACGAAAAACTCAGTTTTCACCGGGCAGGAATGCTGTGTCAGTGTGGACCAAAGGAAAAAGATGCGTTTTCAGATTTATGTGCATTAATATGGACGTAGCCTAAGTGACTCGAACACACTCGTCAACCCCACACGAGTGAAATAATACGGAAAATCAGGTGGTGGTGGATCTGGAAAAGATTCTGTGCCAAATCATAAAGCATTCACACGGGTGAAAAAAGGTGAAATGCAACACGCTAGCTGCATTCTTTTTCATAATGACATGTGGACAAACGTGAAAAGCAAAACCTTCTGTCTTCTGCTGTCTTGCTCTTATGTGGCCTGGTCTCTTTGTTTTTCATTAATCAGCAAGGGATTTGTTTTACGAACTCAATACTGATTTTGTGTCAAGTAAAAAAAAATTTATTATTATTAATTAATTTTTTTTAAGGAATGAAATGCTTTTGCTGTTACTCAGTCCGCCTACTATCCATCCTAAAGAATATCCGAGAATTAGTGTATCCCAAATGGTAGTATATTGAAATGAATATCCCAAAGGTACCTGGATGGCTTACTATTTCGGGTAGATTTTCGAAGTGTGGATCCGTGGACTCCGTGCGCGAGGGGGGAGGCGTTTTGTGACGGTTTGCTTCGCTGAATTTAAGGACACGATGTGGAAAAATAAATCAGGGGAACAGTAAATTAAATTCAGTATAAATTAAATGAGGAATAATGAATGAAGAAAAGCTGAAATGCAATGAGGAGTTTTTTCCGGTGGCAGTGTTCTCTTACATTACACGACCGTGTTAGTATGCCCCAGTACTTGCATACTCTCTTGCTACACACTCAAAAGTATGCACTTTTTCTTCCCAAAAACTAGTGCATAGTATAAGCATATAAGTGAATGTAATGTGATTCTGCATTGCATTGTCTTTAATGTGTTGCAGCTGTGCCTCACTGAAATGCAGCCACTGTCCAATCACGGCCTTAAGCCGTACGTGAGGGTGTGGTTGTAATCGGAGACTGGGAGAAGGGCCTAAAAGATTCATTTCCCAGGAGGAAAATGCATTCCTACTGCATTTATTTATTTATTTAACTAAATCATGGGCATCTGTGAGCGCGTGCTTGCAGAAGGGGCGGATATGTGTTACGCTGCACTGTGATGCAGCATGAGCAGCAGTTTACAAAGATGTGGATGGCTGGCTTCATATGTCTCAAAGTAAATACCTGTTGGCCTTCACCCTCCCTGTTCGGTAGATGTTGTATGATAGGGAAGACCAAATTGGTGGGTGGGAATTCGTGAAGACTAATATAAGTGAGAAAATCGGGGGGAAAATACTTAGAGCTCACAGCAGGAACTAGCATTGAGGAGTAGGATCGACGTTTATTAATGAAATTCCTGTCGTGTTTTGGCACAACAATATGCTATAATTGAGCGGTTTTTTTTTTGTTGTTTTTTTTTTTGGGGGGGGGGGGGGGTGTTCTTACCTAGTGCATGTGTATGTTATGCTATGTCTTCAAGCGCATGTGTGCAGGCACATGTGCATATTCCTGAGGCTGCTTCATTTTACAGAAAAGTATTAACAAATAATAAGAGACATGATATCCTTTCGGTATCCGTAGATCCAAAGCCTTTCCCGGGAACACCGAGTGCAAAGCAGGGATACACCGTGGAGGGGACGACAGTCCATCGCGTAAAAGTTTAATAAATACCCGACAACATACTGCAAAATTCGAAACTACAGCTGTTACAAATACAATGTTGAGCCAGACATGAATGTCCTGAGGCCGATTTATACTTCTCTATCCGCGTGACAGCACAGAGAAAGGGATCATGGGTAAGCATGGCTCACAGAGGAAATTTGCGAAACCTCCCAACATCTCAACAACACGTTGTGTTAACCTGTGATGCTGTGTTTCAGGCAATTGCGGAACCGTATGTTTGATGCCCGGCCAGGGATTGTGATTATGATTATTTGTATGTTTATCGTTGCAGGGCTGCAATAAATGAGCTGCTTAATAGTTAAATAGTAGCGCCACTCAAACTCTTCATGCTCGTGTTCGCGTCTACAGCTCAAGTCATTAGAGTAGGACCTAGGGCGGGCGTTGCAGAACGTATATTTTAGGTATACAAGTACCACTTCATTCAAATGTATGTATTTTTCCATTGCATATTTAAAAATTTAATTCAGGTGATTCAAATCAGCATTACGTCACACAAACAAAGAGCGTGTTTCTGGGTGGATAACACCGGTAGTGCTATTTTGGTATAACAGTGTTATCTGAGTTATTAAAAACATCACTGATCTGGTCATTGTACTGTAGAAGCTGAACTTGTCAGACTGATGTGTGTACAAGTAGGAGGGAGCCGACAGCAGGAAAAGGTCACCTTTTAAATAGCCAAAACCTGACATTTTAGTCTTATTTGTTTAATATGGATGGATGATTTTGAACTCATGTAGACAGTCTAAAGTTGACCAAAAATAAGACGGGAGTTAAAAGCTGGTAAACAGAACGCACCTAAACCTAACTGTTTGTATACTGGGCCCCCATTAAAGCCCAAGCCCAAGATTTCATAATGCTCCGATTCAGTCTTTCACATTCATATTCACCACTGCCTGAAGTAATCTACCTCCACCGGTGACCGGGTGAGAGTTATCCACCCAGAACTACCGCCAACCCGTGAAAGGGAAGACAGGGAAAAAAGGGAAAATATTGTTCAAAATAACATGCAAACCGTTGCTGCAAAGGGTGGAAATACAAGCAAACGTTTTGCTTGATGAAGAACTGGGCAGCCACAGAGGTGCTACGCCAAAAGCCACAGCAAACCATGCTGCCCTTAAGTCATGCCTTAGTATTAATATTCTGGTCATTTCACCCACTTCTAGTAGGACCGCTGAGCTAAAACATCCTCAAAACACACTATTATTAGCTGAAAGATGATGGAATTAGTCCCAAAACATGGAAGTGATTTGGTAAACGAGGTAGACGACTGAGACGCAAGTTTTGTGTTTATTGTCAGGCCATAGTGGGTTTGTTTAATAACCTTTAAAATAAATTGTACCTATAAGAGTCTAGGAAATGTAGAGGGGAAAAAAATTCTGTTCTTTCGTGACTTTTTTTTTTCTGGTGGTGAGTCTCAGTTGGCGTACACTACTATGTAGGGCGTACGATACCACTAATTTATACCTTAGGTAAAGCTAGTGATTCACATTAATAATGAATTTGAAGCCTCTTGGAATTTGGCTTAACTGTACAAATAAAAAAAATAAATAAATAAATAGAATAAGGATATAATTACTGGAAGAGACTGGAAGTATCGAATAAACCAGTTCTGTGTGAACTCGTCAGATATTAAAATACTTCAGCCAGTTGTCTGTTTCTACCCACACGATATCAGTTGGTCAAATTCCACCAGATATGAATAAATAAATCCTTTACACGCAGTTAAGTTCTCTCGCAGTAGGCAGCTCACAAGCCAGGAGCAGTCAGACAGAACGTGAACAGACTCGCTGGAGAAAAAGCCAATTAACCCGAATGAGGAAAGATGCAGTATTGCATAAAAACCGTGATTTGCTTCTGGCAGTGATGAATTTCTCTTTGTGTCAAGTTCAACAGGTAGCTTACACAAGTTCACAAGCCTCAGAAACCTGAACCAAAAAGCATGTGTAACTCTTGTTAAGGGGAAAAGCATTTTTAAGGCAGTGTTGCCACGAATTATACTAAAATACAAGTGAACATCTCTTTATCACATTCAGCCCTTTAGTTCTTCACCAAACTTTCACTATTGGAATAAAATGCGAGGGATTTCTTTTAATTTTTATTTTTAGATTTCACTGTAAATCCGGACCTTCCATCTTATTGGCAAACGACTGATCTGTAGTTTATTTTATTTTTTAAAAATAATTATTTAAAAAAAAAAATTTATTATTAATATTTTTTCCCCCAGTTTTCCAACCCAAAATAAATTTTTTTTTTTTTTTTTTTTTTTTTAAATATGTGAATTTTATGAGCAACAGAGATGTTAGAATTATCAGATTTTATTTTTACACAATTTATAAAGTCCTAACCGAGACACCCCGGTTATATTAACAAATTTGTCAACAAATGGTCCAATGCTGGACCGTTTTTTACCGTCAAACATCTTGTAATACTAGATTTGCATAGAATAAAACACCACAACCACACAGTTAGATTATACTCACAAAGCAGAGACCAGCGTCTCATGAATAAACATGACTTTGGAGCAAAACATACCTGACGGATGACATTTCGGCTTTGTTGTTGTCATTTACATGTACACGAGAGACAGTCGGCATCTCCCCCACTACAGGTCAGATAATGAATTCATGCAGTCATCCATCATCCAGTCATGTGGCAGCAGGGCAGTGCATAAAATCATACAGATACAGGTCAAGAGTTTCAGTTCGTGTCAGACATAAGAACTGGGGGAAAATGTGATCTCACTGACTTTTACTGTGGTTGCTGGTGCCAGATGGGTCGGTTTGATTATTTCAGAAACTGCTGCTGATCTGGGATTTTGTCGCACAAGAGTCTCTAGAGTGTACACGGATCGGTGCGAAAACAAAAAACATCCAGCGAGCAGCAGTTTTGAGGGCGGAAACTCCTTGTCGATGAAAGAGGACCGAGAACAGCAGTCAGATTGGTTTGAGCCGACAGGAAGGCTGTGGTAACTCAAGCCACTCTTTACAACTTGAGCAGAAAAGCACAACACGTCAAACCTGGAGGCGGATGGGTTACAACAGCAAATGATCACATCTGCTTCCACTCCGGGCAGCCAGGAACAGGATTCTGCGGCTACCCCGGACACAGGCTCACCAAAACTGAGCTCTTTAAGATTGGAAAAAAAGACCAGGTGACACTTTTTCCAATCTTCCATATCCTACTGCCCTACAACACACTTCTGATTTTGGTGGCTGTACTATAGCGCATGTGCGCTTTTCACCTATTGGACAAATATCGATGTCACTTTTAGGGAGAACTGATCTTTCTGGAGTCCTGTTTTACACCCTGAATGGATTAAAAGTGTTCAGGGTGTACACTCGATGGTGCTGGTATTTGATCCCACCAGCTGAAGCCAAAGAGAAGAAAATGTTAGTCGTTGCATGGTAGAACTCAGCCGTGCTGTTAGATGGTGGCCCTGTGCAGTGATCGTGCATCTGGAAGTGTGTGTGAAGGTTAGGCTGTCCTTGTGTGCTTTGATGCACGTGCAGCCTGCTGGTGTGCGTCAGCAGCACAGCTGATGGTGAGTAAGCCTGTGTTTTCTAGCACACTGCAGATCACCCCTGCGTCCCCACAAGACATCTCACTTAACCGTGTTTGTATCGTTAGAGGCGCGACGCTCATGTAAAGTGCTTTCTAATGACACACACTGCAGAGTGAGTACAGGCTGGCAGTTTACCCAGATCTATTGATGTAAAGCACCTTTAATATATTAAGACCTTGTCTCATAGGTGGCAGGACTAATAAGAAAAATGGTATCTTGTATTCATGTTAGTCAGGTATCTAAAACATACCCTCAGGTTGAAGAGGAAATGGCTGCTCTGCTGTAATCTCATAGCACTCTGCTCATTCAGGACCACGCTGTGACCTGACTTGCTACATGCAGTGTATAATACTACCCTAGTGGACATGCTCACTAGTGTACGTCACCCTGATGTGCTCGCAGAAGTATAAATCAGACTTTACCGGTTCAGCAAGAAAAAAAAAAAGCTAAATCTCCATCAGTCCTAAATCTTTTTTCTTATTATGGTGTTAGACGGCACTCTGTTTCTTCTGTTTGGCTGTGGCTCCTGTCCGTCACTGTGTGTTCGGACTTCTTTTGTACCTAAAGATGGGGCGTGATGGCGCTTGGCGTGTATGAGCTGACATGATATATACATACCGAAATCCCGCCACTTCCACCCCGACAGCCCTGACACAGCACTGACTGTGCATTACTATTACAGGGTAGTCAGAGCGACTCACACATACGTATGTACGTTGTTCTGGTCTGTTGCTTTTGTTGCCATCAGTGAGCTTTCCTAACCATAAAGGTACAGTCAGACTTTAGACATTGTCGTACTTTATGTTACTAATTGAATTGGAAGTTAGAGCTTAACGTGTCAGTGTGTGATCTTTCAGTGATGCGCGATGCCCATAGTGGACAAGCTGAAGGAGGCCCTGAAGCCGGGCCGAAAGGACTCTACCGATGAGGGAGACCTAAATAAGCTGCTCTCGTCCTCGGCCAAGAAGGTGCTGCTGCAGAAGATCGAGTTCGAGCCGGCTACCAAAGGCTTCAGCTACCAGCTGGAGACACTCAAGACCAAGTATGTGATCCTGAACCCCAAGACCGATGGTGTGGTGCAGAGAGCGGCCGAGCCCACGCCAATCAAGAGGCAAGGTGAGGTCTCGCCACAGCGTGATTCGTTAGTCTTAATGATTAGTGTATGTGCTCAGGTTTTAGTATAGAACTCATTAATACAAGTTATTAAAACTGCACTATATATTGCTAATAGGTTATAATGTATACAGCATGCATGAGCATGAAGATTTTGAAATACGGTCACGGTGTGTACTGCTGTTACAATGTGCTGTTACTTCCAGAAAACTTTAGTAATATAATTTAGAAAAGTGTGGAAAAGTAGGCCTGGATGATATTTAATATGTTCATTATGATAATTTCTTGTCTAACAGTCACCAGGCCATGCAACAGAACAGAAACTAGGATATCTTCTAAAAATACCTTAGAGAGTCTCATGCTTAAAGAAAAAAAAAATATATATATGTGTGTGTGTGTGTGTGTGTGTGTGTGTGTGTGTGTGTGTGTGTGTGTGTGTGTGTGTGTGTGTGTTGGACCCAATGAGTAATAAAGCCAAGGATCGAAACAACAAAAATGACCAAGACAGGACAATATGTATGATTTAACTCGTATGCGTGTTACTCTGTGCTGAAGAGGCCTAAATAACACTGCAGCAGACAGATCGTAAAACGTGTCCTAACACGGTCTGTGTTTCCGCAGGCTCTGAAGGCCTCAGTGGAGGTCAGGGTGATGGCATCCCAGCACCTCAGAAGCTGCTCTTTCCAGGGAACAAACTCTCCATGAAGTGGGAGCGAGTGTACCGGGTGGGAGCAGGCCTCCACAACCTGGGCAACACGTGCTTCCTGAACTCCACCGTGCAGTGTCTCACATACACACCGCCGCTCGCCAACTACCTGCTGTCCAAGGAGCACAGCCGCTCCTGTAAGTCACGCAAACACCAGATTTACACCGAGTCACCGCTCTCGGTTTTACAGCTACAGTGTACTAGTTAAATGCATAATATTACTGGTGTAGCCAAAATATTATTTGATCGTATGGGACCAAGAGAATAGTTGGAATATATTGCTAAAATAAATCTGTACTGTGTGCAAGTGAACCTTGGCATCTGTAAATTGGAGGTTTATACTAACGTGATGTGTACTCGTATGTGCCTAGTAATTATATGCAGATTTTAACGTGCCATACTTAAATGTACCATAGTTATTTGCTTTAGGGTTTGATATTCCTCAGATAGAATTTCCTGACCACATGGAGTTTAAACTACTACTTATAAATTAAAAAAACTAAAGTAAATGTTGCTTTAATGGATAGTGCCCCATTTGTTTTTGCTCTGATGTGTCTTGTGGTTAAGAATAGCATTTGTGTTCATCTAGAAAAAGAATTCTCATAAAGATGAAAAAAAAAAAAATTGTTAGAATAGTGAAAAGCCCACTGTTATCAACGTTATTATCTTTAATTTAATCTCTTCATGTGATTCTTACAGTTTTTCTAGTCATTAGCCTGTTTGACTGGTCACTTGAATTGAATAGGGTTAATCAGATTTTTTTTCTTTCTTTCTTTTTTTCTTCACTAGGTCACCAGACAGGATTCTGTATGATATGCATCATGCAGAACCACATCATCCAAGCCTTCGCCAACACCGGCAACGCCATCAAGCCTGTGTCATTTATCCGTGATTTGAAAAGTAAGATTATAGCCCGCGCTGCATGACAGGTGCATGTGCTGTAAGCTGATGTTGCAGTTAGGTTGCAAGAAAAGCATGATTCACTTCCGTGACTCAGCCATATCAAGAAATGTGTGCGTGTGCTTGCGCACAGACGTTGGACAGTTCTCACTGACTGTGGTCTGTGATTAAGGGTTTAGTCATAAGCTTTCAGAGATGTTGCGACTCAGTGAGATGGTCTGGTTGCTGCCGTTGTTTCTGTTTTGTTCTCTCTCACTCTCTCTCTGAGCCATGGATCTTGAGATTATGCAAGAATCGTTCCCCTTAAAAATACTTTAATGCCATGAAAGCGTCGATCATTTAAGTTTTTTGTTATTGGTGTCTTGTATATCTGATGGCTCGTTTGTGCTTAGCCTAATACACAATGTGCTTTTGCTTCAGAAATTGCCCGCCACTTCCGGTTCGGCAGTCAGGAGGACGCCCATGAGTTTTTGCGCTACACCATCGACGCCATGCAGAAAGCCTGTCTTAACGGCTACCCAAAGTAAGACCCACACCAACAGTGTCCTTTCATGTGCTCTTACCAAAAAAAAAACATCATAAAAATATCAGCCCGTTGGTGCTTTCACTCAGTTGTTTATGCACAGAAGTGAACTTGGTGTTCTTCGGTTGTCAGGTTGGACAGGCAGACGCAGGCCACCACGCTGGTTCACCAGATCTTTGGGGGTTACCTGAGGTCAAGAGGTAAAACATGACTCCCACAATGATGTGGTTTACGCCCTTATTTCCAGTATGATCGTATGGAGATGCTGGTAAATATAGTAGACTAGTACCTAATCCCTTTAAAGGGGAAGTCAGGGGAAGTAAATAAAGAAAGTCTTAAATATTTTTCATCATATATGACTAATGATCAACTAGGATAAGAGAATTTCAACAAAATGTTCACCAGCTGTGGAATTGCTGTAAAAAAAAAATGGTATTGTAAAGGCACATCTGTGCATCTCTTTACTACGTTATAGTCTGTATTTCCTCTGGTGGTGGTATAATTATGATCTGTACTAGCTTATAATAATAATAAAGCTCATAAAACAAATCAAATGTATTTGAATTATGATGCACTGTAGCAGTAATTCCTGTAATTATAGAGGAAAGGTAGCCATTAATTCTTCACGTCATGATGACTAGCAGTATAGAATGGCGAAACACTCTTTGTCCACCCATTTAATTGACTTACTGTGTTGTGGTGAAATCTTCCAGCCCCCTGAGGGCAACTCCCCCTAAAATTCCTGTTTTTTTTTTTTTTTGGCCAGTAAAAAGGACTGTGTGATTGGTATCTACGTGCTGCAAGGCTGGAAGACTCATGCAGACATAGTACTGTAACCCGCCCTGAGTAAAAGTCATGACTCATGTGATGACTTTGAAAATGTTCAGATTCATTTAGAATGTACTTTCAAATGATCATGTTTATTAGAAACAGGAACTGAGGGCAATAGGACGTCAGCACAGTGTGTGTGTGTGTGTGTGTGTGTGTGTGTACAACACTTAGATGCTTACAGGCAGAGGTGGCAATAAATACTTATTTCATAGATACATACGACCCTTACCTGGGCAGTTTAGCCCCAGTGTGAATAAAATTCATCTGCCAGAAAACCCAATGCACTGAAGGAGAAAAAGGATGAGGGACGTGAAAAACTCGTACGCGTTTGTTTGTGGTCACTTTTACTTCGTGACGACTTTGTGTAGGTAACCTGTGAATCCACAGACTTTGAACTTATGAGCCAGTAGACAACCAAAAAGCAGGACTGTGGTCTCTCTGGTCAGGGGGAAAGAAACAACTGAACTAAAGTGACTAAATAATGCTCATATAAATGAATTAATTCAGTTTTTTTCCCCCCCACTCAGCTGGTTGCTTATAAATTCAAGCATTTCTGTAGAGTGCAGTTAAGTATCAGTTTAGCCTCTACATGTTTATCACTTGTACATCAAGCTGTCCATGCCGCTGGCATGCACGGGCATGTGGTAAAATGCTTTTTTTTCTCCCACCACTCTGTCTGCTAGAGCTTTCTTCTTGGCAATGTCGGCACCTATGTATTAAAGTTGTATGTAAAGTTTTTAATTAGTAGTTAATTAATTCTATTTCTATGATTCTATTTATTTCTATATATGTTTATAATATTAAGGGCAATTTTTCCTAGTGTATCAAATGTACAAACTAAACATAGATGAAAATAATTAAATAAATTGATTGGTTAAATGAAATTTACATTTAACCAATCCATTACATTCAGCACAAGCTGTGGAAACTCTGATTAAATACGAGTGTGAAAAGGAGAGCGTTTAAAAACAGGCTTAAATTCTCCCTGTACATTATATCGAGAGTTCATTCAATTCAGGCAATCTTACATTATGTGCAGATTAGATATTTCAGATATAAGGTGATCAGTTTTTCTGTTTGTTTTGTTCTCTCTCTCTCTCTCTCTCTCTCTCTCTCTCTCTCTCTCTTTAGTCAAGTGTTCTATTTGTAAAAGTGTGTCGGATACATACGACCCCTACCTGGACATAGCTGTTGAGATTCGGGTGAGTTTCCTGTAGACGTGCCCTAATATTCTTTTTGTGTAATAATGTCGTAATGAAGTTAAAGAAGCACCTCTGAAATTCCCTCGGGGGGTGTGTGTGTGTGTGTGTGTTTTCACTATCAGCAAGCAGCCAATATCGTTCGTGCCCTGGAGCTGTTTGTCAAGCCGGATGTTTTGAGTGGCGAGAACGCCTACATGTGTGCCAAGTGAGTTGTCTGTTCCAGGGTTTTTTGTTTTTTTTTTTGTTCCCCAGTGTGTTCGTTGTACTCGTGGAATATAAGCCTAAAATGATATCGTAAAAAAATATATATATATCTTTCGGCTATTAGTTAATTTCCTAATGTTGTTTGCTAATTTTCTAGGTGTAAGAAGAAAGTGCCGGCGACAAAACGATTCACAGTTCATCGGACGTCAAACGTGCTCACGCTTTCCCTTAAACGCTTTGCCAACTTCAGCGGAGGAAAGATTACCAAGGTGAGCAGAATCCCAACGAGAATCCCCATTTGCATTCGGATTCGCTAAGTACTTTTTATAGCTTGTGATTTTTATTGGTCATTCCCTCTCCCCTCAGGATGTTGGCTACCCGGAGTTCCTGAACATTCGTCCATACATGTCTCAAAACTCAGGAGACCCGGTGATGTATGGCCTTTATGCAGTCCTGGTGCACTCTGGGTACAGCTGCCATGCTGGTCACTACTACTGTTATGTAAAGGTGTGTGTGGTACGGATTTGTAAACACATGAGAGGTTGAATGCTGGACTGTTTTTTTTTTCCTCCTTGCTCTTCAACATTACTGAAAGCTTAATCATTAGCTTTAAAATCATCAATCTCATCAAGCTGAGTCATTACATGAGTAATTACATGAGTCGTATTTTCACGAGAGTAATAAGTCACTGTTCACTCTGTTTTCTGTCACCATTTGACACCATTTGTATGTCATGCTGCCACATTTCGCTAACTACACCAAATTGCTAAGTGAGAATCGATGACTCCATTCATTTGAAGAGTTTGCTAAAACCCACATCTGTGCAGCATTTTCTAATTTTCCTCCATGCCATTCTTCATCCTTAGGCCAGCAACGGGCAGTGGTACCAGATGAATGATTCGATGGTACATTCCAGTAACATCAAGGTCGTGCTCAATCAGCAGGCTTACGTCCTCTTTTACCTGAGGTAGAACAAAGCCCGTCTTCTCTCATGCAGAGACTCTACCTGTTCAGATAGAAGAGATGTTTGAGGCTAACGGTGATCCCCTGTGCTGTAGGATTCCTGAAAAGAAGAACACAGACAGTTCAAGCGTAAAGCAGAACTTGATGCATTCTGGAAGGAGTAACATGACCCCTGAGCAGCTGAAGAAAATTCCACTCAACGGCCCTTTGTCCTCTCCGCAGATCGCCAAGGTACGTGCTCATCATTATGACTAGTAGAATATTGCAATATACAGTATATAAAGAATAAGTCATATCTTATGCTTCCTTACCACCTATACTAGCAGCAGATGGCAGACTGATATAAATACCCAAATACCACTCTAGGGTGGGATTTTTTATTTTATTTTATTTTTTTAATTTTTATTTATTTATTTATTTATTTTTAACTTGCTCATTTAAGCACTAGCTAGGTAGTGGATTAGTACCATTTAAAATGTATTGTGCCAAATATGTTTCAGATTCAACTTGGTTATTTCCGATTTGCAAAAATGTGGCATCAACTTCTAGCGAATCAGCTTTGGATGCGTTAGAGCTGTCTTTCCAGTGTCAGATACAAAATGGCACACACACATCCTAGCATGATGTGTTATAGCACTTTATACCACAGCGCTTTTGAATTCTGGAATCTGATTGGTCAGGAGGCGTTGATTAATTTTCCATAAGAGTAGCTAGCAGTAGTGCTGGCTGTAACTCAAATCACAGGTTTACAGTTTTCTAGATTATTTCGTTATGTTCTGTGTTTATTATGTACCTTTGGTGCACTGTGGGATGAGGCATTAAAGAAAAACATTTCACTCTATATCATCATATTAACTTCATAATGGAGATGAAAATAGAGACTGGTGAGGTAATGGCTAAGATGCTATAATGTCACGAGAGCCAACTTGTTTCTTGGACATTCAACAGCGTTTACTGTAATTATAAACGGCTAAAATTATGACGGGTAACTGGCAAACTGCTGTGGAAAGAGAAATCTAACACTTAAGGAGATGCTGTTTGCTTTTAGGAAAATAACCAACTTCAGATTGCTCACAACACCCCATCCCTGATTGTTTTCCTATGACTGCATTATCATTTTTGAGTATGCGTTAACCTATGCAGATAATGCTTGTTTGGAAACTCCATTTAGTATTTGAATGGTGTAAATGGTAGGCTGCTTGCTGCAATCTGAAAAATCATGTGGCCTTCCAGTTAACAGCAGCAACGCTATTGCTGCCTCCTGGTCTAAATGTAACGTTTTGATTTTGTTCTTCCTTCCTCTCCCTTTGCAGAAGGTGGACACCGCTCAGCTGAGGAAGATCCAGTCTGTGGACGGAGGCCTGGGCGTGCCAGTGGCCCGCAACGGCTCGGGCATCCAATCGCCCAAACTAGCTAACGGTACACCAAGGGTGCCAGGGGGCCCAACGCTCATCGAGGAGCCCATCAAGAAGCTGAAGAAGCCTTCTGCTCAGCCACAGAGCCGCACCAACATTCCTGCCTCCTCCAACGGCGTCGCCAAGTCTGAGCAGGACAAGGGGAGCAGCGGCGAGGGGCGGAGCCTGGCAGTGTCTACCTCACTCAAGTCCCTTGCATCAGAGTCCTCGTCGGCGGACACCTCGTCTGAGTCCAAGGTATTTCCACTTGCTCCGTGCTCCGTGGAAACATTTAACCAAACGGGAGGGTGTTAGGATTAGAACTGGCTGTCGTGGCTTTCATTCTGCTGACATTGAGCTATTTGTTTTAGAGTGGTTCATACATATCCACTGATTTTTTTTAAGGATGTTTCTGGAGCTGCATCTTTTCACTTTCAGTCATATAAACAAACATTAGCCCAGTTCTCAAGATCTCAGTATTTACAAGCAGAGTCTGGGACACACAGATTATCTTTCCAGGCTATTTTTAATTCGTAGTTGCCCTGTAGACACGTAACTGGAGTATGCTGCTGATGTAGTGGCCATCGCCATTTTTTTTTTTTGCTTCACGTTTTCTTCTTCCTGTTCCCTGTTGGTTATCACAGAACAAAACCTTTCACTTGATATGTTTGTTTAAACATAACACACTCCAACTGGTTCATATACTGTAGCCGTCTTTGCTGTGATGAGCAGCTCGATTCTGAGTTGTGCCACCTGCTACACTGCAAACATGAACCAAGGACACGGTCTGGCCATCAGTAGGAACTATTTTTACTGGATGTATTAATTGCATGGAGGCTAGACAATGGACAGTATGAATACAATACACAGTGCAGCGCTAGCATAACACGTAGCCACCTCACACACACACACACACACACACACACACACACACACACACACACATTCGTCAAGTGAAAAGGAAGATGCTAGACAGATTCCAGCAACAGCTTCACATGCGAGGAGAGAGCACCACAACTCGAAGCTGAAAGACATGCCGAAGGTGCAAAGCCGATATTCATAATCAGCAGTGGAACTATCAGGAGAGGATAAAACTGTGGGTCCTAGAAAACATGGCAGAAGATGTCCGTTTTTTTTTTAATAGTTTGTGTTAATTCACTTAATTAATTGGGTTAAGTGATTGTGTGACTATATACCTATTCTGTCAATTTCACATTTTCAAAGGCTATATTTAAATTAAATGAACAAGCATTAACATTTCTTTAATACATGCTTTTGTATAAACTGTAGAACATATTCTGTGTTAATATATATACATATATATGTGATATATATGTTAAAATATATCATATCACACACACATGCATATATAGGGGCATATTGCTATGATGCTATAGCAACTGTTAATTATAACTGGCAACAGCCCAAGATGAAAGCTTGCTTGCTTGTTTGTTTGTTGTTAATTATTATTTTTTTTTAAAAAAGCTAATCACCTCTGATCCTCAGGATTCGATTGGCACCAGGAGTGCTCCCGTGGGAGACGTGGCTACTCCTGCCAAGAGCATCGTAAACAGAACCTCCTCTCCAGCTAAAAGCACCGAGCGGCTCGCTGCCGAGGATCAGAAGTCGGCCAAGCTGAAACCTCCCGCCCTCAACAACATTGCATCCGAGCAAACCAGCACCATGTCGCCCCCTCCTGCCAAGAGACTGGCACTGTCTGCCAAGAAGGTGAGTGCCACTCTCATTTCTCTCCCACAGCCAGATGTTCAGAGTAGTTGTGGGATTGGCCCGGGCTGAGCGACGTGGTCTGAATACTGCACCAGTGTTTTATGGCCAAAAGCCTGACAATACAAACTTGCAAGATGAACAGCATTTTAAGAAATTCGCTCCTCAGATGATCCTGTTTTCCACATTCACTGATACAATTCTGAAATTCCACTCTGAATGACTTGCGTACTAATCATTATAATTAACACGTAATCCTCAATGGCGTCCAAGCTTCATTTTGGTTTAAACATTTAGGAAAAAATGAATTTCCAAACCTCTCTCTTTTATGTTTTAGTCTCATTGGTTCCTGACTTTTCAGGCACCCTGTATTATACGTGAGCAACATTAGCAACAGGAATAGGATTCATGGCGTGTCAGCATTTTAGATCACTTTACTGCTCAGCCGTATGCCGTATATTTATTTGTCTTGTGCCTGCTGCCTGCCCCTTCATTCTTTTCCAGCAGATATTTGTGACTGAGTTCTTCTGTTTGGGTGCGCAGCTGTGCAGCAGTAAATCTCTTTAAGTGTCTTCTCTTGTGTCGATACTGTTGTCCAAGGTTGGCACTACTGTCCATTTTAGAATTTCGTTGTCTCCCTTTGCTTTCAGATTCTTTCTTTCTAACCATTTGTAATTCTTCTCTGCCATCGCCCCCTTTCCATTTTTTTTCTCTCTCTCTCTCTCTCCTCATTTTTGTTTTGTGTTTTGCTCCTGATTTCTCGTCCATGTTTTGATCCCTCTATCTTCGTCACATTTGTTTGGCTATGGTTCATTTTTTTATTTATTTCATTTTTTTTTTTTCGACCACCAAGTTTTTATTTATGTCAATAACTGCAGGCCAGTCCCAGTCCCAGCCGGAGCCCGAGCAGCAGCAGCAGCAGCAACAGCAGCCGCAGCACTGAGGCCCCGTCCTCTTCATTGCATCATCAGTCCCGTGACCCTACGCATTCAGCTCTACTCCACCCTCTGACCCCCACCTCACCTTCCCAAAACCACAGGTATTATTATCTTGCCTTTTATGCTCATCTGGGTGGATTGTTTTTCTTTTTTTTTTTTTTTTTTGTGTAGAACTGTGACCTTTATTCTCAGACCGCTTAAAGGAATATCTTGGGCACCCAACCCATTTCCTGGACATCAACCACATGTAAAGGCCTTGATTTAACTAGATCAGTGTGTTGGATTAGACAAACTAGCAGTGCGGTTCATTCTGAGGTGATCATGCCTGTGCACTGTTGTGTATTTGAACTTCATTTACATCACATCAGTAGCTCTGATGCATAATTGGAAATTTGGCCCAATTACTATATTTTGGCGTACTGGAAATATTCGAGCTAGCTTACTGCGTGCTGTGTGTTTGCGGTTTAGCATGAGTAATGCACATAGCATGTCTATTTGAACGCAGACCACAACCATAATTATATGCGAGCTCGGGTTCACTAGTTTCCACCATTTTTTCCATTCAGAGTAATAATACTGCATAGGATCCTGGGTGCATCAGTTGGTGTCTTCCATAATGATCTGCTTTTCACCACTTTCTTTTGGAACAACCATGAAATACATACAATTATCTGTGTACATGGTTTCTAAATTCTTTATTCTGTAATCTTTGATTTGAAGCTTCTCCATCACACACTGGAGTGTACAGATGTGTGCTGTATCGCAGTGTAGCTAGATTTCATGCCTACAGCAGGGTTTTTGGCGAAGTTTTTTTTTTTTTTTTTTTTTTCATTTTGATGAACGTGCTGCTTTTTTTTCTCACCATGTTATTTTGGTTATTTATCTTCTCCCAGGATTCCATTCCATTCTGCCAAGCAGCCTCAGCATGTACCTCATCTCTTTAAAAACGCAAGCCTGTTTAAGGAGCCCTCGCCCTCCTCCTCCTCCGCCTTGACGAAACCCACACTATCTTCACCATTCAGCAGGCTTCACCCCTGCCCTGCCAGCAACTGCGGACCAATCCAGAGCCAGAAAACCATCGAACCAGCTACAGGGTTTGCCGATGGACTCGCCAGTCCAACCTTAAAGAAGAAGAAGAAGAAGAAGAAAAAGAAGCGGCGCCATTCTGAAATGGAAAACCCCGCTGCTGAGCTTCCTGCCAAAGCTGAGCAGGACATGCCAGAGCTCACAACTGAAATGAGAAAGGTAAAAAAGCGCAAGAAGAGGAAGAGAGAGGAGGAGCCGAACAGCATGAAGGTTCAGAGAGAAGGCGTGCAGTCCCATCTGGAGCCGTCAGGTCAGGATGAAGACTGGTGCCTCGGAGAGACGTGGAGAATAAACCCAGATGAAAGTTCAGAAAGGCCAAAACAGCAAAAGCCCACCGAGCCAAAACCGTCTCAGGCCCAAGAACAAATTCAGCCAATGTTGTGTGAGACTCCACAGAACCATCATGACTCCACTATTAAAAAGAAAAAGAAAAAGCACAAAGAGAAGCTGGATGAGAACATCATCAGGCATGAGTCTTCTGAAAGGTTGGTGGTTTTTTTCCCAAGTTATTTCCCTAACCAACATAATACACTTTCTAAAGCCATGCATGATACAACACTTTCTTGTCCCTCTCCCCTTTATAGAAAGACTGAGATGAAGCATATAGACACAGAGTCGCTGGATTTAAGTGTCTCAAAGAAGAAAGCCAAGAAGAGGAAAAGAGAAGCGCACCAGAGAGAGGCTGAGGATGCTCATGGGGACAATGCTGGAGGCGAGTCACTTAGTCAGACCAACCATGTGGTGTTGGAGAAGACCTGCAAACCCAGCACAGGTACCGATGGCAGCTTTGTATACAGCTCCCACAAGTATGGCACCGTGTCTTGCAAGTTGTTTTCATTCACCTGTTTTTGTGTGAAACTGTGTGGTAGCATGAGCGCTTTTTAAATTCCAGGCCTGCAAAAGTGCAGAAATTCAAAAGCCGTTTTTGGGGAAAAAAAAAAAAAGAATTGGTATGCAGTTAAAGTAAGTCTCAGGACACAAAAAATTCTATATCCCTCATCTGTAATGCCAAGTACCCCTTGCTGCAGAGCCAAAAGTCCAAAGGGTGGAGTCTGACCTGATCAAGCTCCTCCTACCTTCTCCTAGGTTATAGGAGGAGTTGGGTCAGGTCCAGCTCTACCCCTGGCCTTATGCTTCTGCAGTGAGGACTATCTGCTCTGATGTCGGGGTGCAAAACATACAGTCCACATGAGCCTTTGGGCATGATGAGTCAGATTGGGGGAGGATTCATTATAGTTACTGATTTATCTACTAGTTATCGTATTCAACACAAGATAAACTTAGCAATTTATCCGCTAGAGGTCGTTCTTGGCATTTTTTTTAAACGCTGTTTCTCCATCTCAGTAGCTCCTACAGCCCAGCATTATGCAACACATTGAAAAATATCTGTCAAAGAAACGTAACCTGGATTCTGCACTCTGAAGTGTTCCAGGAGAAATAGACGACAGCATGTTTCTTCTGGGAAATGCACCACAGACCCATTTGTTTAATTTGTCTTTTGCCCAAAGTGACATTGCTGAATTTAATATTCAAATGCACTAAGAAACCAATCATGATTAAAAGCCATGCCCTGTATACCGTGCTGATACGGAGAGACGATGTAAACAAACTAATCGCGCCTCTCAAAGAGTCAGCAGCAGTCTGTTTTTCCCTGATGGTCCTGAGGTGAAGGTTGGCAAATGTCAGCCTGAGGTTATAGCCGTTTGTTTGTGCATTGTATATTGTTATAAAGTTACAACACTAGAAAGTAGTAAACAATATGCATTGTCTGTTGTATCTGAATATGAATATAGGAAATATTGAATAGGGCACTCACTGATACAAATTTGAATAAAGCTTTGTTCGTTCCTGAAATGAATCATTTTATTGCATATTAATAACGTCTGGTGAATAGTTAAAATCTCTCACCAAAAGAGTCTGCACTAATACACCTAGTGTGACAATCGTGCTTGTCACGCCCAAAGCATATTGGCTAGCTTTTTTTCCATTTATTTATTTATTTATTTAGGACATAGGGGCAAGACCCCTGATATTTGTTGAAAATGGAAGTGTCTCATAAATTAAGGGTGCATCTACTGAATAGTTCTTATAGTATTTCCATATACTAATGCTGTGCTTCTTATTTTCACTTGTCCCAGCTGCAGTGGTGGTCTGGGACAGCCAGGTTCAGGACAGTTATAAGCGCAGTAGAGACGCTGCTGATTCAGAGCAGGCGTCTGGGAAAGGGTCTCGTCCTGCTGCCGCAGCCTGGGACGGCAAGAAGAGCTCTAGTGTAGTCGAGGAACTGCTTAAGAACGCCACCGATAAAGCATACGGAACTCAAGGTGAGGTCAACCTAGTACTGTTACATGAATGGTGTGTTGTGTTGTGTTTTGTTTTGTAGACTATCTTACTTTTTTTTTTTTTTTTTAACATCTTTCAAATCATTCACTATCATTCTCTAGAAAAGCGATGGGAATCTAGTGTGTGAATTCGCACGAGCCACGAGACACGATTATATAGCCTCAGAAATTAAGCAAATGAAACTTCTTGCTCTTGGCACACACATGCTATCGCCTTCAGTGCACTTGTTCATTCATTGCCCATAAAGTCGCTGATTTAGAGCACTGAATGAAAAGCACTCGATTTGCTGCAGTAGCAATCCAGACACAATCCTTTTATTCGCAGTGACCAAGTAAATAAAAAAAACGCTTACTCATGGCGCAACAAAGATGCTACTTTACATGTAATTTTTCTAGTAGCTGTAAATACACTGAACTTGAGTTTGTGAGAGAATTGGGATATTGATCTAATTAATAGTCTTCGGTTAAAATTTGGAAACCTTTATTCTGTATTAAACACCACATGTTACAGCTGCTTTAAGGAAAAGTCCACCCTATACCACATTAAGGTTAATGTAAAATATTTGTGTTTTTAAATAAACAATAAATAATGCTAAAACATCTAAACGTTAGAGCGAAGACTACGATGAGAAATGCTGCGATAAGACATTTCACTGTAGACCCAAGAGACACAGCTGGGTTGTTTACTGTCTTTTGAACCATCGGTTGCTCATGTTCCTGAGTTGTTGCTGTTTGTGTCCAGTCCTGAGTTGGGATGGAGAGCGCTCTGCCATCAGTAGAGATGCCATGCAGGACGCACGTGATGCCAAACACGACACAGTGATCGACGAATGGGATGAAGAGTTTGACGGCGGAAAGGTGAGGTTTTTCCCTGTAGCTTATCTACCATTCTCTCGATTTCTTCTTATGCTGATTTAAAAATGATACTATCCTATCTAATGAATAGGTAAAGAAGGTAAAGAAGTTTAAGAAAGAAAGGAGAAGAAGTTTTAACGTCTTCCAGAAGATCCAGGATCGGCGCAACATGTGGTCTGTCACACCAGGAGGAAGGAGGAACAGTTGGAACCATCGCTACTGACATGAAGCGTGAGTGTAGGGTGGAGTCAGAGAAGAGATTTCTTTAAAGAATGATGGTCGTGTGTGTGTGTGTGTGTGTGTGTGTGTGTGTGTGTCAGTCTCCGTTCGTTATGCGTCGTGGCACTCTGTTTATTCAGGCAATGTCGTGGTCTTATTTTCTTTCGGAGGCATGTAAATAATGCGTAGCTCTGCTGGTCATTCATTCAGTTCGTACAGTTCTTCAAAAAAACACCGCTTTAATGAACTTGACAACAGTGCACACGGCTATAAACTCAAATATATTATCAAATATATAACTACAGTGTGTCTGTACTGTACTTAGCCGATGCGTTTTGTGCTTCCTGAGCATGTCCAACAGCCAGGAGTCTGAAGTCTGGAGATTCACTTACATCCTTTCCGACCATTTTGTACACTGGCTGACTTTAGGATAGCAATTCTGCACAACGGTGCGAGGTTTCCTCTAACAGTGCCGTCTGGTGGCTGCCACACGCAAAATCTGCCTCTTCCCAATTGTAAAATGTAACGTCATACAGTGTTTCTTAATGAAGCAGTATTGAAAACATTCTTCGTTTTAATTTCACCAAGACGCTAAAATTCTCATATTGCTGATATCTTTCAGACCTGTATTTACCGCTGTCCACTTGTGATCTGATCACCCGAGACTGATGTTAATGCTGTAAGCGTGACTTGAGCTGAACAGTCCTTTAATCTTTGTCTTAATTCAGTTCAATTCAAATTTAATCGTGGAGCACTTTTAACATGAGATGAGACAGTTCTGTGACCAGCTCAGGTTGTAGATCCTTAAAGAGCAAGCCACAGTCAGAGACAGTGGAAAGGGGAAAAACTCCCTGAGGCAACTTTGAGGACGAAACCTGGAGAGGAACCAGATCCCATGCTCTTGTGGGCGACACCCGATAGCGAGGTTATAAATCGTTACAGTATACAGCCATATAGAGAAAAAAGGCAAACAGTACTACATGGGTTGAAAAGATGTCAAATATTCAGTATGAACATATAGTTAATAGGAGTCCCGGAATGAACATAGGACAGTCTTTATGATGCTCGGGTCCAGAGTAATCCCTCTGTCAGGCTTGAAGTATATACAAATACATACATACATCCTAATGAAGGAGTCATTATATAGAGGTCACCAAGTACACAGTTGCTGGTTTATGATCTTTCAATCAATCCCAAATCCATGACGGTCAGATAGCTGCCAAGCTGAGGGTAGTGATGTATCAGCCTGTACATTTAGTCATATTTAAATTAGGATAATTCAAAAATTATAAGGTACTTTGCTGTTTTAGAAACTTTTAAGAAGCCAAAAAAAAGCATGCTCAGTGAATCAGTCCTTTGCCACTAAAACATTTAATAGGATTAATGTACATCATTATGCATTAATAGTAACTAGGGCCTGCGCTAAATCAGCCTGCTTGATTTGCGTTTATATCCAGTTAAAAAATATACAGCTCCATTTTTCTCTTTAAAAAATTAAGCCAACTGATCGAGTTTGGCTATCAAAGTGTGAATCTTTAGTATTTCATAATTAGGGCATATCCGAGAATAGAGCATTTAAGGCCTTGATATATTTCTAACCTGTTTTGTCTCTATCTGTTAGAGTCGACATGGGGATCCTGTTCACACACCATGGCTCAGCTGCCTTATTGGAGAAGAAGCTGCGTGATCTCTCTGAGAATGGTCCAGAAAAGTGAGAGGCTTGTGTGGGAAGTAAATAAAGCGATGAGACCAAAGCCATCTGCAGGGGCTGAAGTCCAGGATTTGGAGTCTGAATAAATCGGGCCTGGGTTTGAGCAGACCATCGTATCATGGCGTCAGGTTCAAACCACCGTAAAAACAATTTTAGCCACATATAACTTGAGTCCATGGTGAAATACTGTACTGTATCTTGTTATATCAGGAAAGGAGGCAAATATTCCCTGAAAACTGATAGTGCTAGGCAACGGTGCTGTTATTATTGGGTTATTGATACATTGGGCCTACACTACTTCCTAGACTGTTGACAAGAAAAACATTTTCTCAGAATGAATTATTGTGCTTTTTTTTTGTTTTTTCTTTTTTTTTTGCCCCCTTCTTAAAGATATTTTATTTCACTTTATCACATTTGATATATAATATAATCCCAATGGCCAGATGAGTAATCTGCTACATATTAGCTATGTAAGGCCAGCAGTCTTTCTCTTTTTTTAATTCCTTTTATGATGATTATTATTATTATTATTATTATTATTATTATTATATGAGCCTCATTGAATCCTCCCTGAAGCCTCCGTGTTGTCGGCTCATCACATTGAATGCTGTTGAAGAAAAATGTGGTTCCCTGTTCTTTTCGTTTTAACCTAATCTCTCTTCTATCTATTACCTAATATCCGAAAATTACAAGCTTGACGCACCTATAACGTTTATCCCTTAAATGGGATGAATAATCTGTCCATCTGTAACATGTCTGAAGGCCAGGCTGCTTCAATATAAAAACATATCCATCCATTTCAGCACTGGGGAGGCTGCATCGGCAGTGCTCCATCCCTTAGAAATCCGCAGGGAAGGTTCTAGTGTGTATTCCACATTTTACATGCCAATGCCACTGTTTCTACTCTCTATGCAAGTCAGACAGGTCTTTAAAAAAAAAAATGTCGTCTCTTCCTCTCCTACAGTGCAAACATATCCTCTTCACCCCCCATTTACACTGATCATTGATCATCCAGAGTTGAAACTTTTCTCTGGAATTGTACTATAATGCTTTAGAACAAAAGATTTATTTTACTCCAGAGACCTAGCCACAGACTAATAGTGAGTAAGATGTGAAGCTTTCTGGAATAGAACATTGTACAGTCCCAATTGTGCTCTGTGTGACTTCCTTAAACATCCTTGTAGTCAAGAGTTAATTCCCCCCAGATACTTCCATTTTAGAAAAAAAAGTTGCCTTGAATTAATTAAAAAAAAAAAAAAATGAATAGATGATCCCAAAAGAGATCTACTTTATCATTTAAAAAGGAGACGCATATTTAAATGCGCATGTATTTCACAAATAAAGCCTAATATATTAAAGGGTTTTTGGACTGTAACTGTAGAATTTTCTCAGCGGACAGACGTGCGAGTGCTGCGCAGAGCTCCGCGTCTGGAGGAACATAAGAACTGTGAGCACTGTTGAATGTGTTAGTGTTAGAAATGTTATTCTGATCTTTTCAGTAGAACCAATGCTGAAGAATACACTGATCTTTAATTCATGATCATTTACACCACTGGTTCTGTACCTTTATGATGCCCTTTCAAGAATAAGAAGAAATGTTCAATATTGAGACTATATGAATATAAATATAACAGGTGCAATAAAGTTGTGATTTTTTGTGAAAAAAAAAATTCCTTTGGCCTTGATTTTCAGGTTACTCATAAAAATGTATTCGTGCAGAATATGACTTATGAACAAATAGCGAAATAATGTTTTTCATCATGCTGTCCCAGTTATTAAAGCTGATGTATTGAGGTTTTAGTTAGTTTTCCATGTTTGGGCTTATATAAGGTAGTTTAAGTAAATGAAAGACATGGATAATAGTTGGATTTGTAATATAGCTGTCCAGATAAGGATTATGCAAAAATAAATTACATGTTACTGGTTAAATTCAAAATGGGTACATGTCTAGACTTAGTTGTGTAAATGCAGAAATACAAGTTGTAATAAACATAATGGAAATCTTAATCATGTTAGTCTCCAGCATTCATAAATCATAAAACGGAGCACTGACTCCTATTCCTTTAAGTAACTTTTCTCAGCCCTTATCTTTGAGTGTTCCTGCACTAAACATTTTAGTGATCCTGCCAGAACTGACTTATTCAGCTTATAAGCTCATTAACAAGCCCTTCGAGAGGTTAAAAGACAATTCACTTTTTTTTTAAAGGATTTAGGTGAAATGTAAGCTTCTGTGATAACATATGGACCAAAAATGACTCCCTACAGGTGTCCATGGCATACAGCCCATTACAGCATCCAGGTTCAGATTCCTAATGGCCCTGCATAAACTTCTGGGCATAAATACCACAGTTCACAGTCCATTTGTTATCTATTTCATTTTCCTTATCCCAAACCATATTACTATACTAATATGTAAAAATAGCATGCCATCATGGAGGCCATAATTTTAAATTCTTGACATATAATACTTTTCCTGAGGAGTATGATTTTCCTATAACTGGAACACACCCTCTGGGCCCCTTTTTTAGCAAGTAGAACTCAAATGCCAACTGTGTTAGTGGGAATGCCTCCAGCACAGACAAGTCTAGTCCTTCTTGTTACTAATTTGTATGCCTGAAATTCCCTTAAAATATATTTCAGTCATTTCAGTCATTTGACTGTACTGTGACCTTGACCCTGTTTGGATCAATTCCAAAATCTAATCAGTTCATCAGCTGTTTGCAGTTAATTCCATATAAATCCTACAAACTTTCAACCACTATTTTCTAAGAATCACAAACTTGAATGGATGCACAGACGGATGCATACACGGACAACCCAAAAACATAATGCTAGGTTGTGAAGTCATAAAAATGGGGACCACCAATCCAGCTTGCAAGTCCAAAGGCACTAGCTCAGATCTCGATGCGACATGAACGAGGCATGTTAACTACACAACCCCAACCTTATCCAGGGACTTTAATATCTCCAGCCTTATCTTATCCACTGCAGCCTTGCCACTATGAAGATTTCTAACTGCCATAGAAACCTCAGCCACAGAGATGGACTCCAAAACAAGTTTTCTGGCACTGGCTACTGAAGAGAGGGTATGTCCACTGGGTTGAAGACTTCCTCAAATTGCTACTTCATTGTTAAGAAATATCTCTGAGTAGAGGTGAACACTCTCCTGCACTTGCTTGTGCATGGGCTTGACTCCACCTTTGCTAGAGCATCTTGGAGTTTTGGGTGCTTCGGGGCCAAGCGGTTTTCCATGGCCTCTGTAAACTCCTCGCAAGCTTTAGCTTTTGCTTCTGCAACTGCATAGTCCTCTGCCCTTCTGCCTTGCCTATACCTCTAAACTGACTCAGGAAAGCTTTCTGTTAGCATTAATTGGAAGGCCTCCTTCTTCAACTTGACAGCTTCCATCACCACTGGTGTCCATCAGTGCCTCTTGGGCTTCATCAGTGCATGATAGGCACCAACAGCCATCTGGACATAGTGTCTTGCAGCTGCCTCTACAATTGAAGACTTGAACATGGTCCAAGGTACATAACCTCACTCGGTACATGAGAGAAGTCCTTTCGTAGAAGTGAGTTAAATTCATCTTTCACTGAAGATGCTCCCAAGCAACCTGGAAGGCTCTCCTGAGTTTACCATGTAAATCTGGCTGGTGCTCTGTGCAACGAATTAAACTCACCACCAAGTGGTAATTTGTTAACAGCTCTGCAAAACATAGTCTTGTTATACAATCAAAATCGATCATTGACCATTGACCAATGTGCTCTAGTATCAAGTGCACTTTAGAGTTTGTTACTGACAATCCCTGGCTTGGACAAAAGTCTAATAACATTTCACCACTTCGGTTCATACCAAAGAGGCCACACCCCTCCTATATTGCCTCACGTGAACATTGAAGTCCCCCAAGAGCACTATGGAGTAAGTAGGAGGTACTGTCTCTCCACCTCCTCCAAGAAGGCTGAATACTCCAAACTGCTATTTGGTGCATATGCACCAACAACAGTCAGAGTTTTCATTCCTGAGATGCAAAATCTCATGGAGGCAATCCTCTTGTCCTCTGGGGAAAACTCCAACCGCAAGGCCCTCAGTCTGGAACTAGTGAATATCCCAAAACCTGCCTGAAGCCTAGCTCCTGTGGGAGCTCTGGAGTAGGAGAGATCACCCAAGATAAAGATATTTGGTACTGGAGCCCACTGTGTGGATGTAAGGCCAGCTATAAATAGTCTGACTATATCAAGGCCTTTCCATCTCACATACAAACTCAGGCTCTTTTCCCACCAGCATTAAGTATTAAGCTCCCAGTGAAACAGCCCTGAGGTTTACCTAAGTAAGCATGCCCCTTCACCATGACAAGGTCTCAATCTCTTTATTAAATTAAAGAGAGAAAAATAAAGAGGCTGATGAGGGAAAAGCTGTTTACAGTTGCTATACCATAAGTAATAACAGGAACTACCTTGTTTCACAGACATTCCACAACATTAAATGTGAACATAAACCAATAAAATGATGTGCCATTTTTTTAATAAATAAGAAATTGTGATCTTTGGCAAATTGCTGTGGAATACGAGGAATAAACCACATACTGTTGTTGCAAAATAATCAACTTCGGGGTGGTAATAGTAACACTGCTTTGTCTAAAAGCAAAATGAAACCACTCCGTCATTAATTATATATACTATAATAGCACTATTAAACCATTAAAACAAACTCACTCTGGGGTGGCTCATATAAATGGGCTAGATTTGCTAAGCCCCCCTGTCTTTCAAACATGAAAGAAAAATCAGCATAAGGTTTTATTTTGGCATCCACATCATCTTGCTTGCGGTTAATAAATGTTTTAAAGAGGATTAGTTTGGATATTGTGTAACCAGCCCAGCGCTGTGTATTCATGTAGCCAATCAATGACAGTCGGGTCACATGACCCTACAGCTAAGCTCCAGTGGTGTAATATTGCATTGCCTGATTCAGTGATGTTTCTGTTATAAATCTTTAGCAGTCACGTTACAGACTCAGTCATAGGTGTAATGAACGTGAATGAAGTAGATTATTCACTCTATCATTATTTTCTCCCTAAAATGCTTTTGGAGAAAAAAGTTGATAGATTGAGCACACACTGTCTAGCACACAGAACTGTAAGTTTAGTGTTTTCTGGTTTGAACGAAAGAGTTGCAACTTTTAGTATTATTATTAATGAGACTTTGGAATATAATGTATTGGTCAGCCCAAATAGTTTAATTGTTGATCTACTGATATTGATTTTAACTCTCCCACCTAATATCAAGACCAGCTGCCGCTGAACTCACCGTCTTGTGTTTCACTCAAGAGAAAACACAGCAGCGCCGCAAGCTTTTTAACATCACGTGATCTGTTTCATTTCAAAATCATTTAGTTGATTTTTTGACTTTTTACTACTTATGCTTCAACTAAATGGAATCTCTTTTGTTAAATACCTTAAATATTTGTATTGGTAAGACTGTGTACTTATAACTGACCCCAGCAGTGGCTCGTGACCATAGACTTTGCTGAGCAGGATGCCATTAATAATGGCATAGCCTCAAACAAAATTAAGTCAAAAGACTTGACTTCTGCTATAGACTACTATGTAGTGAAGTTTTAGACTAACCCCATGATAGGCAGCTGAGAGACGACAACAGAGTAATCCAGCATATAGTCTAGTTCTTTTTTTAAAGCTGTTTTAGACATACCTTTGTTTAACTGTTGGAGGTAATATCATTAACCAGGGTTGACAGGTTTCAGCAAAATATTCAGCCCAACTACATCTCAGAAACCACACAAATTACATGAATCTAGCCCAAAAAAGTTGGGCTTGATTCATGTAGAGGAGAAAGTTTTTCTCCTTTATCTCAGTCTGTCAAGTGAATGAAATACTTGTTTCCCACACTTTTCTGATGTATGGACATTTCTCCATACACCCCCTCTCCCAATCTTTTCAATATATCATACAAGAATCTGAGGCTATCATGGGCATAGACTCACCGAAACTGGACAGTTGAAGACTGGAAAAAGCCTATTTGGGTGAGTCTGTATCCATGATAGCCTCGGATTCCTGTTCTTGGCTGACACAAGTGGAATCTGATGTGTTCTTCTGCTGTTGTAGCCAGGTAGCCAAGGTTTGATGTTTTGTGCATGCTGAGATGCTTTTCTGCTCACCACGGTTGTAAAGAGTGATTATATTCGTTACTTTATCCTTTCTGCAAGCTCGAACCAATCTGGCCATTTTCCTCTGACTTCTCTTCTCAATAAGGTATTTTCACCCAGGGAACTGTCGTTCACTCAGTGTTTTTTGTTTTTTGCGCTCTAGAAAGTGTAAACTCTATTGTGTGTGAAATTCTCAGGATTTTACGAAATACTCAAACCAGCCCGTCTGGTACCAATATACATGCTATGATCAGAGTCACAGAGATCACACTTTTTCTTCATTCTGTTTGATGTGAACATTAACTGAAGCTTTGACCTGTATCTGCATCATTTTTTTTGCATTGTGCTGCTGCCACATGATTGGTTGATTAGATAACTGAATGAATGTGCAGGAGTACAGGTGTTCCTAATAAATTGGACAGTAAGTGTATTTGTCAAATAGCAACAATTTTTTTTTTTTTTTAAATCATTGGACACTCCAAACGGTAATTAAAGACTTGTGAATGAGGATTTTATGAGGATTAACCTCTGTCCCATCTGCCCCTGTAGAAAATCTTGAAATCTGATATGCTAGCTAACCAGCTTAGCATTGTCAACTATCAAACATCCTAACCAATCAAATGGGACAGTGACGGTCAGTGAGGCCATTTTGCTTTCATTTGCATACAAAATGTACACATCATTCAAAATATTCCAGCTCTGACTTTGACGCTCAGTTCTTCAGAGCCGTAATTACATTTGGGTTCTTTTACCACCTGCAGGCACATGTGGAGAGTGTCATCACTGTAACTTCCTGCCCACTCTCCCCAAGGTAAAAACATATCCTTATCCTACACAGGGTTGCAGGGAGCTTGGAGCCTATCGCAGGGGACACCCTGGACAGGGTGCCAGCCCATTACAGGGCACAATCACACGCGCACACACACTACAGACATTTTGGAGAAACGCATGTCTTTGGACTGGGGGAGGAAACTGGAGTACCTGGAGGAAAGCCCTGCTTGTGCGGCGGAGGAGGCGGGATTCAAACCCCCAACCCCGGAGGTGCGAGGCAACAGTGCTAACCACTAAAACCCATGCCCTGAGCAGATTATTTACTTTTTTTTAATCCGAATTTTTACAAATGGCTTAAACCCCTACCTTTAAATGAAAATGTGTAGGTAAAAAACTGTATTTATAAAATATTGTATATCATTTCTTGTCATAACTATACTCTCTATCTGGCTGCTACCCCAATAACTGCTATGTCCATATAGATTCAGCTTATCTGCTGAATACTATGTCATAGTATGTTATGCTTACATTCACAGCAATTTATTATATACCACTCTCATATCTGACACTTTCCTACTAGAACTGTGTAGTGGTCAGGCCTGCACTGTCTCTTACTGTGCCTATTGTCCTGTTTTAGTAGTTACTGTACTTAGTTATTGTACTGTCTTACTTATTGTCATGTTTTAGTTATTGTCCTGTCTTAGCTATTGTCCTGTGTTAGTTGCTGTCCTGTTTTAGTAGTTATTGTCCTGTTTTAGTAGTTATTGTTCTGTCTTAGTTATTGTCATGTATTGTCCTGTTTTAGTAGTTATTGTCCTGTCTTAGTTATTGTCCTGTTTTAGTAGTTATTGTCCTGTTTTAGTAGTTATTGTCCTGTGTTAGTTATTGTCCTGTTTTAGTAGTTATTGTCCTGTGTTAGTTATTGTCATGTTTTAGTAGTTATTGCCCTGTGTTAGTTATTGTCCTGTTTTAGTAGTTATTGTCCTGTGTTAGTTATTGTCATGTTTTAGTAGTTATTGCCCTGTTTTAGGTATTGTCCTGTGTTAGTTATTGTCCTGTGTTAGTTATTGTCATGTTTTAGTAGTTATTGTCCTGTTTTAGTAGTTATTGTAATGTTTTAGTAGTTATTGTCCTGTTTTAGTAGTTATTGTCCTGTGTTAGTTATTGTCATGTTTTAGTAGTTATTGTCCTGTTTTAGTAGTTATTGTAATGTTTTAGTAGTTATTGTCCTGTTTTAGTAGTTATTGTCCTGTGTTAGTTATTGTCCTGTTTTAGTAGTTATTGTCCTGTGTTAGTTATTGTCCTGTTTTAGTAGTTATTGTAATGTTTTAGGAGTTATTGTCCTGTGTTAGTTATTGTCCTGTTTTAGTAGTTATTGTAATGTTTTAGTAGTTATTGTCCTGTGTTAGTTATTGTCCTGTTTTAGTAGTTATTGTCCTGTGTTAGTTATTGTCCTGTTTTAGTAGTTATTGTCCTGTTTTAGTAGTTATTGTCCTGTGTTAGTTATTGTCCTGTTTTAGTAGTTATTGTCCTGTTTTAGTAGTTATTGTTCTGTTTTAGTAGTTATTGTCCTGTTTTAGTAGTTATTGTCCTGTGTTAGTTATTGTCCTGTTTTAGTAGTTATTGTCCTGTGTTAGTTATTGTCATGTTTTAGTAGTTATTGTCCTGTTTTAGTTATTGTCCTGTGTTAGTTATTGTCATGTTTTAGTAGTTATTGTCCTGTGTTAGTTATTGTCCTGTTTTAGTAGTTATTGTCCTGTGTTAGTTATTGTCCTGTTTTAGTAGTTATTGTCCTGTGTTAGTTATTGTCCTGTTTTAGTAGTTATTGTACTGTCCTGGGCTGTTTGCACGTGCACCTTATGTAATGTGTAGTCTCTTGTAGTTCTGTGCTGTCTGATGTAGCACCATAGTCCTGGAGGAACATTGTTTCCTTTCACTGTGTACTAAATAGCTATATATGGTTGAAATGACAATAAAGCCACGTGACTTGACTTGAGTTGACTTGACTTAAAATAGCAGCTCTGGACCTCTTAAACTAAAGCAATAACAAACCCACGTGTACCAACAAGCTTGTTTTCTACCCAAGCCATAAAATCACGTTACAGATCGAGTAGACACAGTAGCACAGCATTCCCATTGTCATGTATCATGTAGCCTGCATTATGTGCTGTAGTCCTCATGCATAGCACAGTACTCAGCGCGTGACATCATGCTGAAAAGGAGGAGTCATAGACAGTAGAGAATAACAAACCATGCAAGTATAAAAGCGTATCAGAGGTGGCGCAGGATAGTGTGTGAGAACATCGCAGAGAGAGAGAGAGAGAGAGAGAGAGAGAGAGGGCACTTATTGGAGATCAGCACTGCGCCAGCAGCGCCTCCCACTCTCCCAGTGTCCCAGTCTCCCACAGCCGGCATGGAGGCGGAAAGCCACGGTAAGAGCGCATTCTTTACTGCAGTTCTTCGTGATGCTGAGTCGTGACTGGGGGAATCGTCTCTTGTAGCATCGTAGAGCATCATTTCTGCACGTGCTCGATCCCTCCTGTGGGCTTTCTTCCTATGCGTTTCTGCATGCTTATAAAGTGCTTGAGGTGCTTGAGGCGCGCGCCAAGTTTCCTAGGATAGACCACATCTCATCTCTTAATGCATGTCAGAAAAGACAGGAGGTGTGAATTATTCACTGATTCTGCGTCAAGGCTTTTCCTCAAGACTGTGCCCAACCCTAGTCCTGTTTTATAATCACATTCTATAACCATGAGCGTTGTTTTTTTGTTGGTTTGGTTTTTTTTTAGGTTCCCAACCCTGGTCCTGGAGTACCTCCTTTCCTGCACATTTCTGTTTTCATTCTTTTCCCTTCTCCCAATATACCTCATTCAGCTCAACAGCACTTCCTGAGTTGTGATGCAATGACATGTGCAAGACAGGGGTTACTCCAGGACCAGCTTCGAGGACCTGTGGCCTAGAACTTTGTATAACTCCTCATATTTAATGCAGAGTCGTTTTCAGTCGATGCCACACACTGACACTCCAGGACTCTTGATCCGTAATGTTTTACTGTATAATCCACAGTGGTTTACAGTATGATCATTTTAATCAAAAGTGCTCATTTCTTCATAATAGACATACTGGATTGCTCTGCTACATCAGAGATGGAAAGATCTTAATTATTCATTGGTCAGCTTGCTAAGTGCACGATGCATCTCGGAATAGCGCATCTCAGAATAGAGACTGTGGTTGCAGTGGTCCGTTGCAGGAGATCATCTGTTATAGAGCCTTCAAGATTTCTGCATGTTAATGGCTCTCAGATTTGATTAGTGATTTTATGGTAATTTAATATGATGACAGCAATTACTTGGAACGCGCTTTGCGTGCGAGTTGATCAAATGAGCAGCGATGGGAAAGAGAAAAGTCATTTGTTCAGGGAAAATCTAAACATTTTGCTTTTTTTTTCAGTGTTTTAAATTGATTTTATTGGTGTCTTGTGACTAAAAAACACTTTGAAATAGTCTCAGAGGGCGTAGAATACAACAGCAAGGCCACTTTTCTGAAATGCTCGATATACAATCATCAGCCACTTTATTAGGAACAACATACTAATACTGGGTAAGACCTCAGAATCCAAGACCATGGCATGGATTCTACAAGGTGTTGGAAAGATTGTGGTCCATGGTGACATGATTGTGGCACATAATTGCTGTAGATTTGTTAGCTGCACATTCATGCTCGAGAGGTGCAATATGTGTCAAGAAAACATTCTCCACAAGCAGCTTGATCTTTGGACACGAGGCAGGTTGAGTCCGTAATCCACTGTTGCCACCAAATTCTGACGCTTCCATCTGCATGTTGCAGCAGAAATCAAGGTTAATCAGACCAGCTGTCCAGTTTCCATGAGCCTTTGCTCACTGTAGCCTTATATTCCTGTTCTTGGCTCACAGGAGTGGAACCTGATGTGGTCTTCTGCTTTTGTAGACCCTTTGCGTCAAGGGTCAAGGCTCGTAGCCTTTCTGAAGCTCGAACCAGTCTGATCATTCTCCTCTGAGTATGATCAGCAAGGTGTTTCCACCCACAGAACTGCCACTCACTGGATGTTTTTTATTTTTTTGCACCATTCTGTGTAAAATCTAGAGATGCTGTGTGTGAAAATCCCAGGAGATCAGCAGTTTCTGAAATACTCAAACCAGCCCTACTGGAATCACCAACCATGCCATTCGTAAAAATCATTGAGATCATATTTTTCCCCCGATTCCAACATTTGACGTGAACATTAACGTAACCTCTTGACCTGAGTTCACCAAAAACACCAAACACCCCATTTTATAACATTACAAATCTGATTTTTTTTTTAATAAGCCTTTTCCAGGTTCACAAAGCAGTGTTTCAGGATGTTTTGTATATAAATTATTATATGAATTCCTGTCTATTATAATGGATAACAATAAACAGTTTTGGCCTTTGGCTCACCAAAATACACAACACACTCTCCAACACTATTCAGTGGGAGTCAAATTCATGCAATACAGTGCATTAATGCCATTAATCCCCTAATTTACATCAGTCCACTTCGAGTACTTCATGCTATGCATTGTTTACCGAGTTGACCTCACAGAAAGCAAAAGCACTGTCTAACTCCTTTCGCGGATCTCTGACTTCCTGTGTCCATTTATTCCCCAAACGTTTTGCAGTCGTCTCTCTCTGCCTGTATCTCACCGAGATGGCTCTCCATTACAACGTACTGTAATCTTATAATTGACATTAAGCCCTGAAATTCGAGCTCTAATCAGTTTTACACGATACCCAGCATGCTCTGCCTCTGGCTGTCTCGCCTTCCTTAGCCTAACCTTTATCATTCTGGTTTGAAGGAGCTTTTCACCCAAAAGTGAGTGAACCCTGAATCTGCAATTTTTGCATCTGTATTTTAAATACAATTTAGCCATTGCTAAGGGAGTAAGTGTAGCTTCAAAACTGCACCTATGCACAGGCATACTGTATGAGACAAGCTTTCAGGACTGCAATATGCCACAATGTTGTGCATAGCCAGAAGATATAAATACAGATCAATGAATGAGAAACTAAAAAAGGAAAAAGCCACCACAAGCCAACAGAATGGCTTCATTGAGCCTTGATATAGATTCTACAAGTCTCTGGAATAATGGAGTCTCTGGAGTAATGGAGAGATAGACACCATTCTTCCAAAAAATATTCCTTCAGTTGGTGTTTTGATGATGATGATGATGATGGTGGTGGAGGGTGCTGTCTAACACACAGTCGCTCCAAAATCTCTCTTAGGTATTCAACTGGATTGAGATTTGGTGATTGTGAAGGGCATATGATTTACATCATTGTGATACTCATCAGACCGTTCATTAAGCCCTCACGCTCTGTGTTTAAGGATATTCCTGGGGACATCCTGGAAGACACCTCTCTTATCAGCATAGTAATGTTTTGTACGATAAAGGTGATCAGTCAGAATAAGTTTGCATTGACGTGATTCCTGTGTCTCTTCCCTCTAAGGGGACAAGTTTGTCCAAACCATGATAGCAAAATACCAGCAAAATGTGTAGGTGTGTGTGGGTGTGTTTTTGCATCAGTGGTGTAGCCAGAATTTGATTTCAAGGATTACTTGTCTATTAGTCAGGGGGTCCTGCTAGCAAGCGTTATGTCAGAGACATAATTACCATTTTTACAACCAGAAGGAATAACACATTGATTCATTCATCGTCAGTAATCATTTTATCCTGATCAGGGTTGTAGCAGGTCCAGAGCCCATCCCTGTAACACTGGGCATGAAGCAGGAGAATTCATCCCAGATGGGACAGCAGTCCATTGCCGAACACCATGAACACACACCCAGGAGCGATTTAGGGGCAGTCTGCCTACTTGCACATTGGACAGTGGGAGAAAACTTATGCAAACACGTGGAGAACATGCTGGAGCTACAAGGCAGCAACATTACCCACTGTGCCACCGTGCCACCGTAAAAACACATTTTATAATTTAAACACAACACATCCTCAAATCTAACTATCTGCTTTAGTGGGCCTAGTGATGTGTTGTTCATAAATAAATTAGCTCTTTTGACCTGGCTCTTAGGCGAAGATCGAACTTACCTGCATATATGACTCCATTTTTGACATGCAGTTAGGCAAAGACAAAAAAAATATTGCAAACTTTGTCCAGTTTAGGGAAATAAATACCAGTGAGCCATTTGGCAGCTGATAGAGTTGGTTCTTATTGGTTAGCTGAGTCTAATCATTTGATTCACTGAACTGGAATTCCCATCACTAGATGGCACTATGGCTGGTACAGGCTAAGTAAGCAATATATGTCGATGTCTAGAGCAACTGTAAAGCATTGTAATTATCACTCTGCTAATTCCTGTTCTTCTTTAGGCTTTAAAAAAAAACGTAGTTGCAACAGTGATGTGTTAACTACTGTGATAGCTGGCTAAGGACATGGCAGAGTCCAGCTAAGTGAGAAGTGTGAAAGTCATGTGCTGCTACACTGTACACCACTTTGATTAACATGGATGCATGTTGGACAGAAATAGGCTTAAGAGCAGATTCACGCTCAATAAATATTGTAGACTAACTGAAATGTCTGTAATGTAATTATTGGTTGGTTTTAATTATTTTATATTCTCTAAGTCCAGATTATCTGCAAAGAACTTCTTAATAACAGTTTTCCCTGCATCTGCAAGGTTGACAACCAAAACAAGAGTGACATTATCTCCCATGCAACCACACACACACACACACACACACACAAAAGTATGCTAGTGAAGATGAGTGAGTGTGTACACCTGTAGGCCCTGTTTTTCCTATTTAGCTAGCTTTCAGTAATTGTTGACTCAACTCAGAAGTGTAAATGTACATTACACACACTTCCACTTGCATCACTAGGAACTTGAGCTCAATAGCAAACACTAAGTGTTAATGCAAATATTGTACCTTTTTATACCATAACCAAATCACATCAGTTTAAACACTGTTGCTTTGTCTGTCTATTATATGTATATATACACAGTACTGTGCAAAAGTCTTAGGCACATGCAAAGAAATGCTGCAGAGCAAAGGTACCTTCAGAAATAATGAAACTAAATGTTTCTACATTAAAAAATGCTATAAAGAACAGTAAACAGTAATAAATGAAACAAAGTCAATATTTGGTGTGATGACCCTTTGCTTTAAAAAAAAAATAGTAGTCTCAGGTACAATTAGTGCAGTTTTATAAGGAAATGAGCTGTAAGTTTTACTGAGCATCTTGCAGAAGCAGCCACAGATCTTCTGGAGACTTTGACTGTCGCACTTGCTTCTTATTTTTGCAGCAAAACCCAGCAGCCTTCATTATGTTTTTTGTCTGAAAAGTGACCTCTTATGTAATATGCTGCTTTCTTTACTTTAATTTTGTGCTGGAAAACTAATGTTTGGAAATCTAACATGTTTTTGTACTGAATCAATAATGTAGAAGTCATCAAATAAAAATCTATAACAAAGTTTGTACTAAAAAAAGGCTGCCTAAGACTTTTGCACAGTACTGTGTGTGTGTGTATATATATATATATATATATATATATATATATATATATATATATATATATATATATATATACATACATTCATTCATTCATTTATTTATATATAAAACCAGGTAGAAGCATTTGCTGGACAAACACAGACTTGCAGATTAGATACTGAAGTAAATTATGTCCGCTGTCGTGAATAGATGTTGTAGTTAGCTGTGTATAATGCAGAATGGCTGTAGCAAATTCCGTGCTATAGTTTTGCAATACGACATGTTCTATTTACAGCTTTGTTCAGCATGATTTTGCTGTTTTGGTATGGAAATTGTATCAGATTGCATTGCCTTCTGGGTAAATTCTGCTCCTGAAGTCTGTAGCCATCCCCTGGGCCTCATTTCCCCAGTAAATTCATCTAATACAGAAATATGTCATCCATTAAAGACAGTAATGAAACAGGGGCTGGCTTTTGACTTCTGTTCAGGTGAGAGAAAAACACACAACAGTGAAAAACAGGCAGTGACTTTTTGTCAGGGAAAGTTTTCGGGCTTTTGAGATTCAGTGGGATGAGTTTCGGTAATTTTACTCGTGGTCTTACTTAATTACATTGCCAAGAAAAAAAAAAACTTACTTTTTACTGATTACATTTTTATTTAGACCTCAAAGTACTTGTTACAAATCTATCATTCAGCCAAGGACTGTATGCTACATATCAATCAAATAAGCTAAGCGTCCAGCCATTTCAGTTTAGCATCCACTCAAGTCCATCAGTGCAAAAAAACAAAAAACAAACAAAAAAAAACCTGAATTGTGCCAATTCGTCATCTACGGTGACCTTCTCATGCTACACAATAAAGCTAGTGCTATAGCTACCTGGCTTTACCACTGTAAAACATTTTAATTTGCTGGAGTAAGCAAGGACTCATATAAAATGAGGCGTCTCCTTTGCTTCCCTAGAAGGCATGAACTCCATTTGATTGAAAAAGCATGTTGAGGTTTAGCTAATTTGTTAAGATCAACACTCCGTATGTAACTATTTTCTTTGCTAATGCCAGGGTAGACTAGCACTGATTCTAGTGCCTAACATGAATTGGTTAGGCAGCAAATTAAACTCTAATGGTAAATATTGTACTCTAATGGTTATTTACATGATATTGTATTTCTGATTAATTCACTCTCATGTATGTGATCAGCAAACTTACAGAGAATTAATTATGTTTTCAGGCAATACAGCATTTGGATTAAAAAAAAAATTCATGTAAAATGAAAATCAATTTAGATAAGTAATAAAATTGACTTTTCACATGAAAACATGACATTAAATTCATTTCATCGGTTGACAGCATTTATTTGCTTGAGTACAACTTTTTTACTTTCGCTTGAGTACATTTTTGGCTGCATACTTCCACTTTTAACTGGGTAATATTTTGAGACATTATGCATACTTTCACTAAAGTATCATTTCTCAGTAGCTTGTCCACCCTTCTATTATTCTTCTGTTTGGAAGGTGACAGAGTACAGCCAGGTCTCTTCTTAATAGTAGTATATTGAGTTGACCACCAGGGGGCAACATTCTGGCATTGTTTCAAACAAAGAGGCAAGAATTTCAGGGTTAGGGGCTCTCTGGCAGTCTTGGGATCTTGAACTCAGAGCTGCTCAAATTATGTTTATATTGTAGGATCACTGTGCTGTAGTACAATAGGTGCTAGAGTTAGAGATTAGAGAATTAGAGAGGTGTTAGTGTTGGAAATGAAGTCTTATTTGTTAGGATTAAAGGTCGATTGTATTTCTTGGCTGTATGTGTTGTGCTAGGATATTATTTTACTGTGTATTTGTTCGTGCTCATGTTTTCCACAAAACCCATTTGGATATGTTATTCTTGCTGTTCTTTTCCCCCATATTGAGCCAGTTTTGTGGCTAACTGCCAGCCATGGTTGTTTGCTGTGTGTGTTAGCATTAAGTGCACTGCTTCCTGATTGAGATTCTTTCTCACCGACACCTCAGTATGGACTAATAATAATCTGTGGTATACTGTAAGGTACACCTGAGGTTAGTGGACACCACTACGATGGCAGGTGTTCTCAAAGTGGAGTCTGGGGGCAGCGAGGGGTCCGTGAAGCCAGGGAGGGTTTTTTATTATTATTATTATTGTCATTGTGACAGTGGTGGAAATCACAAACCGCTATTATAAGTTGTCATGTTTATTACTGAATACTTATTAGCCTGTTTGACTGGTCACTTGAATTAACCCAAACCACAATGACTCAAAAACAATTAGGGGTATAAATGATGACAACCCGGGCCTAATGTGTTGCGTCAGTAAAACGTTCAGGAATAAAAAGCTATATGGCTATAATAACTAGACAAAATGTTATCGTACACAATTAAATAACATACATGAAATGTGTACTGGGCCGTGGCATTCATTTTGCACATGTACTGTTCAAGCTGATCTGAACTGTAAAAATGATGTCCTCTTGCAGACACTTTGTGCACTGTGAGATACGCAAGAGGTCAGACCAGAGTGGAAGTACATGCGTTTCAGTGTTTCCTAAAAGTGGAAGTGGCTGAGTCAGTGGGAAATGGACATTGTGTCCTCTGATGGCTTTTTTTTCCCCCTTGATGTGCAGCTGCAGCATTTTCCGTCACAGCTCCAGTGCGTGTGCCATGACTAGTTTTTATCTTACCTTTTATCTTTATTTCTTGGTGTTTCACAGTCTTTCTCTCTCTCTGTCATTCTGTCTGTCTCTCCCTTTATTTATCTTTCAGTATCTTTCTTGCATTTTTATCTTACTTTACCATTTGCCTCTTGCTGTCTTTCCATGTTTCTCATCATCTACCTGTGGTTACCAGACTTTCTGTATTTCTGTTGTTCTCATTCTCAGTGTCTGGATTTCCTGGAAACTCAGTGTTTCAGTGTTTCTATAGTCTATCACAAGCACTCCGCACTCCAACGGCCATTTATCTCACTTCAACATAATATTATGAAGCTTTTGCTATCACACAATCACTGATGTAACCCAGAAGCAACTCCAAACAACAGTTACGTTTTAACAGTTACAGTTCCCTTAGTCTCATTTTGTAGCGTAATCTAGTTTATAAGCATAAACAGATATTAACACATGAGCTGTTACCTGAGGTAGCTATAAAAAATATGCAGTGTATAGGTGACCCATACGTCCCGTAGCTCTACTTTGGGGTGTTTGTTCCCTTCATTTAATATTCACTGTTACAAAAAACAATATTAATGAACTTGAGCTGCATTTATGGATAAATTCCATAGCCATTTTTCATTCAGAGTAATAACAGCTCAGATTCTGGTAGTAAAGTGACCATCGGTTGCTCCTTTTAAATAATAAGGGTTTAGAAGGGCCCTTGGAAAGAATGGCTTTGCAAAATGAGGCTTCATCACTTGGACAATTGGACAGTGCTATAAAATGTGCAGGGATGTGTGTATGGAGTGGTTATTAGTGATGACGGAGAAATTAATGAACGATACCAAATGAAGGAAACTGCAGTATTTATTTAAAAACAAATCACTGCACTTAAGGTTAGGCTTCACTTTAGGGATGTGTGTGTGTGTGTGTGTGTTCAGTATAGGCCTCTGTATTTGCCTAAATGTCAGTGTACTATTATACAGAGTGGACAATAGATTAGCATCTTATTACAAAAGATGAGCAAATTGCCTTGGCCACCTGTTGCCAAGCAACAACGTCATCTTTATTAATGCCTTACTTCTATAAGTCTTAACTACTGAAAGAGCTGATGGAAAGAGATCATGAAATATAATGGAACTATGAATCATATTGAGAAACAAGACAATAATAAGTCATTCAGTCATTCAATAAAAGACCACAATATTAAAAAAAAAAAAAATCTAAATGGGTTTCAGTAAGATGAGGATATTTCTTACCACATTTTCCTTGTTATGATAAATGAGTGGGACTGTTTGCTGTAACTTCTGCTGTGAGCGTGTTGTGTAATTTCAGAGAAAGACAGAAAACGTTGTGTGGGTTGCGCCTAATTGTGTAAAAAGGTATGCTGTGTAGAAAGGTATGCAACCACATTGACGTGTTTGTTTCTCTAACAAGGTGTGTGTTGATCTTACAATAGATTATAGATTTTATGTAGTCATTCAGCAAGTGAAGAGAATCGAGAGAGAGGGAGAGAGAGAGAGAGAGAGAGAGAGAGAGAGAGAGAAAAACGCAGCAGCAGCAGAGGAGGAGGCATGAAGAGCACTGAGTTTGAGACCCTATGCAGATAGAGAGGAAGGCTGTGATTACAAGATCGCAGAAAACTGATGCAGAGAGACGTACTAGGATTACCCCACACTCTCTGTCTCGCTTCTTTCACACACACTTGGACAAGAGGACGTTAAAAAAAAGAGCCTGATGGAGAAGGAAGTAGCTTTGAGTAACCTTGGAGTAACCTGCTGAAAGTCCACAACAATGGCCACTGAACTGACGGTCACACACACTTATCTTCTGACAGTTTGAAATTGGAGAAGAGAAAGAGGACGTAACAGGAGAGGCGAGAGTGAGGACAAATTTAGCGTTTCGCAAAAAAAAATTTAAACACTTTCGTAGAGCAAAGTAATGGGGACAGTGAGTGAACTGTGTGTGTCCAGCCTTCAGGCTTTCATGTGTCCGTCAGTGCCGATCCCATGTCCAGGTAAGACAAGGAGGAACGGAGAAGGCAAAGAAAGTTTATTTTCACTGTAGCGCTTACATTATAGCTCTCACCAGCTTGCAACGTACTTACTAGCTCTTCTCTTAACACCATCATGTCTCATCTTGTGTGTGTCTCTTTCTGTCCTGTGTTACTTTTGTCTTGGGCTGTTTTGTATTCGTATTGTGAAGTGTGTCTTTGTGAAGTTTCTTTGGGCTTTGGAAAGCCATACTATGAATTATTGTTATCTCATTTTAAAGCTGATGGAGAGAGGTGTGGTACACACTCATGTGGTGTATATCATGAGAAAGGTGTTGAATGTTAGTCCAAAAAAATTTCCTGGAGGAATTTTTTGGCTGTTAAAAATTCTTTGGACTGATACACTGTTTCACTTGAAGAACATTGTAGACAGGGGGAAAAAAAGAGGAAGTACCGAGTATTGATTTTAGACGTTTGTTACTGAATTGTTACCGGATTTAAACATATACCTTTTTTCTTATTAGCCTGTAAGTTTGAAATGCTGGCGAATTTTAATAAAAGGGCATAGCAAGAGGATTTAATTGTTTTTTTGAAAGTGCGTATACTTTGAAGTGTACATGCAGAAAGTATTTATACTTGGAAGTGCTACCGTGTGTATGTTTCCTTCATGCATATGTACTTCCTGTGTATGTCCTTCATGTATAAGCAATACAGTGCATTGGTTTCTGACAGGAAAACAACCTTCTGAAGACTTTTCACATCAAGATATAGTTGTAAACATACATGGAAGTGCAGAGAACCAATGAGATTGCAAAGATTTGAAACCTTTCACCAGTCCACAATAAGTACTAAAGGAAAGTCTGAAGGTGAGACAAGGCTACCTGTGAATATGTACCACCCTAAATGTTGCATTAGAAGGTAAATCCACCCTGTCACTCAGTATTTATAGTAAATATGTGATCTGTAATGGTGTCCAAGATTTATTTTATCCTGAAATTCTATCTTCACTTCAGTTAACAGTTTGCTACGTTACCCAGAGTGCCATTCACCAATCTCTCCAACACTGGTGCAAGCGGGAATTAGCCCTTGCTTTGTATTCTATTATTAAAGAGAGTGATGCAGCAGCGCTTTATTCTTGTAGTCTGTCCAGCTCTCAAACCTCTCTGCTCAAACTGCTCAGGTTTCCAAAGCTTCAGCATTCACGCTAATACCACCAGGCCACGCCCCCTAACTCAGCGCAACTCTGTCATATAGCTGCATTGCATTCTGGAACTTGCAGAATGTTATTCGGAGTGCAATGTGACATTTATCACTTACGTTTGAGATCGTTAAAAAATCTTTTCATAATAATAATATAAAACATAATAATAGAATAACGAAAGTACGGCACTGGCAAACAGATTAGCACCAGAATTTCTAAGTACATCACAAATGTATTTCAATATAAACATTAAAGTGTTTCAGAGTGTACTTTTCCTTTACGTACATCCTGAAACACATTTTCTCTTATGCATTTTGTAAATGTTGTCTCAAAACGAGCATGGTCTCATTATGGTTAGCTTAAGTCCATGGTAAAGCAGCTGAAGTTGGCAAAGAGAGCAGAATGGTGTAATCCCTTAGGCTGAACTTTCCTGATAAGCCTAGATCTCCTAAGATTGCGTTTCTGGTCTTGGCTGCCTCTATGACATGCTGGAAGCAAACAAGTCTGAACGTTTTGTTATGCTCATCAGATGCACATATTTGGAAGACCTTGTTATCTTTAATCACTAGCTCTGCATATCCGCTGCACAAAAGGCATAGGAGCTGTTTTCTGCCCATCGTTTGGCCAACCCAGCTGAAAATGGCTGCTTTCCATAGCAAAATAATACAGGAAGCAGTCCACAAACAAAAACAGGACATTTTGTTTGTTCTTGTGATCTGATTGTTGCTTCTTGCTGCCAGTGTGCAGAAAGACAAATTAAAAGTTAATGACAGCATGGCTGGTCGTGCACAATAAAAGAAGTGAAAAATCACACTAGATAGTGGTTAGTTTGTGGCAGCGTATGTTTGAGCAACAGGAAGGCACAGTTCCTCAGAGAGCGGTAATTTGGGGCTGTCTGATAGCTATGCTTTTATCGAGGGTGGACGTGGCTCCGGGGACTGTGTGGTACAAGAAAATAATAAGCTGCTAGACAGAAGCAGAGCTGATGTGATTTTTGCCACCCCAATTGGAAAATATGATTAGACTACTGGAGGTTTCGATGGGCTGAGATCAAGGATGTCTAATCTAGAATGTTTCTGTAACAGGCAGAACCAGGCTATTATAGCATGTAAAAAGTCATAGGGCATTTTTGTTTGTTTGTTTTTTCCCAATTTAACCCCAATTTGGTCACGTGCCTATTCCCATCCACCAGCCAGCTCTCCCCTATCACCACATAGATAACATGTGCTAACACACGAGACACATGGAGCCAGCCAATGCATCTCTTCAAAGTGCTGCTCATGCTACATCACAAGGCAGTGTAACACACTCCGAGGAAAGCACTAACTGCCCTCTACTACATACATGAGCTCACATTGGTTAGTGTCATTCTGACTGACAATGGAACGAGTAACGACATCAATCCCTGTCTAGGACTCCCGGCTACAGATAACTGTGGCATCGGCGCGTTTCGAGGTTTACGTCTATAGTTTTATTGGTATTTGGAGTGGCATTCTGACAGACCTTTCATTAGCTGCTCAGTTTGTTCATTTATATCAAAAGAACCTAGTTTCTCTAAAGGTATCAGGGTGTAGTGTACATGATTCCTAGTAGCTCATACAGCTTGGGGTGTAAATTATGTATTTCTATCTATAATGAGCCAGATGTGGGACTGACATAGGCTAATTAGACACAAGTGTGGAAGCATGTTATACTCAGTGCAGCTCTCCAGAAATTAGGACATTTAGTTAAGACATTTTTAGAGCTTCTTGTTTTCCAGACACATGGCCATTTGGTCCAAGAGTTGAGTATGTATGGTGAAATGTGAAAGATTTGAACCCAGGTATTGGCCAGAAAACTGATCTCTGGTTTACCTGAACACAGTCTGAGATATGCCCCATGAGAACTTATATGAAGCCCACACCATGTGTGAAAGCTATTCACTTTCATTGGTATTGAATAATATGCTTGGTTTAACTTGACATACAATGTCCTATTTCAAGTTTAACAATGGCATGGAATGGGATATGATATTTGTGGATGAAACAGAATGGTCTGTTGATATATGGAATGAAGACGGTATTCACATGTGACTACAATTATATACAGTTATATACTTTTTGTACATACGAGCAGCCAGGAACCTTGAAACTGAACTGGTGACTATTGTTGAGAAAGAATATAAATAAACAATATGTTAATTAAATAAATATAAATAAAAACCATAAAGCGTGGATTGCCAAAATATATAAATATATAGTGAAGCTAGTAGCCTCGCTAACACTGAACATCAGTAGTAGAATAGTGTAGTACTGTGCTACAATAATATCTACTAAAACCTTAGCCTTGCTTCGTCTAACAAGGAAGGGGGGGGGGGGGGAAAAAAAAA